>CP092879.1:58017082-58173095 GCA_030710605.1 Cordylochernes scorpioides
GGCGGAGTTAATGCTGAACTGGAAGCTATCAGCCTAGCCCTAGAACACATTGATAAGGAGGACCACATAAACTTGTCTTCTTCACAAACTCGCTGTCGGCTATACAAGCCATTGTTACACCAGCTCTAACATGTCCCTGAAGAAATTTGCTCTGAATTTAGACAAGCTTCACAGAGAGACACACACAAATCACCTTCCAATGGATCCCATCCCACATAGGACTGAAAGGCAATGACACAGTAGATGTGATTGCAAAATCAGCAGCAATACCTAACTCAGACCTTGATTTTGTCTCTTTCAAATACCTACAAAAAAGAAACAACCAGGCAAAAATACAGACTCATGGAAGGTTTTGCCCACTACTGACTGATAAATCAATATTTAGATGGAATTATAAAATGATGGAGCACAATTTGGATTATAGATTAGAGCTACAAGAAAATAAGACTATTGTTCGAATCCATTGGCACAAGAAAATAAGACCTAATCCAAATAATTTATTAGTGTGTGACGTTTCGGCAACAACATTGTCACCATAATCAGACAAAAGAATAAAAAAAAAAAATCTCATTTTTAAAAATTCTTTAGTCTGATTATGGTGACTGTTGTTGCCGAAACGTCACATACTAATAAATTATTTGGATTAGGTCTTATTTTCTTGTATTATAATCTATAATCAAAATTGTGCTTTATCATCGAATCCCATTGGCATTTTTTTGTGTATTTTTCAGAATAGTTGTAGGGCTATTTTGTGTATATAATGCTTTTACTATTGAACTTGCCGAGTAACACACCAGGCTACATACTACGCATGGAAACCGGACGCTTCTCACTAGGAGTCACAGCAACCAAACTAATTCTAAAGTTCTGGTTAAGAATATTAAAAATGGAAAAATCCAGATTGCCCGCAATCTGTCTAGCCCAATTATGGGAAACGTCCACTCTGACGAATACCTTTATAGGTTTTACAGAAAATTTAATGAATATCCTAAACTCAACTGGATTCATGTGGTTAAAGAATTGTTCAGACCCCAATATTCTACAGAAAGCAATACCTCAAATTATCAGAATCACTATAGAACAGTCTATCCAAACCGATCAATCAAGAATAACCAATTCGAAGCTACACACACACTACAAATATTTACATAAAACATTCGCAGCAGAGAACTATCTACTAAGTGAACTCCCACTGCCGGCTAAACGCCTCATTGCGCAATTGAGAATTCTATTTGTTTTATATCGAGAAGACCATATAAAATATCTAAGGACAGAAGACTTGTATTGCCAACTATGCAAAAATAGAACCGAAAATGAATTAGAACATTATATATTTGAATGCATGCCTCTTGACACGGAAAGAAAAATACTCTTCTCTAAGATAGGCCATACACACTTCACATTATATTCTTTATTATCCAACTTTATAGACAATAGTTCAGTAGCTCTAAATCTATATAACTTCCATAAAAATGCTGTAAAAAAGAAAGACTTAACCGAACATTCAAACATACCAAAAATTTCTATTTGATGAGAAAGACAGAACCAACATCCAATTATTTGTTTAGGCAGATACGATAAGTTAACCCCCACACTGATAAAACGGTGTTTACCTTACAACCCTGAACACGCGGATTTTCCTGGGAAATCTCTTAAAGATTTCTTAAAAAATACATGGCCCACCTGTGCTGTGTGAGAGCTTAAATTGTCTTGTTCCATATGTAAATACCTGTTTTCTTTCCTCTTTTCGCTCTCCACTTCTCCCATCCATATTTCCAAAATTTTTTTTTTTTTTCTCTTTTTTTGATTTTTTTTTTTTATTCTTCTTATTTTTTATTCTTTCTTATAATCTGTATATATTTACCAAATGTATATAATCTTTCTCCATTTTTTATTTCCCACTTTCATAGGTTTCTCCGTTTTGTAACCCCAAGGAGAATCCTCTGTAAGACCTGTGTGTCTTAATAAAGGCTTTTGTGTGTGTGTGTATATAATGCTTTTTGATGACACATTTTACATGGCCTAACAACATAACGTTTGCACCGGTTGGTCCAAGAGTAGAAGCCCTGCTAAAAACCTAATCATCAATCATGGTAGCTGTCTCGTTAATACCTTGTCAAGGCTCTTCATTAAATTTTCTTTCTTCACACATTTTAATTGAATGAATAAATTTAATTATAGTAGAACCTTCTCTCTCTGTAAAGGACAACACCTAGTTGCATTTTTTAATTGGCCAATTCTGGAATAATTAGAAATCAACGAGAATAGTTGATATTTATTCAGATAGATGGTGCAAGCCATCAGCAACTTTCAGTTACACGATAATGAGATGCCTTTTTCATTACCTAGTTGCAGAGCCAATGTGTCTTTTAGAGAGAGAGAGAGAGAGAGAGATTGAAACTGATTTATTACAATGTCCATATAAGATTATATAAGGTTAAATACAGAATAAATATAAATAAATCCAAATAAATAAATAGTGTGTGACGTTTCGGTAACAGCGTTGTTACCATCTTCAGACAAAAGTACTGAATGAATTCATTTTCTTCAGCTCATAGGAAGAATAACTTCTTAGGTCCATTGAAGTCAATAAAATTGATAAGGCACAATTTGGATTATAGATTATACAGTTACGAGCGTCATGCGTTCTTAATCAATTCTTCAGTTTTCATCTCTGTCACCATTTGCTTTTTTTTTGGAATGGCGCTCTCCTATTGGTTGGCTACGATCACGCCACCTTTGCCCCCCTCCCCCCCATCACACCCCCCCCCCACACGCTTTTTCGAGCGACTAAGGGTCGCTCCTTAAATAAATGCATATATTAGTTAATAACCAAATGGAATCCTCTCTTTCTTTTTCCCAGTAAGAGACGCCTACGGAAGCCAACAGTACATAGACAGATAAAGCACATAGGCTATAGTTATTAACTAACATATGCATTTATTTAAGGAGCCAATTTATAATTGTAACAAATAGTATTTGAATCAAAACATTCAATCGGGTAAAACACGGGCGTTGCCCGGGTCATTCGGCTAGTAGATTATAAACACAAGGTAATAAGACCAAATCCAAATAAATAAATTTTGTGCCTTATCAATTTTATTGACTTCAATGGACCTAAGAAGTTATTCTTCCTATGAGCTGAAGAAAATGACTCTATTTATTTATTTGGATTTGGTCTTATTACCTTGTGTTTATAATCTATAATCCAAATTGTGCCTTATCAAATAAGATTATATAATGATAAATATAGAAATAAATAGATATAAATATATAAAATAATTGATAAATATACATATATAAAATATATACAAGGTCTTCATTGGTGGTGCCCACCGCGGGAAAGACTCCGCCACCGATGGACTGCCAGAGTTCTTTCCCACAGAGTGGGCAGGTCGATGTGTTGGCTGGCATAGAGAGATGTCTTCTTAATGGAGACTTCTTAATGGTAATTTTGGGGATGAAAACTGTTCTCTTTGTAGAGAAGTGTCCTCTAGTGTCCTCTCATTGAGTATGCTCTATTGTCTGTCTTCAGCTTCTAGTTTAGAGAACTTTTATTGTTATTTTTATACATTAGAGCTACCTCTCTTTAAAGGACACCTAGATGCAGATCCAAAGTATCTTTTAGAGAGAGGTGTCCTCTTACCAGAGAGTTGCTACTTAGTAAAAATGGTAATTTTGGAGATGAAAACTGTTCTCTTTGTAGAGAAGTGTCCTCTCATTGAGTATGTTCTATTGTCTGTCTTCGTCTTATAGTTGAGATAAATTTTGTTGTTCATTATTATACATAAAGGACACATAGATGCAGAGCCAAATTGTCCTTTAGAGAGAGGTGTCCTCTTACCAGAGAGTTGCTACTTAGTTAAAATGGTAATTTTGGAGATGAAAACTGTCCTTTTTAGAGAGTTGTCCTCTAGCAAGAGTGTCCTCTCATGGAGGTTCTACTGTATTTATTCTGGAGAAAGGTGAAATGTTTTGGCGAGAACCAGTTACAAAACAATAACTTTTTGGTTATTGAGATACAGCCTGAACCACATTGATGAGGGCCAATAACCTGAAATGAGTGTGTGGTTGGCTTCTCTTGATTTATCAAGAAAATAGGTTGGCCAAATAATATGAAACCATCCCAAATTAAGGTTTAGTTGATTTTTGTTCCACTAGATGGTGCCCTTCCATCTCAAATTTCCCATGCGAGCAGTCAGGATACATCTTTTTTTAAATTTTAAATCAATAACTATCAAGTGCACTTATCATCTTTGCCACCAATTTCCTACAATTAATATCCAAGATGATAAAGCACAATTTGGATTATAAACACAAGGTAATAAGACCAAATCCAAATAAATAAATAATGTGTACATTTCTGTAACAGCGTGGTTGCCATACACTGCTACCGAAACTTCACACACTATTTATTTATTTGGATTTGGTGTTATTACCTTGTGTTTATCCACAAATTAAAATCAGTATGACCCCTCCATAGAGATAAAATGCCGTGGTGTACAGCGATGGCGGAGGGAAACGACTCCATCACCCCTCAGTTTAGTTCAGCCTACGAGTTCTCTGAGATGGTGAAGCTCCTAAATGTGGTGAGTTGCCCAAGTCCCTGTTGACATGTTGTCTGACGGACTCGTGGTCCCCCCCTCAGATGGATGATGACAGTCCGGATGAGGAACAGTACCGGACCCCTACAGCCATCTGTAAGGAGTTCCCACAGCCCTGTGCTTCTGTAGAGGGGTCCGTGGCTGAAATCAGTACTTCCAAGATAGAGGATAGCAAACAGGAGAACACTGTGAGGATATTTTAAACCTTTCTTCCTTCTTTTTTTTTTTTTTTCAGTGTAACACACGCACATCCTTTCTAAATTCAATATAATTTTTTTTAATACATTATAATGCAGCTTATGATTGTAGAACGACATTTGAAAATTATCCTGCATGTGTTTCTTTTGACCGAAAAATCAAAATTTATTTTAAAGAGAAATAACGATTATTTCTAACCTTAAGGATGAAGTATGAAAGGATGAATTGTGAAGAGTAATGATGAACAGAAAAATAATTTTTTTAATAAAAATAAACAGATTGCTTAAAAATTAATTGTTACAGATTTTATTGATAGATGGCAATTAAATTTATAAAAATATATATATTTTTAAATAGACCAATTTTTTTTATATCAATCACTATTTTCTTTAATAGACTATATTAATTCAACACTGACTTTAATTTAACTGAAGATTCTAATCCCTCGGGGTAAGGTTGAATTAAAGAAGTTAGAAACACAAGGTAATAAGACCAAATCCAAATAAAAAAATAGTGTGCGACGTTTCGGTAACAGCGTTGTTACCATCTTCAGACAAAAGTACTGAATGTACTTTTATTCGTTATACTTAAATTCAGTACTTTTGTCTGAAGATGGTAACAACGCTGTTACCGAAACGTCACACATTATTTTTTTATTTTGGATTTGGTCTTATTACCTTGTGTTTATAATCTATAATCCAAATTGTGCCTTATCAATTAAAGAAGTTAGAGTGTATTTTGTACATTGGTTTTTCTTTTTAAATGAAATAAATTCTTACTGTAAGGATAAAAGAATATTGGAAGGCCTGGCTCATCACTGGTGAACCCTCTCAGCGGTTTCACCAGTTTAATCAATCATACCGCTCTATTATTTTCCGGGGGTCAATACCCCTCCTTCTACGTGGTGGGCGGGAGAAGCAGCACAAGTAAGGGACTGCTCTGTAGTACGGTGTCGTGAGCCGCTACGGTAACCGTGAACAGGGAACTCTGAAATGTGGCTGACTAACAATGGCAATGGGCAATGGCACCCCTCCATTTCATAGGACAAGACACCACCACCACCAATTCTGGTCAAATAACGCACTCTCTCTCTCTGGGGGAATTCTTTTAAATACTTAATCAACTTAGAAAAATTCAAGGACTCTTACTGGTAAATTATAAAGCTGGACAACACGTGAAGTAAGATGAGTTTCTTTTAATAAACGAAAACGCGAGCTTTCGGGACGTACGCCCTTCAACAGGCAATTATACACGCAAAGATACAAATGGTAGGTAGGAGCGAATATTTATATGTGCTAGTTTTTAACATATTTACAAGAATTTTTGCTGTAAAATTAGCATATTAAGATAAACCAAAGAAATGCAAAAAACCTAACTATTATTTCAATTATTAAACTTGGCTGAAACTCCTGTAACATCTTAGTTTTTCATAAAATATTATATGTACAATGGTTCCCGTCATCAAGTTTAATAATTGAAATAATAGTTAGGTTTTTTGCATTTCTTTGGTTTATCTTAATATGCTAATTTTACAGCAAAAATTCTTGTAAATATGTTAAAAACTAGCACATATAAATATTCGCTCCTACCTACCATTTGTATCTTTGCGTGTATAATTGCCTGTTGAAGGGCGTACGTCCCGAAAGCTCGCGTTTTCGTTTATTAAAAGAAACTCATCTTACTTCACGTGTTGTCCAACTTAATCAACTACTCCGCAAAAAAGTTTCTTTTTATAAGCATTGGCAAGCTTTCGAGTTGAAGAACTCTTTCACAGGCACTTCTTCCAAGTATATACATTTAAAAATAAATTTTTGTAAAAAGCCTTTTAAGCCTGACTGGACTTGAATATTATTTTTATAAATTTAGAACTACAAGGTAATAAGAATAAATTCAAATAATTGTGGTCTTAATAATTTGTAATTCTTATTGATATATATAATACAAATTATACCTTATCTTTTTATATATTTGCTTCAAATATTCACTGATACTTTTTTGCTAAACACCTTTAATTAAAATTCTGACTTCCCATTGTCCTTCCAAGTCTATTAGAGTGTGTAGCTACTAGGCTCTGATATACCCAGGAGATTTGTCCCAATGACAAATGGATGCTGTTAAGGATGAAGAAGAGGAGGAATTCAGCTTTGTGGAGATTGGCAGTGAGGAGCTGGCCTCTCCAGAAGTAGCCTCGCGTAAGTCTACCCACCCACATTGCGCTGTGCTGTTCCACAACAACTACATGATGTAGATGAGACCCGTATGGAGCTACAGTCAGATGGAACTGTGGTGTTCTCCCCGCTGTTCTACTTGGGCTCCACCACGGTAGATGCCCCACGCAGCGAGTGTGAGATACAGAGGAACATGGCTGCCCTTGAACACCACGATGGAGGACTGGTGGTTGAACTACACATCCCTACCTCTCCCAAGGGCAGTGTCACGTAAGTTCTCTCACTTCAACTAGAGTAGCTTTCACATTTCTACAAGGCTTCAAATATTTTAAAGAGTATTTCCATATGTCCCTTACACACTCTCAGTAAAACCTATCTTGGCACCATTCAGTGTGTGTTATTAGCCATAGGACCATGTGCCTCATAACATATTTCTGGCAAAAATCGGGGCAACAGATGATCCCAGCTGCTTCTGTGGAAAAGAAAACCAAGATTAGATTTTTTTTTTCATGGTGCTATGATCAATGAAAGCTGCACCCCTACACCCCATTCCATGAGATCCACTCAAGGAGCATGAACTCATGGAATTCATGTAATCTTTACACAAGGGAATAAGAAACAACAACAGAAAACCAAGACTCAATACATTTATTGATAGAATAGCTATTCTTTCACAGCTACAGAAGTAATCATTTTTATCCCATTGAAGAAATGTGTGAATTTGTATATAACACCTATGTAAAATTCAATAATTTTTGTAAATTTATTTCAGATTTTCTTTTCTGTTTGAGAAAAAACAACCTTTCAGTTTTAATTTTGTTTTTAAATCTTGTTTATTGAATTGTATATAAAATGAATTGTATATAAGCTGCTAAAATGTATTTAGGGCGCAAGTATCTTAAGCTAGGATATCGCGTCCGATATGTCAAATTAAAATAAAATATCCTCGTTTTTCCTTTTTTAACATAAGTTTTTCTCCAGAAAAATATAGTCACATCAACCAATGACATTTCAATGACCCACTGTCACTCATTCCCTGTGGAGAGTGATGTTACTGAAACATCAGGAGTTAAATTAAAATTCTGCCTTTGCCGGTCCCAAGCCCGGATGAAAAAGGAGGAGGGGGAGCAGTAACAAGCTCACTAAAAAACCTGGGTTCAGCTGGCCCGGCTGATAGTACCCTGTAAGGACTCCTAATCCAGGGATACAGGATGAGTTTGTACTCCATGTTAGGAGCGGCTGCACATGGCATCTGTTCCTCATTTCAGAGGCGGCCATTTCTTTTGGAGCTAAGTCAGCCTGCCACTGAGTAGTGCTCCCAGTCTTAATGATAAAGGCAAACACATTCTACTTCACCCAGTCATGATGGTTGTCAAACAGACACCATAAAGGGTCACAACTTGAAACCCTAATATGTTTGAGTGGAGATAAGAAAGAAGAAGAAGGAGTTAAATAAATCATTGGTTGATGTGGCTGTTTTTTTCTCTGAATCAACTTCCAACCAACATCTTTGGAAATAAGTTTATCTGATAAATTCTTCTAAAAAATGGCTATATGGTAAAAAGAAGTCGACACACCAAGTTCAATTTGCTGATTATTTACAACTAAATAATGATATTTATTTGCCCACAATACCATTCAACTATGGCTGAACCTATGTTAGGGTTGGCACCCAAGATGTCTGTTCTCCATGTAAGAAAGTGACCTCATCTGAAGCTAAGCCAGATTGTGCCACAGTATGTGGTGCTTCAGATTCTTTGAATCGGTGGCTGAAGTACATTTACCCACTAACAAAGGCCACCTTCATAATGTTGTCTAATTTTCAGGGCACTTTGCAATATTACAAATAAGAAATGTCATATTCCTGATCAAGATGATTGTTAGCTTTGGCAATAGCAAAAGAAGACACTTATCCTTGGATACTTGTTGTTGATTCTAATAACAAAAGAATAAATGATTTCCCAGTAACTTATTTTTTTTTATTATTAAAAGGCATTTTAAAAGAGCTTTTGAATAGGCTTTTCATCAATGTACATCAAACTGATGAAGAGCTTGTCCGAAAGCTTCTGTAATTTTTTTTAAATAATAAAAAAAAAGCAACAGAGTTACACTGTTTACTCTTTTGTTAAGTGTCTCCCTGTAGACATTATCAAAAAGCTCAAGATCCACAGACTTGACACTTTAATATGATAGAGTACCGACTCCCAGCCAACAGCTCTGTCACCGTTCAATGGCTTCTAGCTCATGTTGGAATTCCTGGAAATGAACTGGCAGACTCTCTGGCAAAGTCTGGGGCTCCTGGCCATCCTGAGGCCAGGAAATCTACCACCCAACTAGATGAAAGAGACCTCCTCCATACCATCAAAACCCAATGCCTGCAGGAATGGAAATCTAATGCTGCACATGACTGGTACAGAGCAGGAGGGACAAGCACCAGTTCTGTCCTTCCAAGAGAACAACAGTCTTTGATTTTCAGACTTAAGTCTGGTCATATACGGGCATTTCCAGAATGGTTGCAAGGTTTTCCTACCATGTAATAAGTGCAATTCTCAACCTGCAATCCCAAACAACATTATTGACTGTATTGACTCATCTATTGATGAGCTCTACTCATCCCCATCAGACACCATCAACAAGCTCTACAAGCTTGATACCCTGATATGATTGAGTGATGATAAGAAAGAAGACCCATCAGACACCATCAACAAGCTCTACAAGCTTGATACCCTAATATGATTGAGTGATGATAAGAAAGAAGACCCATCAGACACCATCAACAAGCTCTACAAGCTTGATACCCTAATATGATTGAATGATGATAAGAAAGAAGACCCATCAGACACCATCAACAAGCTCTACAAGCTTAATACCCTGATATGATTGAGTGATGATAAGAAAGAAGACCCATCAGACACCATCAACAAGCTCTACAAGCTTAATACCCTGATAGGATTGAGTGATGATAAGAAAGAAGACCCATCAGACACCATCAACAAGCTCTACAAGCTTAATACCCTGATATGATTGAGTGATGATAAGAAAGAAGACCCATCAGACACCATCAACAAGCTCTACAAGCTTAATACCCTGATATGATTGAGTGATGATAAGAAAGAAGACCCATCAGACACCATCAACAAGCTCTACAAGCTTAATACCCTGATATGATTGAGTGATGATAAGAAAGAAGACCCATCAGACACCATCAACAAGCTCTACAAGCTTAATACCCTGATATGATTGAGTGATGATAAGAAAGAAGACCCAACAGACACCATCAACAAGCGCTACAAGCTTGATACCCTAATATGATTGAGTGATGATAAGAAAGAAGACCCATCAGACACCATCAATAAGCTCTACAAGCTTGATACCCTAATATGATTGAGTGATGATAAGAAAGAAGATCCATCAGACACCATCAATAAGCTCTACAAGCTTGATACCCTAATATGATTGAGTGGAGATAAGAAAGAAGAAGATATGAGTGGTAGAAAAGAAAGAAAGAAGTGTATTATTGATACCATCCTGGCATGTGTCCTCTCTTTTTGATTTAAAGGAAAGCCAAGTAGTTTGTGAAGTCATTAAGAAAAAATATTTTGTGGTTCAATGTGATAGGAAATATAGAACAGTTGTCCCTCTCAGTGAGGTAGTGTGACTGATGTCCAGGATGCTGGAGCTGCCAGAGAGGAGAGTTCTGGCCTCCTTCCCCCTGCCCCACATCCTGCTCTGTGGCCGCAGCTACTCCTCCCCCACGTTTGCCCTCAACCTCCACCAGGGGGAGCTGAGCTGTCATGTCTTCCGACCATCCTCCCCCCACATGGTCTGTCTATCACCCAACCTACTTATTATATAGATCCTACAGAAGCTGTCACAACACCCAACTCACTCAGGACCACATATACAGTTTAAAAATCCTGAGTTCAACTAACCCGGTTGATAGACCTCAGCAAGGGTTCCTCTCCAGGGATACGGAGGAGCTGTGTCTGTACTCATGTTAGAGTCGGCAGCAAAGGCTTCCATGTTAGGAATGGCCTCAAATTACAGGCAAAATCAGACTTTCACCAAAGTGTGCCTGGATCATAGTGCCATGATCAACGAAAGCTGCACCTCTACAACACATTCCATGAGATCATGAACTCATGGAATTTGAGTAATCTTTACACAAGGGGATAAGAAACAACAACAACAACACATATACAGTTGCCCGGCCATCCTTACATCCCTCTATATGGCAAATATCAATTCAGAAGAGGACATCCATATGAACAAGGCACCTTTGTTGGCTGGTATTGTGATCAGGGTGCATGGACCGATCTGATCTGCTCCATGGAAAAGACATCACCACCAATTATTATATAGGATAACAAGACTACATCTTAATACAGTAGAACCTCCATGAGAGGACACTCGAGCTACAGGACACCTCTTTACAAAGGACAGTTTTCATTTGAAAAATTACCATTTTTACTATTTAGCAACTCTCTGGTAAGAGGACACCTCTTTCTAAAGGACTCTTTGGCTTTGCAATTAGGTGTTGTCCTTTACAGGGAGGTTCTATTGTATGCAAATTAGGAGCAGCAAGAATTTTGAACAAATTAACTTCCAGTAGTTACACTCATACCTTACCCCTATAGAATACCATCTCATTTCAAGCTGATATGAAGGTTTCCATGTAAAGTGTCTTTTGAGCAAGTGCTCTACGCTGCTGAAGCCATTGTTTATTATACCATCATACACACTGGTGGCGCAATCTGGCATTGGCAACATAAACACTTGTAGCACTTGCATAACACCACGTCACTGAAGAGTCTTGGTTTTTACCAAGTCGTCTCTGCTTGTGTTCCAGGCCCTAGCTATGCTCAACACCTTCTCCCATGCCTTCCAGCCGCACGCCGCACAGGCTGCTGTGACCACGGGACAGACCTGCATATTTGAGGCTGATGTGGAGATTAGAGAGGAGGAATCCCCTGTGAGTTTGTTTACCTGCTTGACCAAAACCTTGTGCATTACTGAGTGGTGTGCTTGTGTAGAACCATTGGGCTGTATCCCCTCTGGAACGTGGATGCTTCAAGCTGCGTTCAGGCCTTCGCAAGATGCTGGTTGTGTCTCTAAGAAGTGTTGGGGAGCCCTTGGTGCCGTTTTCTAAGTGAGTACCACTCTTTTGAAGATTGAGGAAAGTATAAATTTGTCCCAATTAAACACAAGGTAATAAGACCAAATCCAAATAAATAAATAGTGTGTGACGTTTCGGTAACAACGTTGTTACCATCTTCAGACAAAAGTACTCATTCAGTACATACTCATTCAGTACTTTTGTCTGAAGATGGTAACAATGCTGTTACCGAAATGTCACGCACTATTTATTTATTTGGATTTGGTCTTATTACCTTGTGTTTATAATCTATAATCCAAATTGTGCCTTATCATTTGTCCCAATTAATAACTTTTTTTTTTTTTACATATAGTCAGATGATGGTAACAATACTGTTACTAAAACATCACACACTATTTATTTACAGTATAACCTCGTTAATTCGACACACGCAAATTCGACACTCTACCTTAATTCGACCATATTCTGATGTCCTGACCTCCGGCCTATCAAATAACAAACCGTAATTCGACAGTATCGATAATACAACAGTTCCGATAGTTCGACCATTTTAAAATTAGAAATTTCGACAGTTGAATGTTTTTTTACATACAACTTTACCGCTAAACGGTATTACGGCGGTGGCAAGCGGCGGCGGCGCTGATAGAATCGCACATGCACACTTTTGATTTCTGTTAGTTTAAGTTTCACTTTGCAGTGTGTTGCGCAATGTCGCGAGTGTTGTTTATTTTTTACGCGGGAATTTAGGAATCGCACGCAAATTAATAATATTATTTTCTTTTTAATTTTCAGCATTGAAATATTTTAGTTATTTTAAAATTTACAAAAAAATTCCTTTTAAATAAATAAATCTTCATAAAATGTAGCCACAATGACGTGATAACATTTTATTTCAATATTCCATTTCCATGTTATTATAAAAGATTTAAACACAAAATCAATAACACCTGCAGCAGCAGTGGATGTCTTCAATACAATAATTAAAACACATTCCAGAGGAAGAAAGACATGCATGTTTTTTTTTATATATATACCATCTGGAATACATCCTGAATAGGATTTCAGTGCAAAAAAACAGACATCTATAAAGGATTTTTTAAAAAGATCTTCATGATTATTTTAAAATATTATTTTTAAATTTTCTTTTTATTTTCCATATTTATTTCCTTTCAACTGCCATATTCTTCAATTAGAATAAAATATTATTTGTAATTATTTATGTTTCAAAAATATGTATTATTGCCATTTTGTCCCTGATATTAAAGTTAACCATTAAAATAAAAAATAATACAAAAAAGTACACACACAATGGTTTTAATTAATAGGATCTTTTTATATTACAAAGCTATTCAAAAAAATAATATTTTAGCGAGTTAGATGATTAGCTAATTATCTGAATACCTTTAATTCAACACTTCCTTTAATTCAACCGAAAGCTCTGATCCCTTGAGGTGTTGAATTAAAGAGGTTCGACTGTATTTGGATTTAGTCTTGTAACCTTATATGCTTCAACTAGATAAAGTTATATATTTGGCTTTGTGGCCATAATTTTGGTATCCATATTCACTCCCAACATTGTTGATGGGCAGGTTTCTCTCCTTGGTCATAGGTCCGGGCAAGAATCCTATGCCAGATGAACAACAGAAGATCCCACCGGTAAGTCCGTTGAGTCTCTCTTCCATCTTCTTACAGTGGACTCATGCCGGACTTTTGGGTGCAGAATGAGATCTCTCTGTCTGGAGACAAGTCCAGTCTTCATCTCTCCTCTATATGGGACCCAGTCCACCCTGTGTTTGACCTCATCACTAAAGTCACCCCAACAGGTACATGTTCTACCACACAGGCTTCTTCTTTCTTATCTTCACTCAATCATATCAGGGTATCAAGCCTGTAGAGCTTGTTGATGGTGTCTACTAGGTATGAGTAGAGCTCATTAATTGGATGAGCCAATACAGTCAATAATGTGTTTTGGGGTTGCAGGTTGAGAATTGCACTTAGTACATAGTGGGAAAACCTTGCAACTATTCTGGAAATTTATTGTCTGTATATGACCAGACTTAAGTCTGGATATCAAAGACTGTTGTTTTATCTTGGGAAGACACTATTGTTGCTTGTCCCTTTTGCTCTGTACCAGTCTTGTGCAGCAGATTTTCATTCCTTAGTGTGAAAATGTCTTCTTCTTCTTTCTTATCTCCACTCAATCATATTAAGGTATCAAGCTTGTAAAGCTTGAGACTTTTGATGGTGTCTGCCGGGGAAGAGTAGAACTCATCAATGGAATAGTCAATACAGTCAATAATGTGTTTTGGGGTTTCAGGTTGAGAATTGCACTTAGTACATAGTGGGAAAACCTTGCAACCATTCTGAAAAGTCATTGTCCGTAGATGACCAGACTTCACCCAATCTAGAAAATGTCATATGAAGTGACAATCTGAAATTGTCCATTCTTGCTGGTTGTCTTCAACCCAGAGATGTGTTTCAGGCAGTCACATCAACCTGACAGTCCAGGCCAGCTTCACAGTAGAAGCCGCCATGGCTGAGCCCATTAACCTCCCCGTAGAGCTGAAAGTCCGTTTCTATCCCCCAGCCACTCGGTTCTGGTATACACCCAGGAGAAACCGGCCCTTGAGAGATCAGTTTCACTGTCATCTACAACAGGTAAATTCTGAATCTTTTTTCTTTCTCATAATTTAGAACTACAAGATTATTTGGAGGGGGTCGGTGGAAGGATGGTCTAAACCGTTTGTTTTCGACCACTACGACCCAGGTTCGATTCCCGCATTGGGCACTTTTTTCTGATTTAAAAAATGCTCCAATGGCTCCCAATTCTTGCAAAAGTCCAACCCCACCAGCGAGTGCAAGTAACAAAACGAGTCTCTGGCACTTTTGTAAGTGCAAAGTCGAACTGCTTTTCACATGTGTAGACATGTGGTACACTTACAGTAAAAGCAGTCGCCTTCTTCTACCCACCATGATTATTATGGCCTGTACCACGTGTACTAGGGATAAGAAAAAAAAAAAAAGATTATTGGATAAGATAAATTGGCGAAAATGCTGGGAGGATTCACCACTGATGAGCCAAGTCTTCCCTATATATTTTTTCATCGCAGTAAGGACAGTAGAAGTTTGATTTATTTGTGAAAAGAAACATTCGCCTCTTAATGTCTTTATTCGTTATATATAGATGGCGTGTTATTGCTTTGTATGATAAGATCAAATCCGAATAAATAAATAGGGTGTGGGATTACAGTAACAGCATTGTTACCATCATCAATCCAAAGACTGAATGAGAAAAAATAAAGAGAGATATAGCCCAGCTTCCTGGAGTACAGAGCCCCTTTTGTCAGATGACGGTAACAACGTTTTTTTTTTTTTTTTTTTTTTTTTTTTTTTTTTTTTTTTTTTTTTGCTTATCCCTAGTACACGTGGTACAGGCCATGATAATCATGGTGGTTAGAAGTAGGCGACTGCTTTTACTGTAAGTGCACCAAATGTCTACATATGTGAAAAGCAGTTCGACTTTGCACTTACAAATGTGTCAGAGCCCTGTTTGGTTACTTGCACTTGCTGGTGGGGGTGCACTTTTGCAAGAATCGGGGGCCATTGGAGCATTTTTTTTTTTAAATCGGAAAAAAGTGTCCAATGCGGGAATCGAACCGGGTCGTAGCGGTCGAAAACCAATGGTTTAGACCATCCTTCCACCGACCCCCTGGTAACAACGTTGTTACTGAAACTTCACACATTATTTAGATTTGGTCTTATTACCTTGTAGTTCTAATCTATAATACAAATTGTGCCTGATAATTTTCCATACTTTGTTTCTTAGATAATGTATCTAAGAGTTTTAAGTTTGATTTTTTTTGCAGAGAATGCACATTGGAAAGATGGGTGGAGGTCTTGTTTCTTGGAATTCTAGAAAGACTTGTGTAAGATTCATTGCTAACAGGAATGTATTATTAATTGAATGCTCCCTACTAAGGATTGTTTTAAAATTGTATTCCTCAAAGTTTCTTATTTTTTCTTGTTATAGCCTGACTGCTTTTTAAAATAATTCTTTGGTTTGTTGTTACTTATTATAACCTTTAGTTAATGGCACTTCTTGTTTGTAAATGTCAATACTAACATTTTGGATTTCATTCTTTTATATTACTTTTTTTTTCTTCTTCAATTTGAAATGGTATCCTGGAATGCAAGTGAAAATGCTGATGTTTTGTCTTCAATCTTTTTTGCTTCTATATTTTGTTTATTCTTTCTTCTTTTCATTGAGGGTTGTTAATGTTGTTAAAGGCACTGTGGACATTGAATCTTTTTTGTTTTTACATAATGATGATTCAGTCTTGATTATGTACCAATTTAGATTATAGATTAGAAACACAAGTAATAAGATCAAATCCAAATAAATAAATAGTGTGTGACGTTTCGGTAACAACACTGTTACCGAAACGTCACACACTATTTATTTATTTGGATTTGGTCTTATTACCTTGTTTTTATAATTTATAATCCAAATTGTGCCTTATCATCTTGTGTTTTTGATTCATTCCTCTTTCCATTGAGAGCTGTTAGTGTTTAAAATGCACTGTGTGGATATTTCATCTTGAATCTTTTTTGTTTCTTCATTTTGTTGATTTATTCTTCTTTCCATTGAGAGTAGTCAGTATTAAAGGCAATGTAGACATTTCATCTTGAATCTTCTTTGTTATTTCATTATATTGATTCATTCTCTTTTGATTTAGAGTTTTTAGTGTTGAAAAGGCAATGAGTGGACATTTTTATCTTGAATCTTGTTTGTTCCTTCATCTTCTTTTCATTGAGAGTTTTTGGTAGTGTTAAAGGCAATGGTAATATTTTATCTTTTTGTTTCTTCTCACTACAGTAGAACCTTCCCTGTAAAGGACACCTAATTACAAAGCCAAAGTGTCCTTCAGAGAGAGGTGTCCTCTTACCGGAGAGTTGCAAAATAGTAAAACTGGTAATTTTGCAAATGGAAACTGTCCTTTGTAGAGAGGTGTTGTCTAGCATGAGTGTCCTCTCATGGAGGTTCTACTGTATTTCTCCTTCATTCCAGAAGTTTTCACCCACTTTGTATCCTCAACAAAGCAGAGCTGATGAGGTGTCAGGACTTGAGCCCCTCTCTCACCAGGGATTGTTTGTAGGTGGAGTCCAACAACCATTCTTCCTCCAGTACTCCCTATGGATCCACATCGGATCTTAGCTCTTCTGAACCAGGTAGGATATCAATTAATCCAGAGAACCTTGTAATCCCCACTTACCTTTGTTTTTACTTCTTCATGGGAACTATTTCTTTTTTCATATTAAAGAACAAAATAATATCTCTATCCATACAATAATGCTTTTTCAATTTAGATGGGTTAGTGAAAAAAATCTTAATTATTTTATGAGATATCCTAATTATTATAACCATTGTTATAAATGTCTAAAAAAAAAGTTGGAATTTGGAAAAAATCCAAATTAATAAATAGTTTGAGACGTATCAGTAACAGCAGAGTTACCATCATCAGACAAAAGTGCTGAATAAAAAAAAAAAGATATATTACTGTATTAAAAATAAAAAAGACATATCTCCTGACCAGAAGCACATGTGCTTTTCAGAAGGCAGAGCGCCATCTGGTGGAACAGAAATAAACTATTCATTGATTTAACCTGTTCCCTGATATTTGGCCAACCCAATTTCTTGATAAATCAAGAAAAGCCATCCACAAACTAATTTCGTGCTTTTGGCGCTCATCAGGGTGGAGTAGGCTGTACCACTGCGACCAAAAAGATTTTTGGCCCAGTGGCTTCCTGAAAAACCATATTACTGTATGTTTTTAAATATCACTCATATCAAAATTGATGAGGCACAATTTGGATTGTAGATTATAAACACAAGGTAATAAGACCAAATCCAAATAAATAAATAGTGTGTGACGTTTCGGTAACAGCGTTGTTACCATCTTCAGACAAAAGTACTGAATGAGAGAATTTTACCACAGCATGCTTTTAAATAGTTCCTGTTATCAAGTGTGTAAACAAGATAACAGATAAGAAGATATTTATCTGTTAAACAGATGGGAAAAACACCTGCTGATTAATATTCTTAGAATTAAAAGTTTTTTCAAATATAATTAAAAGCATATCTATAAATATCATTTATATTTCCTCTTTCTTCCATTCTGTTAATTGTAGCACATTTCTTTTGAATGAAAAATGCTTCTTTAAATTGTCTCTTAAAAGATTATGAGAAAAATTATTTTAAGAGACAATTTAAAGAAGCATTTTTCATTCAAAAGAAATGTGCTACAATTAACAGAATGGAAGAAAGAGGAAATATAAATGATATTTATAGATATGCTTTTAATTATATTTGAAAAAACTTTTAATTCTAAGAATATTAATCAGCAGGTGTTTTTCCCGTCTGTTTAACAGATAAATATCTTCTTATCTGTTATCTTGTTTACACACTTGATAACAGGAACTATTTAAAAGCATGCTGTGGTAAAATTCTCTCATTCAGTACTTTTGTCTGAAGATGGTAACAACGCTGTTACCGAAACGTCACACACTATTTATTTATTTGGATTTGGTCTTATTACCTTGTGTTTATCACTCATATCAGTTTTGTAAACAAGATAGCAGATAAGAAGAATATAGTTTCCTAAAAACCCTAAAATACTATTTTTAGATCTATAAAGATAAAGGACACTTTTCTCTTCAAAATAGACGTCAAAACTAAACGGCATCTATTGACTGTTGCTGCAACTAGCGGCCTCGGGTCAATGACAAAGCTGGTGTTGTGACTGTCACCAACCCTCGGCCGCTAGTTGTGATGACGGTCAATAGATGGTGTCTAGTTTTGACATCTATTTTGACAGGAGAGGTATCCTATTTTTATAGATCAATATCCTCCCGGCAAAATTTCCAACTATTCTTAGAATTATAAATGGAAGGTTTTTTCCCCCACTTCTAAAGTAAATATCTTTGGCGTGTTGCACAGGGCCCCTGCTGAGTGGTTCAGGCAGGGTGACCCGCCACTGCACAGCTGAGGATCTGGAGGCCTGGAACAATGTGATGAGTCGCTGGGGTCCTGGGGAGGGACCACCACGCGGTTTAGGTACCTTGGTGTGGGCCGGTGGAATCCCACAGATCCTGCGCGGAGAGGTCTGGCAGAGGTTGGCTGGAACTTGTCCTGTAGCTTACCCTGCTATATCTTCCTCTGCTCCCTGCCCTGATGTGATACGCCACGACATCGCGCGTACCTTTCCTGCCTGCGCAGAGCTGGATCGCGGAGCCCTTCTCAATATTTGCAGAGTAAGTTTAACATTTTTCTCTATCTTCTTCATTGTCAAACTTTAGTAACTTGCTCTAATACAGTAGAAACTCCCTTTAGCAGACACCCAGCTATTGGACACCTCTCTACAAAGGACAGTTTTCATTTACAAAATTACCATTTTTACAATTTAGCAACTCTCCGGGAAGAGGACACCTCTCCCTAAAGGACACTTTGCTTCTGCAATTAGGTGTTTTTACAGGGATGTTCTACTGTATCACTTCTTTAATAATTAAAACTGTACGCAATATTCTTTGATATCCACTCATGGGCAAAATACGCCATCTATATAATAGGAAATGAAAGTATTTAAACAGGATTGTTTTTTTACACACAAACAAACTTCTACTGTCCTCACTGTGATAAACATTTTAAATGTCATTTATATGTGTTGTTGTTTATTATCCCCTTGTGTAAAGATTACACAAATTCCATGAGTTCATGATCTCATGGAATGGGGTATAGGGGTGCAGCTTTCGTTGATCATGGCACCATGATCCAGGCACACTTTGGTGAAAGTCTGACTTTGCCTGTAATTTGAGGCTATTCCTAACATGGAAGCCTTTGCTTCTGACTCTAACATGAGCACAGACGCAGCTCCTCCGTATCCCTGGAGTGGGACCATTGCTGAGGTCCATCAACTGGGTCAGTTGAACTCAGGATTTTAAAGAGGGAGTGTCCCTCCTGGTTACAGCATCAAGTCTACCAAAACAAGACTTGATACGATCGTGTAGAGGGTTTACTGTACCTCCCAACAATGTCCACTGCACCACAGGCCAGTTACAGAGGGGTAAGCATGGGAGGTTAAATTTATATGTAATTCTACTGTACTGAAAGTTCATGTTCCTAGTTTGATAGAGTACAATTTCTCTAAGATTCCACTCTTTTTTTTTTTGCTTATCCCTAGTACACGTGGTACAGGCCATGATAATCATGGTGGGTAGTTAGCGTCTGCTTTTACTGTAAGCGCACCACATGTCTACACATGTGAAAAGCAGTTCGACTTTGCACTTACAAATGTGCCAGAGCCCCGTTTGGTTACTTGCACTCGCTGGTGGGGTTGGACTTCTGCAAGAATCGGGGGCCATTGGAGCATTTTTTTTTTTTAAACAGAAAAAAGTGTCCAATGCGGGAATCGAACCTGGGTCGTAGTGGTTGAAAACCAAACGGTTTAACCAGCCTTCCACCGACCCCCTGCTACTCTTTAGTGTAGCATATATAAGCAGAATGATCCATTACAGTATTGGAGCGTAAAGAAGCAGTCTGATAGATTAAATTGGCGAAACCGCTGGGAGGGTTCACTGATGAGCCAATCCCTCCCAAAATTTTTTTCATCGCAGTAAGGACAGTAGAAATTTGTTTTGTGTGTAAAAGAAACATTCACGCTTTAATGTTTTCATTTCATAGATACAAGGTAATAAGACCTAATCCAAATAATTTAATAGTTTGTGACGTTTCGGCAACAGCATTGTTACCATCATTAGACAAAAGAATAAATGAAATCATTATTTATTCTTATTCTTTTATCTGATGATGGTAACAATGCTGTTGCCTGAAACATCACACACTATTAAATTATATGGATTAGGTCTTATTTCCTTGTATCTTTAATCTATAATCCAAATTGTGCCTTTTCATGTTTTCATTTTGCCGGTCCCAAGCCCGGATGAAAAAGGAGGGGGAGCAGTAACAAGCTCACTAAAAAACCTGGGCTCAGCTGGCCTGTCTGATAGTACCCTGTAAGGGCTCCTAATCCAGGGATACAGGATGAGTTTGTACTCCATGTTAGGAGCGGCTGCACATGGCGTCTGTTCCTCATGTCAGAGGCGGCCATTTCTTTTGCAGCTAAGTCGGCCTGCCACTGAGTAGTGCTCCCAGTCTTAATGACAAAGGCAGACGCATTCTACTTCACCTAGTCATGATGGTTGTCAAACAGACAACAATAGGGTCACAACTTGATATCCTAATATGATTGAGTGGAGATAAGAAAGAAGAAGATGTTTTCATTTCCTATATAGTGTTTTAGTAGCAGGTATTTGTTGTGTCTGTCAGGCTTACTGCTACCATGACCAAGAGGTGGGGTACTGTCAAGGACTGTCCTACCTTGCAGCTTCCCTGCTCCTCCATGTAAGTTCTGGTTGTACTGGCTCATTGAATGACTGACTGACATTCCTGTTGTTTCCCTTAGATGCCAGAGGAACAAGCTTTCTCTGTTCTCATCCAGATCATGTATCGCTTCCGCCTCAGAGAACTCTTCCTGAGGGATTTTGAGGAGCTGAAGGCTCGGTTGTATCAGCTGGATCTTCTGGTAGACGTAAGTATCCTCATTGGCTATGGCTAGGTTGTGCTGTTTCCCAACACCTCTTGTTTGCCGCCATACTGTCCGTTCTCATTGATCTTTGGGACTCCTCACTGGGTGTTATCAGTGTTGTTGTTTCTTATCCCCTTGTGTAAAGAATACACGAATTCCATGAGTTCATGCTCCTCAAGCTAGGCATAAGTATACTCATTGGCTATTCTTCGAAGTCTTGTTTGCCGCCATACTGTCCGTTCTCATTAATAGTTGGGACTCCTCACTGGGTGTTATCAGTAGTGTTGTTGTTTCTTATACCCTTGTGTAAAGATTAAACTAATTCCATGAGTTCATACTCTTCGAGCTAGACATAAGTATACTCATTGGGTATTCCCCGAAGTCTTGTTTGCCATACTGTCCATTCTCATTGGTCTTTGGGACTCCTCATTGGGTGTTATTAGTAGTGTGTTTGTTTCTTATCCCCTTGTGTAAAGAATACACGAATTCCATGAGTTCATGTTCCTCACGCTAGACATAAGTTTACTGATTGGCTGTTCCCCGAAGTCTTGTTTGCCATACTGTCCATTCTCATTGGTCTTTGGGACTTCTCATTGGGTGTTATTAGTAGTGTTGCTGTTTCTTATCCCCTTGTGTAAAGAATACACGAATTCCATGAGTTCATGTTCATTTTGATGATAAGCTGCGGCCTCTCCCAAAGGTCCTGTTTAACACATCTAATACAAGCCAAAATGTGTTCTGGAGCTGCAGGTGCTAAGATACAATTTAGGCAAGTTATCATTAGTACTTAATGGGGGGAAGGCTTTAAATTTGCATAACTCTCAATTTTGCATATATTCATATTAACTGGGACTACTGATAACTCTTGAGTCAAATTCTGTAGCAACATTCTAAATTATGTAGTCAAACCTCTTGAGTTTTGTGTTGAATTATAGTCTGTTTAAGTAGATTTCCCCAATTCAAATTGATGATTGTGGCTGGGATTAGGAAATGGTTGAACTATACAGAATGCTATGAAGAATTATCATGGTTTAAATTCACATAGATAAAATGAGTGGGATTTGAAAACAGTTGAATTATGCTGAATTTTATGAAGAGTTGAATTATCATGGTTTGAATTCACATAGATAATATGATTGGGATTTGGAAAAGGCTGAATTATACAGAATGCTATGAAGAGTTGAATTATTAGAGTTTAAATTCACATAGATTGCTGTTGTTGTTTCTTATCCCCTTGTGTACAATATACACAAAATCCTTGAGTCCATGCTTCTTGAGCTGTTTGATAATAAGTAGTGGCCTCTCCCAAAGGTCCTAGATGATTTTGATAATATTCTATAATATGATCCCTTGCATCAATATTGAGTAAAATTAATTTTCCCGGACACAGTTGAGAATATCTTAACAAACTACATAACAGATAGAAAGTTTTCACTGGATCTATGTGGGTTTTACAAGGTAGTGAATAAAAAGGCATCGTTACTGTTACTTTGAATTGAGTGAATATGTGTATATGTGTATATATATATATATATATATATCATTTTTTTTGTTGTTCACTTCTTTATCTCTTTCTTACTTTGCTTCTTGGATCCTGCAGTCGAGTCTTTTGTAAGACTTTGGGTCTTAATGGGGGCTTTTGTTGTTATGTTGTATATATGTGTGTGTATGTATATATCATACTTACGTAATCTTTCCTTTTCTTCTTCTGTATATTCCCCACTTTCACAGGCCTATCTCTCTTGTAATCTCGAGGAGAATCCTCTATAAGACCAGTGTGTCTTAATAAAGGCTTTTGTGTGTGTGTGTGTGTGTGTGAGAGTAAAATTAATCATTCCTCCAGGGAAAGGAAACTTTTACCTAGAGGAATGATTAATTTTACTCAACTTAGATATATGTTTGAGATCTTTGAAAATGGGTGGCTTAAAGATTATTGAGAGTTGACTAGAATTTTTGAATTAGAGAAGATACCTTTCCTCATCCAAGGATTTGTGTGTGAGTGAGGTGTTGTGTTTTCCAGGAGCTGTTCCCCAGGCTAGGGCAGCACCTGAAACAGCTGGGTGTGGAAAGTCACATGTTTGCCTCCCAGTGGTTCTTGACTCTCTTCACTGCCCGCTTCCCTCTACCTGTGGTTGTCAGGGTGCTGGATCTCTTCCTTCTGGAGGTGAGTGCTCCGGTACTTAGCTCACTTACACTCAGAAAACATCACAATGAGGGGTCGGTGGAAGGATTGTCTAAACCGTTTGTTTTCGACCGCTACGACCCGGGTTCGATTCACGCATTGAGCACTTTTTATGTTTAAAAAAAAAATGCCCCAATGGCCCCCGATTCTTGCAAAAGTCCAACCCCACCAGCGAGTGCAAGTAACAAAACGGGGCTCTGGCACATTTGTAAGTGCAATTTCGAACTGCTTTTCACATGTGTAGACATGTGGTGCACTTCCAGTAAAAGCAGTCGCCTACTTCTACCCACCATGATTATCATGACCTGTACCACGTGTACTAGGGATAAGCAAAAAATGTAAATGGAATTCAAAGGGTTACACCTTTTTTTTTTTCTTTTCTTTATCCCAAGTGCACCTAGTACAGGCCATGATATTCATTGTGAATTGTTGAGGTACAGGCTATACCATGTTGACGAGAGACATAATGTTTATGTGGTTAGCTTTTCTTGATTTAACAAGTTTTTTTTATGTTTTTTTTTTGTTTTTGGCTAATAATTCTAGAATAATTTTTAAAAAATTCAATGTATAGTCATGGACAAAACACTTAAAGAAGTGGAAAGTCTTTGATGTCACTGGTTGTCTATTTTTTTTTTAAGTAGACAGAGGTAATTTTGTTCACACTTGGTTATTTTGTGTGCCTTCAATAAAAGTCACTGTAATATATTTCAGAGTTATTGTCTGAATCCCGATATACATGCTAGAAAGTACAACTTCCTTAAGTTTTGTCCATGAGTGTATTTTGATTTTTTCTCTTGAATAATATAAAATTTATTCTAATATTTGGCACAAACTATCAGCAATGTTCAGTTGTACGATTCAGTAGAAGTTTCTTTTTTCTCTTCTCTAATTTCACCACCTCTCATCATGCACGCATTTTCCCTTTTTGCTCTAGTTTTTCACTATGCACAAGTTTCATTGTATAGTTTCTAAACACAAGGTAATAAGACCAAATCTAAATAAATAAATAGCGTGTTATAACATGATATTTTTACCTTGTATTTATAATCTATAATCCAAATTGTGCCATATCATTGTATAATTTCATTGTTGGTCATCATTAAAAACCCAGAGACAAAGGTTTTACCTTTTTTTTTTGATAGTTTTTGACATTTAAAAAAAATATATTTGAAAAAAAAAAAAAATGTTTTTGAAACATTTTTTTACACACCCAAGATAGAGGACATTGTGATTGCTGTGATAGAGATGCCTGGAGCCATCTGAAGCTCTTCATTAAATACAGCAACAACAACAACAAAAAATGTTTTTGTGGGAATTGTTGTAATGTGGTGTGGATGTTCCAGGGATTTGACATCCTACTCCAGATTGCCCTTGCTCTTCTGCAGGTAAGTCTTCTCTTATCTTAATCTTCCCTATGGTCATCCCTACATTTAGTGGAAGTAGGCAGAGTGGAGATATGGAATTACTCTAACTTATTGTTGTTTCTTATCCCCTTGTGTAAAGATTACACGAATTCCATGAGTTCATGCTCCTCAAGCTGGATCTCATGGATTGGGATGTAGAGGTGCAGCTTTCGTTGATCATGGCACCATGATCCAGACACACTTTGATGAAAGTCAGACTTAAACATATGGTGGGGGAGTCCAATGCTCCCAGTACAAAAAAACAACACAAAATGGCAAAGCATATTATTCAAATAAGAATTTACAAAGAGCAAATCGAATTATAGTTGTTTGAAGTGATGGTACAATTTGGATTATAAATTAGAAACACAAGGTAATAAGACCAAATTCAAACAAATAAATAGTGTGTGATGTTTCGACAACAGTGTTGTTACCATCATTCAGTACTTTTTGTCTAATGACAACGCTGTTACCGAAACATCACACACTATTTATTTATTTGGATTTGGTCTTTACCTTGTGTTGTTTGAAGTGTTTATTTTTTAGTGTCCAAGTGTCAACTTTTGGTAACTACAGTTAAACCTGTCTATAGCGCCCCCTCTTGGGACTCACCAAAATAGGGTGCTATAGAGAAGGGGTGCTATAGACAGGTCACTTTTAATGTAAATCGCATCGTACTATGTATTTAAAATCGGGCGCTATTTAGAGGGGGCGCTATAGACAGGTTTAACTGTATATAGATAAATGATGATAAGCAGTGGCTTCTCCCAAAGGTCCTGGTTAGATGCATAAATAGGAACTTTGGAGAGGCCGCTGATTATTATCAAACAGCTTGAGCATGGACTCATGGAATTCATGTAATCTCTTCACAAAGGTATAGGAACAAAACAGCGACATGGATAAACTTTCTGCAATTTGATCTGTTGGCGACCATGGCTCACAGCTCGTCTAGTGACCTTCCGATAGTTTTCTTGATTCCTTCCAGACAGCTCATTGGAGGTCTTACTCTCTTCCTTTAATTTTTCCCATCAACATCTTTTCTAAGCCATTGGCTCTCATTATATGTCCAAAGTAGGTCAGTCTTTGTTTACATATTTGGGATTCTAGGGATCTAACTAGGATTAATTTCATTTAAGATAAAAATATCTGGCACTCTATAGCTTTCTCCAGGTTCACATTTCAAAGGCTAAATTCTTTTCCTTTCTTCTTTTGCGGGTGCTAGAATTCAGATGAAAAGCTCTTTAATCACACAATGGTAGAATAACATATATATATATGTTCCTATATAGAGGGGCATATCTCCCTCTAATTATATTATATATACACACATCTACATACAGTAAAACCCCTCTATAGTGAACCCCAATGGGACAGAGCTTTTGGTTCACTATAGCCACGGTTCACTATAGCCACGGTTTGGCTATTTTTTTTTACTTTTCAAAATTTTTAGACCGTTTAATTAAAGGACAGCCATACACTCAAGAAGAGACTTCCTCTTAATAGTGGTCACTTTGTTTTAATTCCCTTAATTGACCAATTTCCTTACATTAATGCTGAATAATAATAGAAATCATTAGATGATAGGTTCTTCTTATCATTAACATACATGTACCTCTATGTCTAATTTAAAAATCAAGACAAATCCTAGGCAAAGTTTTATTAAATATATATTCAAAGATATAAAATGATTTTAAAACCTCATTATCACATTATATAATACATTGTTTACTTGGAAAAATGGCTCTAACACCTTGTTGCTTCAAAGCATTCTTCAAGCATTGCACCATTCAAATAAAGTTAGTGTTTTTCTTCCATTTCATTTTCCACATATTCTTCTAGGTCTACCTGTCATGCAAAACATTGCTGACTTTAAAATCCTCATAGTTAATGGCATAAAAATAGTTTTTGTTTCATCACGGGACCATTTATTTGGATTTTTTTTTTTTAGCCCTAAAACGTACGATCGCGATCGCGGCAAAAGTTGAGTTGATTCCTCTTTGTAACAATTTTTAATAGCTTTATATTTTATCTTTTATAATAGAAAATAATTATTCTCTTATTTTAATATGTTCTTAACATTTTGCCTGTGTTGTTTCACTTTGAAAAGTTCTTAAAATGGCCTTTTTTTTTTTTTTTTTTTAGGAAATAACGCTTTTGTTTTTAAAATGCTTTGTTTTCTTCATTTTGGAGGCCATTTGTATTTTTATATTTCGAATTTAATGGATGCAAATATATTCTATTTAATAAAAAGTATAATGTGTTAAAATTTATATAACATACAGCAAAAATAAAGTGCAAAATTCAAAACAAACAATGCCGCTAAATTTATTGTTTTGAAATCGCGATCCGCGAGCTGAAACATTCTCAAAATTTGGTTGTTTTATTATTATTTTTTAAATTACAATTTTAAGTTCGTTATAAGCATAGTATTTTAAATAGATTTTATTATTTTGGGACCGAAAATAGGTTCGTTATAGGGGTAGTTCGTTATTCTAAAAATCGCAAAGTTCGTTATAACGATGGTATTTTCAATGGAATGGAATTGGGAATCGGCGTGGGTTCGTTATAAGGGAAGGTTCGTTATATCCAGGGTTCGTATTAGCGGGGTTTTACTGTATATGGACATTATATTAGCATCACTTGACAGATGAATTTGCTTATTTGTCCTGTAGAAGGTGTATTCTGTCACCAACCAAAACAATTGTATCACCCCTGTGCCTGCCTGCTTGTCTGTAGAAACAGTGGCAGTCGCCAAGATTTGGCCAGTTACATTCCTACATTGGTTAACCCTTGTAATTCTTGTGTACCTAGCTGTCAGAAGAGGAACTGTTGGCATTGGACTTTGAAGGAGTCCTCCAGTTCTTCAAGGTGCAGCTGGCCAAGAGGTTCAATCAGGAGGAGAAGGCCAGGTTCTTGGTGCAGGTGGCCAGTGGAGTGAAGGTACGTAGGGAGCAATCATTGTATAAATCGGGTAGAATAACCTTGTTCCCCCTTAGGCCAAGAGGATACGCAAGCACCAGGGGGCCTACCAGGATCTCAAGGCTAGTCAGCCTGTGTCTCTAGAAGCTCTACAGGTGAGTTTTGTACTTTACCACAGTAAAATTACAGTCTACCTCTCTAGCCAAATGGGGGTCGGTGGAAGGATGGTCTAAACCGTTGGTTTTCGACCACTAAGACTCAGGTTCGAATCCCGTATTGGGCACTTTTTTTTTCTAATAAAAAAAAAATATGCGCCAATGGCTCTCGATTCTTGCAAAAGTCCAACCCCACCAGCGAGTGCAAGTAACCAAACGGGGCTCTGGCATATTTGTAAATGTAAAATTGAACTGCTTTTCACATGTGTAGACATGTGGTGCACTTACAGTAAAAGCAGTCACCTACTTCTACCCACCATGAGTTTCATGGCCTGTACCACGTGTACTAGGGATAAGCAAAAAAAAAACATTACAGTCTAGAACATTGCAAATGAAAACATTTTGACGCTGATTTTTCTTTCACACAAACTTCTACTGTCCTTACTCCGATGAAAAAATATTGGGAGAGCTTGGCTCATCTGTGGTGAATTTTCTCGGCGGTTTCGCCAATTTAATCTACCAGACTGTTTCTTTAGAGCTTTAATACTGTATGAGTGAAACAAACATTCATGTCTAAATGTTTTCATTTGCTATAAATAGATGGCCCGTTATTGCTTTATATTAGTCTAGAACATTTTCACTCTAAATCTCTATCTTGTTGTATAAACTATGGTTAAAATGATTTGAGACTTAGGATTCTGGACTTTAGAATTATAGTCAAATCTTGTTGTAAATACTTAATCAAGTACTCCGCAATTTAATTTTCTAATTTTATTAGCATTGGGAAGTTTTCAAGTTAAAGAACTATTCTTCAACTCGAAAGCTTGCCAATGCTGATAAATTTTTTTGCGGAATACTTGATTATGTATTTAAGATATTTTCTGGGGATAAGCCAAAAAAAAAAAAAATTTTCTGTAATTTCCAATGTGTTGAGAAACCTTGGTTTTCGATTGCTACGACCCCGGGTTCGATTCCCGCATTGGACACTTTTTTTCTGTTTAAAAAAAATAAATAAAATGCTCCGATGGCCCTCGATTCTTGCAAAAGTCCAACCCCACCAGCTAGTGTAAGTAACCAAATGGGGCTCTGGCACATTTGTAAGTGCAATGTTGAACTGCTTTTCACATGTCTACATATGTGGTGCACATACAGTAAAAGCAGTCGCCTACTTCTACCCACCATGATTATCATGACTTGTACTACGTGTACTAGGGAGAAGATGGTGATAATGTGATCCTTGAGACCAACTGGAAAGATCCAGGACTTTTTCTACTTATATACGTACACCATTTCCTAAAATACTCTAGGTAAGGGACACATGTCTGTGTTTGTACCTTTTTTTACTAATTAGCAGCAGTCTGGTAAGAGGATACCCATTCCTAAAATAAACCTTGGCTCTGTATCTAGATGTTGTCCCATAGAGAGAGGTAGTTCCACTGTGGAATCCCAACAATGGCTTATGTGGGAGGACAGAAGGAGAATGTCCGACTCTTCCAGCGCTACCTAGTCCTGGACCTGGAGGTCAGTCTGGCCATCCAGAGACTAATGGAGCAGGTGGAGCAAGGAGCCAATCAGAAATCAGCTCTGGAGGCCGCAGCATGCTCGGTGCAATCCCAACTGTCAGCTCTGCAGAGGGGTCTTCAAGCCACCGCTCAGGAGTCAGCTGCTCTCAAGTTGTGTCTCAGGGAGGTCAGTCTGTCTCAGCCACTTGTTGCTGTTAAACCTCTCTCTCTGCTCCCATACCACTCATGGACAATACTTAAGGAAGTGGAAGGTCTTTGCTGGTCTTCTATTTTTTTTTGAAGGAGACAAGCAATTTTGTTTACATTTGGTTATCTCATGTGTTGCTTCAATAAAGGTCACAGTGAATCAAATATCTTCCACAGTTATTGTCTGAATCCCAATATACAGTTAAACCTGTCTATAGCGCCCCCTCTTGGGACTCACCAAAATACGGTGCTATAGACGGGTCACTTTTAATGTAAATCGCATCGTACTATGTATTTAAAATCTGGCGCTATAGAGAGGGAGGCGTTATTTAGAGGGGGCACTATAGACAGGTTTAACTGTATATGTTAATAGGTACCTCTTCTTTAAGTTTTGTGCCCGTGAGTGTATATGTCTACATTTTCAATTGGTAATCTCTAAAATTACCTATTTAAAAAAACACATTGATATAAATAATATAGATACAATAGAACCTCCATAAGAGGACACCCTCATTAGAAAACAACTCTCTAGAAGGGACAGTTTTCATCATGAAAATTTCCAATTTTTACTATTTAGCTGCTTTCCACTATACAAGCATCTGTGTCAGAGGATGCTTTACCTATTCATCTAAGTATCCTTCAGAGAGAGAGATTCTACTGTATAAAAATCACTAGAAAATAATAAGGCACAATTTGGATTATAGATTATAAACACAAGGCAATAAGACCAAATCCAAATAAATAAATAGTGTGAGACGTTTCGGTAACAGCGTTGTTACCCAAAATTTAAAATTTCTTATTCAGTACTTTACACGCTGTCACCGAAACGTCACACACTATTTATTTATTTGGATTTGGTCTTATTGCCTTGTGGCTTAGAAAATAAGTTGTCTATTCGTTCACCACATTATAACACCTCAATTAATAATATTTGATTTATATACAGTTAAACCTGTCTATAGGACCCCTTCTAAATAGCATCTTCCTCTCTATAGTGCCCGATTTTAAACATTAAAATGTGAAAATTTTAAATTAAAAGTGATCTGTCTATAGCATCCCCTCTATATAGCATCCTATTTTGGTGAGTCCCAAGAGGGGGCGCTATAGACAGGTTTAACTGTTCATCAATTATAATTAATGTCCAATAAGCTACCTCTTAAACAATGAGATGAACCCTGAAGATTAGCAAGTTCTACCAAATAATCTACCCATCAATAGAACCTTTTGTGTGAATAAAACTCTCTACCAATAGGAAGAACTTACAAGAGTAGATGAACTGAGTGTATGTGTGATCCAGCAAGAAGAGGTCCGGAACAGAACCCAGACGGACTACCAGAGAGATAAAAAGGTCTATGAAGAACACATCAAGGCCTATGAAAAGGTAATACATGTTATGATTATAATGTTTTGATGTTTTGGAATGATAAAGAATTGGAGGTGCAGTCGTGAAAAAGGAAAGATGGTTATTTACTTATCAAGTAGTTTTTTTTAATTTTCAATTACTTGAAGAGAATTATACATATTTACAACAAAATTCAAAGTGGTATATTCTAAATCTATGGTCAAAAATAAAAGAATAGTCAATGATCAAAATAAAATACATGTTTTTAAAAATAAAATATTTGCATTTTAGATTATATGATATACATATATAGCAGTATTTTCCCTAGCCTCACTATAACCATGGAGTGTTGGCTCAGATCAAAGAAAACATGGAGGTACGACTCTCTGACCAACAGAAGACATCCCAGGAGTTACAGCAGAGACTGGAGGTGAGAGTTGTTGTTGTTGTTTCTTTTTTTTTTTTTATCCCAAATACACATAGGCCATGATAATCATGGTGGGTAGTTAGTAACTACTTTACTATAAGTGAACTACATGTCCACACACACATGTGAAAAGCAGTTCGACTTTTCACTTACAAATGTGCCAGAGGCTCCATTTAGAATTGGGGGCCATTGGAGCATTTCTTTTAATTAGAAAAAAGTGCCCAATGCGGGATTTGATCCTGGGTCATAGCGGTCAAAAACAAATGGTTGCTGTTTCTCATCCCCTTGTGTAAAGACTACACGAATTCCATGAGTTTATGCTCCTCGAGCTGTTTTATGATAAACAGCAGCCTCTTAAAGGTCCTGTTTAGTGCTTCTAATACAAGCAAAAATGTGTTCTGGAGCTGCAGGTGCCAAAAGACCTTATGTACCTGTGGGGACCGTCCATATATCTGTGTCTGTGTAGTTTGGGGGTTGCTGCTGCCACACTCTGGACACCACCCCCCTCCCTGATGCCCAGGCCGGCCCCTCACCCCCCTCACTGAGGGAGATAGAGGCCGAACTGGTGAGGGCCAAGCTCAACCTGGCAGAACTCCATTCAGAAAATCAGGTAATTCCACTTTTCTCTCTCTTAGCACGATTTGTATTTATTTATTTATTTATTTATTAATCAACCAGCCGCAATACAGTTAAACCTGTCTATAGCGCCCCGCACTAAATAGCGCCTCCCTCTCTATAGCCTCCGATTTTAAATATGTAGTATGATGAGATTTACATTAAAAGTGACCTGTCTATAGCACCCCCTCTCTATAGCACCCTATTTTGGTAAGTCTCAAGAGGGGGCGCTGTAGACAGGTTTAACTGTATATCGAAATATTTGCATATCTCACAGAGTAAACAAACAATATAACAAACAAATTATAAAACTTAGAATTAAATATTTACAAATTTGTTTTTGTTGTTTCTTTTCCCCTTGTGTAAAGATTATACAAATTCCATGAAGTTACAAATTTACATGTATTGATCGACAGAATTCATAAAATTTATATAGACAAAGTGGCTGATGTAAGAGAGTTAAAGCATTAAGATTAAGAAGTGTGTTAATTTGGGTTGAATTAAAAAGATAATCCTTTTTTATATCATTATTTTATTTAAGATCCAATTTAAAAACAGGAAAAGAACAAAAAATATTATAAACTTCTTGTTTACAAGTTACGAGTTAGAAGCACAAAATACAGAGTAGTCAAATCATTTTTGGTCATTTATATAAATATATTCACAAGAAGCATTAAGAATATGTGCGTTGAGCACTACATTATGTAAGCTGAGCATTGCATTATGTGTGTTGAATATTGCATAATGTTTGCTGAACACTACATTATTTGTGCTGACATAGGTACTGGAGTCCAAGCTGAAAGAATTCACAGCCAGGAGAGGAGGCGGAGTGTCCCCATGGTTTCAGCGCGCCATCTCCAGCATTGTGGAGACCTAGTCCTTCTGTGCAAGCTCCTGTTTAGGCCTTACGCCACTGGCTATTGTTGCTATTACCACAAGTCATGTTCCCCCAGGCTGTTTTCTTTTCTGGAATTTTTCCTTTTTTTTTAATTATTTGTTTCTACACACACATATGCCTGTGATGTCTAAGAATGTTTATACTTATGTAGGCTGGAATTACCTACCCCCTTTTTTTTTTCTTCCCTCCCCACATTTTTATTTGGTATTTTGTAAATAATAAAAAACTCTTGTATTTATCTCTAATATGATATAGAAGGAAAAAGAGAAATGGACAATTTTTTAATTATATAAATATATATATACTGGGGGTGAACTCTTCTCATATTGGCTTCCTATTCTATTATCTCTTTGTTGGTTTTTTTTTTTTTGGAATTTTTGATTTTCTTCCTATATACTCTTTTTTGTTGTTGTTGTTGTTGATTCTCTATTTAAGACTATTCTCCTACTAAGGGACCAAAGATTTCCGGTCTTCAATCCAATTTGGTATTACAGTAGACTCTTCTTCCCGCGAGAGACCATCTAAAAAATTGGTTAAAACCGTTTTTTTTTTCTTGTTCTCTGACTCTTGTTCAAGTTAAAGGACTTCATGTCTTTATCCGACTTGTCTCTGATAAGAGATTTATCTCTTCAACATTTTATTCTAATTATTAAATGTATAGAAGAAAAAAATTACTAGATCTCTAGAGATGATAAAGCACAATTTGGATTATAGATTACACTGATAGACAAAACTTAAGGAAGTTGTACCTTATAGCATATATATATCGGGATTCAGAAAATATCTCTCAGAGTTATTTTCTGAATCCTGATATATATATGCTATAAGGTAAAACTTCCCTAAGTTTTGTCTATCAGTGTTATAGATACAAAAAAAAAAAAAAGATCTAATTCAAATAAATTAATAGTGTGTGATGTTGCGGTAACAACATTGTTACCAAAACATCACACACTATTAAATTATTTGGATTAAGTCTTCTTGTATCTCTAGAGATGAAAATGATATTAAAATTATTAATAATTTTTGATAGATATTAATCCATCTTTTAAGTTCTTTATTAGTTTTTTTTAAATTGTTTGTGCAAGAACTCTTAATAATGCACTACTACTTTCAGATTCATCAATTCATATTTAGGATTGTAAGTCAAAGAGATTGGAATATATGATATACTTCCTGGTCCTTTTAAATGGGAGATTGGAATCTAAAATCCATCACAGTAGCACCTCTCTGTAAAAAGGGACAACATCTGTTTACAGAACAAAATTTTCCCTTTAAAGAGTGATGTTCTTTAATGGGAGAGTTAATAATAAAAGAAAATAGGACCTAATCCAAATAATTTATTAGTGTGTGACGTTTTGGCAACAACATTGTCACCATCATCAGACAAAATTAGACAAAATATTTGTCTGATGATGGTGACAATGTTGTTGCCGAAATGTCACAAACTAAATAAATTATTTGGATTAGGTCTTATTTTCTTTTATTATAATCTATAATCCAAATTGTGCTTTATATCATTGGGAGAGTTAGTAGAGAGGTGTTCTTTAGCAGGGAGTGTTCTCTTATGGAGTATGTTCTGCTGTATATCTTAAATTGAGAATGACAGTATCACCTCTCTGTAAAAGGACAACACCTGTTTTCAGAGAAAAATTTTTCCATTATAGAATGATGTCTTCTAGACAATACCTGTTTTCAGAGAAAAATTTTCCATTATAGAGTGATGTCTTCTGGACAATACCTGTTTTCAGAGCAAAATTTTTCCATTATAGAGTGATGTCTTCTGAACAATACCTGTTTTTAGAGAAAATTTTTTCCATTATAGAGTGATGTCTTCTGGACAATACCTGTTTGCAGGGCAAAATTTTTCCATTATAGAATGATGTCTTCTGGACAATACCTGTTTTCAGAGCAAAATTTTTTCCATTATAGAGTGATGTCTTCTGGACAATACCTGTTTTCAGAGCAAAATTTTTCCTTAAGGAGAAGTTTCTTCTTACTGGAGAGTTGATAGTAAAAGTGACAAATTTTGTTAATGAAAAACTTCTTTGTAAAGAGGTGTTCTCTAGCGGGGATTATTCTCTGGTGGAGTATGTTTTACTGTATATCTTAAATTGAGAATCAACCATGTATTTAGCTTCTTCTTTCTTCAATGATATAAGAATGTATATCTTGAAAGATATAGGATTCCCCCCCCTTTTCCTTCATTTTTTAATCTGGTAGCTGCTTAATATTTATGGGTATTATATATTTTATTTGTTCTTTGACTTTTTTTGGTGTTTTTTTGACTTCTTTCTTTTTTTAATTTCACTTAATACACTATTTATTTTTGATTTTTTTTTGTCTGGTGCACTAATATATTTATTTTGTTTTTTAAAAAATTGTTATTAATTATTAAATGAAAGTTTTTTTTTTAAGTTGGAACTCTTGTCTGTCTGTGAAATTATTTTAGAATATATTAGAAGTTTTATTGAATTGTCTGATTTTTTTTTATCTTTCTCAATTGGAACTGATTGGCAAAAACTGAAAATTTGATCCCATTTATTAGTAATAGTATGGTAAGTAAACCATGGTCTCTCATGGTATGCTTTACTGTAATTTGAATTCTTTCTTTTTTTTTTTAAGCTTTCCTGGCTAATTCAATGAAAGTGTAGTTGCTGTTGTTTTAGTTGGCTGCTGTAAAATCATATTCTTCAAATACTTAGCTAGAATGCTAAAGCACAATTTGGATTATAGATTATAATAAAAGAAAATAAGACCTAATCCAAATAATTTATTAGTGTGTGACGTTTTAGCAACAACATTGTCACCATCATCAGACAAGAGAATTTAAAAAAAAAATGTTTTTTTTTTATTCTTTTGTCTGATGATGGTGACAATGTTGTTGCCGAAACGTCACACACTAATAAATTATTTGGATTAGGTCTTATTTTCTTTTATTTCTTAGCTAGAAGTTAAACTCCTAGTTGGTTTTCTGTTGCTTCATGTTAACCTGAAAGTTAGAAAAATCAATTATACAAGAAACTTATCCCAGGAAACTTTTATGATTTTATTATAAGTCAGAGGAAGAATGTTAATACAGTAGAACAAACTCTTTGTAAAGGACAACACCTAATTGTAGAGCCAAAGTGTTCTTTAGGGAGAGATGTCTTCTTACCGGAGAGTTACTAAATTGTAAAAATGGTCATTTTTCTTATATACAGTAGAACCTCTCTCCCTATAAAAGACAACACCTATTTGCAGAGCCAAAGTATTCTTTGGGGAGAGATGTCCTCTTACCAGAGAGTTACTAAATTGTAAAAATGGTCATTTTTATTAAATACAGTAGAACTACCTCCCTGTAAAGGACACCTAATTGCAGATCCAAAGTGTCCTTTAGGAAGAGGTGTCCTCTTACCGGATAGTTGCTAAATTATAAAAATGGTAATTTTGCAAATGAGAAGTGTCCGCTAAAGGGAGGTTCTACTTTAGTAAAAAATTACAAATTTTTCTGATGAAAACTGTTCTTTATAGAGAGGTTTTCTTTAGTGAGAGTGTCCTCTAATAAAGATATTTTGTTATTTTTTCTATGAAGATTTGCTAATGATTCTTTTTATGTAATTCGTTGCATATTTTGATCTATGTAGATAGGGAATAATACAAACAAATTTGGTTTTTGGTCCAAAATACAGATAGACAAGAGTTCTCCGGTATTTCTGTCTTCTATGTTATCTTTTACATGCTCTTGATCTTCTTTTTTTAACTCTTTTTACTTCCAGCTAAATATAAGAATTGCTCAAAGAGAAGGTTTTTGGATGGTTGAATTCCACGAGGCCTTGTCAGAAATCCATGAAAAAGCACATAATAATTTTTTTTTGAAAAAAATGTTTTTTTTGCACTTTTCTCTATATATATATGTTTATTTATTAAAAGAATCTTTTTACCTCTTATATATGATAATAAAATTTGGTAATATTAAAGATATAAATGGTATTTAAGAAAGCCTGTTGTAATTGGTAATATGATCTTTACTATTGTGTGTCCTCTCTTCATCAGAAACTTGAAGTAAAAACCTGTCTTGGATGTTTCTCTTTAGTTCTAAGCAAAAAATACACTCAAAAAACAAGTAGACTCCTAAGAGAGGTTGAATAAATTTGGTTATAACAAATCTAAAACTAAGAAAAAGGGATCTCTTTATTGTACATGATAAGGAGATGCCTTTTTCTTAATTTATTTATCTTATCCCAGTACAATTTCACATTTGTACTATTTTTTTCAAATCTAAAACTATTTCTCTTTTTTTTTTGTTCAATTGTAAATTTGATGATGCTCTTTTTTAATATAGAATATAATCAATACATATTACTTTTAAATGATATGATACAATTTGGATTATATAGATTAGAAACACAAGATAATAAGACCAAAAATCTAAATAAATAGTGTTTGATGTTCAAGTTAACAGCATTGTTATCATCATCAGATGAAAGTACTGAATGACTGTAAAAATACTCTTCTTCTTCTCTTCTTTCTTATCTCCACTCTATCATATTAGGGTATCAAGCTTGTAAAGCTTGAGACTTGACAACCATCATGACTGGGTGAAGTAGAATGTGTCTGCCTTTGTCATTAAGACTTGGAGCACTATTCAGTGGCAGGCCGACTGTAAAAGTATTGAAAAGTACATTCATTACTTTTGTCTGATGATGGTAACAACGCTGTTACTGAGACTTGGATTTGGTCTTATTACCTTGTAGTTCTAATCTATAATCCTAATTGTACCTTATCACTAATCTATAGTTGTTTTTTACTTATTTTGATTCAGCTTCTTTTTTTTTTTATCCTTATGTAAATTCAACGAGGGAATTACTATTGAATAGCTTTCTTTTTTTTTTTTTAATATTCATCCATTTTGTAAATATATATATGTGTATTCAGTAAAACCTTGCTAAACTGAACCCTAATGAGTTATTGTGCATTTTGGTTCATTATAGCTATGGCTTCACTATATGGCCATGGTTCACTCTATTATAAAATAAAAAAGGGAATTATTTTGGGTTTGATAAGACACAATTTGGATTATAATTTACAAACATAAGGTAATAAGACCAAATTCAAATAAATAATGTGTGACATTTCGGTAACAGCATTGTTACCATCTTCAGACAAAAGTACTGAATGAGAAATTTTACCACAGCATGTTTTAAATAGTTACTTTTTGTACTAAAGTTACTAAATTGTAATTATTTGAAACATGCTGTGGTAAAATTTCTCATTCAGTACTTTTGTCTGATGATGGTAACAATGCTGTTACCGAAATGTCATACACTATTTATTTGGATTTGGTCTTATTACTTTGTGTTTATTTTGGGTTTGTTATATATATAGGTGAAGGTTTGCTATTATTCCTTGGCTTGTTTTAGCAAGGTTTTACTGTATTTTTTAATGGCAATATTTTAATTGTATTACAGTCAACTCTTTATTTATATACAAGGACTTTTTTTTATTAAACAGAGAACTATTTGAAATATACCAAACTGAAACTTAAAGAAATGCACATTGTTTTGGTTTTAGTTTTGTTTTTTCAAATGGTGTCAATAATTTATATTCATTTTTATTGTAAACAGAACTATGTGTTGTAAAAATGAAAATATATATAATATATAATACAGAAAAAATTTAATATGAAATATATACATAAAACCTTTATTATACTGAATTTTCATTTAGTACTTTTGTCTGATGGTAAAAATGCTGTTGGCGAAATGTCACGCACCATTTACTTATTTGGACTGCTTTTCACATGTGTAGACATGTGGTGCACTTACAGTAAAAGCAGTCGCCTTCTTCTACCCACCATGATTATCATGGCCTGTACCACATGTACTAGGGATAAGCAAAAAAAAAACTTATTTGGATTTAGTCTTATTACTTTGTGTTTCTAATTCAGAATACAAATTGTATCTCCCCATTGAATATAAGCAAACATATTTTAAAAACTTAATTCTGTTGACGTTATGTGGCGCTGAGTTTGTTGTTGACACACATTAAATATGTTATAATACCTTGAAAAAGATTAGCGTTCAGCCAACTGAAATATTGGTAAACATAAATGATATTTTGATCCAATATATGCATTATAATAATCTATACGCTGGATCAATCAATGGCCTTTGAGTGAAACTGAAAGTTTATGCTAGTCACATAACAATAGTTCTGTTTTCTCCCTTGATTTGAATGATCTATGTTCTTTGTATATATAGAGTTGGCTGTATTTTAAATTCTTTGTTTTTAAGAAAATATTATTTATTATTATTTTTTTTTCACATACACACATATATACAGTAGAACCTCCCTGTAAAGGACAACACCTAGTTGCGGACTAAATTTTTTCCTTTAGAAAGAAGTGTCCTCTTACTAGAGAACAACTAATTAGTGTGAAAATGGTAATTTTGTTGATGAAAACTGTCCTTGATAGAGAGGTGTTCTCTAGTAAGAGTGATCTCTCGTGGAGGTTTTACTGTATGTATTTCCTCTTTTCTGTTGTTGTTGTTTCTTATCCCCTTGTGTAAAGATAACACGAATGCGTTCATGCTCCTCAAGCTGTTTTATGATAAGCATTGGCCTCTCCCAAAGATCCTTTTCTAATTTTGGCAAATGATGATATTACTCTAATGGTGAAAGAAGAAGCTTTTTTCAATCTTTGTTGTATTGTGTGGGCATGTTCACTAATCTGAAACTATGCAATTCAATTTGCATAATGCTGATTTTTTAGGCATATTTTTCTTAAAAAAAAGAAGAGAGAGAGGTTCTTTTGCTCATTTATCCTTTATATTTGATTATTAGGTGTTACCATTATTTTTTTTATATATATAAAGACATTCTTAATACTTTTTTTTTTAAACAGTAAAACTTTGTTCAAATGTTCTTTATACAGTTAAACCTGTCTATAGCGCCCCCTCTAAATAGCGCCATCCTCTCTATAGCGCCCGATTTTAAACATTAAAATGTAAACATTTTACATTAAAATTGACCTGTCTATAGCACCCTATTTTGGTGAGTCCCAAGAGGGGGGCGCTATAGACAGGTTTAACCGTATAATGCTATCTTTCTTTATTTCGCTTATTTTTCTTGATCCTGTTACCCACATGGTTTTTTTTTTGTTTAGTTTTGTTGTATATAACAATGTATCCCATCTCTAATATTCTTTCAGCTATGACAAATGAATATTATAATGAAATTTGGTTGTATATAAATTATTGATGGTTTATTATTATTATTTTGTTGTATTATAAACACAAGGTAACAAGACTAAAATCCAAATTATTAAATTGTTTGTGACATTTCGGTATTGATGTTTCCATCATCAAACAAAGGAACCACTGAATGCCAAACAAACAATTTATTAATTTGTATTTGTTTTCTTATTACCTTGTGTTTATAATCTATAATCCCTAAATTGTGTACCTTATCTCATTGTTGTATCCAAATTGGAAGAGAGTTAAACATTGCTGAATACCATTTGATGTTTATACATTTTTTTTTGTTTATTTGTTGGTTGAATATTGGAAACATAAACAGCTTAATTGTTCATGAAACTGATATTTTCTTCTATTTTTTTTTTCTAAATTACAGTTAAAAAAACCTGTCTATAGCGTCCCCTCTAAATAGCGCCTTCCTCTCTATAGCGCCTGATTTTAAATACGTAGTATGATGCGATTTACATTAAAAGTAACCTGTATATAGCACCTCTTCTCTATAGCACTCTATTTTGTTGAGTCACAAGAGGGGGCGCTATAGACAGGTTTAACTGTATATTGAAAAAGATCTAATTTATAGATTTTTTAAAATTTGCTAACATTGACATCTGCAGAAATGCATACTAACAGATATAAAACTGATAAAAATTGAAACTCTTCCCCAAATAGAAATCCAATTATTTTTTGTTTATAAATTCCTATCTATATAGGTTAACACTGAACAACTTGTTTCTTTCTATTCAAATAGCAAATAAGTAAACTTTATGTGGGATTTTGGTAACAGCATTGCGTTAGCTTTTCTTTACACGATGAAAAGTACTTGTACCAAAGGTATACCGAGTCAGGATGATGTTTACAATACTGGGTACTATTTCTTTATATCTGCTTCCCAATATCACATTATTCATTTACCAACAAATCTAATTTTCACATACCAAAATTTTTGCGTTATCTGTTTACTAGCTATTTTATTATCTGCATCCCCCCTGTACATTCATATAGGGTGACAGATAATACCCTACCAATTAACTAATTTTACACTAATATTTGCTTTTTATGAATCACCAACAATTTCATTTTTGAACTCCAACAATCACATTATCTACTCACCAACAAATTAATTTCCACATCCCAAAATTTTTGCGTTATCCGTTTACTAGCAATTTCAATATACGCATTCCTGCACATTCATTTTTCTGCACTCTACACCATACTCGGCATTTTACACCAATATTTGCTTTTTATGAATTGCCAACAATTTCATTTCTGCACCCCAACAATCGCATTATACACTCACCAACAAATCTAATTTTCACGTCTCAAAATTTTTGCATTATCCGTTTACTAGCAATTTCAATATCCGCATCCATGCACATTCATATTATCTGCACTCTACCAATTAACTAATTTTACACCAACATTTTTGCTTTATGTGAATCACCAAAAATTGCATTATCCGATTCCCAACAATTTCATTATCCGTATCCCTGCATGTTTATATTACCTGTACCCTATCAATTAACTAAAATTTACGCCAATATTCATTTTATGTAAATCACCAAAAATTGCATTATCTGATTCCCAACAAATTTATTTTCTGCATTTCTGCTTTCATATTATCTACACCCTATCAATTACCTAATTTTACACCAACATTTATTTTATATCAATCACTAAAAATTTCATTACCCAATTCCCACCAATTTCAATATCCGCATCCTTGCACTATATTATCTGGCACCCTACCAATTAACTAATTTTACCCTAATATTTGCTTTATCTAAATCACCAACAATTCCATTATTCATCACCCACTTCAACAAGGCCTGACATTACATACACACAACAGAAACAATAGAACCTCTCTCTGTAAAGGATAGCTAGTTGCAGAGCTAAAGTTCCCTTTAAAGATGATAAGGCACAATTTGGATTATAGATTATAAACACAAAGTAATAAGACTAAATCCAAATAAATAATGTGCGATGTTTCCGTATCAGTGTTTTTACCATCTTCAGACAAAAGTACTGAATGAAACATTTAGTACTTTTCTCTGAAGATGGTAGCAATGATATTACTAAAACATCACACTCTATTTATTTATTTGAGGTCTTATTACTTTGTGTCCTTTAGAGAGAGATGTTCTTTTACCAGAGAGCCACAAATTAGTAAACAAAAAGGTAATTTGGGCAATATAAACTATTCAGTATAGAGGTTTCCTACTCTAGCGAGACTTACTTCTCATGAAGGTTCTGTTTGCTAGCTTTTACACCCAACCAGATGGATGCAATAATATTCAATGCTGTTACCAAAGAAACATGTTAAGTTCTTGATAAAAGCACAATTTGGATTATAGATACAATAAAATAAGACCTAATCCAAATAAATTAGTGTGTGACGTTTCTTTTGTCTCTGATGATGGTAACAATGCTGTTATCGAAACTTGATACATTATTAATTTATTTGGATTAGGTCTTATTTTCTTGTAAACTATGTAGTTCTTATTTAGAATGCTTTGAATTTTTAATCCAAGTTGAACTCTTCATCATATTTTTGTTGATTGTTTGCTTTTCTTCTATGTCAATTCTGTTAGTTTCCATTGTTCTTGGTTTTATTTAACTTTTTTATTTATCTCTTAATGGCAAATTCTCTTGATTCATTGATGTTACAGTAGAAGCTCCCTTTAGAGGACACCTCTCAATAAAGGACAGTTTTCATTTACAAAATTACCATTTTTACTATTTAGCAATTCTCTGGTAAGAGGAGACACCTTTCTATAAAGGACAGTTTTCATTTGCAAAATTACCATTTTTACTATTTAGCAACTCTCCGGTAAGAGGAAACCTCTCCCTAAAGGACAGTTTGACTCTGTAATTAGGTGTTGTCTTTTACAGGGAGTTTGTTCTACTGTATTAGTTTTATTTGAATTAAAAAAAAGTGTGTGGGGTATTCAATGATAAATGAACAATTTTTTTATCTTCCTGATTTTTCTATTCCTCTTTGCACAAAATCTTTGTTAACTTTGAAAACCATGTTTTTATTTTGTACATAGAAAATGCTGTGTATGTTAGTTTTTTTACATCTTATTTTTTTCTCTTTTTAAAGATTTTAATTTATATATATATGGAAAATATAAATTAAAAAACGCTATTTTGTGGAGAGAAGGAAATGTATAATGTGCAAGTTTAAAAAAAGAAAGAAGGATTGTGAAGCAAGTCAAATATTTTATTGTAAGTATATTATATATATATAAAATATAAATTTTAGAGAGATGAAAATAAAAAAATAATTTTCAAGATTACTAAAATAGGCTTGTTGTTGTTGTCTTTTTTTTTTCTTTGATTACATTACTCAAGGTGTTAAGGCACAATTTGGATTATAGATTATAAACAAAAGGTAATAAGACCAAATCTAAATGTCACATACTATTTATTTATTTAGATTTGGTTTTATTAACCTTTTGTTATTGCTCTAGTCAAAACTCCGCCTTTGCCGGTCCCAAGCCCGGTTGAAAAAGGAGGAGGGGGAGCAGTAACAAGATCATTAAAAAAACTGGGTTCAGCTGGCCCGGCTGATAGTACCCTGTAAGGGCTCCTAATCCAGGGATACAGGATGAGCAGCGTTTGTACTCCATGTTAGGAGCAGCTACACATGGTGTCTGTTCCTCATGTCAGAGGCGGCCATTTCTTTTGGAGCTAAATCGGCCTGCCACTGAGTAGTGCTCCCAGTCTTAATGACAAAGGCAGACGCTTTCTACTTCACCCAGATATGATTGAGTGGAGCTAAGAAAGAAGAAGAAGAAGACTAGTCAAATATTATATTCTTGTAGGGATAAATGATATTATGACACATGAGTGATTTTTATTATCCCATTGTACAATAATACAAGGTCATGGAGACTATAGTCATAGATAAAATTTACAATCTTGGTAGAGTTGGAATACAGGTCCTGTCTTGAGGCTCCCATACATTCCAAGAGGTGGTCTGGTGAGGTCTCTTTGGTCCTGTAGATGGTGTATTGTGGGATGGTCACTATTCTATATACAGTTACGAGCATCATTCCTCATCTCCTAATCTCCTAATCAATCATCTCTCTCTGTCACTGTAAGATCTCTTCTTACGTCCCATTTGAGGACATCTCTATTTTAATCCAGTCTAGCTCAGCATTAATTATTAACACATACACATAAAAATATAGTGCACACCAGAGGTTTACATGTGAATTGTTGTTATTTATGGATATAATAATACCAATACACTTTTAAAACATTGAATATTAAAATTTATTGATCTTCATGGAATTTACAAAATAAAATTTTTTTTTTATTTATCATTGTGTAGCATGAGTAGGCAAAAAAAAAAGGTTTAATTTCTTTTGCAAATTATAAAATTCCTATAAAAGAGAATTGACTGAGAATCTACAATTTGGTATTTCAACCAAGTTACCGCATCTAGATAAATTGATCAATCAAGATGACTAATAAAAAAATAAAGGATTTATATCTCTATTCACTATATATCTTAATAGTTGAATCTACCAAAAAATTACCATCTATCATGGTTATTACCATTCTTTCTACACGGACCTCTTTAGGTCTACAGATAAAAAAATATGATGTAGTTGGACTTACCAAATATTTCTCTATCTGCCATTCTCGAACTTGTCTTAGCCACTCCTAAGGCCCAGGACGTTCCGTTTTGGTCATCTTTCCCCGACAAAAACTCGATAAGAACTGTCGTTGTTTTTCAAACAACCCCGCGAGGTAAGTCCTCAATTTTACTACAGAGTAATAAAAATTAATTCCATAAATATTCTTAGAATATTTAATTTAAAAATAATATTATTATTATTTTTAAAAGAGAAAATTTTGAAACAAAAAATATAAAATTATCCTATGAGAAATTTATAATAATTTCTTCTTCAAGAAATAAAAATAACTAGACACACCCATTTTACCTAGCTATGTGAGTGATTGATTTTATTTCATTTTAGAATAAAATAAAATAATAAAGAAAAAATTAAATTATCCTTCTTATCAAGGGATAATTTAGATTAGTAATAAAATTAAGTAAAAACAAACATGTTTGCCCCTCTGAGAAATTTACATAATAATTTCTTCTTTAAGAAATTTAAAAAATAGGGAATATGTCCAATCTATCTGGATGTGCTAGTAATTGGCCTTTATTCATTTTTAGAATAAAGAAAATAAATTTAGGGAATTTTTGAAATGGTAATGTAACCCTTTTGGGTGTTTCATATTGCATAAAAAGAAAGGTGATTGGGATTAGATAATATATACACATGTACATAGTTTGTAGATCCTCCGCTGGACCTTTCTGCAATGGGCTCCAGGATCCTTGGGCAGGACCCGTGTCATCTCCAGGCATAGGTATCATCTCCAGCCTTCTGGACCTTAATGGCGTAGTTGTCATCTCTCGCTGGGCATCTTCTCTGGCTTCTGGTGTAGATCCTCCGCTGGACCTCTCTGCAATGGGCTCCAGGATCCTTGGGCAGGACCCGTGTCATCTCCAGGCATAGGTATCGTCTCCAGCCTTCTGGACCTTAATGGCATAGTTGTCATCTCTCGCTGGGCATCTTCTCCGACTTCTGGTGTAGATCCTCTGCTGGACCTCTCTGCAATGGGCTCCAGGATCCTTGGGCAGGACCCGTGTCATCTCCAAGCATAGGTATCGTCTCCAGCCTTCTGGACCTTAATGGCATAGTTGTCATCTCTCGCTGGGCATCTTCTCCGGCTTCTGGTGTAGATCCTCCGCTGGACCCCTCTGCAATGGGCTCCAGGATCCTTGGGCAGGACCCGTGTCATCTCCACCTTTCTGGACTTTAAAGGCATAGGTATCATCTCCAGCCTTCTGGACCTTAATGGCATAGGTGCCATCTCCAGCTTGGTGTCTTCATTCTCCAATCCGCCTCGTTGTTGTCATTTTGTGGAGGGTCGGCCGGTATCTCGGTCACGGTACCACCAGCGTCACCTCCGATTGAGTGTCCTCCCCTGCCTCGACCTTTAGAGCACCGTCGGCCACAGTGGTGGGACTTCCATCTGGACAACAAACATTCCGGCAAGACACTGTGTATATACAGGGTGTACCAGGTAAATTGGGAATTTCAACAATGGTATTTTAACTGAAATTTTTTGCAAGTAAAAATTAAAATATCCGAATGAAATTTGACACAGTAGTAGATAAAAGGATATAGTTTTTATTTATTCAATGTAGTTTCCATTATTAGCTACAACAGTCTCGAGGCGAGTGCGGAATGAAGCACAGGCCTTGGCGACGATGACCTTGTCCATTTGGGTCATCACCGTGTGAACTGCTTTCTTGACAGACTGGATGGTGGTATGAGGAGCTTTGTTGACATCTCTCTCAACAACGCCCCATACATAGTAGTCGAGGGGATTGCAATCTGGAGAATTAGGGGGCCAAATATCAGGACCCCAGTGACTAGGGACGTTAAGTGTCAGCCACGATTGTGTCTTTTTTGCCTTATGGGCTGGAGCTGAGTCCTGTTGGAAGACATACTTCCTTCCTGCGGCCACCATGTCCATCCAAGGCTTCACAACGGTCTCCAGAACATTGATGTAGGTGTCAGCGTTCATCCTAAGGCCCTTCTCAAAGAAATGGGGAGGCATGACATCACCTTCACTGCTGATAACGCCAAGGACCATTACGAAGGCAGGGAATTTCGTGTGCATCACGACAGGTATCTCTGAGGGGTCTTTACAGATCCAGCGATCATTCCTGGGATTTACCTTTTGGTCCACGTCAAAGTTCTTTTCGTCAGAGAAGAACCTTAGCATGCCAAAAGAGTCGTGTTTCAGGTTGTTGAGGAGGGCAGCAGCCTTTCCGTTTCTGTTATTCTTCATATTCTCAGTCAGCAACTGACCTTTCCGAAGGGCATAAGACTTGAGACCAAGGTCCTCATGGATAGTTCTGACAATTGTCATAGAGCCAACGTCCATTTCCTTGGCTATGGCCCTCATGCTCTTCCCAGGGTTTCCATCAATCTTCTCCTTGACATTTTTGACAAATTCTTCGCCTCTTACCCTGTCCGATCGACGCGAGTGCTTTTTCCTTGTAGCTATCCCCTCTTTGTTACTGTCGGCCTCATCAAACTGCTTCATGACACGATAAATAGTGGTTTTGGGCAACTTAAGAAAATCCACTATCTCTTTGGGGCTCCTTCCGGCGCGCAGAGCAACGATGATGGCAGCTCGATTTTCAAATTCTCGGTTACTCTTCATCACTACACTGCGCACACATGTACTGTTGCATTTTACATGAATATGGCTACGTAATGAAAAAAAAAAACAAGTTTTTAATCTCAAGTAGTTTTTGTTTTATGGACTGTCAAAGTTAGTCCCAATTTACCTGGTACACCCTGTATATATGATGTAAATGTTTACATCATTGTTGGGTCTTATTTTGTGGAAAATCTGGCCCAACATCACCGTTTGCTTTTTTTTTTGGAATGGCGCCCTTTTATTGGCTGGCTACGTTCACGCCACCTTTGCCCCCCCCCCCCCTCGCTATTTATGTAACTATTGTGTTGGAGCGACTCGCTCCCTAAATAAATGCATATATTAGATAATAACCAAATGGAATCCTCTCTTTCTTTTTCCCAGTAAGAAACGCCTACGGAAGCCAACAGTACATAGACAGATAAAGCACATAGGCTATAGTTATTAACTAACATATGCATTTATTTAAGGCGCCAATTTATAATTGTAACAAATAGTATTTGAATCAAAACATTCAATCGGGTTAAACACGGGCGTTGCCCGGGTCATTCGGCTAGTCTATATATATAAAATTGAATGTCTGTCTGTCTGTTTGTTTGTTTGTTTGTACTCTATAGATTCAAAAACCATACATCCAATCGCCGTGAAATTTTGGGATATTATTAGGTATATCACCGGGAAGGTTTTTGAAAAATAATTTCATGAATATCTTGAATATCCTTAGAGTTACTTGCAGATTTGTAGATTTAACTCGCAAGCAGCGCCCCCATTGTGACGATGATAACAAGTTTTCTTATCACTAAGTTTGTTATCTTAAACATTATTTATCAAAAGTAAGATTATCTCAGGATGACACGGCAATGTGACACGGGAAAAAATGTTCACTAGATAAAACTATGATTTTCTATCCTCATATATATAAAAATGAAATGCGAAATCGATGTTTGTTATCGCATCACGCAAAACTACTGACTCAATCATTATGGAATTTCGCATGTAGGTAGCTGAAGATTTCGTTTAACATATAGGCTATTCAAAAAACTAAAAAAGTTAATGTGCTTTTTTTAAAAAATAAAAAACCAAAATGCGTTAGTTCCAGTTTATTACCGCTAGGGCGCAGCACTGGTCGCGACGATAAATGAATTTGATTTTTTTAAAGCATCGGTGGTTCAGTGGTAGAATGCTCGCCTGCCACGCGGGCGGCCAGGGTTCAATTCCCGGCCGATGCATTTTTTTTAAACAATTTTAAAAACTTATTTATATTATATCTATATTAATAAAATGCAAATTTCATAAGTGGGGTTTGCTAAAAACTTTCGTTACAATGCATCAATTTTGACCAAATTTTCAACATTTATGTAAAACGAGATGGAGCAGGTTTTGCTTAACATCAAAATATTTTTCCTAACTTTAACATGCGTAACTTCGCTGTTATCGATTAAATACAAAAAAATCAACAGAGTTAATTTTATTTATATATAAATACAAAAAAAAAATCAGCAATTCATTCAACTCAATCTAAAAAATATTCAAAACAAGCAATTTTAAGATAACACCATATGTAAAACATTCGGCCAAGAAAACAACAACGATATTACATCTTTCTCACATATTCACACACAATCTTGATTAATAATTAAAACTAATATTTAACATTGTTTATTATACTTCATAATATATAATATTCGTTAGGCAAACTTTCACTCGGATAAAACCCTGGCGAAGCCGGGTACACATCCGCTAGTCTGTTATAATTGAAACTATTTTAGACATGTATGATTCTTTTTTAACAAATAAATAATTTTCTACTGCATTTACTGAAACGATAAATTAATGGGTGGGTTCACTACTGATGAGCCAGGCCCTCCCATTACTTTATAATTGCAGTAAAGAGATAGAGAGAAGTAGTAGAAAGTTATTTAAAAAAGAGTCGTATGCGTCTAAAATAGTTTCAATTACTTATATAAACGGTAATGTTGCAATCTTTTTATTAAAGGAATTATAGAAGATTTAAAACAAGGTAATAAGACCAAATCCAAATAAATAGTGTGTGACGTTTCGGTAACGGTGTTGTTACCATCTTCAGACAAAAGTACTGAATGTACTTTTATATATGATTATATTAAAAAAATGGCATATCCTGACCAGGAGCACATGTGCTTTTCAGAAGGCAAACCGCCATCTGGTGGAACAGAAATCAACTATTCATTGATTTAGCCTGTTCCCTGATATTTGGCCAACCCAATTTCTTGATAAATCAAGAAAAGCCATCCACGAACGCGTTTCGCGCTTTTGGCGCTCGTCAGCGTGGAGTAGGCTGAACCATTGCGACCAAAAAATAATTTTTGATCCCAATGGCTTCCTGAAAAACCAAGAAATGGGTATTTAAGGCCAAACTTGCGTAAATACGCTTAGCACATTAAAAAACGAAAGAAAAAAATAAAAGATAAAAAGATCAGGTGTTGAAATCAATATTAAAAATGGCATATCCTGACCAGGAGCACATGTGCTTTTCAGAAGGCAGAGCGCCATCTGGTGGAACAGAAATCAACTAGTTGATTTCTGTTCCACCAGATGGCGCTCTGCCTTCTGAAAAGCACATGTGCTCCTGGTCAGGATATGCCATTTTTAATATTGATTTCAACACCTGATCTTTTTATCTTTTATTTTTTTCTTTCGTTTTTTAATATGATTATATATAAGTACTTTTGTCTGAAGATGGTAACAATGCTGAAACGTCACACACTATTTATTTATTTGGATTTGGTCTTATTACCTTATTTTATAATCTATAATCCAAAGATAGAAGATTTTGGGTAAATTCTTTTTAATGATGATATGTTGATATTGTAACATCTGACTCCCTTCTTCACAAGAGCCAAGACAACATGGATGGTAGACAAGCAAGTCCTACTGGCCATGGGAGGTTGACATTGAAAAGATGGGTTTGTGGGTGGGATACTAAGTGGAAGCTGTGGCAGAAGGATGTTTATCTTCTTGAATATAAAAAGTTTCATGAGCAGAGAATTATGAGGCTTTTTTTTTAAATTTTGCCACGTGGAAAATTAGGGAAGACAAAAACTTCAGGAGGAGACAACAATTTATTTCAGGCAAGGACAAACTATGAATGGTAAACAAAAGATAAGCCACGAGGGAAATTTACAGAGGAGCATAATATAAACATAAAAATGACCACTTTGTTAATAAAAATAATAAAATTAATAAATACTTTGTTACAATATTTTACTTCAATTTAAAGCGCTATGTACCTATAGGAACGCTTGCACTGTCATACATGTATGTTTCTACAGTTGTCAATACATATTTACAATAATTTTAAACCGTATGATATCAAATGATATTAACAAGGAGAAAGAAAGAAAGAAAAAAGCATTGTCACAAATATTTACAACAAAATTGTTCATTTATCATTATTTTTAAAAGAGAAGAAGAAAAAAAAAAAAGATTTTTATCTAAGAGAATTTAAACATTCTAAGAGAGGACAAATGAAATTCCTAAACCTTAACGTGAACAGAGAATGATGTACAAAACATTAAAGAGATTTCTGGCAGAAGTTTGTATTATGTATAAAAGAAACATTCGTGCTTTTAAATCCTTTCATTTTATATCTATAGATGGCGCGTTTTTGCTTTGTGTTAATTTATGTCTAACGGGCCTTGTCTTTATTGTTTGCGGAAGAGCATTGCTCGACGCAAATATTTGAATGTAATTCTACTGTCCTATAAGCTTATGTCCATAGTTATCTTGAAAACCATTTCAAAGATTCCATCCTTCAGTGCTGCGTATATAAGCAGAATCGTCCAATACAGTAGTAGGAGCCTTAAAATGCTTACCAGATAGCATGTAGAAGGCGGAATAATTGTTACGTCCAATACAGTAAGCAAGTCCAAGATCAGAGTGGTTCTCAGAACAAGAGGATCAGATTACAAGAGCAAGAATTTCGCACAGAGAAATTTCCAAAAAAATAAATTGTTTACGTGAAATTCGCAGTTGATCCCCAGAAAACAAATACCATCAAGAACCGGATGGATTCATTCCCTCAGAAGTGGAAAAAATTCCAGTATCAGAATAATCCTCAGAACAAGATTATCAATCTAAAAGAAACACAAATGTCCACAAAGGAATCCGCACAAAAATAAGTTGTTCACTTGAAGCTTGAAGATAATACACAGAAGAACAGCAGTATCAAAGAACAGTTGGGTCCTTCATCTCAGGAGAATGAGCAAGTTAAGGAACAGAATGGTCAACAGAACAAGATTATCAACCTACAAGAACAACAAATATCCACAAAAGAATCTTCAAAAAAGATGTTGATAAAATTGAGCCTGAAGATATAGATGAGGACTTAAAGGATTTATTAGAGGACACGGACATGGAGGACGATTCCGACTTCGAAGAGAATATGGAATGGGATGAATTGCTTCTTTAAAGGATGTAAACCAGAATTATTTTTTAAAAAATGTAATAAAATACTTATATATATATTATAAAAGTCTATAATATATATTGGTATATATTTAGTTTAACTTAAATACTGTATATATTTTTTATATATTTGTTTAACATTTAAATACATGTTTATAGGGGGTAGGGGTTGACACTTTATAAAAACATTTAAAATTTTCCAATATTTGACTCTTTTCCTTTTGATTTAGCCTTACAAAAGTACTTATCAACTGAGAGAATGACAGGTTCTGGATTATACACTATCATTAAAATTTGATAGTTCTTGGTGAAGCGGCCATTATAATTTATTATTAAACTTGCGAAACAGCTGGGAGGGTTCACCACTGATGAGTCAGGCCCTCCCATTAATTTTTCCATTGCATTAAGGGCAGTAAAATTGTTTAATTTTTAAAAGAAGCATACGCGTCTATAATAGTTTAGAATTTTCATAACAGATGGCTAGCTAATACATCATTATAATTTATAAATTCGTGTATATTTTAATAATAGACCGTTTGTTGTTAAATAAAGTTTGTTTCTACTTACCTCTTTTGGCATCCATTTTATAAACTCAATAAAACCAAACCTATGCGTCTTATCTACTGACAGGGAAAAAAGGCATAAATATAACCCCAAAATAAGCATAAACAACCAAATAATTGATAAAATTAGAGATCCAAAATACCCAGGTGTGATACTGCAGTCCTGGATCTTTCCAGTTGGTCTCGAGGGCCACGCCATCACCATCTCCTCCGCGTGAAGTATGCGATCTACGTATTCATCGTAGATCGCAAAATGCGTGGTGTCGCTGGAGACCCACTGGCGATTCTCCACCAAACTTTGCAGTGCTGGCAGAGGCGCCATATTCATTGTACATGGTGTATATTATGCATATTATATATTTTTTGAATAGTACAGACTGTGCACTTTGCATGTATTGACAAGATGTCAACAAAATTATTTTAATTGTAAATGATGAGGAATTGCGATTTACAGGACACATAATTAGCTCCTCAAATAGAGCTACCAGAAAACTAAACATTCTGAGATGGCTATGTGGAACAAATTGAGAGCAAAACCCAAAATTCTCAGAACAACATATATCACCTTAATAAGGCCAATAATGGAATATGCAACACCTGTCTGGGCTCCCTCAAGTTCATCACTAAAAAGAAGACTAGACAGTGTTCAAGCAAAAGCGGCCAAATTAATCACTGGTGCTGTTTCATTCACCAACAATGAGAAAATTCAGAGAGAATGTGGTCTAGACCTACTTGCTCGAAAGCAGAAGACAAAATAAAAACAATAAAATTCACCAATAGCTTAAAAAGTAAAGAAACCTAACACATATCCCATAAAACCTATTTAAACTGGACACAAAAAGAAAGACTCAAAAGATCTTCAACACTTCAGTACGACAACAATATTAAAAAGGGCATAAATATGAAACACAATGACTTTCACATTCAAGAAGAACCAATATTTCCTATCCCATTGCCATTAAATGTAATCACCAATCTTAACTTGAATGAACCCCGCACAAAAAAAAAAAAAAAGAGAACAAAAATATACTTAATAAGAAAGGACTTGACACAATTGGTTTAAACGATCAGAGAAATTATTTGTTGTTGTTGTTTCTTATCCCCCCTTGTGTAAAGTTTACACGAATTCCATGAGTTCATGCTCCTCGATCTGTTTTATGATAAGCAGCGGCCTCTCCCAAAGGTCCTGTTTAGTGCATCTAATGCAAGCCACAATGTCTTCTGGAGCTGCAGGTGCCAAGCTACATTTTGGGCAAGTGGGGTAGATTTTGTTGTTATTTTCTATTTTCAATGGCTTGAGATGGCCTAATCTAAATCTTGTAAGTGTTGTTTGATGCTGTCTATTTCTGATGTTCAGAGCTCCTCCTGGGTCCACTCCACTGTACCAACTGTGCTGTGGGGAAGGAATGCCCACCCCTCACTCACCCTTGAGGATAGGGGAGTGGAGAGGCGACTCTGCGTGTTCGTCCGCGTCGGGGTGCCACTGGCTGATGGTCAGTGAAGCTGTAAGCTGGCCGTCTGCCCTTGGTTGGCTGACGCGAGGCGCACGTGTCTTGAAACTCTTGGGTCTTCGCTCTGTGTGTGCGCCATTGGGAGCGTCCTTGCCGTGCACGCCATGAAAAACCAAGGGGTGCACACAGTTGTAACACTCTCCCGCCTTCGCGTTGGTTCCCTGCGTAAACCTCAGAACCTCAGAGGTCCTTGATTCGTCGGCAGATTCAGGGAGTACTGTGAACAAAGGGTTCGAGGGCCAAAGGGGGGGTTTAACTAAGTCCGAACGGGAGGGCTCGGTCAGCAACCTTGCCATGAACTCTCGGAGACGCTTGTGGGTTTGATTGGTCGACCCAATGGAGCCAGACCATAATGGCGGGCGCGAGGGGCCAAACAATGGCCGCTTGGTGCATGGAGAATGCATCATTCCTTTTTGGTTAGGTGACCTAGATGCAGCAATGGGTGTGCTATCGCGCGCCGGTTTATGGACCTTTGAGGTCTGGGAAACCATTACTGCTCCAAGGATGTACCAACTGTGCTGGGCCCGGGGCCCTAGTTCTGAGCATGGAGAGTGGGTAGGACTATGTTCCTGGCATCTGCAGCCCTCGGCACCCGACTCGCGGGTAGTAGCAGTCTGTACCTGGCTGCCTGAAAGAGGGTGGTAGGGGCTAACTGATCACGACAGACCATTGTGGAACTCATGTGGAGTTCAATGGCTCCAAAACTGAAGCCCTCAGTTTAAGTCTAGGGACATAAGAACTAAAAGGAAAGGGATCAAATAGGAACATAAGCCGGCTATCCGGATGGAAGGATGGAGGGCAGCGGTGGTCAATAGGATGACCATCCTGGGGGTAGTCATTGATGACAAGATGGGTTGGCAATACCAGGCGGAGGAGATGGTGGCGAGAGGCAGGGAGGCGTTGTGCAGGCCTGTCCTGGTTGGCTCTCAACAGGGGGGGGGGGGGGGAAGGAGGGTACTATTTTTAGGAGCCTCTAACTCTCCTGTGTCAAGCCAATCCTGCTATATGCTTCCAGGGCTTGGTGGCGCCGAAACAGGGACCAGAAGGTGGCAACAAATCTAGAGAGAGTGCAGAGGACAGCGGCACTCAGAATCATAGGGGGATATCGCACTAGCAGCAGTGAGGCCTCATTGGTCTTCGCTGGGCTTATTCCTCTGGGATTGAAACTAGAGGAGGAGACCATCAGACAGAAGATCTGGGAGAACAGGGAAGATGCCCTGGGACTTGAAGCGGGTGCCCTGGAATGGAAGAGGGACCCAAGGAAGCCTCCGCAGTGGTTGCTAAAGTGGAATTGGAGTCCTGGAGGGCAGACAGGGATTGGCACGGAGGTTTTCACTGTTGGGAGTAAGTCTGGAACCAATACTGGAGCTGGGATAGTGATTTTCACTAATGGAGAGCTGATCTTCCAAGAAATCTTAACACTCAGAGTGGACGAATTGGTCTTTTTCAGCCGAGCTGGTTGCGATCAGGGAAGCTCTCAGAGTGTGTGCCGAGAAGAATTTCAGCCCGGACCGTCTCTATTCAGATTGAATGTCGGCCCTCGTCGCCGATAAGTTGAATAAAATCAATATTAATTGGTTCCCTCGGTAAATGCAAGTTAAAGGAATATTATCTTTGCCTTTGAATTGTATCATTATTATTGTGTCAAATAAATTGCCATGTCATCCTGAATTTGTCTTTCCTAATTTTCTACATTACAAAATCATCGTTTTATCTAGTGAATTAGAATTTCCAATACATTTACCTCGAAAAATGTGCGCCCAAAATTTCGCTCTTTTAATTATATTCATGAACAAAAATTCAGTTGTGTCTCAATTTTATTTCTTTAATTTTTGAAATATATAAATCACCAAGAACAGCAGCTTTTAAATCTAACTTTATTCTGGATTTGAAAATATTCTTGTCAGGAGCGGGCGCTTATATATTAATTTAAAAACAACTAATTTTTATAAAATGTATAATTAATTTTATTCATTAAATTAAAATATTCATTATTTGAATTATATTTCACTACACTTCACTTTCTCTCTTCAGGTATTGTTTAATTATAAGTTTAAAAAATAATTTTAATTAATCTAAAAATAAAATGGATAAAATCGACATGTCATTGGACGAGATTATTCTCCAGGAGCGTTACGCCATGTCTGAACACCGTGGTTCCAAGAATCACCAAAATAAAAGGTTTAGAAAAGTTCCAAATCAAAACAGAAGACAACAGTATGCTGGACAATGGAACAATAAGAACCAACAGCAGTTTAAAGGCCAACAACAATACAATAAGGGCAACAACAACCAACAACACAACATGAGCAAACAACAGCACAACAAAGGCAAACTAATCCTGTCCAATCTTCACTACAAGGTCACTAACCAAGACATCTTTGACCTGTTCCGCTCGTATGGAAAGATCCTTAGTTACACCATCCATTACAATGCTTCAGGGAAATCCCTCGGAATTGCTGAAGTTGTATTTGACCGCAAGGACGCAGCAATTAAAGCTCTCCAGAGATACAACGGAGAGTTTCTGGATGGACGAAAAATGAATATCAAGCTTGAAGATGCTCCGCATAAGACAAGCAGCATCAAGGACAGGCTAGGTCCATTCCCTCAGAAGAGGAAACTAGTCCAAGATCATAGAGGTCCTCAGAACAAGAGGATCAGACTACAAGAGCAAGAATTTTGCACAGAGAAATTTCCAAAAAAAGAAATTGTTCACGTGAAATTCGCAGATGTTCCCCAGAAAACAAATACCATCAAGAACCGGATGGATTCATTCCCTCAGAAGTGGAAAAAATTCCAGTATCAGAATAATCCTCAGAAAAAGATTATCAATCTAAAAGAAACACAAATGTCCACAAAGGAATCCGCACAAAAAGAAGTTGTTCACTTGAAGCTTGAAGATAATACACAGAAGAACAACATCAAAGAACAGTTGAGTCCTTCACCTCTGGAGAATGAGCAAGTCAAGGAACAGAATGGTCAACAGAACAATATGATCAGCCCACAAGAACAACAAATGTCCTCAAAAGAATCCACAAAAAAAGATGTTGATAAAATTGAGCTTGAAGATATAGATGAGGATATATTAGAGGACACGGACATGGAGGACGATTCCGACTTCAAAGAGAATATGGAATGGGATGAATTGCTTCTTTAAAGGATATAACCCAGAATTCTCTTTTAAAAATTGTAATCAAATACTCATATATATATTTAGTTTAACTCACTTAAATACTTAAATTATTTTGACGGGAGAAGCGCCCATTGCTTCTATGGACACTTAAATACTGTATATCTATTTTTTATATATTTGTTTTGCTTAACATTTAAATACATGCTTATGGGGGGAGGGGTTCTGACTTTTTAAAAATAAAAATATTTAAAAATTTCCAATATTTGACTCATTTCCTTTATATTTAGCCTTACAAAAGTACTTATCAACTGAGAGAATGACAATTCCTGGATTATAACCTATCATTAAAATTTGATAGTTCTTGGTAAAAATCGGGCATTATAATTTATTATTAAACTGGCGAAACCGCTGAGAGGGTTCATCCCTGATGAGTCAGGCATTAATTTTTCCATTACAATAAAGGCAGTAGAATTGTTTAATTTTTAAAAAGAATCATACGCGTCTATAATAGTGTAGAATTTTCATAACAGATGGGGCGCTAATACATCATTATAATTTATAAATTCGTGTATCTTTCAATAATAGACCGTTTGGTGTTAAATAAAGTTAATTTCTACTTACCTCACCTGGCAACCATTTTATAACGCGACAATTATTTTGGAAAAAGAAAGAAAAAAATAGCCCATGTTGAAAAAGTTCCCATGACATAGCTCGATATGTAACAATCTCTAATAAGAGACCACCTCCCAAAAAGTCACATTTTATCGATGTTTTAGGTGGACTCTAATAGGAGGTCTATAAAAATAAAGGTAATCTCTCCTGTCAAAATAGACATTAAAACTATACGCCATTGTGAAGACTTTATTTGATCCCTTATGGATCTCATGGAATAAAGTCCGCTCTGGACTGACGCGGGCTATTAGCCTGAAACCATAGTAGCTAGGTGGGCGCTTCTCAGTTTGACAAAGCTGAAGTGGCTTCGTCACCGACCTGAGGCCGCTAGTTTGCGGCGACGGTCAATAGATGGCGTCTAGCTTTGACGTCTATTTTGACGGGAGAGAGAACCTTTATAGATCAAGATCCTTGCGGCAAAATTGTATCAATGATTGAGAAAGCTTATTGGTGAGGATATCATTTTCCCAGTATAATGGAGGAACGAAAGTGTGAGGTACATATATTACTGTTGAATTAGAGGGTTATAACTATGGCATTCCTTTGGTTTTTTAACTAGCTGTCGACTGCGCCATATGTTTTGTTTATTATTTTTATTGAGAAACATATATCTGTTGAACGACATTTGAAAATAACTGCATGTGTTTCTTTTGAACGAAAAATCAAAGTTTATTTTAAGGAGAAATAACGATTATTTCTAACCTTAGGGATGAAGTATGAGGAATTCCCATCCCTGGACACTTTTATTTTTCCGTTTATCATTACACTTCACAATTCATACTTTCATATTTCACCCCCTCCCGCCTGGAGAGGCGCCGAGCTCTACCTGCTCGGCCTCCAACCTGCCCACACCAGCCCTGCCTTCACCGGCACCCATCGAGCCAATGGAGGTGACACAGATCGAGGAGGAAGGCACAGGTTCCACCCAGGAAGGAAAGAACAAAATAAGGAAACAGCTAGATGCCTTCCTGCAGCAGGTTCCCACCACAATTTTTGACAAAACTAACCAAGAGGGTCTCGAAGAGGAGAACGTTCTTCGCGCCCTTGCCTCCACACCGACCCTCAAAAAGCAAATCCTTGACCTAACACCCGCCCATAGGATTGCTATGTCCGAGCTGGCCGAAGCCCTCTTACAAAGGAAGCTCGACACCAGTGGCTCCATCTACAAGCGACTTCGTCAGGCCCTGCCCCTGCTCCAATAAAAGACATCATAGGCTTCATCATCGCCTCCATCAACGCCTCAACATCGCGTGGACATTGCGCTAGTGCAAGAAACTAACGCCCACCATCTCGACGGCGCCCAAGACCTCTGTCTACGATGCTGTCACCGCACCACTGACGCAATCTCCGGTTCGGGCCTCGCCTGCATCTACGCGCCGGGCGTCACCGTCTCGCGACACCGCATCCTGTGGCTGGGCCACATTGTCTTGGCCGTCATCAATGTCCACGGCCAGGAGATGACTGTCATAAATGTCCACCTCTCTCACGACCAGCGCGAGCGCATCGAGCAACTCCGCGTCGTCGAGGCAGCTGCGGTTGAAGAGGAAGCCTGGGTCCTCGGGGACTTCAACATCAGGGAGGACAGGAACCGCGACTCTATCTCCTTGGGGGCCCTCGGAGCTCTTTGCGAGTCGTCGGCGGTGCTGGATGCCGTCTCCGAGTTTGACGCTGCCCACCTCCCCACCAGAGTCGCTGCACATGGCGACCTGATCGAGAGCAGTCGCCTCGACAGGATCCTCGCTCCGGCGCGCTTCCTGGAGATTTCAACATCATACGCGACTGCTCCTTACAACCTCTCCGATCATCGCATGGTGGCTACTCCGTGTGGGCCCTCCAGCCGCCCCCTCCCAACCCCGCGTTGCTGCTATGCTCCGCTCCGGGCTGGTCCAGGAGCACATGAACAACTACCTGGTGGACATCGCGGAGGAAATATCCATGCTCGATGCGCCTCAACTGTGGGATCGCTGGACACTAATCAAGGCCGGCATCCTCGCGGAGGCTCGCTCGCTCCACGATCCTCGCCACCATGATCGCGACGACGGCTACATCGGCAGGGCCCAACGCTGCATCAGGGCGCAGCTTGAGGCCTCGTCGACGAACGCGGATTACCCATCTCTCCCGGACCTCGCGCGCCTCAAGCGCCAGTGCCGCCCAGCTGTCACCATCAGGGACGAGAACGGCGTGGTCATCGAAGGTCCCGTTCTGCGGCGAAAGGCCTTAGAGATCTTCCTTCGTCCGCCCGAGCTGCGATCCAGCGGGGTACGCGGCCTTCATCGGAGCTATGACCACTCCTATCGAACTCGGAGAAGAGGATCCACTTCACCGGGATGAGGTCTCGGAGGCTGAGGTAGCCGCCATCCGCGGCTGATCAGAGTCCCCCGGCTGGGACGGTCTGCCCTGCGAAGTCCTCAGCACCTTCGAGGAATTCTTCGCGGAGGCCCTGCGACGTGTGCTCGCTGAATCTCAGCTCCGCGGTGCCCTGCCTCCATCGATGCGCCGTAGCGAGATCTGCCTGGTCCCCATGGCCACGCCACGATATGGGTCGGGGGCTTCCAGACCGCCGCCTTCAAACTACTCAATGACGTGAGACAGGGCTGCGCCGTGAGCGCGGCGCTCTTCATCTTCGCGACGGGGCCGCTGCTGCGTCGCCTGGAGACGATCCTCGGCGTGGGAAACGTCATCGCCTACGCAGACGACATCGTCCTCCTGATCCACCGCGACGAGAAGTTCGCGAGAGCTGTCGCCATCTTAGAATCATTCCATCGAGTCTCGGGGATCGCGGTCAACTACCCGAAGAGCGCGGACCTCTGGTGCGGCGCCTGGTGCGATCGCGGCGACTCCCCCCTCGGTGCCTCCTGGTGGAACTCTTCGATCCAGGTTTTGGGGACCCGAATAGCAACCAGGAGCCCCGTAGTCCAAAGGGAACAACATCTTCTGGCCCTCCTGGAGTCCGCCTGCAGAAGAACGACGCCCTTCACCTGAGGCCTCTCCCTTGTCGGGCGAGCCAGAGCCGCCAACTCCCTGGTGCTCTCCACCATCCAGCACCACCTCCACGCCTACCTGCCGGAGGCCTCCACCATCTCCAAGCTGCAGGTCCTCGTGGCCCGTTTCATCTGGGGGCCCGACCACACGGCGTGGCTCGCTTCCGGCATCTTAGCGAGACCCGTTGTCACCGGGGGCCTCGGCCTAATGGACATAGGCACCCAACTCGATCTCGCCTGTCTAAAAGGTGTGGGTCTAGGGTCCTAGTTCTGACCGCATGGAGAGTGGGTAGGACTATGTGCCTAGCATCTGCATTGCTCGGCTCCCGACTCGCGGGAAGTAGCGGTCTGTACCTGGCTGCCTGAAAGAGGGTAGTAGGGGCTAACTGATCACGACAGATCAATGTGGATCTTAGTGGAAGAGTTAGCGATTGCAAATAGGGGTCTGTGACAGGGGTGACGCCCAGTTACAGACTGCGCAAAGTTGGGAGGCTTGACGGCCACCAACATATGCTGATCAGCACCTTCCCATCGTACGCCCTGAGCACGTTTCTAACGAAAACGTGGCCAACGCTGACAGCTAGTCTGACAAGTCTGGAAAGACGGATATGCCCAGTGCAGCCTTGGTACCCGGTGGCGGCTGGTGTCATTATAATACAGGACAAACCCCCCCCCCCCCCAATGCAATGACAAAGAGACTGGTTGTTGCAGAGGATGAGGTCCAGGTAGCGCCTGGAACGGCGGGAGGAAGACCCCTCTTGCCGTGGAGTGAACGACCTAGTCGGTTCTAATGGGCCAGACCGACATATTGGGTCTAATAGCTCTTCATGCAAATCCCATATTATTAAAGCCACAAAAGTCCCCGAAGATAACTCCGAGAGTACGCCCATTAGTACCTCGTTAGATAAATTAAATAATTCCCCTGCCGCGCCCACTAATGGCCCAGGGAAGTCCCCTATGGAAGCAGGTACCCCCCGCACAGCTCGTGTCGACAAGACTTGAGAAGATAGGCAGGGTGCCCACTTGAGTCCGCGAAAAACGACGCGGCCGCCTGAGGATTTGGCCCCAGGTGCCTTCCGCACAGCTAGCTCTGAAAAACCAGAGCGTGAGGATAGGAAGGTTCGTCTATCCCCCCCTGATATCCGTCTCAAGAATGTCATCAACATGGAGGTCCCGTTGGATCCTTTTATGTTGATCGACCCTTCTTCTGAGGCGAGAATCGGCCCAACAGTCGAGGAGTCGGGGTTTGGGATAGACTTCACGAAGCCAGGGTACCTAAACGAGCTGAACGACTTTCTAAACCAGGCGTTGACACTCCAGAAGAAGAGTTTAGAGCTCACGGAGCTTGCCGAGGCCTTCCACGACTCCCTAGCCACCATACGGCGACAGAGGAGAGTTGGGAACGTTCACCTGAACATCCTCGAGCAATGCTTCGATAAGCTTCTCATGAAGCATAGAGCAGACACCGAAGAGCTCGAACTCCTGCGGGTGGAGAAGCGGAAGCTTGAGGACAAAATCCTCAGCCCATCCACCCTGCAGTATGGCATAGAAAGAGGAGTGGCAGCTGCTCTAGCAGAGTCGCTAAAATTAGCTGAGGTTGAGGTTTGTCCTCCCGATGACGCCTCCCCACTCCTCCCTAGGTGAGAGTCGCCCGCCCACCACGAGAAGACGAAAGAGCCCAAAAGGGCAACGACCCTGTAGTAGAGGGAGTCCCGGTCAACACATCAACCAAGACAAATGAGGCCGCTCTGCCATCTCCCACAAAACAGCCTGCTGTGAACAGCGAGACGGCAGAAAAAGAAAAAAGGGAAAAGAAAAGGAAGAAGAGAAACAAGAAGCCGACGAGAAAGGAAGAGGACAGAAGTACAGAAAAGTTGGCTAAAGAGAAAGAAGACCCACCAGGAGCGAAGCCCCCAGAGGAATTAGAGAAACCTCCTTCCCCGAAGGAGATCAGGGCTGACGAGGTAGAGGACCCTCCTAAGGCGGCAAAGAAAAACAAGCCGGAACCTCCAAAGAAGCCCAGGGTGGAGATAGACAAGGAACCACCTAAGGCAGACAAGCCCACCAAGCCGGGACCCCCAAGAAAGACCAGGGATAACAAGGTTCCCCCCAAGGCTGCCAAGAGTTCCAGGCCAGAACCTCCAAAGGTCCAGGCCCCCCCCCTAGATGGAACGAGGATCTGACCCTGGTGGTAGAATGGAATGAGGAAGCGGGGTCTGGGTTAATGCTCGCGGTACTAAAAAGTATCGCTGGTAGCATTCCTGGACACCGCTATGACCTCAAAATGATTCGGGGTGGGGGTGCTGTGGCCCTCATTTTAAAGAACCCCGAGGACAGGAAACTGGCCATGGAGGCCATAGAGAGGGAGCCTGCTCTGAAGCTAGGGGGCCTCAAGAGAGCCAGGAGGGAGCTGATCCTCTTGGGTGTCAATTCTGACATCAAGGAGAGGATGCTAAGAGAAATGGTGGTGCTCCAAAATTCGGGGTGGGGGGACTTCTTGGAAGGATACATGAGATTGTATCCAAAAAGTACAAGGAGGCCCTTCGCCACGAATTGGGTCATTTCTGGCTTAAAGGAGGCCACCATGAAATCCCTCCTGGGTAAGAAGAGGCTGAAAATTGGTGCCAGGATGGTACCAATCAGGGTAAACGACGCGGTGTCGACCTGCTTTAGGTGCCTCAGGCCCGGTCATATCGCAAGAACATGCGAGCACCCTAAGAGGTGTGGGAGGTGCGAGGGCGTACACTCCCCAGAGCAGGGTTGCGACATGAAGCCGGGTTGTTGGCTTTGCTTAGAGGCCAATAAGAGGTACGGCAGGAAATACGACTCTAATCATCGCCCCCGGAGTACGCAGTGCTCGGTTAAGGCCTGGTATGTGAACGGGAGGCGATGGTAGAGGGGCCAAACAAGGAGGTATGGAGGTTTGTGCAGCTTAACTGCGCCGTTCGAGTAGGAGCTCCGAGGAGCTAGACCGGATCATTAAAAGTGATCGCCCTCACGTCATCCTGGTGCAGGAGATGTACCTGGTGGATGGCGGGAGGATGGGTCTAGATACTCGGTATAGTTTCTTCTCCAGCGAGTGCAGAAAGGCAGCCTTACTGGTCCGGGGAGACCTTCCTTGTTTGGGCTGCGGGTCCTGGGAGGGGGTGGTGGCTGTATAAATCGAGGCGGCGGATCTAAAACTGGTCTGCCTCTCAGTGTACATACCACCTCAGGACGACGATCTCGGGAAGCTAGACTTCCTTAATGACCTATTGGTTCAGAAGGAAGGGCACGAGATTGTGATTGGCGGGGATTTTAACGCGCGCACCAAACTGTTTGGGGACCAAAGGGAAAATTCCAGAGGAAGGTCTCTGGTCGATCTCGTTATCAGTCAGGGACTGGAAGTTTGGAACGTCTATGGTCAATCAACGTTTGCCACGGTAAACGGTGAAAGCATCATAGACTTCTCCCTGGCGAGAACCAGCAGGATGCGGCGTTTGAGGTGGGAAACGGACCCCACGGACGTAAGCGACCACAAACTCATCAGGTTTGAAGCCAGTTGTGACGTGGAACCGCCATCAGTGGAGAGAGCTCCTCGGTACAGCATCAGGGGGCCTAACCTTGAAAGATTCAGACGCCGGTTCGTTTGCACGCGAATTGCTTTAAATAGCATGGTCAATAAGCTCCACCAGGATATAACCAACATGTCTAAAGCGCTGGGGCCTGGATCTGGAAGGGTTACCGCATTTAAGAGGCTTAAACAGCCTTGGTGGACCGAGGAGTTGGAGATCGAGAGGAAGAGGATCAGGGCCATGAGGAAACTATTCCAGAACAGTGTAGGGGAAGAAAGGATCAGGAGGAGAAGAGTTTACAGGAAGAACTTGGCGGGGTATAAGAGACGCACCAAGAGAGCGAAGAGGAAACACTGGAGGGAGCAGTGCAACACCGTACTGGAAAAAGATCCATACGGTCTCCCTTACAGGATTGTTTCTGGGAAGATAAGGAGCTCCGCTAACTTGAGGCTGCTTGAAGATGAAGATGGGTTCAAGACCCGGGACCTGAAGGAGACCCTAGACCTCATCTTGGATCGGCACTTCGGGAACGAAGAGCCAGAGGTTGAGATTTCGCTGACCACTTGTGGTTTGGTGGATCCGCCCTTTTCTGAGATGGAGGTGGAACGGACGGCTTTCAAGTTCGGAAACAGGAAATCTCCTGGACCAGACGGAGTTGATAACACGATCGTGAAAGCCCTGGTTAGGATGCACCCATCGCTTCTTGCTTCGCTTCTTGGAAGGTTGCCCGAGTAGTGCTTCTGGAAAAGTCCGGTAGAAAGGGTAATTCCCCTATTGATTATCGTCCGCTTTCTTTACTAGCGTGTCTAGGTAAGGTCCTGGACAGCCTACAAGCTCAGCGTCTGAAGCACTGGCTAGAGAGTAATGAGCTCCTTTCCTCTTCCCAACATGGTTTTAGGGAAGGCAAGTCGACAACCACAGCTCTGAATGAAGTATTAGAGGAGGTTGAGACAGGGCTAAAAAAGGGTGCTTGGGTTCTTCTCGTGGCCCTGGACATTGATGGCGCTTTCAATTCCATGAACTGGAACAAGCTGATGAGAAATTTGATGGATATGGGTTGTCCAGATAATTTGTGCAGCTTGGTTCGTGACTTCCTGAGGGATAGACGGGTTAGCCTCAGTTTTGGTGGACTGAAGTTGGTAAAAAATGTGCCAGGGGTTGCCCCCAGGGCTCCTGCTGCGGACCTGTACTGTGGAACATCCTGGTTAACACAGTTTTCCAGGAGGAGCTACCTGAGGGAGCTAGGTTGGTTCTCTGTGCCGACGACCAGTTCCTCATCATTGAGGCTGCTTCGAGAGCGAAGGCTGAGAAGTGTGTCGAAACTTCTCTCCAAATCCTCTCGAACTGGGCCCACTACTCTGGACTTAGGTTCAATGTCGCTAAAACTAAAGCCCTCAGTTTTAAGTCTAGGGACATAAGAACCAAAATAAAAGGGATCAGATGGGAACATAAGCCGGCTATCAGGATGGAAGGACGGAGGGTATCAGTGGTAGATAGGATGACCATCTTAGGGTTGGTCATTGATGAAAAGTTGGGATGGCAATTCCACGCGGAGGAGATGGTGGCGAAAGTCAGAGAGGCATTGTGCAGGCTGTTGCGGTTGGCTCTCAACAGGGGGGGCAAGGAGGGTACTATCTTTAGGAACCTCTACCTTTCCTGTGTCGAGCCAATCCTATTATATGCCTCCAGGGCTTGGTGGCGCCGAAATAAAGATCAGAAGGTGGCGACGACTCTAGAGAGAGTGCAGAGGACAGCGGCACTCAGAATCACAGGGGGATACCGCACCACCAGCACGGAGGCCTTGTTGGTCCTCGCTGGACTTATTCCCCTGGGTTTGAAACTAGAGGAGGAGGCCATCAGACAGAAAATATGGGAGGATAGGAAAGACGCCCTGGGCCTTGAAGCAGGTACCTTGGAATGGAAGAGGGACCCAAGGAAGCCTCCGCAGTGGTTGCCAAAGTGGAATTGGAGTCCTGGAGTGCCAACAGGGAATGGTACGGAGGTCTTCACCGATGGGAGCAAGTCTGGAACCAATACTGGAGATGGGGTGGTGATCTTTACCAATGGGAAACTGATCTTCCAAGAAAGCTTAACACTCAGAGTGGACAAACTGGTCTATTCAGCCGAGCTGGTTGCGATCAGGGAGGCCCTCAGAGTGTGTGCCGAGAAGAATTTGAGCCCTGAGCGCCTCTATTCAGATTGCATGTCGGCCCTTGTCGCCATCAATCTGGAAAAGGAGCAACTCGCGCATCAAATCATCCAGGAGCTGGAAATGATGCCGCAGGCTCCGGCGCTCCATTGGGTTAGAGGTCACAGCCTCATCGAAGGTAATGAATTCGCAGACAGGCTCGCTAAAGCAGGGTGCTTTAGAGGTAGATCTGTGAGGACCCCTGTCACCAAGAAGGAAGTTTATAGGAGGATCAGGGGGCATGTCCAGGACTTATGGTTGGACAGGTGGAGGAACAGTAAAAATGGGAGGGAAGTATTCAATTGGGTAACAGTACCCAAGTACCTCTGTAAGGTAATGTCCCACAAACATATTAGGGTAGTTTCGGGACATGGGCCCTTCCCCAGGAGTCTCCACAGATTCAAGATAAAGAGCAATCCTGATTGCGTCTGTGGAGAGAGGGATGTAGACGCACGCCACTACGTCTTGTATTGCTCAAGGGTGGTAGGGGTGCATGAAGAGAGAAGGAAGGCGAGGGGCGCGATCGAGAGCGAGCTGCTGAGAAATCACAGCAAGCTTCTTGAGAAGGCTCACGACGTGGCGGCTGAGCTTTACCTCAGCTGTGAGTGAACAGGGTCGACCGGTGGCCGCCTTCCCGTGGTCCCCGCTGGACACAGTAGACAGTTTACTGTTTTGCTGTGACTGAAGGTCACGGGATATAAATTCCTTCCAGACTAGTCATCTGGGAGGTGGTTTTACCAAGTACAATATTCAAGCCCCCAGCTTGGATGCCGTTACTTGGCTAATGAGTGGAACAAGATAGCAGCTAAGGTCATGCTTCGCATGCCGGCTTGTGGACCGTAAGGTCTGGGTGGCCATCTGCTCCAGGGGTGTCTAAAAGGTGTAGGCCCGGGGCCTTAGTTCTGACTGCACGGAGAGTGGGTAGGATTATGAGTCCGGCATCTGCAGTCCTCGGCTCCCAACTCGCGGGTAGTAGCGGTCTGTACCTGGCAGCCTGAAAGAGGGTGGCTGGGGCTAACTGATCACGATAGATCAATGTGGACCTTATTGGAAGAGTTAGCGATGCTAATAGGAGTCTGTGACAGGGGTGACGCCCAGTTGCAGATTGCGCAAAGTTGGGGGGCTTGACGGCCACCAACATATAACCTTCCCGTGGTGCGCCCTGAGAACGTTTCTAACGAAAACGTGGCCAACGCTGACAGCTAGTCTGACAAGTCTGGAAAGACGGATATGCCCAGTGACGGCCGTGGTACCCGTTGGCGGCTGGTATCATTATATTACAGGACAACCCCCTCCCCCCCAACGCAATGACAAAGATACAGGTTATTGCAGAAAACGAGGCTCAGATAGCGCCTGAGAACGGGTAGGAGGATGACCCCTCTTGCCGTGGAGTGAACGATCTTATCGGTGCTGACGGGCCAGCCCGAGGGTCTACAAACTTCGCATGCACCCATCTTATTGACAAAGCGAATAAAACGATAGCCCATGAAAACGATACCCAAGGGCCCTCTAAGGAGCTAAGACCCTTGAAGAACGTACGCGAGTGGACGCGTGCGTTAGACGACCCGGGTGACACTCCTCTGACGGTGGAGGAAGCTGTCTTGAAATGACTCCAGACACCACTGTGTCATTGGCGCTGACCCTGCCGAATTCGGTACACCATTGTGAAGAGCAAGAAAAGGCGCCTCACTTAAACGCCGGAGCACGCCGCTAGGCAGCCTGGCAGGCCTGCTGAGAAGCCCAGACCCCAGCAGCGGAAGCGGCCAACAGGGCCGAGAGCAGTGCCGCCTCAGGAGATCAAGGCGACACGCGCCAACATCGCCGACGCCAGGGCGAGGCAGGCCACTACCAACCACGAGAACTACGTCTTCGTGGAGCTGTGCCCAGACATCCCGGACTACTCCTACCTCAAGGCAATGAGCACGCTACTCGGGGGGCCAAAAACATTACGCAGTTCAATCGAATGAACGGCCACTACATCGTGGGCCTCACGAACAAGGTCCTCGCGAACCGTCTGGTCGCGGACGGCCTGGAAATCGAAGGAACGACCCTCAAGGTCTTCCCCTTCCGCAAGAGGGCGGAGCGCATAGTCGTGGCCAACCTGCCCGGCTTTGTGGAGGACAGCACTTGGGAGGGTCACCTCCATCGCCCCCATCCTGGTCAAAATGGGGGAGTTCACCTTCACCGACGGCCGCCGGGAGACGTTAATCCTGCTCCGCGAGGGCGTAAGGCTGGAGACGCTGCCCACCCGACTGACCATCCAGTCCAAGGGAGACACCCTGTCGGCCTTCCTCTCTTTTGGAATCAAGTGTTCCAAATGCGGTAAACAGGGCCACCGCAGAGCCAACTGCCCAGCGCTCGCCAGGCAAGGAAACAGCAGCCCCAGGCAAGCAGCGTCTCCCACCGACGCAAGAACTCCCCCCCCCCTCCTCCTCAGCAGCCAAGGAAGCCGGCACCGGCGCCCGCAACACCGGCGTCCCCTGTCCAACCGCCCCATTCTGGCGAACCGATGGATCTCGCCCAGCCCGCCCATGCCGCCCTCCCTGCTCCCCTGGCTGCCCAGCGGCCCCTCGAGCCTCGCATCTCTCCGCTCGACCACGAGATGTCGGTGGAGAAGCTGACCTCACCTCCCTCCACGCCTGCCCGGGGAGAATCCGCACTCAAACAGCTGCTGAAGCACATCGAGGAGACCCCCACCCTTTTCATCGACTGGGACAAGCTGCCCGGCCTTAACTGCAAGGACGCACAGCAGCTCCTCACCTCTGAAACCACCATGAAGAGGCTAGCGCCCACGCTGACAGAGGTACAGGTCGCCACCCTCGACGAGTTGCACGAAACCTTCAGGGCCTCGTGCCCAGACTCCAACTCCACCATCCGCAAGACCCTCCAGAAGACCAGGAGGGTGCTGCGTGACCTACAGCGCCAATGAACCACCGCGTCGCCACCATCAACGCGCGAGGGCTCGCCACTCGGGGGAGGAGCCTTGCCCTTTGTCATCTCCTCAGGCAACATCACGTGGACATCGCGTTTGTCCAGGAGACAAACGCATTTCATCTGAGCAGCGGCCAAGACCTCTGCCTCGGCTACAACGCTGTTGTATTGGCCCATCCCGTAGCCATCTCGGGATCCGGACTCGCCTGCGTCTTCGGGCCAGGCGTAGCCGTGATACAACAGCGCGTCCTGTGGCCGGGCCACATCGCCTTGGCAACCATAGATGTCCACGGCGCATGAACCCCGGGAGAGAAACCGGCAACTGGAGCTCCTGGCGGCGACAGCGGCACAGGAGGAGGAGGAGGCCTGCTGGATCTTCGGCGATTTTAACATCAGGGATCGGGGCCCATCGTCATAATCATCGTCGGATGCCCTCGCCGCTCTTCTGGACCTGGCCGCGCTGGTCGACGTGGCCACCCAGTTCGACGCCGCCCACCTGCCTACCAGAGTCGCCAGGCAAGGCGACCAAGTCGAAACCAGCCGCTTGGACCGGATCCTCGTCCCTGCTGGAGTCCTGGATCGCGTGTCCATCTACGCGACCAGCCACTACCACCTCTTGGACCACCGCCTCGTGCTGCTCCAGGTGGGCCCGCCCACCACCGCCGTATCCTCCCCTACCCAGCCTCGCTTGGCCGCGATGCTCCGCCCTTCACCCGCGGCCTCTCCCTCGTCGGACGAGCAAGAGCGGCGAACACGCTGGTGGGGTCCACGATCCAGCACCACCTGCATGGATACCTCTTATCACCCCCCGACCATCGCCAAGCTGCAGGCCCGACTGGCGAGGTTCGTCTGGGGGCCAGACCACACGGCGTGGCTTCCCGCCAACGTCATGGCGAGGCCAGTTGCCATCGGAGGCCTCGGCCTCCTCGACCTCGCGACCCAGCTCCAGCTCGCCTGCCTCAAGGGGGTGCAGGTCGCGCTCCGCGGGGGGCAGAAATGCCTTCAGCTGGTTGGTAGAAAGCGGTGAGGCCTGGATCCACCCTCCACCGGACGGCACCCGTCTCCAGCCCCGCCGTCTCCGGCTGCTAAAGCTCTGGGAGGAGGCCTCCAACATCCTGGGCCTCAACCACCGGGCGGTCCCCACTGCTCAGCTGCTGGACCTCCCCATCATCGGCGGCTGCCGGTTCCTCCGCCCTCCCGACCTCCTGGCTTCCGCCCGCTTTGCGGAGCCCGAGTCCGGGACCTCACCGTGGAGGAACACCTCACCGCCCGCCCAACGCGCTCGGCCCTGGCTGACGCCGCGACCCTGGGCGCCTTTTGTCGGAGGCTGACCTCCGAGAACGCCGTGGGCTTCGGGGGCGGAGTCCACGCTTTCTTCCAGTTCCTTAGCTGCGGCCGTGGTGCTGTGAGGGACGGCTACGCCGTTCCTCAACGGCCTCACGACCCGCTCGGCCCGACGGGCCCTGGATCGCCCGCGCCTCGCCGCCAAGCCCATCTCCAGATTCCTGGCGAGATGGACGCCCCACCATCAATCCACCATCCAGGATCGACTGGGCCTACTGCGGCGCTGCGCCTACTCGGGCCACGAGGCCGACGCGGCCCTCAAGTTGGCCCTCCACGCCTTGCCCCATCCTGCCACGAACGGCCCCTCCTGTCCTGCCTGCGGGTCCATCGACCGCTCCCTCAGCCACCGTTACTGGTGTTGTCCCTCCATCAGGCCCCTCATTAGAGAGGCCTTCAACATCATAGGGCGGCCCCCTGACCTGCAGGCTTGGATCTTCGGCGGGCCCGGCCTTGAGGACAACGCCCTTACCATCCTGGCGTCGGCAAAGTTGCGAATCTATCGCTACTTTGTCCAGGTTGGGCTCGGAGAAGCGGTGGAGGACCCGCTCATCCCCTGGTCCAGGACCCTCTAGCCTCGAGGTTTCCTATCTTCATCCTCCTTGTAAAATATATGTAATATATATGTAAATATTTCATTCATTCTTTATGTAATATATTTATTTTTCTTCTCTTTCTCTCTCTCGTTGATAAATTAATGTAATATTGTCTAGAAGACAATAAATAATTTTTAATTGTCAAAATAATTGTCACACACACACACACACACATACAGACATTCATTTATATATATATATATATATATATATATATATATATATATATATATATATATATACAGTGGACCCTCGGTTTACGAGCACCTTGGAGTACGAGCTTTTCGCAGTACGAGCAAAATTTTTTGACAAATTTTACCTCGGATTACGAGTGAAATTTCGCATTACGAGCAACTCGTGATGGTTGCCCGTAATCGTGATGGATGAAAATTCACTGGGATCCCTCCCTTCAGATCAGATTCGGGAAATATGTAAAATGTGGGAAACTGTGCAATTGTTCGTAGCAAGAAGAATTGCCCGAGTTTCAATTATTAAAAATAGGAAATTAGTTTCGCACTACGAGCGTTTTGGAGTACGAGCATGGCTCTGGAACGGATTATGCTCGCAAACCGAGGGTCCACTGTATATATAGAATTCTTGAAAAGAATTACACATTAAATATTTTTCACAGTAATATAGAATTTTCAAAATGAATTCTATATTCGTGAATTAAAAAATAATAGGTAGGGTTAACTATACATATTTACAACAATATTCAAAGTGGTATATTCTAAATCTATAGTAAAAAAATGTAGAATAGCCAACGAATGAAAATAAAATATATATGGTAATTTAAACCAACAACCCCATATTGTATATAACTTATAACAAGATTTTCATGTTGTATAATAGAAACACATCTGTAAATGATTATACGCATTATTGACATGTGTCATTACATCATCATATGTAATGTATTTTGTACAAACTGGTGATAAATAAATAAAACTCTGTAATAGATTAAGAGTTGAGCTAAAGCAAAAGGTCATTAACGTCTAAAATCGAGATAGATTTAGAAGTTGAACAACATCTAAAGATAGATTGGAAACTGTCAGGATCGCGCCAGTTTAGAATTTCGCCAGACGATCCACGCTCTTCACATCTGCTGAAATGCAATACTCCCTTTTTCAGAAAAGATATAAAAGGCCTCCGTCCTAGCCAAAAATACAGTTACTTGACAGTTACTTTACCATCAGTGCAAGCCCTCGTCGGTTGTCACCAAGGTCCTCCTCATCCACCATGTAGACCAGTAAGAACTTTTCCATCTCCATCTTTCGCTCCTAGCTAAACTTTTATCTGTTCACGGAACTTTCTTAGTGCAACTGTGTCTTCGTTTTTTGTGTGGACATTCCCAGGCTTTCCACTCTGCCTCGACGACGACTGCCTGTACTCAGTGAGAACTGTTAAAGGTCTCCCAAGGTGCAGAGAGGTACTGGAAAACTCCCCATCCTGACTATTCCTCTCGGTCAACACAGTATAGCGAGAGTCGACAGGGACTCACACCATAGTTAAAGTCGACTGGAAACCTTACCACAGATTTAGTCGACAGGATTCTACAAGAGTTAACAGGACCTCATCATATTTAAGTCGACAGGATCCCATCGCATATATGTTTTTAAAAAATAAAATATTTTCATTTTAGATTATATATAATATATATATATATTATAATAAAAACAAAATTTGCATTTCCTGACCACTCACATAAGTATTATATTATATCAGGAAGCCTCTGGGATCAAATTTTGGTCGTAGAAGTACAGTCTGCACCACGCTGGAGGGCCAACAGCCCGAAACACATACGTGGTTGACTTTCTAAATTTATAAAGAAATTGGGTTGGCCAAATATCTTTGGAACAAGCTAAATCAACGTTTAGTTAATTTTTGTTCCACTAGATGGCGCTCTGCCATTATAGAACATTTGTTAAAACAATTATCTATAAACTAATTTTTAAAAAATAATAGATATATTTTGATAATTTGAAACTCGTAAATTTGAATCTCTCGATAAAGTGAACATTTTTCCCGGTCCCTGTGTGCCGTGTCATCCTGAATATTGTCTTTCCTAAATCATCGTTTTATCTAGTGATCATTTTTTCCCGGTCCCTTGAAAAATACTCGATAAGTTGAATAAAATAAATATTAATTAGTTCCCTCGGTAATTGGAAGTTAAAGGAATAGTATCTTCGCCTTGTAATTGTATCATTATTCTTGTCTCAAATAAATTGCCGTGCCATCCTGAGATAATCTTACTTTTGATAAATAATCTTTAAGATAATAAACTTAGTGATAATAAACATATAGATAAAAAACTTGTTATCATCGTCGCAATGGAGGCGCTGCTTGCGAGTTAAATCTTCAAATCTGCAAATAACTCTAAGGATATTCAAGAAATTGTTTTTCAAAAACCTTCCCGGGGATATACCTAATAATATACCAAAATTTCACGGCGATTGGATATATGGTTTTTGAATCTATAGAGTACACACAGACAGACATTCAATTTTATATATATATAAACTATACTGTGTTTCAAATACAAGAAATGTATTTGTATAATATGTGTGTTGTCAATATTTTAAAAATAATTTTAGATAGATAAACATGTGTTACCTTTTTTTAGAATTTCCAATACATTTACTTCGAAAACTGTGCACACAAAATTTCACTCTTTTAATTGTATTAATGAACAAAAATTCAGTTGTGTCTCAAATTTATTCCTTTAATTTGTGAAATATATAAATCACCAAGAACAGCACCTATTAAATCTAACTCTACTCTGGTTTTGAAAATATTTTTGACAGGAGCGGGCGCCTATATATTAATTTAAAAACAACTAATATTTATAATATGTATAATTAATTTTATTCATTATTTTGAGATATTCATTATTTGAATTATATTTCACTACACTTCACTTTCTCTCTCTCTATTTCTCTCTTCAGGTATTGTTTAATTAAAAGTCTAAAAAACAATTTTAATTAATCTAAAAATAAAATGGATAAAATCGACATGTCATTGGACGAGATTATTCTCCAGGAGCGTTACGCCATGTCTGAACACCGTGGCTCCAAGAATCACCAAAATAAAAGGTTTAGAAAAGTTCCAAATCAATACAGAAGACAACAGTATGCTGGACAATGGAACAATAAGAACCAACAGCAATTTAAAAGCCAACAACAATACAATAAGGGCAACAACAACCAACAATACAACATGAGCAAACAACAGCACAACAAAGGCAAACTAATCCTGTCCAATCTTCACTACAAGGTCACTAACCAAGACATTTTTGACCTGTTCCGCTCGTATGGAAAGATCCTTAGTTACACCATCCATTACAATGTTTCAGGGAAATCCCTCGGAATTGCTGAAGTTGTATTTGACCGCAAGGACGCAGCAATTCAAGCGCTCCAGAGATACAACGGAGAGTTTCTGGATGGGCGAAAGATGCATATCAAGCTTGAAGATGCTCAGCAGAAGACAAGCAGCATCAAGGACAGGCTAGGTCCATTCCCTCAGAAAAGGAAGCTAGTCCAAGATCATAGAGGTCCTCAGAACAAGAGGATCAGACTACAAGAGCAAGAATTTCGCACAGAGAAATTTCCAAAAAAAGAAATTGTTCACGTGAAATTTGCAGATGAACCCCAGAAAACAAATAGCATCAAGAACCAGATGGATTCATTCCCTCAGAAGTGGAAAAAATTCCAGTATCAGAATAATCCTCAGAACAAGATTATCAATCTAAAAGAAACACAAATGTCCACAAAGGAATCCGCACAAAAAGAAGTTGTCCACTTGAAGCTTGAAGATGATACACAGAAGAACAGCAGCATCAAAGAACAGTTGGGTCCTTCATCTCAGGAGAATGAGCAAGTCAAGGAACAGAATGGTCAACAGAACAATATGATCAGCCCACAAGAACAACAAATGTCCTCAAAAGAATCCACAAAAAAAGATGTTGATAAAATTGTGCTTGAAGATATAGATGAGGATATATTAGAGGACACGGACATGGAGGACGATTCCGACTTCGAAGAGAATATGGAATGGGATGAATTGCTTCTTTAAAGGATATAATCCAGAATTCTTTTTAAAAAATGTAATCAAATACTCATATATATATACCAAATGTCTATTGGTATATATTTAGTTTAACTAACTTAAATACTTAAATTATTTTGACGGGAGAAGCGCCCATTGCTTCTATGGACACTTAAATACTGTATATCTATTTTTTATATATTTGTTTTGCTTAACATTTAAATACATGCTTATGGGGGGAGGGGTTCTGACTTTTTAAAAATAAAAATATTTAAAAATTTCCAATATTTGACTCATTTCCTTTATATTTAGCCTTACAAAAGTACTTATCAACTGAGAGAATGACAATTCCTGGATTATAACCTATCATTAAAATTTGATAGTTCTTGGTAAAAATCGGGCATTATAATTTATTATTAAACTGGCGAAACCGCTGGGAGGGTACATCCCTGATGAGTCAGGCATTAATTTTTCCATTACAATAAAGGCAGTAGAATTGTTTAATTTTTAAAAAGAATCATACGCGTCTATAATAGTGTAGAATTTTCATAACAAATGGCGTGCTAATGCATCATTATAATTAATAAATTCGTGTATCTTTCAATAATAGACCGTTTGGTGTTAAATAAAGTTAATTTCTACTTACCTCTCCTGGCAACCATTTTATAACGCGACAATTATTTTGGAAAAAGAAAGAAAAAAAGCCCATGTTGAAAAAGTTCCCCTGACATAGCTCGATATGAAACAATCTCTTATAAGAGACCACCTTCAAAAAAGTCACATTTTATTGATGTTTCAGGTGGACTCTAATAGGAGGTCTATAAAAATAAAGGCCACCTCTCCTGTCAAAATAGACATCAAAACGCCATTGTGAAGACTTTATTTGATCCCTTATGGATCTCATGGAATAAAGTCCACCCTGGACTGACGAGAGCCATTAGCCTGAAACCATAGTCGCTAGGTGGGCGCTTCTCAGTTTGACAAAGCTGAAGTGGCTTTGTCAACGACCTGAAGCCGCTAGTTTGCGGCGACGGTCAATAGATGGCGTCTATCTTTCACGTCTATTTTGACGGGAGAGGGGACCTTTATAGATCAAGATCCTTGCGGCAAAATTTGTATCAAAGATTGAGAAAGCTTATTGGTGAGGATACCATTTTCCCAGTATAATGGAGGAACGAAAGTGAGATACATATATTACTGTTGAATTAGAAGGTTATAACTATGGCATTCCTTTGGCTTTTTCTTTTAGCTGGCTGTCGACTGCGCCATGTTTTGTTTATTTATTTTTTTGAAGAAAGATATATCTGTAGAACGACATTTAAAAAATTCTGCATGTGTTTCTTTTGAACGAAAAATCGAAGTTTATTTTAAGGAGAAATAACGATTATTTCTAACCTTAGGGATGAAATATGATTCCCATCACTGGACACTTTTATTTTTCCTTTTATCATTACTCTTCACAATTCATACTTTCATAATTCACCCCTAAGGTTAGAAATAATCGTTATTTCTCCTTAAAATAAACTTCGATTTTTCGTTCAAAAGAAACACATGCGGGATAATTTTCAAATGTCGTTCTACAATCATAGGCCGCATTATATTGTATAAAGATATATCTCTAGAAAAGACTTATTTTAATTAACTAAAGTACAACATACCTGATATTATAAATCTTCTAAACTTATTTTATGTTGAATATATGAATTCAATTTTAGACTTTAATATTTTATAAAATATTGTCACTGAATAATTATTTTAAATATTCTGTAGTATATAATCATTAATATTTGCATAGTTATCACTCCTCACGATTCTTATATATTATTACTTGTAAATAAATTAACAGATATAGTTTTGCATTTTATAAATAAACTATTTTCAATTACTAAAATCGTATGTATTAATTTTTTTCTAAAATAATATAAAACCTAAAACCATTCTAACATTTTACATATTTATAAAACAATATTTAACATTATCTATGGTCAAACCTATTCAAATCATTTATATTATACTAGACGAATGGCCCGGGCAACGCCCGGGTTTTACCAGAGTGCGTATATATTTTAAAAACGTTTTAATTCAAATACTATTCGTTACAATTATAAATTGGCGCCATGGATGTCTCTCTTGTGAAACGTCCCGCCCCAAACTGTGTGTGTCTTGAAAATATAAAAATGTGAATTTTCATAAAGATTTCATCATGTCGATTTTTTTTTTTGCATTTCACCTACTAAATCGATAGAGATAATTACATTTGCAACATGAACTTAGGTAAATTGACTAAATAGAAAACTGCATAGTAATGAAGATCATTTTTTAAAGGCCCTATATCGTTTTTTTTCAATAAAATCGAAACAACAATTAACGATAAATAACGATAATTGCCTTAAAAAGAAATTGCCTTAAAAAAAAGAAACATTCGCGGTGATTTTGTCTTGCATTCGTTTATACAATTATTATATACGAATGACCCGGGCAACGCCCGGGTTTTACCCGATTAAATGCTTTTATTCAAATACTATTCGTTACAATTATAAATTGGCGCCGTGGATGTCATTCTTGTATAATATATAAATGAGTTTTAAAAATTGTAAAAAAAAAAATGCATTGGCCGGGAATCAAACCTGGGCCGCCTGCGTGGCAGGCGAGCATTCTACCACTGAACCACCGATGGTTATGAAAAATCCCATCCGTGAGCTTCAGACAAACAAACAGACAAACAGACAGAATAAGGCAAATATATAAGTAGATTACACATGTACTGTAAACATTTTGCTATTGTGAGATACCACCTTTCTGATGCTCAACATTGTTAAAATATGAATTGATATCACAGAGTTAACCTCCCATGAGAGACCAGCTCCAAGAGAGACTCCGCATTTCTAGACTATGGCCTCTTAAGGAAGGTTTTCTGCTCTTTTATAATTCTAGTTTTATCGATTATGTTATTCTTTATAGAAGGTAGGAGAGAAAGTTTTAAAACACCTTTTATGATAAAAATATATTCTTATAAGTATTTTTGAACTGTAAATAATAAAATTTAGTATAACATTAAACCCTAATATTCAGAATGAATTTAATCTTTTTCAATAATTTCCGACGCTAAATTGAAACCAAAATATAAATTTGAAAGTTTATTTTAAAATAATACTATCCTACCCCCGTTCGATTCGATGATGAAAACTGTTCTTTGTAGAGAGGCGTCCTTTCATGGAGGTTCTACTGTACTCTCTATTGATACTAATATAATGATAATAAAATTTTAATTAGACTATGAACTAATAGTCTTTCTCTTTATCCGTTCATATAACATGTCTTCGCATATAGAATTTCAATAAACAAATATATAATTAAATACTTAGATTTGCATATGTATATGTGGCCCTGTCTTCTAGGCCTCGTTCTTAAAGATGTGGGACTTCAACATCTCAATCTCTTGCTTTAGCTCAACTTTTAATTTATTACAGAGTTTTATTTATTTATCCTCAGCTTGTACAAAATACATTACATATGGTGATGTAATGACACATGTCAATCATGTGTATAATTATTTACAGAAGTGTTTATTATACAACATGGAAATCTTGTTATATACAATATGAGGTTGTTGGTTTAAATTACCATATATATCTCTGTACGTTTGATTTGTATCAGGCTATTGAATAATATGCTACCGATTGTAATTAAATCGACGATCGGACCAACCGGCGAGAAACTATGCATAATCGAAGCCTCCTTAATAACGAAGATCCTAGACAAATGTGGAATCGAGTATAAACTTGAGGAAACGGTTCAATCAAAGAAGAGAACTCGCGGCTCCCAGGATGACTCAAGATCGCCAACTAGGAGCGAGCGTAACCTGAAGACGCCTAGAATGGACATCGACGAACAAAGTCCCGCCACTGGAGTTTCTCAACAAATGAACGCAGCTCACCCACCGCAAGACGATGAAGACAATAACGACAACGATGGCCCATGGACCACAGTCACTAACGTGAAAAAAACGAGAATTCCTCCTGTTATTGCAGAGAATGTAGCAGATTGGAAGCTTCTTTGCCAAGAACTAAAAGGCTTGTGCACGGAACCATTCCAAGTCACGATTTCTGGCAAAAAGCACATAATTAAATCGAAAAACAGAGGCGACTTAAAAAAAATCAGGGAGTATGTACAGAAAAATAATGGAGGATATTCCTACAGACTACAAGAGGAAAAACCACTGAAAGTGGTATTGAAGGGGGTAACACAACAGCCTTCAAAGAAGAAGACGTCGTAACTGAACTGGTCTCAATGGGCTTCACTGAGGTCATTGTCAAAATACTCCATAGACAATCGACCAAAATACCGATGAATATAGTCCTAGTAGAGCTACCGAAAAATGAACAAAATAAACGAATCTATGGAATAACCGAAATACTTTACCAAAAAATAGTCGTGGAATCATTCAGGACTACAAAACGAGTGACCCAATGCTTTAACTGCCAGGGTTTTGGGCATGGCCAGCTAAACTGTTTTTTGAAGCCCAAATACGTCAAGTGTGCTGAAGAACACCATTCGAAGGATTGTCCAAGAAAGTCGAAACAGCTCCCACCAAAGTGCGCTAACTGTGGAGAGGCGCACACAGCCAATTACCGCGGATGCCCAAATTTTCCGAAGCCACAACAACAGCAGCTAAAGCCTCTCAGACAAAACTCCCCTAACACCATACCTCAAGCAAGCTCCACTAAAACAGAAGAAGCAACTGTTGAAAAACAATGGTGAACCAATGTCAGAACTGTTTCATATTCAACCCTAACCACAAGAAAAACGACTGCCCAAACTTGAAAAAATGCGTGAACTGCGGTACAGAGGGTCAACATCAATGTTCTAATATAATAAAGTGTTGCAACTGCGTCAAACACCCATATTTTAAAAATAATAATCTTGATCACAAACCAAATTCTAAGATTTGTCCAATTTACAATAAACAAATCAGCCTGATGATTCAGCGAACAGATTACACAACAGGCTCAGAAGATAGTGTAAACTAAATTTTCAGAAATTTATTGAGTCCTTAATGTATATTAAAATTATTTAACAAAATACCAGAAAAAGCAAAAATTGCATAAATGAGCTTTGTGCATCTGATGAAATTAGAAATGCAGATATAGTAATGATACAAGAACCTTATATAATCAAAGAGGAGGTAATATTTCCAGGACCTTGTACAAAATATCAATTGATGAACAGTCCCAATATAAATAAGGCAATAATTGTAAGAAATAGCAGCTTAAAAATTAAATTAAGTACAGAATTCACTAACTCATTCGCTACAACTATAACCATACAAACAAAAAGTAAGAAAATATATCTTTCGAACATTTATATACATCCGAATTCAATGAAAAATGAGAACGGGGAGTTTTTGAGGAAGTTAATTAATACAAACTTACATATACCGGTGATAATCTGCGGCGATTTCAATGCCAGAGCTCCGTTATGGTATGACATCAGGAAAAATTATAATGGACACAGATCAATAGATCCCTATCCTAGATGAAATAAACTTAATTATCCATAATAATAAAACTTCCACGTGTCGTGATGCAAGTGTGATTGATCTCACACTAACGAATAAACAGGCAATTGCGGCGATCAGAAATTGGAAGACGCAGCAGATATCGCAAATTTCAGATCATGTAGCTATATCTTTTGAAATATATACAAACGAACAATTTAGTTCAGAAAAATATTATTCCACTTGGAAGTTTAATGAGAAAAATGCGAACTGGTTAAGTTTTAGTCAGAGAATTAACAGTACTGAACGAGAAAAAATTGAAAACTTATTAGATATAGTGGATACACCAGAAATGATCGATCAAACGGTAAAAGAACTTACGAACATACTGATTGAGGCAGCATATAATTCACTTAAAGTAAATAATAATATGACAACAAAAAATAATATTAGTAATAAGTGGTGGAATACGAATTTACAGCTTCTAAAGGATCACTGTCATTATCTTAGAAACTGTTACTATAGAAACAAAAATTGCCCTAATCATATTAAACAATACTATAAAAGCATACGAAATAAGTATTTACGGGAAATAGAAAAAGCTAGGAAAGCATCCTGGAGAATTTTTCTGGAGGAAAACAAATCGAACAACCCTTATGGGAACTTTTATAAGGTGTATAAAAACATCAAAAGTGGATCTAATCGGAAGAGAAATATGCAAATTTTGGAGGGTAATACTGACATGGAATGTTTGCAGAAGGGTGAGGAATTATTAAACAACTTATTTCCAGATGATAAATGTGAAGAAGATACAAACACCCATAAAAGTATAAGAAATTTATAAAACGAAGAGAAATTTTTTTTATTAGAATGCATGGGCTACAAGCTTTCGGCCTTCACGCCCTTCGACGGGTACAACATATTGAGAGAGAGAGAAAATAACGCTATATATAGTATCGATATGTGAATAATCTGCATACATAACCATATATGAGTTAACAATATCAGATTAAGTTATGGAAATAAGGCTTTTTATAGAAAAATGTTGACAAAAGTAGGATGTGATGCTAATTAAAAATTAAAAAACTAAAATATTTATGACAGATTTAACATAACTAAGACTATTGCAATTTATAGGAGAACATATGATCATCTATGGATGTCAATCAACTTAAACCAATGTGATGTTATATTAAAAAAAAAAACCAACAACAGTGAGGAAATATGGCATGGCCCGCCATCAGCGCGATCATCGGACAAAGGAAAAAATCATATAAGGGTAGGTGTCTGGGTGGGGGGGTGGTTTGTTTGCGGTGGGATTAACAGTAAGATCAGGGAAAAGAAGTGAACGGCCTATAGGTTATTACAAATATCTAAATACTGCGATGGTATGTCGATGTGTCTGTTAATGCTATGGTTATTGATGGATAAAATAGCTTCAATGATCAACCTTTGGTATTTAGTATTGACATTAAAATACAGGGTGGTAGGGGAGGAAAGGTTGAATGAATGGCCGGTGGTGTTAATATGGTTGAAAATAAGCGACCTGTTGTCTCTGTTGGCAATGCATCTACCGTGTTCGGTCATCCTGATGGCCACGGACCTACCAGTCTCGCCTATGTAAGATGCACTGCAATCGTTACAAGAGACTGAGTAGACCGAGCCACCAGAGGACCGAGCAACGGTAGATCTAGGTAATCTGGTGATAGGGTGTCTGAGGATGGCGCCGATACTATTGCTATTAGTAAAATGGGTGTTAATTCCGTGCGTTCTGAGTATGCGGGAGATGGCGACTGATTGGGTGGAAAAGGGAAGTAAACAACTGTTTCTGGTAATTGCAGGAGGTCTAACGGAAGAAGGGTCAAATTTATACTTATGTATGAAATGGGGGGGGGGGGGGTATTGGGACCGGGCCAACTGTTTAATGATTAGGGAAAATTCAATGGTTCTAAACAGTGGAAGGGAGCAGTGGGTGAACAATCTCTTGGTAAGAGTACGGAAGTATTTATTTTATGCGATAGGGGACATGAAGATTTGAAGTCTGTATAGAATGTGGGATTGTTAACCTTGTGGTATACGGTGGTGTGGTAATGAGAGGTAGTACGTATGACCAGTATATCAAGATACGGCAATACGGACCTGTTTTCCAATTCTAAGGTGAATGAGATCTCGGGATGATAGGAGTTTAGAGAATCTAAAATATTGATTTCTTGTCCGGTATCACATATGCAGAAGATATCATCAATATATCTCCACCACATGTGAATGCCCGGTGCAATTTGCTTTGGACCCAGTGGTCTATGTTGGCCATGACTATTTCTGCAAATGGGGAGGATAGTGGGCTGCCCATGGGCGAGCCTCTGATTTGTTTGAACAACTGGTTGTGAAATGTGAAAGTAGTGAAGTCCAAACACAGGGAGGATAGTGCGACTATGAATTCTGCGGTACGGGGATCTACCTGGTTATCCTGTAAGAAATTAGTCAAGTGCCTAATAATAAGCTGATGGGGGAGGGAAAGATACATGGCAACTACATCATAAGACACCATAACGGTGTTGGGGACAGGGCAGAGAGAGTTAACGGATTGCACAAAAGAAGGGATATCCCTAATGGCAGAGGGTTGTGGACTGGCTTTCACCCAAGGGGTGAGATAGCTAGTCAGATATTTGGACAGCTTATAGGCAGGTGAAAGATGGTAGGCTATGATGGGGCGTAGGGGGATGCCAGGCTTATGGGTCTTAGGAAGACCATTGATATAGGGGATATTATTAAGGTCGGAGATGAACGTACTATATTGATCCAGTGTTATGTGACCCGATTTTTTCAAACGCAATAACCCCAATCTGAAAGATTTAGCTGAGGCAGATGCATCAGACTGTGCAATGGGAACAAATGTATTGCGGTCGCTGATTATCTCCGTCATCTTGGAGGCATAGTCAGCCGTGTCCAAGACGACGGTCTGGGAACCTTTATCCGATCTGGTGACTATAATGTTAGGGTTTCGCCTTATGGTAGCTAGGGAGCGGTACTTACCAAGAGATTGGGACTGAGAAGGGGTGGGTTTCCGGAGGATATGGGCTATGGAACTCCGTATGTCATATTGGGCTGTGTGGGAAAGGGAGCTGATGGCGGGCTCAACACCAGAAATAATCCTGGGAATGTCAGGCGTTGTGGGAGGGCGGTACTTGAGGCCTAAAGAAAGAACCTCGGTCTGCGAAGGAGACAACACTGTAGATGACAGATTGAGAAGAGTGGGAACCGGTTGGTTGTCGGGGTGAAATTCCTCTGGGAAGCCATATTTGCTGATCCAAAAGGATAGCTTCCTGTATTGACGCCCTTTAATGATGCTGTCCTGCTGTCTGATGTCGGCGGTGAGGAGACCAAGGAGTTCAACCATATTGGATTGGGGTATGAGATTGGTGACTTGGGAAATGATGCTTTTAATGGTCTTGGACAAGCAGCGTATTCGCGAATAACATCCCTGGGTTCTAGCCCATAGTAATTGGCGTTGGGATCGGAGGATAACCCTGTTCGAATGAGAATTTCCCACAGGATCTGCGACTCTGAGAGATGGGGGGATGAAACGGGCCCTTTGGCAAATCTTGTTAAAGTTGAGGTGCAATCTCGATCTGGCCAGCTGCAGCGACTTTCGACACAGATGCGTTAGGAGGCGGATTACTTCAGGATTGAGGTTGGTAAATCGACGAATAGCGTTCAAGGATAGTTGTGCTTCAAGGCCAATTGCCATCGAATATTAGAAGTTAGAGCACAAACGTAAAAGATTTTTAATTTTAACATGAATCATGAAAATTTCTCTTATAGAATTGTAAATAGTTATAAAACGAAGAGAAAATTTTTTTATTAGAATGCATGGGCTACAAGCTTTCGGGCTTCACGCCCTTCGACGGGTACAACATATTGAGAGAGAGAAAATAACGCTATATATAGTATCGATATGTGAAGAATCTGCATACATAACCATATATGAGTTAACAATATCAGATTAAGTTATGGAAATAAGGCTTTTTATAGAAAAATTTGACGAAAGTAGGATGTGATGCTAATTAAAAATTAAAAAACTAAAATATTTATGACAGATTTAACATAACTAAGACTATTGCAATTTATAGGAGAACATATGATCATCTATGGATGTCAATCAACTTAAACCAATGTGATGTTATATTAAAAAAAAAAAACAACAACAGTGAGGAAATATGGCATGGCCCGCCATCAGCGCGATCATCGGACAAAGGAAAAAATCATATAAGGGTAGGTGTCTGGGTGGGGGGGTGGTTTGTTTGCGGTGGGATTAACAGTAAGATCAGGGAAAAGAAGTGAACGGCCTATAGGTTATTACAAATATCTAAATACTGCGATGGTATGTCGATGTGTCTGTTAATGCTATGGTTATTGATGGATAAAATAGCTTCAATGATCAACCTTTGGTATTTAGTATTGACATTAGAATACAGGGTGGTAGGGGAGGAAAGGTTGAATGAATGGCCGGTGGTGTTAATATGGTTGAAAATAAGCGACCTGTTGTCTCTGTTGGCAATGCATCTACCGTGTTCGGTCATCCTGATGGCCACGGACCTACCAGTCTCGCCTATGTAAGATGCACTGCAATCGTTACAAGAGACTGAGTAGACCGAGCCACCAGAGGACCGAGCAACGGTAGATCTAGGTAATCCGGTGATAGGGTGTCTGAGGATGGCGCCGATACTATTGCTATTAGTAAAATGGGTGTTAATTCCGTGCGTTCTGAGGATGCGGGAGATGGCGACTGATTGGGTGGAGAAGGGAAGTAAACAACTGTTTCTGGTAATTGCAGGAGGTCTAACGGAAGAAGGGTCAAATTTATACTTATGTATGAAATGGGGGGGGGGGGGGGGTATTGGGACCGGGCCAACTGTTTAATGATTAGGGAAAATTCAATGGTTCTAAACAGTGGAAGGGAGCAGTGGGTGAACAATCTCTTGGTAAGAGTACGGAAGTATTTATTTTATGCGATAGGGGACATGAAGATTTGAAGTCTGTATAGAATGTGGGATTGTTAACCTTGTGGTATACGGTGGTGTGGTAATGAGAGGTAGTACGTATGACCAGTATATCAAGATACGGCAATACGGACCTGTTGTCCAATTCTAAGGTGAATGAGATCTCGGGATGATAGGAGTTTAGAGAATCTAAAATATTGATTTCTTGTCCGGTATCACATATGCAGAAGATATCATCAATATATCTCAACAGGTCCGTATTGCCGTATCTTGATATACTGGTCATACGTACTACCTCTCATTACCACACCACCATATACCACAAGGTTAACAATCCCACATTCTATACAGACATCAAATCTTCATGTCCCCTATCGCATAAAATAAATACTGTCCGTACTCTTTCCAAGAGATTGTTCACCCACTGCTCCCTTCCACTGTTTAGAACCATTGAATTTTCCCTAATCATTAAACAGTTGGCCCGGTCCCAATACCCCCCCCCCCCCCATTTCATACATAAGTATAAATTTGACCCTTCTTCCGTTAGACCTCCTGCAATTACCAGAAACAGTTGTTTACTTCCCTTCTCCACCCAATCAGTCGCCATCTCCCGCATCCTCAGAACGCACGGAATTAACACCCATTTTACTAATAGCAATAGTATCGGCGCCATCCTCAGACACCCTATCACCTGATTACCTAGATCTACCGTTGCTCGGTCCTCTGGTGGCTCGGTCTACTCAGTCTCTTGTAACGATTGCAGTGCATCTTACATAGGCGAGACTGGTAGGTCCGTGGCCATCAGGATGACCGAACACGGTAGATGCATTGCCAACAGAGACAACAGGTCGCTTATTTTCAACCATATTAACACCACCGGCCATTCATTCAACCTTTCCTCCCCTACCACCCTGTATTCTAATGTCAATACTAAATACCAAAGGTTGATCATTGAAGCTATTTTATCCATCAATAACCATAGCATTAACAGACACATCGACATACCATCGCAGTATTTAGATATTTGTAATAACCTATAGGCCGTTCACTTCTTTTCCCTGATCTTACTGTTAATCCCACCGCAAACAAACCACCCCCCCACCCAGACACCTACCCTTATATGATTTTTTCCTTTGTCCGATGATCGCGCTGATGGCGGGCCATGCCATATTTCCTCACTGTTGTTGGTTTTTTTTTTTAATATAACATCACATTGGTTTAAGTTGATTGACATCCATAGATGATCATATGTTCTCCTATGAATTGCAATAGTCTTAGTTATGTTAAATCTGTCATAAATATTTTAGTTTTTTAATTTTTAATTAGCATCACATCCTACTTTCGTCAAAATTTTTCTATAAAAAGCCTTATTTCCATAACTTAATCTGATATTGTTAACTCATATATGGTTATGTATGCAGATTCTTCACATATCGATACTATATATAGCGTTATTTTCTCTCTCTCAATATGTTGTACCCGTCGAAGGGCGTGAAGCCCGAAAGCTTGTAGCCCATGCATTCTAATAAAAAAAATTTCTCTTCGTTTTATAACTATTTACAATTCTATAAGAGAAATTTTCATGATTCATGTTAAAAGTATAAGAAATTATAAATAAAAAGAAAAACCGATGGTTATGATTACTGAAGTTAACGACTTAATTGACAAATTAAATCCAAAGAAATCTCCCGGAATAGACAACATCTCTAACAACATGATAAGGCACACTAAACAATTTATAGCTCCTATATTGGTGAAACTATTTCAAAAATGTTTAGACCTACAATACTATCCTGCTGAATGGAAAAGAGCAGAGGCAATAATTATTCCGAAACCTGGAAAAACAGATTTTAATAACTACAAAAATTATAGACCTTTATGTCTTTATTCCAACATTTCTAAAATATTTGAAAAAATAATTAATAATAGAATAATAAAATATTATGAAGATTTTAATTTACTAAGTGATCGACAACATGGCTTTAGAAGATCGAAATCTACTATTACGGCACTAACTGAAATAATAAAAATTGCGTTAGAACATAAAACAAGAGAATATGCAGCAATAATTGCAGTGGATATTAGTGCAGCGTTTGATAATGCATGGTGGCCGGCCTTGATGAAAAGACTAGATGAAGATGGTGTGCAGGCTTCAATGATAAAACTTCTACAATCATACTTTGATAATAGAAGAATAAGATTTAGATATTCCTCAACTGATATTAATAAGAAACTAAGTAAAGGATGTCCACAGGGAGGACCACTGTCTCCCACATTATGGAATATTCTTATTAATGAGATACTGAATGATAATCTAGATGATAACTGTGAAACAATAGGATATGCAGATGATATTACGTTAATATGTTGGAATAAAACTCCTGAACAACTAAGAAAGACAATAGATAACGTATTAAGAAAAATCAATGAGTGGTGTGAAATTCGTAAATTAAAATTGTCAGATGAAAAAACAAAAATATTATATTTATATAAATACAATAGCGATATAATAGTCTCAGGTAGCAAGTTAATCAAACCGGTTGAAGAACTTAAGATCCTAGGAGTGACTATTAAAATTCACCGAGTCAGAAGCAAACTGGACTTTACGCCTCACGTTAATGAAATGATCATAAAAGTAACTAGAGCTAGTGGATACCTATTTTGCCTGACAAAGAAAGCATGGGGTCTAGACTTTAGACGAAGACTGATACTGTATAAGACATTATATCGAAGTACAATTACATACGGTTATCCAAAATGGTATCCATTCATAAACAAAAAGTCTAAGGACAAACTAAATTCTCTTCAATATAATATTTTAAAACATTGTATACAAGCCTACAGTACAACATCATCGGATTGTACACACATACTTGCACAAGTCCCTAAACTTACTGAATATATTGAATCTAACATGTTGAAAACCGAAATAAATTACAATCGATTTGACTCTTCAAGTAGGAATATAATTTCTAATTATATAAGGGAAAAATTGCAGAAATACTATGAGAAGACTAACACCATTTTCAAGTCCTTCTTTACTGATTCCCAAATACCCAAATATGTCAAGCCAAATTTTTACAACGTTCAATTTTTTACTGGACACGGTAACTTTAGATCATATTTGTACAAGGTCAGAAAGACGGATTCGCCTAAATGCTCATGTGGTGCAGAAGAAGAAAATCCTGTACATATTCTAACGGACTGTCGACTTGTAGAGGACTTGAGAGTCAAAAATCAAATAAATATAAATTGTCTAAATCAAAAAGTTAATAATAGATATATGAATATAAAATTTAATAGATTTTGTAGAATGTTTTTTAGTAATAGATAGCCTGGGCTGTAATAAATGGTAAAACTTATATGCTGTAAATAGCTCTAAATTTCTGTTCTTAAATGTGATGTTCACTAATATTCATTATAGTGTTGGATTCAAATGTAAATATTCATTTATTTGCATTTTTTAAATTCATTTTGTTTTCATTGATTTATTTATTTTCTTTTAATCTGTGAGTTATTTGTTGCTTGGCACTGTTGGTTTTTGTTGACATTTTTAATCTCCTACCATTATTATTATTGTAATCGAATTTGTGGTAATAAAACCTACTCTATTCTTAGCAAAGTTTTATTCATTCATTCATTAACTCAAATCTAAATAAATACAAAGAATCTAAATCTACTTGAAATCGAACATCTTTCTGGTCCCTCGAGCCGGATCCACGGATAATTAGGTAAGTGAAAAATTGAATTATCTTGTGTCGGCAAAAAAAAAAAAGTGAGAGATTGTTGGTGAATCTAAATCATGTCTAAAAAGGCGAATGCAGATATACTTATAAACGAAAATTGAAAATTATACCGCGAATGTTTCTTTTATAAAAATCGAAATTTATTTTCAAAGAGAAATAGCGACATTTCTAACTTTTCTAACTCTCCATACCTCATCCTCAAAGTTAGAAATGTCGCTATTTCTCTTTGAAAATAAATTTCGATTTTTATAAAAGAAACATTCGCGGTATAATTTTCAATTTTCGTTTTACAATCATCAGCCGCGTTATATTGTATTTTAAATGTTACTTTAGGTATTGGTTACGAACGGAAAAATACGTCCAGGGTAGCCGAGTGGACAAGGCACCTGCCCGGTAAGCAGAAGGGTGTGGGTTCGAATCCGCCCCTGGACACTTTTTATTTTTCCGTTCGCCATTACTCTTCATGTTTCACCTTTCCATACCTCATCCTCAAAGTTAGAAATGTCGCTATTTCTCTTTGAAAATAAATTTCGATTTTTATAAAAGAAACATTCGCGGTATAATTTTCAATTTTCGTTTTACAATCATCAGCCGCGTTATATTGTATTTTAAATGTTACTTTAGATATACTTATCTTCAAAATTTATGTTGAAGAATTCAATACATATGCGAGTCAGTTTGACGAAATTTGTCAACAGAAAAATATACGTAGATTAAAACTTTATCATGCAAATATTACGGAATTATTTAAAAACATTAAAGAAACTTATTATCAAATAGTGAGATCGAATGCTGCATTCGCCTTTTTAGACATGATTTAGATTCACCAACAATCTCTCACTTTTTTTTTTGCCGACACAAGATAATTCAATAAACTCAGTGGTTGAGTTTTAAGGACCTATTTTTGGTTACCATAGATAAAAATACGACTCTTTCAGATATTCAAAAATTGCAATATTTGCATTCTTCATTAAAAGGTGATGCAGCTCGTATAATAAAGGGTTTCCCGATCACTGAAAATAATTATCATCAAGCTTGGAAAACTTTGATAGAAAGATATGATAATAAAAGAGAGATAATATTCTCTCAATTAGATAAAATATTCAAAATCAAATTATATAAGATCTCTACCTCGAAGGCTATGTATGAGTTGTTGGATATCTGCCCTTAGAAATTTGGAGACTATAGGTTTGGAAAGAAATGAAATGGTAGACGTTATGTTAATACATTTTTTACAAAAGAAGCTAGATACTCCAATCGGACAACAATGGGAATTGTCTTATGATAATCAAAAACTGCCCTCATATCAAAGGTTTATTTCCTTTTTGGAAAAACAAGCTCAATCTTTAATGAATACAATGAAGGACACTACCTCAAAGGAATATTTGAATAAAAGGGTAAATACATACAACATCAATGTGAGTTTCAAAAATTGTCTACTATGTAAATTGAAGCATAAACTAAATCAATGTAATGAATTCAGACAGATGTCAATTCAAAATAGAATAGGTTATGTAAAACAGAACCAACTTTGTTCCAATTGTTTGCGTGGCAATCATTCTGTTGAGAATTGTAAAATCACAAATCGTTGTTTCCATTGCAATAAAAACCATCATACCTTGTTGCATGTGGTTTCAAGTCCTCCAAGACAAAGGGAATCATCTACTGTCCAGTTTGACTCTCCCAAATCAGTACAACCATCGAATGTACCTTCAACAAGCACATCCTGCTGTTTGAGTGAAGCAAATGGTTCTATGCAAATACTGTTATCTACAGCTATAATTCATATACAAGATGTAAATGGGGAAGATCAAAATTGTAGAGCTCTGTTGGATAATGGAAGTCAAAGAAGCCTTATCACTGAAAAGTGCGCGGCAAAACTAGGAATACCCATAAGACGTAAACGTATAGCAGTTGGAGGTTTGGGAGATCAACTTGTAGAATCTTCCCTAGGTGAGGTCTTGATCAGGTTTTCTTCTCACTTTGATCATCAATCGTTTGAGACTACAGCACTGGTTCTTACCAAGTTAACAAACAATATTCCTAGTTTTACGGTCAAGAAAATAAATTATTCACATATGAAGGGATTGATCCTGACTGATCCTTCATATTTTAAATCAAGAGAAATAGATGTAATCTTGGGGTCAGATATAGTATTCAACCTTATTCAGGAAGGAAGGAGAAATGGAAATGAAAATGAGCCATCTGCTATCCATTCAAAATTGGGATGGCTCGTATATGGTCCGACCTCAGTGAGTGAACGGCAGTCATTCAGAAATATGGCACATTTCTCTTCTGAATTGGAATCTGAAGATTTAATAAAAAGGTTCTGGGAACTGGAATCTATTCCTTCAGAAGAAATTCCTACAAAGGAAGAAAAGGATTGTGAAAGTCATTATTTAAAAAATGTAGTCAGGGATGAATCGGGAAGGTATATTGTAAGGCTTCCATTTAAGGAGTCAGCTGAAAGGTTAGGTCAATCGAAATCCATCGCAATTCGCAGATTTCTTAATCTAGAGAAAATGTTAGAACAAAATGAAAATATATATGTTCAATATAAACAATTTATGAATGAATATATAAGATTAGGTCATATGCAGGAAAGTTGTTCTCTACAGACTGAACCAAAGTATTACATTCCTCATCACTGCATTCTAACGGCACAGCCAAATAAGTTACGAGTGGTATTTGATGCATCCACCAAGACTACCACCCAAATATCATTGAATGATCTCCTTCATGTAGGTCCAAAACTTCAAAATAATATATTCAACGTACTACTCAAATTCCGCACGAACTCTGTTGCTTTAGTGGCCGACATTGAAAAGATGTATCGGCAGATTAGATTACATCCAGACGATATTAAATATCAAACTATACTATGGAGAGATTGTAAAGATCTAGAATTGCAGGAGTATAACTTGTTGACAGTCACTTATGGCCTTGCATGTGCCCCTTACTTGGCAATTCGAACTCTTCATCAGATTGCCCATGAGGTTCAGGTTTCTAATCCAAGAATATCCAAGATTATTCGTGAGGATTTCTACGTGGATGACCTTCTGACTGGATGCCCCACAGTGGAAGACGCCAAGGGACTCATGCAACAATTGATTGCTGTATTGGGTTCTGGTGGATTCGTTCTGAGAAAATGGGTATCCAATGAAACTTCTATAATTGAAGACTTACCTTTATTATTGAGAGGAAAAGGTGAGGTGATGGAATTTAATTGAAAGGAATCAAACGTGAACGTTCTTGGAATCCAATGGGATCCAAGTTATGATACCCTCAACATTTCTTGTAAATCTGGTCCAGCTGATATTAAATCAAAAAGACAAATTTTATCGGCTATAGCCAGAATTTATGACCCCTGTGGCTGGCTTTCCCCTACCACAGTTGTGCTGAAACTTCTCCTCCAAGAAATATGGAAATTTAAAATAGGCTGGGATGAAGATATACCTGCTTCTATTTAAAGAAAGTGGAATACTTTTGAAAGAGAAATGAAGCATTTTCAACAAATCAGTATTCCAAGATGTATATTCCGAAGGAATTTATTAATTTCCAATATGCAGATGCATGGATTCTGTGATTCATCAGAGTTGGCTTATTCTGCTGTCTGTTATCTAAGAATAACTTATGAGAATAATCAAATTGAGACCATTCTTTTGACAGCAAAAACAAAAGTTGCGCTCCCGTCAAGAAAATAACCATACCAAGACTTGAGCTTTGCGCAGCCTTGATGTTGGCGCAACTTCAATCACAGACAATTCAAGCACTTCCCTTTAAGATCGATGAACAATTCTATTGGACAGATTCAAAGATTGTTCTAGCATGGATTACTTCTGAATCAAAGAAGTGGCAGATATTTGTGGCCAATCGGGTGGCAAAGATTCAAGATCTGACTGCAGCCCATTCATGGCAATATATATCAGGCAAGCAAAATCCAGCAGACCTTGCTACGAGAGGAATTTTGCCTTCCTGTTTGATCCATTCAGAATTATGGTGGCATGGACCCGTTTGGTTGACATTAGATGGTTCGGAAAATATTCCTTCATTCACTATAGACCCTTCTATGGGTTTAGAAGAGCGTAGTGTTATACTGCATGCTACAATAGCAGAACCATGCCCAGAATTTTTGTTAAAATATTCATCCTTTGCCAAACTTTTAAAGGTCATGGCTTGGTGTAAAAGATTTATTAATATCACCAGAAGACAGCCAACTCAAAGACTCTCATTTCTAACATCCCAAGACTTAAAAGACTCTCTATTACAAATCGTCAAGATCATTCAGAGATGTGAATTCACCCCAGAAATCAATGCTTGCATAAAAAATATTCCTTTACCAAGAAAAAGCAGGCTTATTTCGCTTAACATTTTTATAGATTCCCAAGGAATTCTTAGAGTAGGCGGACGATTACGTCACTCGGATTTAGATATTGATCAAAAGCATCCTATGCTAATTCCTAAAGATCATTTTGTAACCAAATTAATTGTACTACACTATCACCTAAACAATCTTCATTCTGGAACTCAATTAACTTTATCTTTGATTCGAAATAAATTTTGGATTCCTTCTGGAAGAAACTTAATCAAAAGAGTCTTAAATCAATGTCTCGTATGCCTGAAGAGTAAATCTAAGGCTATTCATAAGATAATGGGAGACTTACCAAAAAATAGACTTCTTCCAGGTAGACCATTTGAAAAGATTGGTATTGATTTGGCCGGTCCCATTCAAGCTAAACCTATGTTGAAACGAAGCAAAGTTATTTTCAAATTCTACATAGTCCTATTCGTTTGCTTCACCACCAAAGCCATTCACTTAGAAATTTCATCAGATTTGACTGCGGAAACCTTTCTTGCAGCATTGAAAAGATTCATCTCTAGAAGAGGAAGACCAACTGATATATACTCAGACAATGCAACTAACTTTAAGGGTGCAAGCAACATTTTGAAAGAACGATGGAAGTTGTTCAATGCTGCTAATATTCAAGATTTTTCAGCCATAGAATCCATTAATTGGCATTTCATTCCTCCTTCGGCACCTAACTTTGGTGGATTATGGGAAGCTGGCATTAAATCAGTTAAAACCATCTTATCTAAAACCATGAAATCTAGGTTGTTGAATTACGAGGAGTTACTGACCTTATTGGCTCAAATTGAAGCCTGTCTTAACTCCAGACCATTAACCTTTGTTAGCAATGATCCAAATGACTTAACAGCGCTAACACCAGGACATTTTCTTATAGGAAGTGCTATACGACATGATGCGGAATCTGATCACTCTACTGTGAGTCTTCGCTCCAGATGGAGTTTGATTCAACCTCAAAGAGACTACTTCTGGAACCGTTGGAGCTGTGAATATCTACATCAGCTCCAAGAAAGAAGGAAGTGGAGGACTTCACATCCAGATGTCAACATTGGAGATTTGGTTATGTTGAAGGAACAAAACAAACCACTACAATGGAAACTGGCGAGAATTGTCCAGATATTCCCAGGAGAAGATGATCATGTCAGAGTGGTGCTTCTTCGTACTCCTAAAGGCCTTCTGAAGAGACCAATAACCAAGATATGTCCTCTGCCTTACAAGGAGTGAGCTCTTGAACTGGAATATAGTTCAAGGTTGTGGGGGAGTATGTTGGATTCAAATGTAAATATTCATTAATTCATTTATTTGCATTTTTTAAATTCATTTTGTTTTCATTGATTTATTTATTTTCTTTTAATCTGTGAGTTATTTGTTGCTTGGCACTGTTGGTTTTTGTTGACATTTTCAATCTCCTACCATTATTATTATTGTAATCGAATTTGTGTTAATAAAATCTACTCTATTCTTGGGAAAGTTTTATTCATTCATTCATTAACTCAAATCTAAATAAATACAAAGAATCTAAATCTACTTAAAATCGAACAATAGGGTAATCAAATCGTTAACTAAAAATCTTATCTAAATATATATAACTCGGGTAGATATGCACACGGATCAATATACGTTAATAATTTATATTATAATAACTAAAATCATATTAATAATTACTGTAAAAGCTCCCAAACTTGTGTATGCATACAAATATCCAAGACGGATATCGCGTGCTTTGTAAATTATAATAAATAAAACTGTTGAAAAACAAATGGCAAGTTACGCTGAAGTTACCAAGTATCTTGGTGTCACTTTGGATTCGAAATTAAAATTTAACCTACATGTCCAAAACACCATAAAAAAGGCAAAGATAGCAAAAATATCTCTATCAAACCTGCTTAATTTTAAAAGTAATTTAACAACAAAGCATAAATTCACGTTGTACAAAACCTGTATTCTACCCATCATCACGTACGCACTACCAGTCTGGGGCGAATATATCACACCTACGGATAAAAAAAGAATAGATGCCTTCATGAGGATTTGCTTACGAACCACTTTAGGAGCCCCATTCAATCTTTCAAACAAAATTCTCAAAGAAGATCTCAACCAGCCTAATATAGAAGAGATTTATCAAGACTCTGTGACAAGACTATTCTCGCAATTTCAAAAATCATCAAATCCAACTATACAAGAAATTGTTCAAAATCAAGGTGACCTCAGCCACCGAATCCGACGACCTGGACCCAATGGGTAGCTGACAGCCAAACACCCAACAACTGCCCTCCTGTAAGGTTCGGGGGGCCACTCCAGCATTACAACTCGCCATGTGTAAATAATCTGGACAAGGTGACTCGTGAGCTGTGCTCGAATGCAACACCTGCAAATTGAGATGAAATAAATAAATTGTATCAGGCTGGTTTCTAGATAGCTGACTTTAAAATCCTAAAGGATATTTCTAAATAAAAATAAGTCTCGATTCACAACGGGATCGGAGTTGAAATTCTGCATTTCAAGCATTCCATTTATGCAAATATAGAATAATATTTAATCAACATCAAGTATATACATAATATTTATTTGGAGATAACCCAAGCTCTCCTATAAAGTACACATTATTTAAAATTACTTAATAAAAAAATTGCATTGTAATCGTGAGTAAGCAAGTAAACATAAGAAATTGAATTATATCAATATATACATATATTGAATTATATAATACTAGACGGGTGACCCGGGCTTCGCCCCGGGATTGATCCGTGTGCATATCTACCCGAGTTATATATATTTAGATAAGATTTTTTTGATATATAATTGTTTGTTATTAGCATTATCTATTTGTTTGCATCGCATAATTTAATCTAATCTTTGATAGAGGGCGCTGTTCGTGAGCTAAGTAGAATAATTGGAATATATAGTTTTAATAATTGATTTATATATTTTTTAAAATAGCCTATCGTCTTCCCCGTATTTTTTTTACCTATGTATGGAAATTTTGGTTTGAATTAGTGAACTACTGCGAATTTGTATACCGGACATACAAACAAACAAACATACAAACATTGATTTTTATATATATAGATAGAAGATAGATATATATTATATACTAATGAGCCAGGCCTTCCCATTAATTTTTCCATTGCAATAAGGGCAGTAGATTTTATTTATTTTTAAAAATAACCATACACGTCTATAATAGTTTCGAATTTTAATACTTTTAAAAAATAATTTTAGGTTGAGAAACAATGTTCACTTTTTTTAGAATTTCCAATACTTTTACTTCGAAAATTTTGCACTCAAAATTTCGCTCTTTTGATTATATTCATGAACAAAAATTCAGTTATGTCTTAATTTTATTTCTTTAATTTGTGAAATATATAAATCACCAAGAACAGCACCTTTCAAATCTAACTTTATTCTGGTTTTGAAAATATTCTTGTCAGGAGCGGGCGCTTATATATTAATTTAAAAACAACTAATTTTTATAAAATGTATAATTAATTTTATTCATTATATTGAGATATTCATTATTTGAATTATATTTCACTACACTTCACTTTCTCTCTCTCTATTTCTCTCTTCAGGTATTGTTTAATTATAAGTTTAAAAAATAATTTTAATTAATCTAAAAATAAAATGGATAAAATCGATATGTCATTGGACGAGATTATTCTCCAGGAGCGTTACGCCATGTCTGAACACCGTGGCTCCAAGAATCACCAAAATAAAAGGTTTAGAAAAGTTCCAAATCAATACAGAAGGCAACAGTATGCTGGACAATGGTGCAATAAGAACCAACAGCAGTTTAAAAGCCAACAACAGTACAATAAGGGCAACAACAACCAACAATACAACATGAGCCAACAACAGCACAACAAAGTCCAACAACACAACAAAGGCAAACTAAAACTGTCCAATCTTCACTACAAGGTGACTAACCAAGACATCTTTGACCTGTTCCGCTTGTACGGAAAGATCTTCAGTTGCAACATCCATTACAATGCTTCAGGGAAATCCCTCGGAATGGCTGAAGTTGTATTTAAACGCAAGGACGCAGCAATTCAAGCGCTCCAGAGATACAACGGAGAGTTTCTGGATGGACGAAAGATGCGTATCACGCTTGAAGATGCTCCGCAGAAGACAAGCAGCATCAAGGACAGGCTAGGTCCATTCCCTCAGAAGAGGAAGCAAGTCCAAGATCAGAGAGGTCCTCAGAACAAGAGGATCAGATTACAAGAGCAAGAATTTCGCACAGAGAAATTTCCAAAAAAAGAAATTGTTCACGTGAAGTTCGCAGATGATCCCCAGAAAACAAATACCATCAAGAACCGGATGGATTCATTCCCTCAGAAGTGGAAAAAATTCCAGAATCAGAATACTCCTCAGAACAAGATTATCAATCTAAAAAAACACAAATGTCCACAAAGGAATCCGCACAAAAAGAAGTTGTTCATTTGAAGCTTGAAGATAATACACAGAAGAACAGCAGCATCAAAGAACAGTTGGGTCCTTCATCTCAGGAGAATGAGCAAGTCAAGGAACAGAATGGTCAACAGAACAATATGATCAGCCCACAAGAACAACAAATGTCCTCAAAAGAATCCACAAAAAAAGATGTTGATAAAATTGAGCTTGAAGATATAGATGAGGATATATTAGAAGACACAGACATGGAGGACGATTCCGACTTCGAAGAGAATATGGAATGGCATGAATTGCTTCTTTAAAGGATATAATCCAGAATTCTTTTTTAAAAAATGTAATCAAATACTCACATATATATTTAGTTTAACTCACTTAAATACTTAAATTATTTTGATGGGAGAAGCGCCCATTGCTTCTATGGACATTTAAATACTGTATATCTATTTTTTATATATATTTGTTTTGTTTAACATTTAAATACATGCTTATGGGGGGAGGGGTTCTGACTTTTTAAAAATAAAAAATATTTAAAAATTTCCAATATTTGACTCATTTCCTTTATATTTAGCCTTACAAAAGTACTTATCAACTGAGAGAATGACAATTCCTGGATTATAACCTATCATTAAAATTTGATAGTTCTTGGTAAAAATCGGGCATTATAATTTATTATTAAACTGGCGAAACCGCTTGGAGGGTGCATCCCTGAAGAGTCAGGTATTAATTTTTCCATTGCAGTAAGGGCAGTAGATATTGTTAAATTCTTAAAAGAAGCATACGCGTCTATAATAGTTTAGAATTTTCATACCAGATGGAACGCTTATACATCATTATAATTTTTAAATTCGTTTATAAAATATATCGTATAAATATTATCGTATAAAAGCACAATTTGGATTATAGAAACAAGAAAATAAGACCTAATCCAAATAAATTAAATACTGTGTGACATTTCTTTTGTCTGATGATGATGACAATGCTGTTATCAAAACATCACACACTTATTTATTTGGATTAGGTCTTATTTTCTTGTAAACTATGTAGAGTTCTTATTTAGAATGTTTTCAATTTTTTACCTATAATCCAAGTTGAACTCTTAAACAATTGTTGATTGTTTGCTTTTCTTCTATGTCAATTCTGTTAGTTTCTATTGTTCTTGGTTCCATTAAACTTTTTTTTTTAAAACTCTTATGGCAAATTCTCTTGATCCATTGATGTTACAGTAGAACCTCCCTTTAGAGGACACCTCTCTATAAAAGACAGTTTTCATTTACTAAATTACCATTTTTACTACTTAGCAACTCTCTGGTAAGAAGACACCTCTCTATAAAGGACAGTTTTCATTTACAAATTTACCATTTTTACTATTTAGCAAATCTCCGGTAAGAGGAGACACCTCTTCCTAATAAAGGATAGTTTGGCTCTGCAATTAGGTGTTGCCTTTACAGGGAGTTTGTTCTACTGTATTAATTTTATTTGAAGAAAAAAAGTGTGTGGTGTATTAAATGATAAATTAACAAATTTTAAATCTTCCTGATTTTCTATTTCTTTGCACATAGAGAATACACACTGTGTATGCTAGTTCTATCTACATCTTCTTTTTCTTTCTCTTTTTAAATATCTTAATTTATATATACAGTATATGGAAAAAATATTTATATATATATATAAAACGCTATTTTGTGGAGAGAAGGAAATGTATAATGTGCAAGTTTAAAAAAGAAAGAAGGATTGTGAAGCAAGTCAAATATTTTATTGTAAGTATATTATATATATATAAAATATAAATTTTAGAGAGATGAAAATAAAAAAATAATTTTCAAGATTACTAAAATAGGCTTGTTGTTGTCTTTTTTTTTCTTTGATTACATTACTCAAGGTGCTAAGGTACAATTTGGATTATAGATTATAAACAAAAGGTAATGAGACCAAATCTAAACGTCACATACTATTTATTTATTTAGATTTGGTTTTATTTACTTTTGTTTATTACTCTAGTCAAAACTCTGCCTTTGCTGGTCCCAAGCCCGAATGAAAAAGGAGAAGGGGAGCAGTAACAAGCTCACTAAAAAAACTGGGTTCAGCTGGCCCGGCTGATAGTACCCTGTAAGGTCACCTAATCCAGGGATACAGGATGAGCAGCGTTTGTTCTCCATGTTAGGAGAGGCTGCACATGGCGCCTGTTCCTCATGTCAGAGGCGGCCATTTCTTTTGGAACTAAGTCGGCCTACCACTGAGTAGTGCTCCCAGTCTTAATGATAAAGGCAGACACATTCTACTTCACCCAGATATGATTGAGTGGAGATAAGAAAGAAGAAGACTAGTCAAATATTATATTCTTGTAGGGATAAATGGTATCATGATACATGAGTGATTTTTATTATTATTATTATCCCATTGTACAATAATACAAGGTCATGTAGACTATATTCATAGATCAAATTCACAATCTTGGTAGGGTTGGAATGCAAGTCCTGTCTTGAGGCTCCCATACATTCCAAGAGGTGGTCTGGTGAGGCCTCTTTGGTCCTGCAAATGGTGCATTGTGGGATGGTCACTATTCTATATACAGTTACGAGCGTCATTCCTCATCTCCTAATCAATCATCTCTCTCTGTCACCGTTTGCTTTTTTTTTTTGGAATGGCGCCCTTTTATTGGTTGGCTACGGTCACGCCACCTTTGCCCCCCCCCCCACTCGCTATTTATGTAACTATTGTGTTGGAGCGGGTCGCTCCCTAAATAAATGCATATATTAGTTAATAACCAAATGGAATCCTCTCTTTCTTTTTCCCAGTATGAGACGCCTACGGAAGCCAACAGTACATAGACAGATAAAGCACATAGGCTATAGTTATTAACTAACATATGCATTTATATAAGGCGCCAATTTATAATTGTAACAAATAGTATTTGAATCAAAACATTCACAATCGGGTAAAACACGGGCGTTGCCCGGGTCATTCGGCTAGTCTATATATATAAAAATGAATGTATGTGTGTCTGTTTGTTTGTTTGTTTGTCCTTTATGCCTGACCAAACCACTCATTGGATCGCCATGAAACTTTGGGAAGTTATTTAGTATAGTACTGGGAAGGTTTCTAGCAAATAAAATTTTTGAAATAACTTTTCGCCTAGAAATAATCAAGATAAATATTCTAATTTATCTGTTATAATTCAACAATCTGCTCTAAATATTATCATGATGATACGATGATTTTGTAATGTAGAAAATTAGGAAAGACAAAATTCAGGATGACACGGCAATTTATTTGAGACAAGAATAATGATACAATTCAAAGGCAAGATACTATTCCTTTAACTTCCAATTACCGAGGGAACCAATTAATATTGATTTTATTCAACTTATCGAGTATTTTTCAAGGGACCGGGAAAAAATGTTCACTTTATTGAGAGATTCGTTAAACAAACCTTTACTCGGGTAAAACCCGGGCGAAGCCGGGTACATCCATACAAGAATAATGATACAATTCCAAGGCAAGATACTATTCCTTTAACTTCCAATTACCGAGGGAACCAATTAATATTGATTTTATTCAACTTATCGAGTATTTTTCAAGGGACCGGGAAAAAAATGTTCACTTTATCGAGAGATTCGTTAGACAAACTTTTACTCGGGTAAAACCCGGGCGAAGCCGGGTACGTTATAATTGAAACTATTTTAGACATGTATGATTCTTTTTTAACAAATAAATAATTTTCTACTGCCTTTACTGAAATGATAAATTAATGGGTGGGTTTACTACTGATGAGCCAGGCCCTCCCATTACTTTATAATTGCAGTAAAGAGATAGAGAGAGAAGTAGTAGAAAGTTATTTAAAAAAGAGTCGTATGCGTCTAAAATAGTTTCAATTACTTATATAAACGGTAATGTTGCAATCTTTTTATTAAAGGAATTATAGAAGATTTTAAAACATGGTAATAAGACCAAATCCAAATAAATAGTATGTGACGTTTCGGTAACGGTGTTGTTACCATCTTCAGACAAAAGTACTGAATGTACTTTTATATATGATTATATATAAATACTTTTGTCTGAAGATGGTAACAACGCTGTTACCGAAACGTCACACACTATTAATTTATTTGGATTTGGTCTTATTACCTTATTTTATTATCTATAATCCAAATTGTGCCATATCTATAGAAGATTTTGGGTAAATTCTTTTTAATGATGATATGTTGATATTGTGACATCGGACTTCCCCTCTTCACAAGACAACATGGATGGTTGCCAAGCAAGTCCTACTGGCCATGGGGGGTTGACATTGAAAAGATGAGTTTGTGGGTGGGATACTGAAGTGGAAGCTGTGGCAGAAGGATGTTTATCTTCTCGAATCTAAAAAGTTTCATGAGCAGAGAATTATGAGGCTTTTTTTCATATTGCCACGTGGAAAATTAGGGAAGACAAAAACTTCAGGAGGAGACAACAATTTATTTCAGGCAAGGACAAACTATGAATGGTAAACAAAAGATAAGCCACGAGGGAAATTTACAGAGGAGCAAAATATAAACATAAAAATGACCACTCTGTTAATAAAAATAATGAAATTAATAAATACTTTGCTACAATATTTTACTTCAATTTAAAGCGCTATGTGCCTATAGGAACGCTTGCACTGTCATACATGTATGTTTCTACAGTTGTCTGTACATATTTACAATAATTTTAAACCGTATGATATCAAATGATATTAATAAGGAGAAAGAAAGAAAGAAAAAACATTGTCACAAATATTTACAACAAAATTGTTCATTTTATCATTATTTTTAAAAGAGAAGAAGAAAAAAAAAAAGATTTTTATCTAAGAGAATTTAAACATTCTAAGAGAGGACAAATGAAATTCCTAAACCTTAACGTGAACAGAGAATGATGTACAAAACATTAAAGAGATTTCTGGCAGAAGTTTGTATTATGTATAAAAGAAACATTCGTGCTTTTAAATCCTTTCATTTTATATCTATAGATTGCGCGTTGTTGCTTTGTGTTAATTTATGTCTAACGGGCCTTGTCTTTATTGTTTGCGGAAGAGCATTGCTCGACGCAAATATTTGAATGTAATTCTACTGTCCTATAAGCTTATGTCCATAGTTATCTTGAAAACCATTTCAGAGATTCCATCCTTCAGTGCTGCGTATATAAGCAGAATCGTCCAATACAGTAGTAGGAGCCTTAAAATGCTTACCAGATAGCATGTAGAAGGCGGAATAATTGTTACGTCCAATACAGTAAGCAAGTCCAAGATCAGAGTGGTTCTCAGAACAATAGGATCAGATTACAAGAGCAAGAATTTCGCACAGAGAAATTTCCAAAAAAAAGAAATTGTTTACGTGAAATTCGCAGTTGATCCCCAGAAAACAAATACCATCAAGAACCGGATGGATTCATTCCCTCAGAAGTGGAAAAAATTCCAGTATCAGAATAATCCTCAGAACAAGATTATCAATCTAAAAGAAACACAAATGTCCACAAAGGAATCCGCACAAAAAGAAGTTGTTCACTTGAAGCTTGAAGATAATACACAGAAGAACAGCAGTATCAAAGAACAGTTGGGTCCTTCATCTCAGGAGAATGAGCAAGTTAAGGAACAGAATGGTCAACAGAACAAGATTATCAACCTACAAGAACAACAAATATCCACAAAAGAATCATCAAAAAAGATGTTGATAAAATTGAGCCTGAAGATATAGATGAGGACTTCAAGGATTTATTAGAGGACACGGACATGGAGGACGATTCCAACTTCGAAGAGATTATGGAATGGGAAGAATTGCTTCTTTAAAGGATGTAATCCAGAATTCTTTTTTAAAAAATGTAATAAAATACTTATATATATTATAAAAGTCTATAATATATATATATTGGTATATATTTAGTTTAACTTAAATACTGTATATATTTTTTATATATTTGTTTAACATTTAAATACATGTTTATAGGGGGTAGGGGTTGACACTTTATAAAAATATTAAAACATTTCCAATATTTGACTCATTTCCTTTAAATTTAGCCTTACAAAAGTACTTATCAACTGAGAGAATGACAGGTCCTGGATTATACACTATCATTAAAATTTGATAGTTCTTGGTGAAGCGGCCATTATAATTTATTATTAAACTTGCGAAACAGCTGGGAGGGTTCACCACTGATGAGTCAGGCCCTCCCATTAATTTTTCCATTGCATTAAGGGCAGTAAAATTGTTTAATTTTTAAAAGAAGCATACGCGTCTATAATAGTTTAGAATTTTCATAACAGATGGCTAGCTAATACATCATTATAATTTATAAATTCGTTTATCTTTTAATAATAGACCGTTTGTTGTTAAATAAAGTTTGTTTCTACTTACCTCTTTTGGCATCCATTTTATAAACTCAATAAAACCAAACCTATGCGTCTTATCCACTGACAGGGAAAAAAGGCATAAATATAACCCCAAAATAAGCATAAACAACCAAATAATTGATAAAATTAGAGATCCAAAATACCCAGGTGTGATACTGCAGTCCTGGATCTTTCCAGTTGGTCTCGAGGGCCACGCCATCACCATCTCCTCAGCGGGGAAGTATGCGATCTACGTATTCATCGTAGATCGCAAAATGCGTGATCTCGCTGGAGACCCACTGGCGATTCTCCACCAAACTTTGCAGTGCTGGCAGAGGCGCCATATTCATTGTACATGGTGTATATAATGCATATTATATTTTTTTGAATAGTGCAGACTGTGCACTTTGCATGTATTGACAAGATGTCAACAAAATTATTTTAATTGTAAATGATGAGGAATTGCGATTTACAGAACACATAATTAGCTCCTCAAATAGAGCTACCAGAAAACTAAACATTCTGAGATGGCTATATGGAACAAATTGGGGAGCAAAACCCAGAAATCTCAGAACAACATATATCACCTTAATAAGGCCGATAATGTAATATGCAACACTGGTCTGGGCTCCCTCAAGCTCATCACTAAAAGGAAGACTAGACAGTGTTCAAGCAAAAGCGGCCAAAATAATCACTGGTGCTGTTTCATTCACCAACAATGAGAAAATTCAGAGTGAATGTGGTCTAGACCTACTTTCTCGAAAGCAGAAGACAAAATAAAAACAATAAAATTCACCAATAGCTTAAAAAGTGAAGAAACCTAACACATATCCCATAAAACCTATTTAAACTGGACACAAAAAGAAAGACTCAAAAGATCTTCAACACTTCAGTACGACAACAATATTAAAAAGGGCATAAATATGAAACACAATGACTTTCACATTCAAGAAGAACCAATATTTCCTACCCCATTGCCATTAAATGTAATCATCAATCTTAACTTGAATGAACCCCGCACAAAAAAAAAAAGAGAACAAAAATATACTTAATAAGAAAGGACATGACACAATTGGTTTAAACGATCAGAGAAATTATTTGTTGTTGTTGTTTCTTATCCCCTTGTGTAAAGTTTACACGAATTCCATGAGTTCATGCTCCTCGAGCTGTTTTATGATAAGCAGCGGCCTCTCCCAAAGGTCCTGTTTAGTGCATCTAATGCAAGCCACAATGTCTTCTGGAGCTGCAGGTGCCAAGCTACATTTTGGGCAAGTGGGGTAGATTTTGTTGTTATTTTCTATTTTCAATGGCTTGAGATGGCCTAATCTAAATCTTGTAAGTGTTGTTTGATGCTGTCTATTTCTGATGTTCAGAGCTCCTCCTGGGTCACTCCACTGTACCAACTGTGCTGTGGGGAAGGAATGCCCACCCCTCACTCACCCTTGAGGATAGAGGAGTGGAGAGGCGACTCTGCGTGTTCGTCCGCGTCGGGGTGCCACTGGCTGATGGTCAGTGAAGCTGTAAGCTGGCCATCTGCCCTTGGTTGGCTGACGCGAGGCGCACGTGTCTTGAAACTCTTGGGTCTTCGCTCTGTGTGTGCGCCATTGGGAGCGTCCTTGCCGTGCGCGCCATGAAAAACCAAGGGGTGCACACAGTAGTAACACTCTCCCGCCTTCGCGTTGGTTCCCTGCGTAAACCTCAGAACCTCAGAGGTCCTTGATTATTCGGCAGATTCAGGGAGTACTGTGAACAAAAGGTTCGAGGGCCAAAGGGGGGGGGGGGGGGGGAGAGTCCTATTAGAGTGTAGGACGGGATTAACTAAGTCCGAACGGGAGGGCTCGGTCAGCAACCTTGCCATGAACTCTCGGAGACGCTTGTGGGTTTGATTGGTCGACCCAATGGAGCCAGACCATAATGGCGGGCGCGAGGGGCCAAACAATGGCCGCTTGGTGCATGGAGAATGCATCATTCCTTTTTGGTTAGGTGACCTAGATGCAGCAATGGGTGTGCTATCGCGCGCCGGTTTATGGACCTTTGATGTCTGGGAAACCATTACTGCTCTAAGGATGTACCAACTGTGCTGGGCCCGGGGCCCTAGTTCTGAGCATGGAGAGTGGGTAGGACTATGTGCCTGGCATCTGCAGCCCTCGGCACCCGACTCGCGGGTAGTAGCAGTCTGTACCTGGCTGCCTGAAAGAGGGTGGTAGGGGCTAACTGATCACGACAGACCATTGTGGAACTCATGTGGAGTTCAATGTCTCCAAAACTAAAGCCCTCAGCTTTAAGTCTAGGGACATAAGAACTAAAAGGAAAGGGATCAAATGGGAACATAAGCCGGCTATCCGGATGGAAGGATGGAGGGTAGCGGTGGTCAATAGGATGACCATCCTGGGGGTAGTCATTGATGACAAGATGGGTTGGCAATACCAGGCGGAGGAGATGGTGGCGAGAGGCAGGGAGGCGTTGTGCAGGCCTGTCCTGGTTGGCTCTCAACAGGGGGGGGGGGGGGGGGAAGGAGGGTACTATTTTTAGGAGCCTCTAACTCTCCTGTGTCAAGCCAATCCTGCTATATGCTTCCAGGGCTTGGTGGCGCCGAAACAGGGACCAGAAGGTGGCAACAAATCTAGAGAGAGTGCAGAGGACAGCGGCACTCAGAATCATAGGGGGATATCGCACTAGCAGCAGTGAGGCCTTATTGGTCTTCGCTGGGCTTATTCCTCTGGGATTGAAACTAGAGGAGGAGACCATCAGACAGAAGATCTGGGAGAACAGGGAAGATGCCCTGGGACTTGAAGCTGGTGCCCTGGAATGGAAGAGGGACCCAAGGAAGCCTCCGCAGTGGTTGCTAAAGTGGAATTGGAGTCCTGGAGGGCCGACAGGGATTGGCACGGAGGTTTTCACTGTTGGGAGTAAGTCTGGAACCAATACTGGAGCTGGGATAGTGATTTTCACTAATGGAGAGCTGATCTTCCAAGAAAGCTTAACACTCAGAGTGGACGAATTGGTCTTTTTCAGCCGAGCTGGTTGCGATCAGGGAAGCTCTCAGAGTGTGTGCCGAGAAGAACTTCAGCCCGGACCGTCTCTATTCAGATTGAATGTCGGCCCTCGTCGCCGATAAGTTGAATAAAATCAATATTAATTGGTTCCCTCGGTAATTGCAAGTTAAAGGAATATTATCTTTGCCTTTGAATTGTATCATTATTCTTGTCTCAAATAAATTACCATGTCATCCTGAATTTTGTCTTTCCTAATTTTCTACATTACAAAATAATCGTTTTATCTAGTGAATTAGAATTTCCAATACATTTACCTCGAAAACTGTGCGCCCAAAATTTCGCTCTTTTAATTATATTCATGAACAAAATTCAGTTGTGTCTCAATTTTATTTCTTTAATTTTTGAAATACATAAATCACCAAGAACAGCAGCTTTTAAATCTAACTTTATTCTGGTTTTGAAAATATTCTTGTCATGAGCGGGCGCTTATATATTAATTTAAAAACAACTAATTTTTATAAAATGTATAATTAATTTTATTCATTATATTAAGATATTCATTATTTGAATTATATTTCACTACACTTCACTTTCTCTCTCTCTATTTCTCTCTTCAGGTATTGTTTAATTATAAGTTTAAAAAACAATTTTAATTAATCTAAAAATAAAATGGATAAAATCGACATGTCATTGGACGAGATTATTCTCCAGGAGCGTTACGCCATGTCTGAACACTGTGGCTCCAAGAATCACCAAAATAAAAGGTTTAGAAAAGTTCCAAATCAATACAGAAGACAACAGTATGCTGGACAATGGAATAATAAGAACCAACAGCAGTTTAAAGGCCAACAACAATTTAATAAGGGCAACAACAACCAACAATACAACATGAGCAAACAACAGCACAACAAAGGCAAACTAATCCTGTCCAATCTTCACTACAAGGTCACTAACCAAGACATCTTTGACCTGTTCCGCTTGTATGGAAAGATCCTTAGTTACACCATCCATTACAATGCTTCAGGGAAATCCCTCGGAATTGCTGAAGTTGTATTTGACCGCAAGGACGCAGCAATTAAAGCGCTCCAGAGATACAACGGAGAGTTTCTGGATGGACGAAAAATGAATATCAAGCTTGAAGATGCTCCGCATAAGACAAGCAGCATCAAAGACAGGCTAGGTCCATTCCCTCAGAAGAGGAAGCTAGTCCAAGATCATAGAGGTCCTCAGAACAAGAGGATCAGACTACAAGAGCAAGAATTTTGCACAGAGAAATTTCCAAAAAAAGAAATTGTTCACGTGAAATTCGCAGATGTTCCCCAGAAAACAAATACCATCAAGAACCGGATGGATTCATTCCCTCAGAAGTGGAAAAAAATTCCAGTATCAGAATAATCCTCAGAACAAGATAATCAATCTAAAAGAAACACAAATGTCCACAAAGGAATCCGCACAAAAAGAAGTTGTTCACTTGAAGCTTGAAGATAATACACAGAAGAACAGCAGCATAAAAGAACAGTTGGGTCCTTCATCTCAGGAGAATGAGCAAGTCAAGGAACAGAATGGTCAACAGAACAATATGATCAGCCCACAAGAACAACAAATGTCCTCAAAAGAATCCACAAAAACAGATGTTGATAAAATTGAGCTTGAAGATATAGATGAGGATATATTAGAGGACACGGACATGGAGGACGATTCTGACTTCGAAGAGAATATGGAATGGGATGAATTGCTTCTCTAAAGGATATAACCCAGAATTCTTTTTAAAAAATGTAATCAAATACTCATATATATATACCAAATGTCTATTGGTATATATTTAGTTTAACTCACTTAAATTATTTTGACGGGAGAAGCGCCCATTGCTTCTAAGGACACTTAAATACTGTATATCTATTTTTTTTATATATTTGTTTTGTTTAACAATTAAATACATGCTTATGGGGGGAGGGGTTCTGACTTTTTAAAAATAAAAATATTTAAAAATTTCCAATATTTGACTCATTTCCTTTATATTTAGCCTTACAAAATTACTTATCAACTGATAAAATTACAGGTCCTGGATTATAACCTATTATTAAAATTTGATAGTTCTTGGTAAAAATCGGGCATTATAATTTATTATTAAACTGGCGAAACCGCTGGGAGGGTTCATCACTAATGAGTCAGGCATTAATTTTTCATTGCAGTAAGGGCAGTAGAAATTGTTAAATTCTTAAGAGAAGCATACGCGTCTATAATAGTTTAGAATTTTCATAACAGATGGAACGCTAATACATCATTATAATTTATAAATTCGTTTATCTTTTAAAAATAGACCGTTTGATGTTAAATAAAGTTCGTTTCTACTTACCTCTCCTGGCAACCATTTTATAACGCGACAATTATTTTGGAAAAAGAAAGAAAAAGCCCATGTTGAAAAAGTTCCCATGACATAGCTCGATATGAAACAATCTCTTATAAGAGACCACCTCCAAAAAAGTCACATTTTATTGATGTTTCAGGTGGACTCTAATAGGAGGTCTATAAAAATAAAGGTCATCTCTCCTGTCAAAATAGACATTAAAACTAGACGCCATTGTGAAGACTTTATTTGATCCCTTATGGATCTCATGGAATAAAGTCCACCCTGGACTGACAAGGGCCATTAGCCTGAAACCATAGTCGCTAGGTGGGCGCTTCTCAGTTTGACAAAGCTGAAGTGGCTTTGTCACCGACCTGAGGCCGCTAGTTTGCGGCGACGGTCAATAGTTGGCGTCTAACTTTGACGTCTATTTTGACGGGAGAGGGGACCTTTATAGATCAAGATCCTTGCGACAAAATCAACGAGAATAGTTGATATTTATCCCGATAGATGGCGCAAGCCATCAGCAACTTTCAGTTGTACAATAAGGAGATGCCTTTTCATAATTTATGCACCTTATACCAGTACATTATCATATTTGTACTATTTTTTTTCATATTTTAAATAATAATTTAAAAATACAAAAAGGCATATCCTGGCCAGGAGCACATGTGCTTTTCAGAAGGCAGAGCGCCATCTGGTGGAACAGAAATAAACTATTCATTAATTTAACCTGTTCCCTGATATTTGGTTAACTCAATTTCTTGATGTTTGTATTTTGCACAACATTGTGCATACTCAAAAAGAGTCGGTGAACGAGTGGGTAAAACCCTCGATTCCCGACAGTCATGAACCGGGATTGAATCCCGCGTTGGACCTTTTGTTTTAATATGTGAATAACCTTAATTTTTGCAAATATCATAAACTAGTTTGCTCTTTTTGAGCGGTACCTAATAAAATGAATTTGGAACATGTGAATACTCACCTCTTTAAAAATGTATATGATAAATAAAAATTATGATTCTGGGGGCTCTCTCTACACACCTAAAATATAGTTTGTCTGATTATTAACGTGTCTAACTCACACATACACAAAAGTCTTTATTAGGGACTTGTCCCATACAGATTCTTCCAATTGGGTAAGGTAATAATCATCTTGTGTTATTTACATAGAAATTAAACTGGCTTTACTCTTCATCTCAAAGTCATTCAATTGTTGACTGGTCCTTACATAATGACGTCAAAAATTAATAATAAGCTATTGCATTAGATTTTTTTTGCTGATATATTTGAAGGCAATACATAGGGTGAAATGTTGGTACATTTAATTTGTTGATATAGGGCCTTCTTCTCTGCATCAAGGGCCGTACAATTAAGCAGGTAATGGGGGAGGTCTTCAGTAATTTCCTTGTCACACAGTGTACACATTAAGTTATTAGCCTCAAACGTCAGAACGTGGTTTTTTATTGACGTATATAACTTTGTAGAATGGTTGAAACACTCTCTGGAAAGATACTAGAAATGTCAGAAAAGAAAATCAAAGCTGAAGAAATCTGCCGGATCACAACCTGATGCAACAATATGTACTTCAATACATATTCAAATCTACAAGCAATGGAAATAACAAAGTAATGCTTAAGTTTTTATCACAGTATATTAGAACACATTTCTTGAGGTCAGACAATATTTCCTATTTTAGTATAGGTACCGTCATGTGAGAAACATTGATATTTCTGGTCTCTCCTGAAAGTGGTCTCTTATTAGAGGTTTACTTAAAGACATAGTTTCTATTTTGTATTATTTGTTTCTTTATTTCTTTTTAGTTTGGTGCTATAAACACTAGTAGTTAAAATTAAGGTAACAAACACTTATTGTTAGTTTCCTCAGCTGTTTGTATCCTATGTCTCAGGAATGCTGGACAGCTGAAGAGAAGATGATCAACTGTCTGTGGCTCTTCTGAACAGTGGATGCAGGTAGGGTCTGTTTCGGGATGTACACGTGTAATGTCTGCCAGTACATGTGTCAAATTATATATTGACAAATATTTACATTTAAAAAAAATCTTATCTCAGATTTTAGTGGGAAGGATTTTGTTATAGTTTGATAGCGAACCAATCTCTCCCGCCTTCTATGGGGGGCTATGGGATTGCGAGGGGAGTTGAGAGGAGTGTGGTGGATTATCGTGTGGAGACGCTTAAAGTGTTCTCTGTGTGCTTTATCCGTGTCTGGCTATCTCCTCGCATACCTGTGTAACCCCGGTCCGATCCCTACCAATGCTACAATAAAGATTAGTGCTGTTTTTTTAAATTTTATTTAACAAATTGTGAGTTATTATTAACTTTTTTTGTGTTGTACTCTTGAGTGTGCGCTTTTTGTGCGTTTAGTTACTATTACTCTAGGCCCTAGTAATTTGCAACTTTTTGTGTTAACCCGTAAATAGTAACTTTTATCACATGACGCTAGAACATTATACCTTATTTTAAAAAGTGACAATTTCATTTTTAAAAAGTGACGAATTCACTCTTAACATGCTATAATTATTATATTCGTTCTTTTATTTAATTACTATATATAAAAGAATCATAATATTTTGAATTATATAGATTATAATATACATAAATATGTTATGATTATAATGTTTTGATGTTGGAATGATAAGAATTGGAGGTGCAGTCGTGAAAAAGGAAAAACAGTTATTTACTTATCAAGTAGTTTTTATTTTCAATTACTTGAAAAGAATTACACATTAAATATTTTTCACAGTAATATAGAATTTTTAAAATTAATTCTATATTCGTGAATTAAAAAATAATAGGTAGGGTTAACTATACATATTTACAACAATATTCAAAAAGTGGTATATTCTAAATCTATAGTAAAAATGTGTAGAATAGTCAACGAATGAAAATAAAATATATATGGTAATTTAAACCAACAACCCCATATTGTATATAACTTATAACAAAATTTTCATGTTGTATAATAGAAACACATCTGTAAATGATTATACGCATTATTGACATGTGTCATTACATCATCATATGTAATGTACTTTGTACAAACTGGGGATAAATAAATAAAACTCTGTAATAGATTAAGAGTTGAGCTAAAGCAATAGGTCAAAAACGTCTGAAATCGAGATAGATTTAGAAGTTGAACAACATCTAAAGATAGATTGGAAAACTGTCAGGATGGCGCCAGTTTAGAATTTCGCCAGACGATCCACGCTCTTCACATCTGCTGAAATGCAATACTCCCTTTCTCAGAAAAGATATAAAAGGCTTCCGTCCTAGCCAAAAATACAGTTACTTGACAGTTAATTCACCATCAGCGCAAGCCCTCGTCGGTTGTCACCAAGGTCCTCCTCATCCACCATGTAGACCAGTAAGAAATCTTCTATCTCCATCTTTCGCTCCTAGCTCAACTTTTATCTGTTCACGGAACTTTCTTAGTGCAACTGTGTCTTCGTTTTTTGTGTGAACATTCCCAAGCTTTCCACTCTACCTCGACCACGACTGCCTGTACTCTGTGAGAACTGTTAAAGGTCTTCTAAGGTGCAGAGAGGTACTGGAAAACTCCCCATCCTGACTGTTCCTCTCGGTCAACACAGTATAGCGAGAGTCGACAGGGACTCACACCATAGTTTAAGCCGACTGGAAACCTCACCACAGATTTAGTCAACAGGATTCTACAAGAGTTAACAGAACCTCATCACATTTAAGTCGACAGGATCCCATCACATATATGTTTTTAAAAAATAAAATATTTGCACTTTAGATTATATAATATATATATATATAGTAATTTAAACCAACAACCCCATACTGTGTATATAACTTATAATAAGATTGTCATGTTGTATATAGAAACACATCTATAAATAATTATGCGCATGATTAATCTGTGTCATTGCATCGCCATATGTAATGTAATTTGTACAAAGTGGATAAATAAATAAAATCTGTAATAGATTTAAGAGTTGAGCTAAAGCAGAGATCGAGCATAGTATTGCCAAAACAACAAAGTCTAGAGATGGAAGTCATAAATCAGGTCGATTTACAATTCCCACAAACAAGGCCACCCACACTGTCACATGTGGTGGAATGCAGAGACCTCTCTCACACCTGGACATGCCAATGCCCCCTTTTCTCAGAAACGCCCCTGTCACATAAGGTCGCCCCGTCTTTAACCTATAAATACATCACCTTACAGTGACTTGACAGTTCAGTTCAGTTTAGTTTAGTTCACCCTTAATGCAAGCCGCGTCGGTCGTATTTTATGTCGATCTCATCCAACATGTAGTTAGGAAGAACTCGTCTATCTCCATCTTGCGCTTCTAGCTCAGCTTTTATCTGTTAACGGAACTTTCTTAGTGCAACTGTGTCTTCGTTTTTTGTGTATGGATATCCCCAGCTTTCCACTCTGCCTCGACCACGACTGCCTGTATTTTGTGAGAACTTTTAAAGGTCTTCCAAGGTGCAGAGAGGTACTGGAAAACTCTACATCCTGACTGTTCCTCTCGGTCAACACAGTACAACAAGAGCTACCAGGACTTCAACATTATTTCAGTAGTCGACAGGATCTCATCACAGATAAGTCGACAGCAACTCATCATCACATTTAAGCCGACAGGATGACCAAAACGAAGGATGACACAACGAAGAGGTAAGAAAACCGTTCAGATAGGAAGCGAGAAAGAGCAAAGATGGAGGAACAAGCCCGCCATACCAACGAAACGACAAAGCAATCTCTCCCCCCAACAAGAGACGATATTTACGGAAGAAAGGCCGCCCCAACGGACTTCCGCATACCCGCTAACCGATCGCCAACGTCGGGAGCAAGCGACCGCGCCAACGACAGCCCCGATATTCCCGCAAGTCATGGAAACCGAGCAGCGATGTGGCCCAAACCCTGTGACAAGTTCCACACCTTCGACTTGACATCGTCGAGACAATGCTCAAGGCAACAAGCCACAATCAACTTCACAGAAGCTACAAGCGTCTACAAGCTCTACATGGAGCGTCTTCAACGTCAGCAGGAATACAAGCCAAGACTAAGTTTCCTGACTGAACTTTCACACAACTGTAAGTTTTTAAAAAAACCTACCTTAACTTTATCCTCAAGTTCAAAACTTGATTCCCTATAAATTTTGTATTTATATTTTTACTTTAAGCATTTTAAAATCAATTTTTACCTTTTTTATATCATTTTTTATTCAATTTTTAAAACTTTCACACTCAACTTATCAAATTTACTTTAATTTTTATTCAGATTATAAATTTCAAGTTATTACTCTCAATTTTACTAAAAAAAAAAATTCGCTGATCACGCATTTTTATAAATTTACTAATCTTATATGTCTTTCTTAAATTTACCTCTATAACGGCATTATCCAAATCTACAACTTAAAAAAAAAAATCGTTATTTTTATATTTAAAAAAAAATCTCTCATTCATTATAATTCTCAACTTATTTTTGTTTTACTTATTAGTTATCTTTATACCAAAAGACCAATATCTTTATCAATTCTTAAAATTTGGTAATGTTCACCATTTTAAGTAAGCGTCCAATTCAAATTGTGTGTAACTCTCACGACATTGCCCTTTTATAAGAATCATTTTAATTATCATAATCAACAATTTAAAAGGTATATTCAAATTTTAAATATAAATTAATCACAGCCTTCCAAAACGATTACAATCGTTAATATTCGAGGATAAATACACTCCCTCACCTTTCCTTTTACATGCATAATTAATCAACCATACATCTCTCTCAACAAACCTTACAACACACTCACACGTCACTTTCTCCAATTGGCAACAATTTTTAGTGCGCGACTTAACACACAAATCCAATTTCGAGCTCCACTTAGCTCTATATCACATCGCCACAATAAAATAATTTCACATTAAGCGTGCCACATCCACTAACAGTCAAATATTCTCTCGATGTATTTCATACAACAACCACCCATGACTTTATTAAATTTGTTATTTATGGTGAAACAGGTTAGATTTTGTACCAAACTATGATTTCACGTGACACCTTTCCATTCATTTCACTTCACAAGTGTCACAAGTGTAGGCGCCATCCCGACCAGAGAGCCACAGATAAACAGATTATAAACGCACAGAATATAGAATCCGAGCTCCCCAGTAGAAGGAATACCCGGAAGACGACGGTACTCTGTTATATGTGTTGTTCACTATTATGTTTTTGTTTTAATAAACGCTACTAAATTATTTCATTGAATCCTCTCTTTCTTTTTCCCAGTAAGAAACGCCTACGGAAGCGAACCGAAATTCAGAAGTGGGATGGTCCTGAAAAAAATTGAAGATTCACTGGAATAATTTGGAAACGAGAAGGACGTGGCGCGGTGACCGATCAACGTAAGAGGAGTTGCATGGTATGTACGAAATTTAATTACCTATTCCTAAAAGTATTATCGCAAAGTATCGCGGTAAAAGTATTATTACAAGTCACCTCGACAAAAGTATTATCGCAAAGTATCGCGGTAAAAGTATTATTACAAGTCACCTCGACAAAAGTATTATCGCAAAGTATCGCGGTAAAAGTATTATTGCAAGTCATCTCGATAAAAGTATTATCGCAAAGTATCGCGGTAAAAGTATTATTGCAAGTCATCTCGATAAAAAGTATTATCGCAAAGTATCGCGGTAAAAAGAAAAAAAGTATTGTCTCAAAATTTCTAAAGAAAAGTTGATTTCGTTTAAAGAAATAATTGAAACAGTACGTATCTGGTTTAGTCAGTTTTATTTGTTTATTTTAAAATTTTTGCTTTGTTTATTTTTCCTTTTGAAAAACATGACTTATTTAGCGAAAGTAAGGAAATGCGATTTGAGCAAGTTGGCGTATGAACTCGGCGAGGTAGTACCGCCAGAGAGCAGGATCGTCGACTTAAAACACCTTATTTTGAATAGCCAATCTTACGAAGAAGAATTCGCAAAGCAACTGTTGGAGACTCTGATCGAGGATCGGGAACGAATCGAGGAGCGGGAACGAATCGAGGATCGGAAACGAATCGAGGATCGGGAACGAATCGAACGGGAACGAAAAGAACAAATGGTAATGGAATTCGAGCTTGAGAAGCTGCGCATCCAGACTACACGCGGAAACAACGATACGTCTCGAAGTACCAGCAATGACGCACATTACGAGATACGTAAACTGATGCCCAAGTACGAGTCGAAGGACAATGATTTGAGTTTTTACCTAATTTTTTCGAAAGACAGGCAAAGCGACTAGGATTGGATGAAGACCAATGGGCGTTCAGCCTCCTAGGATTGCTACCTTACGAAATGACTCAATTAATCGCTCGGGAGACAGAAGAACAAAGCGGCGATTATAGGTTCGTGAAAAGGTTGCTCCTAAAACGGTACAAGTTGAGCCCCGAACAATTCAGACAAAAATTCGAGAAGCACGAGAGATCTCAAAAGGGTTCCTGGAGAGACTTCGCTTTCGAATTGCGAGGATATTTCAACGAATGGATCGAAGGAATGAACGTGGAAAATTTCGACGCCCTAAAGGATTTGTCCGTCACTAACCAGCTAAAGAAAAAAGTTCCAAATGTGCTGCTTAATCATCTCATTGACGATTGGACCAAGTTAAACAACCCAGATGAGTTGGCGGATAAACTGGACGAGTACGAAAATGTTCGCACCGAGATGGGACCTCCGCATTGGAATGCGAAACACCTCATACCACCGTCGTTTCAGCAGAAATCTGCGAGATTCCCCAACCAAAGCGAAGTTAAAGAGACTAAACAAGGAACGAATGTTTCGGGTCAAGACGCTGCAAGGAACGAAATCAGTGAAACGTACCCTAACACCTTGAGGAGAATGGTCAACCGTACGATCAGAAACGACAAGGGAGAACCGAAGTGCTTCAACTGCAATCAGTTTGGACACATTGCCAGAGACTGCCCAGCACCCAGGACTACGTTGACATGCCGAGGATGCGGTCAAACGGGACACAAGGAAAGGAATTGCACAAGACCCAAAGAAGGACTAAAAGTAGCCAACCTGGAAGTCGAAGGACTGGAGACTGTCCCGCCAGATGTATATTTGAAGGATGTCAAGATCGACAACAAGGAAACCGTGAAGGCAATGATAGACACCGGGAGCAGCAGTTGTCTAATGAGAGAATCGGTCGCAAGGAGGATCAGCGTCGACATCGAACCAGACTCGACTAGTCTGTACGGCATCGGTAACCAGACTGCACCAGCTGCCAGGACCGTTGGGAAGACGACAGCCGACCTGGAGATTGATGGCATCGTCGGAAGGGAAATCACTGTATTCATTGTCAACGATGATGCCCAAACCTATGACCTATTAATTGGAAGAACATGGACAGATCTGCCCTACGTATCCTTCGCCAGAATTGGTAAAAACTTGCATATTGGCTATTCATCCGAATTTCCGTTTGCTAATCTGCAAGAAGAAATCAAGTCGCGTCGCATCGAACTGAGAGCAACCGAAACTGTTCAGTTGGAGAGCGACTCCATTAACTTTACAAGTGCAATCACAGACGAGGTAAAGGACGGATATGTATTGTTCACAGATGACGCCTGTGTCGATTCCCTATTGGAAGTGGTCGATGGAAAGACGACCGTACCCATCATCTCAGCTGGCAAGGGCAAGTTGAGAGTAAGGAAGAACCAATGTGTAGGGCGAGTTGAACTACTGAACCTTGATGATATTGTTGTTAACCTGGACGTCGCAGAGGATTCGTTTCAGACTAAAAATGAAGAGAAGAGGGAAGGACAAGACCAAATGAAACGTAAGCGCCCCATACTGCCTGAGGACATCAACATCAATCATTCTCTGACTTCGAAAGAGAGACAAGAAATCCTAGATGTAGTAAACGAGTATAGAGACTGTTTCGCTCTTGGCATGGAGGAATTAGGGTGCACCGATGTCACCAAGATGGACATTAAGGAGGTTGATGGAAGCAAGCCAGTCTGTCTGAGACCGTATAAGACGACTGCAAGTGAACGCGAAGCAATCAGGGAGATTGTCAGAGAGTGGAAGGACAATGGAATAGTCACGGAAACTAGATCACCCTACGCTAGTCCCGTCCTACTTGTGAGGAAGAAAACTGGAGATCATCGTCTGGTGGTAGATTATAGGAGACTCAACATTCAAACAGTTAAGGACAAGTTCCCATTACCAAGGATAGACGACCTTCTGGAAGGCCTAAGGAATGCGAAATTCTTCACCACTCTGGATCTGGCGCATGGATATCTGCAGATACCACTGACCGATAAGGCAAAATTAAAGACAGCATTCATCACCCCAGATGATACAGGTCAATTCGAAAGGATGATTTTTGGACTCGCCAACGCACCAGCTGAATTCCAAAGACGGCATTCTGCTATCTCGACGACGTGATTATCCCGGCAAAGGATTGGCGGGAGATGATCGAAAGATTGAGGGAAGTCCTCGAAAGAATAAGATCAGCGAAGTTGACACTGAAACCCTCCAAATGTGAGTTCGGAAGGAGGGAAGTTTAGTTCTTAAGGTATGTCATCAGTACAGGCGGACTTAAGCCAGGCCCAAGAAAGATCAAGGCGATAGAAGAATTTCCAGAACCCAAGAATGTCCACGACATACGACGCTTTCTGGGACTGACGAACTTCTTCAGACGATTTGTAAAGGACTTCGCGAGGAAAGCAGAACCGCTAAGCAGACTTACGAAGAAAGGTTCACAATTTGAATGGAAGGAAGAACAGCGAAGGTCATTTGGAGGACTACGAAAGGATCTGGTCGAATATCCGGTACTAGCTCATTACAACCCTGAACTCAAGACAGAAGTACATTGCGATGCGAGTGCTGAGGGATTAGCAGGAATGGTGCTACAGATGGACGAAGACTGCAAATGGCGCTTGGTCTACTGTGTGAGCAAGAAGACAACAGAGGCCGAGAAGATGTACCACTCAAGCAAATTGGAGCTGATGGCGATAGTGTGGACCTTGGATCGACTACGTCAGTTCCTCGTAGGAATCAAGTTTACAGTGGTTACAGATTGCCAAGCACTGGTCTACATGAACGCGAAGAAGACTACAAATCCTCAGATAGCGCGATGGTACAATCTGATTCAGGAATACGATTTCGAAATTCGACATAAACCAGGGGAGAAGATGGCCCACGTAGACGGAATGAGTAGAGCTCCAGTCGACGACCCTAGAGACACGATGGAGGAAATCGTGGAGAAAAACCTTGAAGTGTGCCTCACAATTACACTGGAAGAACAAATCTTGATTATTCAGCATTCCGACCCTGAATTGAGAGACCTGATCCAGATCTTTCGAAAGGACCCGTGTGATAGGACAGTAGGAGAACAAAATAGAATTAACGACTACAGCTACAAAGGAGGCAGACTTTTCCGCATGGTGAAAAATGGAGAAGAGGAACAAGCCCTGTATGTTATACCCAAAATTATGAGGAAAAGCTTGGTTGTCAAATTCCATGATCTAATGGGACATTTTGCGACTGATAGGACTGTCAACAAAATTAAGGAATTGTACTGGTTTCCTTCAATGAAGAGGTACGTTCGACGCCATGTGGCTATGTGTCTCGAGTGTCTATTTAACAAAGTTCCCGGTGGAAAACAACAAGGCTTCCTACATCCCATTAAGTCAGGCAAGAGACCGTTTTCCATCGTACACATGGACCACGTAGGCCCCTTCGTGAGAAGTACAAAAGGTAACCAGGAACTTTTAGTGATTGTCGATAATCTGACAAGATTTGTCCGATTAAGCCCTGTAAGGAATACATCGACGCAGAACGTCCTGAAGGTAATGAAAAGTTTTGTGAATGATTTCGGACTACCCGACAAGATCATCAGCGACAGAGGGTCATGTTTTACCTCAAGGCAATTTGAAGAATTCTGTCGAGGAAATGGAATACATCATACTCTGAACTCTACGAAACATCCGCAAGGGAACGGGATGGTCGAAAGAGTGAACTGAACAGTATTGTCCACTATAGCAACCAGTATCGAGGATCCGCGACGGAAGGATTGGGACCTGAAGATCAAGGAGGTAGAGCGAGACCTGAACAATGCGGTGAACAAGACGACGAATAAAACACCGTTCGAAACACTCCACGGCTATTCCCCTCGATTCCACGATGGGATACTTAGAAGATTAGCCGACGAAGACGTGGACCCATGGACCGAGCCGGATAGAATTCAAGAGAGTGTGAGAACCCAAATTGAGAATAAACAAGAAATTATGAAGACATACTACGATAAGAAGAAGTGCCGTACAATCCAATTCGAAGTAGGAGAAATTGTAGTGATGAGGCATGTACCCAAAATGGCGGGTGAACCAACCAAGGCACAACCCAAATATCGAGGACCTTTGATAATTACCGAGGTTCTGCCAAGCGACACGTATAGAGTGACTCAGTTAAGCGAAAGAACCAGTGGACGGTTCTACACGACAACGGCCCATATCAGTCAACTGAAGTCTTGGCACAGTGAAGAAGATGATTCAGCTACAGAAGAAAGTCCGAACGAGGAGCCAGAAGTAGAAGATACCCCCCGACGCAACCCACGACGTTCCTGCAACGCAAGGTTCAATCGAGGACGATTGAAATCCAGGAATGGCCGAATGTAGGCGCCATCCCGACCAGAGAGCCACAGATAAACAGATTATAAACGCACAGAATATAGAATCCGAGCTCCCCAGTAGAAGGAATACCCGGAAGACGACGGTACTCTCTGTTATATGTGTTGTTCACTATTATGTTTTTGTTTTAATAAACGCTACTAAATTATTTCATTGAATCCTCTCTTTCTTTTTCCCAGTAAGAAACGCCTACGGAAGCCAACACAAGGCAACACAACAAAACTTTTCTCACTTTTCAGGCCAAAGACGCCCTTCACGCATGTGACACTTCTCACCTCAAAGCGTGTCCACGTCGAAAGTCATATCTTTCACTCACTTCTAGCCTGAAATCATCGTATGACAATTTTTCTAAGTCTAAACTGATTTCGAGACACAACACTTACGAACATCGAAAAAACTATATTTTCAAATAGGCAAGAAAATTGCCAAACTTCAACAAAAGAAGAGAGAGAAAATCAGTTTCAAGTAAGACAGAAAATAAACACCCCGCACGTGTGACCACCCCAAAAATAGAATTTCCGAAAAAAAAAAAGGAAGTGGACGCCCTTTTTGACGTCACTTCTCTTGACATGCCCTCTCTTCCCCCTCAAGGCAGATCATCTTGACCGCTAGCTTCATGACGCCATTTTGAACACATGTGTCACACTACTCATTTAGAATTTTACACAAATAAATTTACTGGCAATGCGTTTCTTTTTTAAATCTCTACAGACCTTACTGCAATGATATGATTTAATGAATGAGAGGGCTTGGCTCATCAGTAGTGAACCCTCTCAGCGGTTTCGCCAAATTAATCTCTAGACCGCTCTACTATTGTATTGGACTGGTTTTGTTATATACCCTGCATTTTCTATGGAAGGCAGCTAAATGGTGTTTAGTGAACTATGGACATAAGCTTATAGGTCTGTAGAGGTACATACATATAAATTTCAAGGTATTGCATCGAGCAAAGCTCTTCCGCGCAAAACATGTTTTCATAACCATTATATATTAGTAAATTAAATTTTATTGCCCTCTATCGTTAAAATTTTACACAAATAAATTTACTGGCAATGCGTTTCTTTTTTAAATCTCTACAGACCTTACTGCAATGATATGATTTAATGAATGAGAGGGCTTGGCTCATCAGTAGTGAACCCTCTCAGCGGTTTCGCCAAATTAATCTCTAGACCGCTCTACTATTGTATTGGACTGGTTTTGTTATATACCCTGCATTTTCTATGGAAGGCAGCTAAATGGTGTTTAGTGAACTATGGACATAAGCTTATAGGTCTGTAGAGGTACATACATATAAATTTCAAGGTATTGCATCGAGCAAAGCTCTTCCGCGCAAAACATGTTTTCATAACCATTATATATTAGTAAATTAAATTTTATTGCCCTCTATCGTTATAATTTTACACAAATAAATTTACTGGCAATGCGTTTCTTTTTTACATTTAGATTTCCTCGAGAATCTCACAAATCTCACCAACGAGATATCACAACACAACATACATTAAACATTTTACATGTTAATTGATAACACCAATTAAAACAATTTGGTTAAGTCTTATATAGACTTTTTAACGCGAAAGAGAAATCATTCTCTACATACCAGCATTGAGGTCAAACGAAAAGATCATTCCACATATTCCCAGTTTCAGAGTCATAGAATTACCGATGTTACCAAAGGGATATAATCTAGTCACACGCCACAACTGTAACTTTTCGTCAAAAGAGACAATTTTTGTTTAATTTTACACTACTTAAAATTTAGCCAATCATTAATAACCTTCAATTATATTATAAATTTTTGTTAAAAATCTTGAATAATTATTTTTATTTTTACCTTTCAAGTATATAATCAAATTTTTAATTCAACATTAAACAAAAAAAAAGGACTTTAATCAAATTTACTTTTATTTTTCATGATATTATTTTAGTATTACAAAACATCTAATTGTTTCAAAAATTATTTTTTTTATTATTTATTATATATTTTATATATTACAGGTTTAGTTTTGTCCACTTACACTTTTTGTACCCGCAATCATATTTCTATATTTCTATTCACTATATTTTATTTGTTTAAATACCTTTATTATCTGACAAAGTTTATCATCCACTATCGGGCATCTACAACAATCGTTTTCAACAATCATATTCTTTAACCAATTCCCTATATTTTTCATCACTATCTTTTCAGTCATTGCGCCACATCAACGTAGAAAAACGACAGCACTGCTTGACAATTTATTTTTTTTGATTTCGTAATTCAACAAACTCCTTGAACACAGTTCCCCAGACTTACAAATCCAAACTTCTGGTCTGAACAGGCTTCGAGAGTTTATTTCATTTCATCCGCAGAGCAAATCACAAACGCATACACAAAGCGTTCACTTTTTTCAACTTTAAACTTTTTTTTTCAGCTCTAGCGGACCACATTCAACCTTTGATTTCGAGTCAAGTCAGATCACCTACTGTCGCTACAATTCTACTTATCGCATGGCTCTATTTCACTCCTTTCTCAATCATATTAATAAGCAACTTTTCTTCAACAACTTTTAACCCAATAATCCTAAAATTGTGACAAAACACTGTAACCCTTATATAGGATCGCAAGTGAAACATTGCCAAGGAAGACAGCTCAAGTCTATATCCTCGCTTTGCACCTGGATCTGAGTATTTGGTTTACATGTGCACTTCTAACAATTACATATTCTTCAACAACTTTTCAACCCAATAACACTACAATTGTGACAAAGCACTGTTACCCTATACAGGATCACAGGTGAAACATTGCCTAGGAAGAAGCTCAAGTCCATATCCTCGCTTTGCACCTGGACCTAAGTATTTGATTGCATGTGTAAATCTCACAATTGCTTATTCTTTAACCCCTAACCCTTTCCAACGCCCGCCAACAATTTTATTTTAATCATCTTTTTTGTTAATCAAACAAAATGTCATTTTTTATTTCACTTTTATATATCCAACAAATATCATCTTATAATAGCCCTTTTTAACCCTCACAGTTTAAATTAATTAAAAGAAATTTTAATTACTTACCTGTGTTAGAGAGGCTTTACCCGCCTAAACCCGGATAAACCCTTTCACTCCCGGGGCCCATCTATGGTAATTTAAACCAACAACCCCATACTGTGTATATAACTTATAATAAGATTGTCATGTTGTATATAGAAACACATCTATAAATAATTATACGCATGATCAATCTGTGTCATTGCATCGCCATATGTAATGTAATTTGTACAAAGTGGATAAATAAATAAAATCTGTAATAGATTTAAGAGTTGAGCTAAAGCAGAGATCGAGCATAGTATTGCCAAAACAACAAAGTCTAGAGATGGAAGTCATAAATCAGGTCGATTTACAATTCCCACAAACAAGGCCACCCACATTGTCACATGTGGTGGAATGCAGAGACCCCTCTCACACCTGGACATGCCAAGGCCCCCTTTTCTCAGAAACGCCCCTGTCACATAAGGTCGCCCCGTCTTTAACCTATAAATTTATCACCTTACAGTGACTTAACAGTTCAGTTCAGTTTAGTTTAGTTCACCCTTAGTGCAAGCCGCGTCGGTCGTATGTTATGTCGATCTCATCCAACATGTAGTTAGGAAGAACTCGTCTATCTCCATCTTGCGCTTCTAGCTCAGCTTTTATCTGTTAACGGAACTTTCTTAGTGCAACTGTGTCTTCGTTTTTTGTGTATGGATATCCCCAGCTTTCCACTCTGCCTCGACCACGACTGCCTGTATTTTGTGAGAACTTTTAAAGGTCTTCCAAGGTGCAGAGAGTTACTGGAAAACTCTACATCCTGACTGTTCCTCTCGGTCAACACAGTACAACAAGAGCTACCAGGACTTCAACATTATTTCAGTAGTCGACAGGATCTCATCACAGATAAGTCGACAGCAACTCATCATCACATATATATACTATAATTAAAAAAAATTGGCATTTCCTGAGCACTCACATGAGTTTTATTATCTCAGGAAGCATCTGGGAGCAAATTTTGGTCGTAGAAGTACAGCTTGCAGCACGCTGGAGGGCCAACAGCCCGAAACACATACGTGGTTGACTTTCTTAATTTATCAAGAAATTAGGTTGGAAAAATATCTTTGGAACAAGCTAAATCAACGTTTAGTTAATTTTTGTTCCACTAGATGGCGCTCTGCCATCTAAAATGCTTATGTGAGCGGTCAAGAAATGCCAATTTTGTTTTTAATATCAACACCTGAACATTTTTCTATTTTTTCTTGATTTTTAATATATACTATACTGTGTTTCAAATACAAGAAAAGTATTTGTATCCAATGTGTGTGGAATCAATACTTAATAAAAAAAAATTTTAGATAGATAAACAATGTTTCACTTTTTTTTTAGAATTTCCAATACATTTACTTGGAAAATTTTGCACCCAAAATTCAGCTCTTTTTAATTATATCCACGAAAAAAAATTCTGTTAGTCTTAATTTTATTTCATTAATTTGTGAAATATATAAATCACCTAGAACAGCACCTTTCAAATCTAACTTTATTCTGATTTTGAAAATATTTTTGTCATGAGCGGGCGCTTTTATATTAATTTAAAAACAACTAATTTTTAAAAAAATGTATAATTAATTTTATTCATTATTTTGAGATATTCATTATTTGAATTATATTTCACTACAAATCACTTTCTCTCTCTCTCTTCAGGTATTGTTTAATTATAAGTTTAAAAAATAATTTTAATTAATCTAAAAAATAAAATGGATAAAATCGACATGTCATTGGACGAGATTATTCTCCAGGAGCGTTACGCCATGTCTGAACACCATAGCTCCAAGAATCACCAAAATAAAAGGTTTAGAAAAGTTCCAAATCAATACAGAAGACAACAGTATGCTGGACAATGGAACAATAAGAACCAACAGCAGTTTAAAGGCCAACAACAATACAATAAGGGCAACAACAACCAACAATACAACATGAGCAAACAACAGCACAACAAAAGCAAACTAATCCTGTCCAATCTTCACTACAAGGTCACTAACCAAGACATCTTTGACCTGTTCCGCTCGTATGGGAAGATCCTTAGTTACACCATCCATTACAATGCTTCAGGGAAATCCCTCGGAATTGCTGAAGTTGTATTTGACCGCAAGGACGCAGCAATTCAAGCGCTCCAGAGATACAACGGAGAGTTTCTGGATAGACGAAAAATGCATATCAAGCTTGAAGATGCTCCGCATAAGACAAACAGCATCAAGGACAGGCTAGGTCCATTCCCTCAGAAGAGGAAGCTAGTCCAAGATCATAGAGGTCCTCAGAACAAGAGGATCAGACTACAAGAGCAAGAATTTCGCACAGAGAAATTTCCAAAAAAAGAAATTGTTCACGTGAAATTCGCAGATGTTCCCCAGAAAACAAATACCATCAAGAACCAGATGGATTCATTCCCTCAGAAGTGGAAAAAATTCCAGTATCAGAATAATCCTCAGAACAAGATAATCAATCTTAAAGAAACACAAATGTCCACAAAGGAATCCGCACAAAAAGAAGTTGTTCACTTGAAGCTTGAAGATAATACACAGAAGAACAGCAGCATCAAAGAACAGTTGGGTACTTCATCTCAGGAGAATGAGCAAGTCAAGGAACAGAATGGTCAACAGAACAATATGATCAGCCCACAAGAACAACAAATGTCCTCAAAAGAATCCACAAAAAAAGATGTTGATAAAATTGAGCTTGAAGATATAGATGAGGATATATTAGAGGACACGGAGATGGAGGACGATTCCGACTTCGAAGAGAATATGGAATGGGATGAATTGCTTCTTTAAAGGATATAATCCAGAATTCTCTTTTAAAAAATGTAATCAAATACTCATATATATATACCAAATGTCTATTGGTATATATTTAGTTTAACTCACTTAAATACTTAAATTATTTTGACGGGAGAAGCGCCCATTGCTTCTATGGACACTTAAATACTGTCTATTTTATTATATATTTGTTTTGTTTAACATTTAAATACATGCTTAAGGGGGGAGGGGTTCTGACTTTTTAAAAATAAAAATATTTAAAAATTTCCAATATTTGACTCATTTCCTCTATATTTAGCCTTACAAAAGTACTTATCAACTGAGAGAATGACAATTCCTGGATTATAACCTATCATTAAAATTTGATAGTTCTTGGTAAAAATCGGGCATTATAATTTATTATTAAACTGGCGAAACCGCTGCGAGGGTTCATCCCTGATGAGTTAGGCATTGATTTTTCCATTGCAGTAAGGGCAGTAGATATTGTTAAATTCTTAAAAGAAGCATACACGTCTATAATAGTTTAGAATTTTCATACCAGATGGCGCGCTAATGCATCATTATAATTTATAAATTCGTGTATCTTTCAATAATAGACCGTTTGTGTGATGTTAAATAATGTTCGTTTCTACTTACCTCTCCTGGCAACCATTTTATAACGCGGCAATTATTTTGGAAAAGAAAGAAAAAAGCCCATGTTGAAAAAGTTCCCATGACATAGCTCAATATGAAACAATCTCTTATAAGAGACCACCTTCGAAAAAGTAACATTTTATCGATGTTTTAGGTGGACTCTAATAGGAGATCTATAAAAATAAAGGTCATCTCTCCTGTCAAAATAGACATTAAAACTATACGCCATTGTGAAGACTTTATTTGATCCCTTATGGATCTCATGGAATAAAGTCCGCCCTGGACTAACGAGTGCCATTAGCCTGAAACCATAGTCGCCAGGTGGGCGCTTCTCAGTTTGACAAAGCTGGTGTTGTGGCTTTGTTACCGACCTGAGGCCGCTAGTTTGCGGCGACGGTCAATAGATGGCGTCTAGCTTTGACGTCTATTTTGAAAGGAGAGGTTATCTTTATAGATCAAGATCCTTGCGGCAAAATTTGTATCAAAGATTGAGAAAGCTTATTGGTGAGGATACCATGTTCCCAGTATAATGGAGAAACGAAAGTGAGGTACATATATTAATGTTGAATTAGAGGGTTATGACTATGTCATTCCTTTGGCTTTTTCTTTTAACTAGCTGTCGACTGCTCCATGTAATATGTTTTGTCTAGAAAAGACTATTTTCAATTAACAAAAGTACAACATACCTGATATTGTAAATCTTCTAAACTTATTTTACATATTCTAAAAACAATAATAACATTGGTCAATGGTCAAATCGATTTAAAGTCTTTATATTATATTACACATGTACTGTAAATATTTTGCTATTGTGAGTTACCACCTTCCTGATGCTCCAAATTGTTAAAATATGAATTGATATCACAGAGTTAACCTCCCATGAGAGACCACCTCCAAGAGAGACTCCGCGTTTTTAGACTATGGCCTCTTAAGGAAGGTTTTCTGCTCTTTTATAATTATAGTTTTATCGATTATGTTATTCCTTATAGAAGGTGTTGGAGAGAAAGTTTTAAAACCCCTTTTAAGATAAAAAAAAATTCTTATGTTTTTTTGAACTGTAAATAATAAAATTTAGTATAACATTAAACCCTAATATTTAAAATGAATTTCATATTTTTCAATAATTTCCGACGTTAAATTATAAACCAAAAATTAAATTAGAAAATTTATTTTTAAATAATATTATCCTACCCCTGTTCGATTCGATGATGAAAACTGTTTTTTGCTGAGAGGCGTCCTTTCATAGAGGTTCTACTGTACTCTCTATGGATACTAATATAAGGATAATGAAATTTAATTAGACTATGAACTAATAGTCTTTCTCTTTATCCGTTCATATAACAGGTCTTCGCATATAGAATTTCAATAAACAAATATATAATTAAATACTCGGGTTTGCATATGTATATGTGGCCCTGTCTTCTAGGACTCGTTCTTAAAGTTGTGGGACTTCAACATCTCAATCTCTTGCTTTAGCTCAATCTATTACAGAGTTTTATTTATTTATTCTCAGTTTGTACAAATTACATTACATATGATGATGTAATGACACATATCAATCATGTGTACAATAGTTTACAGAAGTGTTTATTATACAATATGGAAATATTGTTATATACAATATGAGGTATTCTTGGGCAGGAAAAATATTGTTATATCAGGTTTGAAGTGCGATTTTTTTTATAAACAATTTTGGTGAGTCCCAATATTAGAACACCTTCCTTTAGGTCAGACAATATTTCCTATTTTAGTATAGGTATCATCATGCGAGAAACCTAGATGCTCCGGGTCTCTCCTGGAGGTGGTCTCTTATTGGAGGTTTACTTAAAAACATAGTTATTTTGCATTATTTGTTTTTGCTTTCTTTTTAGTTTGGTGCTATATACACTAGTAGTCAAAATATTTTAAATAATATAATATACTAGCGGATGTACCCGGCTTTGCCCGGGTTTTACCCGAGTAAAGGTTTGTCTAACAAACATTTGTTAAAACAATTCTCTATAAACTTATAAAAAGAGCCGAATAGCACCTAGCAGCGCAAGCGACCCACAGGGTCGAGAGCAGTGCCGCCCCAGGAGGTCAAGGCCACGTGGGAAAACATCGCCGACGCCAAGGCGAGGCAGTCCACATCCAACCAGGACAACTACATTTTTATAGAGCACTGTCCTGAGCTCTCGCCTTACGAATTCCTCCAGGCCATCGACAAGCAGGTCGGGGGACCAAATCATATCATCCAGTTCAACAGGATGAACGGGCATGTCATCGTGCGCCTGTCCAGCAAGGACCTTGCGAGCCGTCTGGTCGAACAGGGCCTGGATATTGAGGGCACGACCCTAAAGGTCTTCCCCTACCGGAAGAGAGACGAACGCATAGTCGTGGCTAATCTGCCCGGCTTTGTGGAGGATACCACCGTCGTGGATGCCCTGCGACCCTACGGAAAAGTCACCTCCATCGCCCCTATCCAGATCAAAATGGGGGAATACTCCTTCCCCGACGGCCGCCGGGAGGCCTACATTCTGCTCCACGAGGGGAAGAAACTGGACAACCTACCAACTCGCCTAGACATCAGATCCAAAGGCGAATCTCTGCCGGTCTTCCTATCTTTCGGCATCAAATGCTCAAAGTGCGGTAAGCAGGGCCGCCGCAGAGCCAACTGCCCAATGCTCGCCAGGCGGACCACCGGCCCCAGGCAAGCTTCGCCCTCCTCCCCCACCGATGCAAAGTCACCTCAGCAGCCAAGGCAGCCAGCACCTGCGCCCGCAACACCGGCGTCCCCTACCCCACCTGTGGAGAAGCCGATTGAGGCTTCCGCGGGCCCTTCGGCGTTTCAGCCCGCTGAACCGGCGCCTCCTGCTCAGCCCGCCCTCGTTGCCCCTCCCGCTCCTCTGACTGCCCCGGAGACCCTTGAGCCTGGGACCGCTCCGCTCGACATCGTGACGACGGAGGAAGAAGGGAACACCACATCTCCACGGCATCCCAGAAGGTCTCCGCTTACAGCCAACTCGAGAAGCCCTCCAGCCCCTTTTTAGCCAAGACTAAACAACTTGATAATGAACCTCGAACCCAACAAAAGAAATGGATAACCTCGCTCACAGCCGTCCAGGCTGGCGCTCTCAGCGAGCTGCTCAACGCCATCTTGGACATGCACCCTGGCACCGACACCACCGTCTATAAGCTCCTCAGGACGGCCAAGGGGCAGCTCGACCGAAGGCTAAAATGAGTTTCCGCGTCAGGTTGGGCTCGGTGGCGTGGAGAACCCGCTCATCGCCTGGAGGAGAACACTCGCACGCCGAGGATGCCTTCCTTCATCATCTGTCATATAATTTCCTTTGCATATATTTTAATTTCTCTATTTATTATTATATTATTTTCTTATCTTAAAGAATAGCATAGTGCTGAGAAAACAGAAAAATTCGATTTTCAGAAGAATACAACAGTAGAAAATAAAAAATCTGACAAAGATGCAAATATGCCTCCCGGCAAGATGCATGCAAATTCTGCCGCGGCGTATAGAACTGCTGCCGATTATTCTCCTTACAGCGCTGTGAAGCCTGTTATGAACTGGGCAGAAAGCGTCGAGGAAAGGGACGACAACGGCGACGGCTTCACCGTGGTGAAGCATAAGAAGCGGCGCCGCGAATCGGGATCCTCCGGCAGCACAGCAGCGCAGACCAGCGGCGCTGGACCGCGCAGAGCGACCACCACTGCTACGCGAAGAAGCCCAATTGGAATGAGATCACCGCAGGTCCAAGAGGTCAAGACCACGCGAGCTCACATTGCGGATGCCAAGGCCTCCTCCACGCAAGAATTCTGCGTATATATTGAACATTGCCCGGACTTTTCCCCCTACCAGTACCTCCGGGCTGTTGACGCAGTGGTCGGCGGGCCCAAGAACATCATTCAACTAACCAGAATGAATGGCCACGTCCTCGTGGGACTCAACAGCAGGGTCCTTGCAGAGCGCCTCTTCGCCCAAGGCCTACAGATCGACGGAACAGCCCTCAGGACCTTCCCTTTCCGCAAGAGGGCGGAGAAAATCATCATAGGGAACCTTCCCTTCTTTGTGGAAGACGACACCATCATACAGGCACTGCGGCCATATGGGCGCATCACCACCATCGCCCCTTTGCAGTTCAAGCTGGGTGAATATACCTTAGCGGGTGGCCGCCGCGAGGCTTACATACACCTCCACGATGGCGTCAGACTGGAGAGGCTACCCACCCGCCTGGACATCAAATCCAAAGGAGACACCCTGCCGGCCTTCCTCTCCTTCGGCATCAAATGCTCGAAATGCGGCAAGCAGGGTCATCGTAGGGCCAACTGCCCAGCGCTCGCCAGGCCTAACTTCGACCCAAAGCGTACGGACTCCCCTGACTAGGTCCAAGCTGCTCCTCCCACCGTGCCAAAGCAAACCGGTCTACCAACGACCATGCCCTCTCCATCAGTGCCTCCAGCTCCATCAGAGGAGGCACCAAGTAATGCCCCAGTGACGCCCGTTGCTGCCTCGAGTGCCCCAGCACTCCATCCTGCGCGACCTATCCCGCCTGGAGAGGCGCCGAGCTCTACCTGCTCGGCCTCCAACCTGCCCACACCAGCCCTGCCTTCACCGGCACCCATCGAGCCAATGGAGGTGACACAGATCGAGGAGGTAGGCACAGGCTCCACCCAGGAAGGAAAGAACAAAATAAGGAAACAGCTAGATGCCTTCCTGCAGCAGGTTCCCACCACAATTTTTGACAAAACTAACCAAGAGGGTCTCGAAGAGGAGAACGTTCGTCGCGCCCTTGCCTCCACACCGACTCTCAAAAAGCAAATCCTTGACCTAACCCCCGCCCAAAGGATTGCTATGTCCGAGCTGGTCGAAGCCCTCTTACAAAGGAAGCCCCTGCTCCAATGAGAGACATCATAGGCTTCACCAGTGGCTCCATCTACAAGCGCCTTCGTCATGCCCTGCCCCTGCTCCAATAAGAGACATCATAGGCTTCACCATCGTCTCCATCAACGCCTCCATTTACGCTACTCGGAGGAAGAGCCTAGGCCTTTGTCATCGCCTGAGACAACATCGCGTGGACATTGCACTAGTGCAAGAAACTAACGCCCACCATCTCGACGGCGCCCAAGACCTCCGTCTACGATGCTGTCACCGCACCACTGACGCAATCTCCGGTTCGGGCCTCGCCTGCATCTACGCGCCGGGCGTCACCGTCTCGCGACACCGCATCCTGTGGCCGGGCCACATTGTCTTGGCCGTCATCAATGTCCACGGCCAGGAGATGACTGTCATAAATGTCCACCTCTCGCACGACCAGCGCGAGCGCATCGAGCAACTCCGCGTCATCGAGGCAGCTGCGGTTGAAGAGGAAGCCTTGGTCCTCGGGGACTTCAACATCAGGGAGGACAGGAACCGCGACTCTATCTCCATGGCGGCCCTCGGAGCTCTTTGCGAGTCGTCGGCGCTGCTGGATGCCGTCTCCGAGTTTGACGCTGCCCACCTCCCCACCAGAGTCGCTGCACATGGCGACCTGATCGAGAGCAGTCGCCTCGACAGGATCCTCGCTCCGGCGCGCTTCCTGGAGATTTCAACATCATACGCGACTGCTCCTTACAACCTCTCCGATCATCGCATGGTGCTGCTCTGTGTGGGCCCTCCAGCCGCCCCCTCCCAACCCCGCGTGGCTGCTATGCTCCGCTCCGGGCTGGTCCAGGAGCACATGAACAACTACCTGGTGGACATCGCGGAGGAAATATCCATTCTCGATGCGCCTCAACTGTGGGATCGCTGGACACTAATCAAGGCCGGCATCCTCGCGGAGGCTCGCTCGCTCCTCGATCCTCGCCACCATGATCGCGACGACGGCTACATCGGCAGGGCCCAACGCTGCATCAGGGCGCAGCTTGAGGCCTCGTCGACGAACGCGGATTACCCATCTCTCCCGGACCTCGCGTGCGTCACGCTCCACCGCCGCCCAGCTAAAACCATCAGGGACGAGAACGGCGCGGTCATCGAAGGTCCCGTTCTGCGGCGAAAGGCCTTAGAGATCTTCCTTCGCCCGCCCGAGCTGCGATCCAGCGGAGTACGCGGCCTTCATCGGAGTTACGACCACTCCTATCGAACTCGGAGAAGAGGATCCACTCCACCGGGATGAGGTCTCCGAGGCTGAGGTAGCCGCCGCCATCCGCCGCCTCCCTCGCGGAAGAGTCCCCGGCTTGGACGGTCTGCCCTGCGAAGTCCTCAGCACCTTCGAGGAATTCTTCGCGGACGCCCTGCGACGTGTGCTCGCTGAATCTCAGCTCCGCGGTGCCCTGCCTCCATCGATGCGCCGGAGCGAGATCTGCCTGGTCCCCAATGCCACGCCACGATACGGGTCGGGGGCTTCCAGACCACCGCCTTCAAACTACTCAATGGCGTGAGACAGGGCTGCGCCGTGAGCGCGGCGCTCTTCAGCATCGCGACGGGGCCGCTGCTGCGTCGCCTGGAGACGATCCTCGGCGTGGGAAAGGTCATCGCCTACGCAGACGACTTCGTCCTCCTGATCCACCGCGACGAGAAGTTCGCGAGAGCTGCCGCCATCTTAGAATCATTCCATCGCGGTCAACTATCCGAAGAGCGCGGTCCTCTGGTGCGGCGCCTGGTGCGATCGCGGCGACTCCCCCCTCGGTGCCTCCTGGTTGAACTCCTCGATTCAGGGCTTGGGGACCAGAATAGCAACCAGGAGCTCCGTAGTCCAACGGGAACAACATCTTCTGGCCCTCCTGGAGTCCGCCTGCAGAAGAACGACGCCCTTCACCCGAGGCCTCTCCCTTGTCGGGCGAGCCAGAGCCGCCAACTCCCTGGTGCTCTCCACCATCCAGCACCACCTCCATGCCTACCTGCCGGAGGCCTCCACCATCTCCAAGCTGCAGGCCTGCGTGGCTCGGGTCATCTGGGGGCCCGAACACACGGCGTGGCTCGCTTCCGGCATCTTAGCGAGGCCCGTTGTCACCGGGGGCCTCGGCCTAATGGAAATAGGCACCCAACTCCATGGTTTTAGGGAAGGCAAGTCGACAAACCACAGCTCTGAATGAGGTATTAGAGGGGGTTGAGACAGGGCTGAAAAAGGGTGCTCGGGTTCTTCTCGTGGCCCTGGACATTGATGGCGCCTTCATGGCGCCTGAGGGAGCCAGGCTGGTTCTCTATGCCGACGACCAGTTCCTCATCATTGAGGCTGCTTCGAGAGCGACGGCTGAGAAGTGTGTTGAAACTTCTCTCCAAATCCTCTCGAACTGGACCCACTACTCTGGACTTAGGTTCAATGTCGCTAAAACTAAAGCCCTCAGCTTTAAGTCTAGGGACATAAAAACCAAAAGAAAAGGGATCAGATGGGTACATAAGCCGGCTATCAGGATGGAAGGTCGGAGGGTATCGGTGGTAGATAGGATGACCATCTTGGGGTTGGTCATTGATGAAAAGTTGGTATGGCAATTCCACGCGGAGGAGATGGTGGCGAAAGGCAGAGATGCATTGTGCAGACTGTCGCGGTTGGCTCTCAACAGGGGGGGCAAGGAGGGTACTATCTTTAGGAACCTCTACCTTTCCTGTGTCGAGCCAATCCCACTATATGCCTCCAGGGCCTGGTGGCGCCGAAATAAAGATCAGAAGGTGGCGACGAATCTAGAGAGAGTGCAGAGGACAGCGGCACTCTGAATCACAGGGGGATACCGCACCACCAGCACGGAGGCCCTGTTGGTCCTCGCTGGACTTATTCCCCTGGGTTTGAAACTAGAGGAGGAGGCCATCAGACAGAAAATATGGGAGGATAGGAAAGACGCCCTGGGACTTGAAGCAGGTACCTTGGAATGGAAGAGGTACCCAAGGTAGCCTCCGCAGTGGTTGCCAAAGTGGAATTCGAGTCCTGGAGTGCCAACAGGGATTGGTACGGAGGTCTTCACCGATGGGAGCAAGTCTGGAACCAACACCGGAGCTGGGGTGGTGATCTTTACCAATGGGGAGCTGATCTTCCAAGAAAGCTTAACACTCAGAGTGGACGAACTGGTCTATTCAGCCGAGCTGGTTGCGATCAGGGAGGCCCTCAGAATGTGTGCCGAGAAGAATTTGAGCCCTTAGCGCCTCTTTTCAGATTGCATGTCGGCCCTTGTCGCCATCAATCTGGAAAAGGGGCAACTCGCGCATCAAATCATCCAGGAGCTGGAAATGATGCCGCAGGCTCCGGCGCTCCATTGGGTTAGAGGTCAGCCTCATCGAAGGTAATGAATTCGCAGACAGGCTCGCTAAAGCAGGGTGCTTCAGAGGTAGATCTGTGGGGACCCCTGTAACCAAGAAGGAAGTTTATAGGAGGATCAGGGGGTATGTCCAGGACTTATGGTTGGACAGGTGGAGGAACAGTAAAAATGGGAGGGAGGTATTCAATTGGGTAACAGTACCCAAGTACCTCTGTAAGGTAATGTCCCACAAACTTATTAGGGTAGTTTCGGGACATGGGCCCTTCCCCAGGAGTCTCCACAGATTCAAGATAAAGAGCAATCCTGATTGTGTCTGTGGAGAGAGGGATGTAGACCCACGCCACTACATCTTGGATTGCTCAAGGGTGGTAGGGGTGCAGGAAGAGAGAAGGAGGGCGAGGGGCGTGATCGAGAGCGGGCCTTTGAGAAATCACAGCAAGCTTCTTGAGAAGGCTCACGACGTGGCAGCTGAGCTTTACCTCAGCTGTGAGTGAACAGGGTCGACCGGTGGCCGCCTTCCCGTGGTCCCTGCTGGACACAGTAGACAGTTTACTGTTTTGCTGTGACTGAAGGTCACCGGGATATAAATCCCTTCCAGACGTTTTCTGGGAGGTGGTTTTTCCAAGTACAATATTCAAGCCCCCAGCTTGGATGCCGTTACTTGGCTAATGAGTGGAACAAGATAGCAGCTAAGGGCATGCTTCGCATGCCGGCTTGTGGACCGTAAGGTCTGGGTGGCCATCTGCTCCAGGGGTGTATAAAAGGTGTAGGCCCGGGGCCTTAGTTCTGACTGCACGGAGAGTGGGTAGGACTATGAGTCCTGCATCTGCAGTCCTCGGCTCTCAACCCGCGGGTAGTAGCGGTCTGTACCTGGCAGCTTGAAAGAGGGTGGCTGGGGCTAACTGATCACGACAGATCAATGTGGACCTTATTGGAAGAGTTAGCGATGCTAATAGAAGTCTGTGACAGGGGTGACGCCCAGTTGCAGATTGCGCAAAGTTGGGAGGCTTGACGGCCACCAACATATGCTGATCGACACCTTCCCGTGGTGCGCCCTGAGCACGTTTCTAACGAAAACGTGGCCAACGCTGACAGCTAGTCTGACAAGTCTGGAAAGACGGATATGCCCAGTGACGGCCTTGGTACCCGGGGGCGGCTGGTGTCATTATATTACAGGGTATATCCCCCCCAATGCAATGACAAAGATACTGGTTATTGCAGAAAACGAGGCTCAGGTAGCGCCTGAGAACGGGTGGGAGGAAGACCCCTCTTGCCGTGGAGTGAACGATCTTATCGGTGCTGACGGGCCCAGCCCGAGGGTCTACTAACTTCCCATGCACCCATCTTATTAACAAAGCGAATAAAACGATAGCCCATGAAAACGATACCCAAAGGCCCTCTAAGGAGCTAAGACCCTTGAAGAACGTACGCGAGTGGACGCGTGCGTTAGACGACCCGGGTGACACTCCTCTGACGGTGGAGAAGCTGTCTTGAAAGGACTCCAGACACCACTGGAGGAGGCGGGGTCTAGCCAGGTAGAACCCGAGCAACGTGGAGGAAGTGCCTCTGATCCTTACCTCCACCTTCGAGACCTTGAAAAAGGGCAAGAGGGTGGCGGTGAAGCAGATTGCACTTCTGGAAACCTGCTTCGCCACCTTACTGAACAGGTGCAGGAGCCTGGAGGGATCCATCGCCGAGGTGAGGGAACTCAACAGTGCGCTGATTGCCCTGATTCCAGATAAGGGAACCTTTGACGGAATGGTGAAAGACAGCGTGAGATCCGCAATGACGGCCTTGGCTCTTGAGAGAGAGATGAGCGAGGTCATGGAGCAGCCCACTCCAAGGGAACAGAGAGCGGAGGTTCCCTCAGGCGGAGAGGAGAAGGAGATGGACGGGGGTTGTGGAAAAGAAAGAGGAGAAAGCGAGGCCGCGATGACGGCCGAGTCCAGCCAGCAAACGGTGGCCTCGGTCATGGAGAAAATGTCTCCAGGGGCAACAGCAGAGAAGGTTCCCCCAGGCGGTAAAGGAGGAGGGGCCCCTGTAAAGACGCGAGCGAAGAAGGCTCGAGACCCTCCCTTGAGTGGCGACAAGGGGCAGAATCCAAGAGGGATGGCACCTGGAGGGGGTAGCCGGGTCAAGGATAGGGTTCTGGGTAGGGAACCTGGTGGCGGTAAAGACAGAGGAGTGAGAGAGACCGCGATGACGGCCGAGACCAGCCAGCAGAAGGGGGTGTCGGTTATGGAGAAAAGCTCTCCAGGGGTAACGGAAGCGGAGGTACCCCCAAGCGGTAGAGAGAAGGGGGTAGGGGCCCCTGTAAAGGCGCGGGAGAAGAAAGGACGTCCTGATACGGTAAGCAAGGGTCCCACAAAGGCTCGAGACCCTCCCTTGAGTGGTGACAAGGGGCAGAATCCAAGAGGGATGGCACCTGGAGTGGGTAGCCGGGTCAAAGAAAGGGTTCCAGGAAGGGAACCGGGGATAGGGCCCCGCCTGTTGCTCCTCCTACACCTCTGAAGCCAAGGAGCGTGTTGCCCAAAGGAAGTGGCCAACCAATTATGAGACCTGGGAAGGAGACTCAGGACTCTAGGAGGGCCCCTCCCAAAGGACCAACAAAGGCGAAAGAGGGGAGATCCAACAGATGGGATACAACGTGGACGCTCGTTGTTGAGAAAAAGAAAGATGCCGAAGGTTACCTCTTGATGGAAGTTATTAAGAGGCTCGGCGCAGAATCTGGATGTCTGAATTATAAAATGACTCAGATTAAAAAGGGTGCGGGGGTGGCCTTGACCTTCCTGAAGGCGGAAGACAAGGTCAAGGCGACCACACTATTGAGGGAGAGTGTGATCGCCGGATGCAGGGATTTGAGGGAGCGGCCTTTTGAGCTGGTTCTGTTGGGAGCGGACCCCAAACACCCCAGTGAGGAAATACGGGATTTCCTCAGACACCAGAAAGGCGTCAAACTGGGGGAGAAGGACCGGATCATTATGGTTTACACTAGAGGTACTGGAAACCAGACGTGGGTTTTGGTGACAAACGGTGTAATCGGCAACAGGCTGAAAGGCCTAAAGAAACTTGCCATTGGCTTTAGAAGGGTGACAGTAAAGGTAAATATGAGGGTACCTTTCTGTCAGCACTGCAAAGGAATGGGTCACCTGGCGACAGAGTGTGGAAACCCATGGCGTTGCTATAAGTGCGAGGGAGTGCATGAGAGGGAAGAACCTTGCCTTGAGACAGTAGGGTGCTGGCTCTGTAAGGACGCCAACGAGAAGTCTAAGAAAAAGTACAGGCTGGATCACACGCCCAGATCCAAAGCCTGTGGAGTAAGGTATTGGAATCTCCAAAACCGATCATGGTGACGCCAGCACCATATCGGTGGAATTTTGCTCAGCTGAACGCAGCTAGGGCAAGAAGGGGGAACGAGGAATTGGACCGACACATGAAAGCGGAGGGATTTCATGTGGTATCGGTGCAGGAGCCGTACATCTCAAGGAACAAAATGTGGGTAGATACAAGGTACAAGACTTTCCTTAGTGGGTCTAGGAAGGCTTGTATCCTGGTAAGGGATGATGTTCTTTGCGTTGAGTACGGCTCCTGGAGGGGCGTAGTAGCAGTTATGACTGAGATGGCGGATCTCAAGCTGCTATGCATTTCTGTATAAATTTCACCCAGCGACCCGGAGCAAGGTGTGCTCGAGCTGCTGGGTCAAATGGTTAGAAATGTTAGGATCGAAAACGTGCTGATAACTGGCGATTTTAATGCCCGCTCGCATTTCCTGGGAGATAGGGTAGACAGCATCAGGGGCAGAAATCTAGTGGACCTTATAATATCTCAGGGTCTGGAGGTATGGAACAATTGGGGCACTCCGACGTTCAGCACGGTGAAAGCGTAATTGACCTCACCCTTTATAAGGGAAGTGGACTTGTTAGAGACTCATGGAAAGCCGAGTTTGCTGATGGTAGTGATCACAAGCTAATCAGCTTCACAGCAGAGTTCAGCAAACCCGGTCTCCGTAGAGAGGACTCCCAGGTACAGCGTCAGGGGAGTAAATATCGAGAGGTTTCTCAAAAGTTCAACACTGAACTTGAAAATGATCTGGAACGAGCGGTGGATGGTGATAGCCTGGCCAGAGCTGTGGACGGGCTTCACCTTGACATCATCACTACGAGCAGAGGTCTTGGACCTGGAACTGGGACAGTTATTTCCTTTAAGAGGAAAAAGCAGCCCTGGTGGAGTGATGATCTCGAGGTGGAGCGGAAACGGATGCAGGCTTTAAGGAGGAGAGCGCAGAAGTGTAGCGAAAATGAAAGAGTGAGGAAGTGGACTCGGTACAGGGCGGAACTGGCCAAGTACAAGAAGAGGACACGAAAAGCACGCAGAGATCATTGGAGAGCTCAGTGTAGCAGGACACTGATGGACGACAAGTATGGTTTACCATACAAGTTGGCCATGGGAAAACTTCGAAATCCTACGGCCCTGAAGTTGTTAAGAAAGGAGGATGGATCGCGAACACATGACCTCTCGGACACGCTGTCACATATTCTGGAGTGCACTTTGGGGTGGGGCACCTGGAATGCGAGGATGTGTTACCAAGAAATGAGCGTATGGATCCACTCTTCACTGAGAGGGAGGTCAAAAGGACAGCCTTCAAATTTGGGAACAGGAAATCCCCTGGTCCCGATGGTATTGACAACACCATCGTGAAGGTTCTGGTGAGAAGATATGGGGCACTTCTCACCAGGTTATACAATCGCTGCCTGGAACTGGGTAGGTTCCCAAGGGCATGGAAGGCGGCGAGGGTTGCTTTACTCGAAAAAAGTGGCAAGTCGGGCGCTACGGCAAAGGACTATAGGCCTGTGTCTCTCCTATCATGCCTGGGAAAAGTACTGGACAGTCTTCTGGCACAAAGACTGACAAGGTGGCTAGAATCGGGCGGACACCTTTCCAGTTCCCAACATGGTTTTAGGAAGGGACGGTCTACGACCACTTGTTTAGAGGGGATACTGGGCAAGATCGAGGAAGGAATCGCAAAGGGTAACTGGGTGATTGCGATTTCCTTCGACATCGTAGGTGCTTTCGACAACCTAAATTGGAACATGGTTGTGAGTGCCCTCGATGAGAAAGGGTGTCCCTTTAACCTTCTAACGTTAGTAAGGGATTTCTTACGAGACAGGCGGGTCTCAATTAAGGTAGGTGCAATGGATATGCACAGAATAGTGTCAAAGGGCTGCCCTCAAGGTTCCTGCTGTGGTCCCATACTGTGGAATGTAGTGGCTGACACTATTCTCCGCAAGGAACTTCCAGCAGGCGCCTGCATGGTAGCCTATGCTGATGACAACTACCTAATTATAAGCGAGAAACCCCGAAGAAAAGCTGAGGCTCTAGCCAATGAAAGCATCAGGAGGTTAAAGGGTTGGGCGGAACTAGTGAAACTCAAATTTAACGCGGGCAAAACAAAGGCTCTGAATTTCAAATCGCGGGATGTTCGAGCCAAACGGACTGGCGTCGAATATGACCACAATCCCATCTTGCGGCTAGGGGATGAGAGGATTCAGGTGGTCAAACAGATGAAAATTCTCGATGTAGTGGTGAACAATAAGTTGAGCTGGATGGACCACGCCAAGGATATAGAGCTGAGGGCTAGGTCTGCACTATCGAGACTATGCAGGCTAGCGCTTCTGAGAGGGGGCAGAGAAGGGGAGATTTTCAGGAGTCTCTACCTCAGCTGCGTTGAGCCGATTCTCCTGTACATTTCTAGAACTTGGTGGAAGAGGAACCGCGACAGGAAAGTCGGAACAACTTTAGAGTCAGTGCAGAGAGTAGCGGCTCTGAGGATCACTGGGGGGTACTGTACTACTAGTACAGAGGCTTTGCTGGTGATTTCGGGTCTGACTCCTGTTTCTCTAAGGCTGGAGGAAAAGAAACTGAGGCAGCTTATCTGGGTCGACAGAACTGAGAACGATTTGGGCATTGCGCCTGAGGAGCTTGAATGGGCGAAGGACCCAGATAAGGAAGTGAACTGGTTGCCAAGATGGAAGTGGTCAGAGGGCTAGCCGTCTGGTAAAGAAATGGAGATTTTCACAGACGGAAGCAAGTATGGTAAGAGAACTGGGGCCGGCATCGCCATTTTCAGTGATGGATCGGTAGGGGGCCGACAAACACTGAAACTAATGCACGATGAGCTGGTGTATTCGGCAGAACTGGTCGCGATCAGAGAGGCTCTAATCTGGTGTAGGAGAGACTGTCAGTCTCCCAAGGCAACCTACTCGGATTGCATGTCCGCCCTCATCTCCATTTTCTTGGAGAAGGGACAGACGGCGCATGAAGTAGAGGATCTGCTAAGTGAAATGGATAGGCCCCCCAAATTGTACTGGGTGAAGGGGCACTCTCTAATTGAGGGCAATGAATTGGCTGATGAACTGGCAAAAGAGAGATGCTGGTCTGGAAGGGATGTGGTGACCCCAATTCCAAAGAAAGAGGTTTTCATGCGTATCCGGGCGCATATTAATGAATTATGGAAGGATAGATGGGTGGAACCAACAAACGGTCGGGAATCCTTTAAATGGATTAAAGTTCCAAAAAGGAACGGTCGAATCCTCTCACACAAACTGAACAGGATGATCACGGGTTCCTCCGACCACCGAATCTCCTGGCTCCCTCGCGCTGGGTCGGGCCTTCGAATCCGGGACCTGGGCGACTACCCCATCGTCCGCCCCACGCGCTCCGCCCTCGCCGACGCCGCTGCCCTCGCCGCCTTCTGCCGGAAGATCGTGGCGGAGAACATCCAGGCGAGCTTCCGGGTTCCCAGCCTGGCCGAGGCCGTTGTCCTGCACGGGACGACAAAGCCTCTCGCCAACACCACCACCCGCTCGGCCCGTCGCGCCCTGGAACGTCCGCGTCTTGCGGCCCTGCTCATCCACCGGCCCCCAGACCACCCAGCATCTGCCGTTCCCTCCTGCGGCTCCAGCGATGGCTCCCTGGGCCACCGATACTGGGAGTGTAGAACCATGAAATAGAAATTGAACTGGCTTTACTCTTCATCTCAAAGTCATTCACTTGTTGACTGGTCCTTACATAATGATGATATGAAAAATTTATAATAAGCTATTGCATTAGATTTGTTTGCTGATATTTTTGAAAACAATATGTAGGGTGAAATGTTGATACATTTAATTTGTTGATATAGGGCCTTCCTCTCTGCATCAAGGGCTGTACAATTAAGCAGGTAATGGGGGAGTTCTTCAGTAATTTCCTTGTCACACAGTGTACACATTAAGTTATTAGCCTCAAACGTAAGAACGTAGTTTTTTTAATCCACTTATCTAACTTTGTAGAATGATTGAAACACGCTCTGGAAAGATACTAGAAATGTCAGAAGAGAAAATCAAGGCTGAAGAAATCTTCCGGTTCACAACCTGATGTAACAATATGTTATTTCAATACATATTCAAATCTACAAGCAATGGAAATAACAAGGTAATGCTTACGTTTTTTCACAGTATATTAGAACACCTTCCTTTAGGTCAGACAATATTTCATATTTTAGTATATGTACCGTCATATGTGAAACATTGATATTTCCGGTCTCTCCTAGAGGTGGTCTCTTATTAGAGGTTTACTTAAAGACATGGTTGCTATTTTGTATTATTTGATTTCTTTTTAGTTTGGCTCTATAAACACTAGTAGTCAAAATTAAGGTAACAAACACTTAATGTTAGTTTCCTCAGTTGTTTGTATCATATGTCTCAGGAATGCTGGACAGTTGAAGAGAAGATGATCAACTGTCTGTGGCTCTTCTAAAGAGTGGATGCATGTTGGGTCTGTTTCGGGATGTACACGTGTAATGTCTGCCAGTACATGGATCAAATTATATTGACAAATATTTACATTTTAAAAATCTTATCTCAGATTTTAGTGGGAAGGATTTTGTTATCATTTGATAGTGAACCAATCTCTCCCGCCTTCTCATTGAACGAATGTGGCCATGTTTGTATATATAAGGGGGCTATGGAATTGCGAGGGGAATTGAGAGGAGTGTGGTGGATCATCGTGTGGAGACGCTTAAAGTGTTCTCTGCGTGCTTTATCCGTGTCTGGCTATCTCCTCGCATACCTGTGTAACCCCGGTCCGATCCCTACTAACACAACAATAAAGATAAGTACTGTTTTTTATTTTATTTTATTTAACAAATTGTGAGTTATTATGAACCTTTTTTTTTGTGTTGTACTCTTAAGTGTAAGCTTTTTGTGCGTTTAGTTACTATTACTCTAGGCCCTAGTAATTTGCAACTTTTTGTGTTAACCCGTAAATAGTAACTTTTATCACATGGCGCTAGTATATTATACCTTATTTTAAAAAGTGACGAATTCACTCTTAACATGCTATAATAAATATTTTTATATTCGTTCGCCTTTTTAATTACTATATATAAAAGAATTATAATATTTTGAATTATATAGATTACTAGCGGATGTACCCGGCTTCGCCCGAGGTTTTACCCGAGTAAAGGTTTGTCTAACGAACATTTGTTAAAACAATTCTTTATAAACTTATAAAAAAAAGATATATTTAGATAATTTGAAACTCGTAAATTTGAATCTCTCGATAAAGTGAACATTTTTTCCTGGTCCCTGGGTCCCTGTGTGCCTTGTCATCATGATTTTTGTCTTTCCTAATTTTCTACATTACAAAATCATCGTTTTATCTAGTGAACATTTTTCCCGGTCCCTTGAAAAATACTCGATAAGTTGAATAAAATCAATATTAATTGGTTCTCTGGGTAATTGGAAGTTAAAGGAATAGTATCTTCGCCTTTTTTATTTTTTTATTTAGGTAACCTGGATTCCTGGAGTATCTTCGCCTTGAATTGTATAATTATTCTTGTCTCAAATAAATTGCCGTGTCATCCTGAGATAATCTTACTTTTGATAAATAAAATTTAAGATAACAAACTTAGTGATAAGAAAACTTGTTATCATCGTCACAATGGGGGCGCTGCTTGCGAGTTAAATCTACAAATCTGCAAATAACTCTAAGGATATTCAAGATATTCATGAAATTATTTTTCAAAAACCTTCCGGGTGATATACCTAATAATATCCCAAAATTTCACGGCGATTGGATGTATGGTTTTTAACTCTATAGAGGACAGACAAACAGACAGACATTCAATTTTATATATATAGATAATATACATAAATATGTTATGATTATAATGTTGGAATGATAAGAATTGGAGGTGCAGTCGTGAAAAAGGAAAAACAGTTATTTACTTATCAAATAGTTTTTATTTTCAGTTACTTGAAAATAATTACACATTAAATATTTTTCACAGTAATATAGAATTTATTAAATAATTCCTATATTCGTGAATTTAAAAAATAATAGGTTAACTATACATATTTACAACAATATTCAAAGTGGTATGTTCTAAATCTACAGTAAAAAAATGTAGAATAGTCAATAAATGGAAATAAAATATATGTTTTTAAAAAATAAAATATTTGCATTTTAGATTATATAATGAGTATATACTATAATAAAAACAAAATTGGCATTTCCTGTGCACACACATGAGTATTTTATTATCTCAGGAAGCCTCTGGGACCAAACTTTTGGTCGTAGTAGTACAGTCTGCACCACAATGGAGGGCCAACAGCCCGAAACACATACGTGGTTGACTTTCTTAATTTATAAAGAAATTGGGTTGGCAAAATAGCTTTAGAACAAGCTAAATCAACGTTTAGTTAATTTTTGTTCCACTAGATGGCGCTCTACTATCTAAAATGCTTATGTAAGCGTTCAAAAAATGCCAATTTTGTTTTTAATATCAACACCTGAACATTTTTCTATTTTTTATTGGATTTTAATATAAACTATACTGTGTTTCAAATACAAGAAATGTATTTGTATACTATGTGTTAGGTATCAATACTTTTAAAAATAATTTTAGATATATAAAACATGTAAAATCAAAGGATTTAAAAGCATGAATGTTTCTTTTATACATAATACAAACTTCTACTGCCCTTACTGCGATGAAAAAATATATTGGGAGGGCTTGGCTCATCAGTGGTGAACCCTCCAATACAATATTAGAGCTCTGAGAGGCGGTCTGGTGGATTAAATTGGCGAAACCGCTGGGAGGGTTCACCACTGATGAGCCAAGCCCTCCCTATATATTTTTTCATCGCAGTAAGCGCAGTAGAAGTTTGTATTATGTATAAAAGAAACATTCGTGCTTTTAAATCATTTCATTTTATGTGTAGAGATGGCGCGTTATTGCTTCGTGTTAATATAAAACATGTGTTCACCTTTTTTTAGAATTTCCAATACATTTACTTCGAAAACTGTGCGCCCAAAATTTCGCTCTTTTAATTATATTCATGAACAAAAATTCAGTTGTGTCAATTTTATTTCTTTAATTTTTGAAATATATAAATCACCAAGAACAGCACCTTTCAAATCTAACTTTATTCTGATTTTGAAAATATTTTTGTCAGGAGCGGGCGCTTATATATTAATTTAAAAACAAATAATTTTTATAAAATGTATAATTAATTTTATTCATTATTTTCAGATATTCATTATTTGAATTATATTTCACTACACTTCACTTTCTCTCTCTCTATTTCTCTCTTCAGGTATTGTTCAATTATAAGTTTAAAATAATAATTTTAATTGATCTAAAAATAAAATGGATAAAATCGACATGTCATTGGACGAGATTATTCTCCAGGAGCGTTACGCCATGTCTGAACACCGTGGCTCCAAGAATCACCAAAATAAAAGGTTTAGAAAAGTTCCAAATCAATACAGAAGACAACAGTATGCTGGACAATGGAACAATAAGAACCAACAGCAGTTTAAAGGCCAACAACAATACAATAAGGGCAACAACAACCAACAATACAACATGAGCAAACAACAGCACAACAAAGGCAAACTAATCATGTCCAATCTTCACTACAAGGTCACTAACCAAGACATCTTTGACCTGTTCCGCTCGTATGGAAAGATCCTTAGTTACACCATCCATTACAATGCTTCAGGGAAATCCCTCGGAATTGCTGAAGTTGTATTTGACCGCAAGGACGCAGCAATTAAAGCGCTCCAGAGATACAACGGAGAGTTTCTGGATGGACGAAAAATGAATATCAAGCTTGAAGATGATCCGCATAAGACAAGCAGCATCAAGGACAGGCTAGGTCCATTCCCTCAGAAGAGGAAGCTAGTCCAAGATCATAGAGGTCCTCAGAACAAGAGGATCAGACTACAAGAGCAAGAATTTCGCATAGAGAAATTTCCAAAAAAAGAAATTGTTCACGTGAAATTCGCAGATGTTCCCCAGAAAACAAATACCATCAAGAACTGGATGGATTCAATCCCTCAGAAGTGGAAAAAATTCCAGTATCAGAATAATCCTCAGAACAAGATTATCAATCTAAAAGAAACACAAATGTCCACAAAGGAATCCGCACAAAAAGAAGTTGTTCACTTGAAGCTTGAAGATAATACACAGAAGAACAACAGCATCAAAGAACAGTTGGGTCCTTCATCTCAGGAGAATGAGCAAGTCAAGCAACAGAATGGTCAACAGAACAATATGATCAGCCCACAAGAACAACAAATGTCCTCAAAAGAATCCACAAAAAAAGATGTTGATAAAATTGAGCTTGAAGATATAGATGAGGATATATTAGAGGACACGGAAATAGAGGACGATTCCGACTTCGAAGAGAATATGGAATGGGATGAATTGCTTCTTTAAAGGATATAATCCAGAATTCTCTTTTAAAAAATGTAATCAAATACTCATATATATATTTAGTTTAACTCACTTATATACTTAAATTATTTTGACGGGAGAAGCGCCCATTGCTTCTATGGACACTTAAATACGGTCTATTTTATTATATATTTGTTTTGTTTAACATTTAAATACATGCTTATGGGGGGAGGGGTTCTTGGTAAAAATCGGGCATTATAATTTATTATTAAACTGGCGAAACCGCTGGGAGGGTTCATCCCTGATGAGTTAGGCATTGATTTTTCCATTGCAGTAAGGGCAGTAGATATTGTTAAATTCTTAAAAGAAGCAAACGCGTCTATAATAGTTTAGAATTTTCATACCAGATGGAACCCTAATACATCATTATAATTTATAAATTCGTTTATCTTTCAATAATAGACCGTTTGATGTTTAATAAAGATCATTTCTACTTACCTCTCCTGGCAACCATTTTATAACGCGACAATTATGTTGGGAAAATAAAGAAAAATACCCCTGTTTAAAAAGTTCCCATGACATAGCTCAATATGAAACAATCTCTTATAAGAGACCACCTCCAAAAAAGTCACATTTTATTGATGTTTTAGGTGAACTCTAATAGGAGGTCTATAAAAATAAAGGTCACCTCTCCTGTCAAAATAGACATCAAAACGCCATTGTGAAGACTTTATTTGATCCCTTATGGATCTCATGGAATAAAGTCCACCCTGGACAGACGAGGGCCATTAGCCTGAAACCATAGTCGCTAGGTGGGTGCTTCTCAGTTTGACAAAGCTGGTGTTGTGGCTTTGTCACCGACCTGAGGCCGCTAGATTGCGGCGACGGTCAATAGATGGCGTCTAGCTTTGACGTCTATTTTGACGGGAGAGGGGACCTTTATAGATCAAGATCCTCGCGGCAAAATTGTATCAAAGATTGAGATATCTTATCGGTGAGGATACCATTTCCCAGTATAATGGAGAAACGAAAGTGAGGTACATATATTACTGTTGATTCAGAGGGTTATGACTATGGCATTCCTTTGGCTTTTTCTTTTAACTAGCTGTCGACTGCGCCATATGTTTTGTTTATTTTTTATTGAAGAAAGATATATCTCTAGAAAATAGTTATTTAATTACAAAGTACAACATACCTAATATTATAAATCTTCTAAACTTATTTTACATATTTTAAAAACAATAATAATATTGGGGTCAATGGTCAATGGAGGTGGAGGATGGACCTAATAATGGCTTCACAGTAACAAGAGGAGGCGCCGCGGCTCGGCGTCATCGGAGCACGCTACGAGGCAGCCCAACAAGCCCAAAGAGACGAATAGCACCCAGCAGCGCAAGCGACCCACAGGGTCGAGAACAGTGTCCGCCCCAGGAGGTCAAGGCCACGCGGGCAAACATCGCCGACGCCAAGGCGAGGCAGTCCACATCCAACCAGGACAACTACATTTTTATAGAGCACTGTCCTGAGCTCTCGCCTTACGAATACCTCCAGGCCATCGACAAGCAGGTCGGGGACCAAATCATATCATCCAGTTCAACAGGATGAACGGACATGTCATCGGTCTTCCCCTACCGGAAGAGAGCCGAACGCATAGTTGTGGCAAATCTGCCCGGCTTTGTGGAGGATACCGCCTTCGTGGATGCCCTGCGACCCTACGGAAAAGTCACCTCCATCGCCCCTATCCAGATCAAAATGGGGGAATACTCCTTCACCGACGGCCGCCGGGAGGCCTACATTCTGTTCCACGAGGGGAAGAAACTGGACAACCTACCAACTCGCCTAGACATCAGATCCAAAGGCAAATCTCTGCCGGGCTTCCTATCTTCGGCATCAAATGTTCAAAGTGCGGTAAGCAGGGCCACCACAGAGCCAACTGCCCAATCCTCGCCAGGCGGACCACCGGCCCCAGGCAAGCTTCGCCCTCCTTCCCCACCGATGCAAAGTCACCTCAGCAGCCAGCACCTGCGCCCGCAACACCGGCGTCCCCTACCCCACCTGTGGAGAAGCCGATTGAGGCTTCCGCGGACCCTTCGGCGCCTCAGCCCAATGAACCGGCGCCTCCTGCTCAGCCCGCCCTCGTTGCCCCTCCCGCTCCTCTGCGTGCCCCGGAGACCCTTGAGCCTGGGACCGCTCCGCTCGACATCTTGATGACGGAGGAAGAAGTGAACACCACATCTCCACGGCATCCCAGAAGGTCTCCGCTCACAGCCAACTCGAGAAGCCCTCCAGCCCCTCTTTAGCCAAGACTAAACAACTTGATAATGACCGGGAAGAGGTCCTGCGTATCCTCTCCACTCGAACCCAGCAAAAGAGACGGATATCCTCGCTCACAGCCGTCCAGGCTGGCGCTCTCAGCGAGCTGCTCAACGCCATCTTGGACATGCACCCTGGCACCGACACCACCGTCTATAAGCTCCTCAGGACGACCAAGGGGCAGCTCGACCGAAGGCTAAAATGAGTTTCCGCGTCAGGTTCGGCTCGGTGGCGTGGAGAACCCGCTCATCGCCTGGAGGAGAACACTCGCACGCCGAGGATGCCTTCCTTCATCATCTGTCATATAATTTCCTTTGCATATATTTTAATTTCTCTATTTATTATTATATTATTTTCTTCTCTTAAAGAATAGCATAGTGCTGAGAAAACAGAAAAATTCGATTTTCAGAAGAATACAACAGTAGAAAATCAAAAATATGACAAAGATGCAAATATGCCTCCCGGCAAGATGCATGCAAATTCTGCCGCGGCGGATAGAACTGCTGCCGATTCTTCTCCTTACAGCGCTGTGAAGCCTGTTATGAACTGGGCAGAAAGCGTCGAGGAAAGGGACGACAACGGCGAAGGCTTCACCGTGGTGAAGCATAAGAAGCGGCACCGCGAATCGGGATCCTCCGGCACCACAGCAGCGCAGACCAGCGGCGCTGGACCGCGCAGAGCGACCACCACTGCTACGCGAAGAAGCCCAATTGGAATGCGATCACCACATGTCCAAGAGGTCAAGATCACGCGAGCTCACTTTGCGGATGCCAAGGCGCGACAGGCCTTCTCCACGCAAGAATTCTGCGTATATATTGAACATTGCCCGGACTTTTCCCCCTACCAGTACCTCCGGGCTGTTGACGCAGTGGTCGGCGGGCCCAAGAACATCATTCAACTAACCAGAATTAATGGCCACGTCCACGTGGAACTCAACAGCAGGGTCCTTGCAGAGTCCCCTTCCGCAAGAGGGCGGAGAACCTCCCCTTCTTTGTGGAAGACGACACCATTATACAGGCACTGCGGCCATATGGGCGCATCACCACCATCGCCCCTTTGCAGTTCAAGCTGGGTGAATATACCTATGCGGATGGCCGCCGCGAGGCTTACATCCACCTCCACGATGGCGTCAGACTGGAGAGGCTGCCCACCCGCCTGGACATCAAATCCAAAGGAGACACCCTGCCGGCCTTCCTCTCCTTCGGCATCAAATGCTCGAAATGCGGCAAGCATGGTCATCGTAGGGCCAACTGCCCAGCGCTCGCCAGGCGAAACTTCGACCCAAAGCGTACGGACTCCCCTGACTAGGTCCAAGCTGCTCCTCCCACCGTGCCTAAGCAAACCGGTCTACCAACGACCATGCCCTCTCCACCAGTGCCTCCAGCTCCATCAGAGAAGGCACCAAGTAATGCCCCAGTGACGCCCGCTGCTGCTCCTGGTGCCCCAGCGCTCCATCCTGCGCGACCTCTCCCGCCTGGAGAGGCGCCGAGCTCTACCTGCTCGGCCTCCAACCCGCCCACACCAGCCCTGCCTTCACCGGCACCCATCGAGCCAATGGAGGTGACACAGATCGAGGAGGAAGGCACAGGCTCCACCCAGGAAGGAAAGAACAAAATAAGGAAACAGCTAGATGCCTTCCTGCAGTAGGTTCCCACCACAATTTTTGACAAAACTAACCAAGACGGTCTCGAAGAGGAGAACGTTCGTCCGCGCCCTTGCCTCCACACCGACCCTCAAAAAGCAAATCCTTGACCTAACACCCGCCCAAAGGATTGTTATGTCCGAGCTGGTCGAAGCCCTCTTACAAAGGAAGCTCGACACCATCGCCTCCATTGACGCTACTCGGAGGAAGAGCCTAGGCCTTTGTCATCTCCTGAGACAACATCGCGTGGACATTGCGCTAGTGCAAGAAACTAACGCCCACCATCTCGACGGCGCCCAAGACCTCTGTCTACGATGCTGTCACCGCACCACTGACGCAATCTCCGGTTCGGGCCTCGCCTGCGTCTACGCGCCGGGCGTCACCGTCTCGCGACACCGCATCCTGTGGCCGGCCACATTGTCTTGGCCGTCATCAATGTCCACGGCCAGGAGATGACTGTCATAAATGTCCACCTCTCGCACGACCAGCGCGAGCGCATCGAGCAACTCCGCGTCATCGAGGCAGCTGCGGTTGAAGAGGAAGCCTGGGTCCTCGGGGACTTCAACATCAGGGAGGACAGGAACCGCGACTCAATCTCCATGGCGGCACTCGGAGCTCTTTGCGAGTCGTCGGCGCTGCTGGATGCCGTCTCCGAGTTTGACGCTGCCCAATCCCCACCAGAGTCGCTGAAAATGGCGACCTGATCGAGAGCAGTCGCCTCGAGAGGAAACTCGCTCCGGCCAGCTTCCTGGAGATTTCAACATCATACGCGACTGCTCCTTACTACCTCTCCGATCATCGCATGGTGCTGCACCGTGTGGGCCCTCCAGCCGCCCCCTCCCAACCCCGCGTGGCCGCTATGCTCCGCTCCGGGCTGTCCAGGAGCACATGAACAACTACCTGGTGGACATCGCGGAGGAAATATCCATGCATGATGCGCCTCAAATGTTTGATCGCTGGACACTAATCAAGGCCGGCATCCTCGCGGAGGCTCGCTCGCTGCCACGATCCTCTCCACCATGATCGCGGGGGGCCACATCGGCAGGGCCCAACGCTGCATCAGGGCGCAGCTTGAGGCTTCGTCGACGAACGCGGATTACCCATCTCGCGCGCCTCACGCTCCACCGCCGCCCATTGTCACCATCAGGGACGAAAACGGCGCGGTCATCGAAGGTCCCGTTCTGCGGCGAAAGGCCTTAGAGATCTTCCTTCGGCCCGCCCGAGCTGCGATCCAGCGGAGTACGCGGCCTTCATCGGAGCTACGACCACTGTATCGAACTCGGAGAAGATGATCCACTCCACTGGGATGAGGTCTCCGAGGCTGAGGTAGCCACCGCCATCCGCCGCCTCCCTCGCGGAAGAGTCCCCGGCTGGACGGTCTGCCCTGAGAAGTCCTCAGCACCTTCGAGGAATTCTTCGCGGACGCCCTGCGACGTGTGCTCGCTGAATCTCAGCTCGGCGGTGCCCTGCCTCCATCGATGCGCCGGAGCGAGATCTGCCTGGTCCCTAAGGCCACGCCACGATACGGGTCGGGGGCTTCCAGACCGCCGCCTTCAAACTACTCAATGGCGTGAGACAGGGCTGCGCCTTGAGCGCGGCGCTTTTCAGCATCGCGACGGGGCCGCTGCTGCGTCGCCTGGATACGATCCTCGGCGTGGGAAACGTCATCGCCTACGCAGACGACATCGTCCTCCTGATCCACCGCGACGAGAAGTTCGCGAGAGCTGCTGCCATCTTAGAATCATTCCATCGAGTCTCGGGGATCGCGGTCAACTACCCGAAGAGCGCGGACCTCTGGTGCGGCGCCTGGTGCGATCGCGGCGACTCCCCCCTCGGTGCCTCCTGGTTGAACTCCTCGATCCAGATCTTGGGGACCAGAATAGCAACCAGGAGCTCCGTAGTCCAATGGGAAAACATCTTTGGCCCTCCTGGAGTCCGCCTGCAGAAGAACGACGCTCTTCACCCGAGGCCTCTCCCTTGCCGGGCGAGCCAGAGCCGCCAACTCCCTGGTGCTCTCCAGCATCACCTCCACGCCTACCTGCCGGAGGCCTCCACCATCTCCAAGCTGCAGGCCCGCGTGGCCCGCTTCATCTGGGGGCCCGACCACACTGGCGTGGCTCGCTTCCGGCATGTAAGCAAGGCCCGTTGTCACCGGGGGCCTCGCCCTAATGGACATAGGCACCCAACTCCATCTCGCCTGTCTAAAAGGTGTGGGGGGGTCCTAGTTTGACTGCGGAGAGTGGGTAGGACTATGTGTCCTAGCATCTGCATTCCTCGGCTCCCGACTCGCGGGAAGTAGCGGTCTGTACCTGGCTGCCTGAAAGAGGGTAGTAGGGGCTAACTGATCACGACAGATCAATGTGGATCTTAGTGGAAGAGTTAGCGATTGCAAATAGGGGTCTGTGACAGGGGTGACGCCCAGTTACAGACTGCGCAAAGTTGGGAGGCTTGACGGCCACCAACATATGCTGATCAGCACCTTCCCGTGGTACGCCCTGAGCACGTTTCTAACGAAAACGTGGCCAACGCTGACAGCTAGTCTGACAAGTCTGGAAAGACGGATATGCCCAGTGCAGCCTTGGTACCCGGTGGCGGCTGGTGTCATTATATACAGGACCCCCCCCCCCCCAATGCAATGACAAGATACTGGTTATTGCAGAAAACGAGGCTCAGGTAGCGCCTGAGAACGGGTGGGAGGAAGACCCCTCTTGCCGTGGAGTGAACAATCTTATCGGTGCTGACGGGCCAGCCCGAGGGTCTACTAACTTCCCATGCACCCATCTTATTAACAAAGCGAATAGAACGATAGCCCATGAAAACGATACCCAAGGGCCCTCTAAGGAGGAGGCGGGGTCTAGCCAGGTAGAAGGGCTGAACCCGAGCAACGTGGAGGGAGTGCCTCTGATCCTTACCTCCACCTTCGAGACCTTGAAAAAGGGCAAGAGGGTGGCGGTGAAGCAGATGGTACTTCTGGAAACCTGCTTCGCCACCTTACTGAACAGGTGCAGGAGCCTGGAGGGGTCCATCGCCGAGGTGAGGGAACTCAACAGTGCGCTGATTGCCCTGATTCCAGATAAGGGAACCTTTGACAGAATGGCGAAAGACAGCGTGAGATCCGCAATGACGGCCTTGGCTCTTGAGAGAGAGATGAGCGAGGTCATGGAGCAGCCCACTCCAAGGGAACAGAGAGAGGTTCCCTCAGGCGGAGAGGATAAGGAGATGGACGGGGGTTGTGGAAAAGAAAGAGGAGAAAGCGAGGCCGCGATGACGGCCGAATCCGGCCAGCAAACGGTGGCCTCGGTCATGGAGAAAATGTCTCCAGGGTTGCCCCTGGAGCATAGAAGGTTCCCCCAGGCGGTAAAGACAGAGAAGTGAGAGAGACCGCGATGACGGCCGAGACCAGCCAGCAGAAGTGGGTCTCGGTTATGGAGAAAAGCTCTCCAGGGGTAACGGAAGCGGAGGTACCCCCAAGCG
>CP092879.1:58173195-58225201 GCA_030710605.1 Cordylochernes scorpioides
GCGATCGAGAGCGAGCTGCTGAGAAATCACAGCAAGCTTCTTGAGAAGGCTCGCGACGTGGCAGCTGAGCTTTACCTCAGGTGTGAGTGAACAGGGTCGACCGGTGGCCGCCTTTCCGCGGTCCCTGCTGGACACAGTAGACAGTTTACTGTTTTGCTGTGACTGAAGGTCACCGGGATATAAATCCCTTCCAGACTAGTCATCTGGGATGTGGTTTTTCCAAGTACAATATTCGAGCCCCCAGCTTGGATGCCGTTACTTGGCTAATGAGTGGAACAAGATAGCAGCTAAGGGCATGCTTCGCATGCCGGCTTGTGGACCGTAAGGTCTGGGTGACCATCTGCTCCAGGGGTGTCTAAAAGGTGTCCAGGTCGCGCTCCGAGGGGGGAGAAACGGCTTCTCCTGGCTGGTGACTGGCGACGCCTGGCTCAGACCTCCACCGGACGGCACCACACTCCAGCCTCGGCGCCTCCGGCTGCTGAGATTATGGGAGGAGACCTCCGGCGTCCTGTCCCTCGACCATCGGGCGGCACCCACGACCCAGCTGCTGGACCTCCCTATCATCGGCGGCTGCCGGTTCCTCCGACCACCGAATCTCCTGGCGCTGGGTCGGGCCTTCGAATCCGGGACCTGGACGACTACACCATCGTCCGCCCCACGCGCTCCGCCCTCGCCGACGCCGCTGCCCTCGCCGCCTTCTGCCGGAAGATTGTGGCGGAGAACATCCAGGCGAGCTACCGGGTTCCCAGCCTGGCCGAGGCCGTTGTCCTGCGCGGGACGACAAAGCCTCTCACCAACACCACCACCCGCTCGGCCCGTCGCGCCCTGGAACGTCCGCGCCTTGCGGCCCTGCTCATCCACCGGCTCCCGGCAAGATGGATGCCCACCGTCGACGTGCCTCCCAGGGTGGATTGGTTCTCCCTCCGACGCGGCGCCTTCTCGGGGCACAACGCCGACGTCGACCTGCGACTGACCCTCCATGCCCTGCCTCATCCAGACCACCCAGCATCTGCCGGTCCCTCCTGCCCTGCCTGCGGCTCCAGCGATGGCTCTCTGGACCACCGATACTGGGGGTGTAGAACCATGAAATAGAAATTGAACTGGCTTTACTCTTCATCTCAAAGTCATTCACTTGTTGACTGGTACTTACATAATGATGATGTGAAAAATTTATAATAAGCTATTGCATTAGATTTGTTTGCTGATATTTTTGAAAACAATATGTAGGGTGAAATGTTGATACATTTAATTTGTTGATATAGGGCCTTCCTCTCTGCATCAAGGGCTGTACAATTAAGCAGGTAATGGGGGAGTTCTTCAGTAATTTCCTTGTCACACAGTGTACACATTAAGTTATTAGCCTCAAACATAAGAACGTAGTTTTTTTAATCCACTTATCTAACTTTGTAGAATGGTTGAAACACGCTCTGGAAAGATACTGGAAATGTCAGAAGAGAAAATCAAGGCTGAAGAAATCTTCTGGATCACAACCTGATGCAACAATATGTTATTTAAATACTTATTCAAATCCACAAGCAATGGAAATAACAAAGTAATGCTTAAGTTTTTATCACAGTATATTAGAACACCTTTCTTGAGGTCAGACAATATTTCCTATTTTTCTGAGAGGTTCAGACTCAAACTAAGAAAAATAATGTTTGCCGAAACTGACGTCACATTACGAGTAGCCAACGGTAAAATTGTAAGACCAAAAGGACGCTGCACACTGAAACTGGACTTGAATGGACTACAGGAAAGCTTTGAATTTGTCGTTATGGAAGACTGTAGTCACGAAGGTATTCTTGGTTGGAACTTTTTGAAGTTATCCAGGGCGATAATTGATTCAGCTGACGACACACTCTTCTTAGAAAAATGTCTTTTTGAGGATACCCCTAAGAACAGCTCACCTCTCTACTCGGAATTGGAATATAGAATCGAACCCGCCTCTATTCAGTTAATAGAAGTAGCAAGTCGTGACATTCCTAATGACGCAATTGTGGTGGCAGAATGTCGAAAAGAGCTATTGCTGGAAAGAGAACTAACGGCTCCCTCCTCTGTCATTTCACTTACCAATAACCGAGGTAAACTTGGGATGGTGAATTGGAGTTCATATCCGAAACTAATCCCACAGGGGATGCATGTAGCCGATAGTGCTGTCATCGAAGATAGTCAATTATGTACTCTAGCTGATTGTAACCAAGTTGAAACAGAGGCGGAACATTCTGAAGACCCAAAAATCTCGGAATTTTTTTTATAGATGATTCACTTGAATCTCAAAAAGAAAAATTAAGAAATTTGTTAAAAACTATACGGATATTTTCGAATTTAGTAAAAAAAAAACAATTCAAGGACGTCAATGTTAAACACCGAATTAACACTGGAGACCACCTACCGACCAAACAAAGACCTTACCGAGTTGCACCAAGAGAACGCCAAATTATTCAGAATGAGGTAAACAAGATGGAAAAACTTGACATCATTCAGCCCTCTGAAAGTCCGTGGGCCTCACCTGTAGTATTGATAAGAAAAAAGGATGGAAGCTGGAGATTCTGCGTCGATTACCGCCGCCTTAAAAAAATAACAAAAAAGGATGTCTACCCTATCCCAAGGATCGACGACACTTTAGACTGCTTACGGGGAGCTAGATTTTATTCTTCCATGTACCTCCAATCAGGGTACTGGAAAATCGACGTAGAAGAATCGGACCGTGAGAAGACAGCATTTATAACTCCAGATGGACTGTACGAGTTCAAAGTAATGCCATTTGGGTTATGTAATGCTCCAGCTACCTTCGAACGAATGATAGATAATCTTCTGAAGGGTCTTAAGTGGACCATTTGCTTGTATTACCTCGACTACATCATCGTTTTTTCAGATGACTTTGAAGAACATCTAAGACGCCTTCAAATTGTATTAAATTGCCTTAAGAAAGCCGGATTATGTCTCAATTCCAAGAAATGCAAGTTTGGTGCAAAAACTATCACGGTTCTTGGACATGAGGTGAGTGAAAATGGAATTCGTCCCGACCAAGAAAAAATTCGAGCAGTCCGCGACTTCGCTAAGCCAAGGTCATTGAAGGAAGTTAGAAGTTTTCTTGGCCTTTCATCCTACTACCGCCACTTCATACCCAATTATGCCCACGTAGCCCAACCCTTGAATGACCTTTTGAAGAAAGACTCAGCATTTAATTGTAACCAGGAAGAGCAAAATGCATTTGAAGCTCTCAAGTCAGCGTTAATTTCCGAACCCGCTCTTGGACATTTTGATTACTCATCCCCAACCGAAATACACACTGACGCAAGCAACTACGGAATAGGAGCAGTATTAGTGCAGATACAAAAGGGAAAGGAAAGAGCCATTGCTTATGCATGCAGAACCTTAAATAAGGCAGAAAAAAATTATTCAACCACAGAAAGGGAATGCCTTGCCATCATTTGGGCTATCAATAAATTCCGACCCTATGTCTTTGGACAGCCGTTCACTATTGTTACAGACCACCACTCTTTGTGCTGGCTGACCAACCTCAAAGACCCATGTGGGAGGTTAGCAAGATGGGCACTTCGGCTACAAGAGTTTGACATCACTGTCGTGTATAAGAGCGGAAGGAAACCTCAGGACGCAGACTGCTTATCAAGAAGTCCATTAGAATACAGTGAAGATATGGAGGAAGATATTCCAAGCATAGTGACTTTGCAGAACTTTAGCGAAGAGCAGATGAATGATCAAGCTATTAGAAAAATCGCTGACAAATTACAAAGTTCTCCTAATAATTCCTTTGTAAAAATCGATAACACGCTCTACAGAAAAAATTATGATCCAATGGGGAAACCATGGCTTTTGGTGGTTCCACGCCATTTAAGGCAGGAATTACTGAAAAATTTCCATGATTCACCCACGGCTGGTCACCTCGGATTTTCTAAAACCTATGACCGAATAAGAAAAAAGTATTACTGGCCCGGAATGTATAGAACGGTTAGAAGGTATGTGGCACACTGTTCAGATTGTCAGAGGCGTAAACATCAGCCCCAACTCCCCTCAGGGCACTTACAGCCAATACCTGTTCCTGAAGTTGCCTTTGAAAAGGTAGGAATGGATCTCCTGGGGAGATTTCCAACATCAGAAGGTGGCAACCGTTGGATTATTGTATGTACGGATGACCTAACGAAATATGCGATAACTAAAGCTCTACCCACAAGTGAATCCATGGAAGTCGCCAAATTCTTCATTGAAGATGTCATCTTAAAGCACGGCGCGCCGAGGGAATTAATCACGGATAGAGGAAGGAACTTCACATCTTCAATGATAAGTGATCTGAACAACCAGTGCAGAATAACCCATCGGAAGACGACCGCCTATCACCCCCAGACAAACAGACTCACGGAGAGGTTGAATAAGACCATAGCAGACATGCTGTCCATGTATGTAGATGTCAACCAGAAAGATTTGGACAGGATTCTTCCATTCGTTACATTTGCATACAACACAGCAAAACAAGAGTCTACTGGGTTCACCCCATTTTTCCTTGTACACGGCTTACCTAGTTTTGTGGTGTTGGACTTTGTTTTTAAACTTACAGTTGTAGATGAAACATTTCACTATTAATCGATAATATCATTTTGTTTATTAATCATCAAAATTAATGCCTACAACTACCAATCAACCCTTTATATATTTTTACCTTTAATATTTTATTTTATTTTAATTTTTAGTTTTTAATCATGTTTAGACTTAGAATTTTACAACTTCAACTATTTTAGGCACCATTTTAAAAAACCTACACCTAACAATATTTATAATATTTCTTAAACAGATAAAACATTTATCATTTTATTTTTCTTAATAGATTTTCAAAATTTTATTTTTGACGCTTCCCTTACAACCTCTAACTCTATCCCATGAACCTTTCCTCCCAACTTTTTACATCCATCAAGAGATTATTGTTCGTCAGCCATTTTCTTTTTTTTTATATTTGATTAAACTAACTAGAAGACCCTTCCTCGCTGTACATTTCCCAACAGTGAGCTCAGGAGACCCTGTTAGATTTTTATTTTTTTATCCTCTCATCGTCCGGCTCATCATTTTTCAACTTTTTCTTTTCACCACACAAGCCGGACACAATCAAAATTGACAGCAATGAATCTCTTACACCCACCTTTCCTTTTCCGCATCCTTCAAACCTCCAACTACCTTCCAAGGGATTCCAGTTCGCCGAACATTTTTTTTTTTTTTTTCATTGATTAATCCGACTGGAACAATCCTTCCTCGTTATACACATTCCCAATAATGAGTTCAGGATATCCAGCGCGATCTTTTTATTTTCTTTTTCTCATCGCCCGACTCATCATATCAATTCACCATTTTTTCAACTTTTCACTTTTTTTTTTCATAATTCAAACGGGCACAATCATTAGGGACAACAGGGATCCCTCTTACCTCTACCTCTCCCTTTTACCTCCATCAATCTTCCCACCTCTTTTCACTGTCTGAACTAATGATGCAGACGGAATATCTTGGGCCTTCTGTTAATGAAAACAATGCCTCACTTAAACAAGTTCGCATTGCATTGCAGAATGCTTGGGATACTTCTTTGCAGAAACATGCTCAGATACTCCCTTTCCCTTTTTCAACCTTAGCGTCACATTATACGTTCAGTCAATAAACTAACTTCAATTTTTTCCTCTCATCTTTTATGCAATAAGATATTATTTTCCTTGTACGATTCATTTTACCATATTTACCATTTTGTATTATATACTTTCTCTTAATCTTTTATCATTCATTTTGTGCGTTTTTATTTTTATAACCTTGATTTTTTTCTTATTGATACACCACCATTACATCTTTCTCGTTTTAACTTGTAGAATAATAATAATTTTAACTAATTTGTATACAAATTATTTCTTTTATTTTTTTATAATAGGTTTGTTAGGTTATCATTCATTACATGTCATTCCCCCAACCAAACCTTCATCACCGGGGGCACATTCTGTAGTATATTTTGAGTTAGATAGTTCACATCCTTCTTCTGATATTTATTATATAACCCCATATCTATATATAAAAATATGTATCGAACAATGGAAGTGACAAATAAAAGAAAGAGGGAGGTAGACCAGACGACAAAGACCAGACGAAAACAACGCGGCGCCAGAAAGTGACGTGATTACAGTAGCCAATCAGGAATCGCCACATATGCGGGCGTCCCAGAGTATATAAAGGCGCAGAAATTATACAAAGGGCAGTTGTTTCAGAGCGACGCCGTTATACGCTCGGCTAGGGCATCCGCGACACCCGTGGTTCGACTACCTTCGTCCGTGGTCTACCTCTTCCTCTTGGAGTTACCATCTAGACCTGCCTCTGTCTCTTGCTGTCCCAGTGCGGGAATCTCATCACGCACCACTACCACGACTGCCCAGCACATTGCACATCGGTTTACTACATATATATATATATTAAAATAAAGAAGGCGTTTCCTGACCACGAGCACATGTGCTTTCTAGATGGCAGATCACCATCTAGTGGAGCAAAAATAAACTAAACGTTTATTTAGCTTGCTCCGTGATATTTGACCAACCCAATTTCTTGATAAATCAAGAAAAGCCATCCACGAACGCGTTTCGCGCTGTTGGCGCTCGTCAGCGTGGAGTATATATACTATAATAAAAACAAAATTGGCATTTCTCCTGAGCACTCACATGAGTATTTTATTATCTCAGGAAGCCTCTGGGACCAAACTTTTGGTCGTAGAGGTACAGTTTGCATCACGCTGGAGGGCCAACAGCCCGAAACGCGTTGATGGTTGACTTTCTTAATTTATCAAGAAATTGGGATGGCCAAATATCTTTGGAACAAGCTAAATCAACGTTTAGTTAATTTTTGTTCCACTAGATGACGCTCTGCTATCTAAAATGCTTATGTAAGCGGTCAAGAAATGCCAATTTTGTTTTTAATATCAACACCTGAACATTTTTCTATTTTTTTTTTAAATTGATTTTTAATATAAACTATACTGTGTTTCAAATACAAGAAATGTATTTGTATACTATGTGTGTTGTCAATATTTTCAAAATAATTTTAGATAAACAATGTTTCACTTTTTTGTTGAATTTCCAATACATTTACTTCGAAAACTGTGCACCCAAAATTTCGCTCTTTTAATTATATTCATGAACAAAAATTCAGTTGTGTCTCAATTTTATTTGTTTAATTTTGGAAATATATAAATCACCAAGAACAGCATCTTTTATATCTAACTTTATTCTGGTTTTGAAAATATTCTTGTCAGGAGCGGGCGCTTATATATTAATTTAAAAAAAACTAATTTTTATAATATGTATAATTAATTTTATTCATTATTTTGAGATATTCATTATTTGAATTATATTTCACTACACTTCACCTTCACTCTCTCTATTTCTCTCTTCAGGTATTGTTTAATTATAAGTTTAAAATAATAATTTTAATTAATCTAAAAATAAAATGGATAAAATCGACATGTCATTGGACGAGATTATTCTCCAGGAGCGTTACGCCATGTCTGAACACCGTGGCTCCAAGAATCACCAAAATAAAAGGTTTAGAAAAGTTCCAAATCAATACAGAAGACAACAGTATGCTGGACAATGGAACAATAAGAACCAACAGCAGTTTAAAGGCCAACAACAATACAATAAGGGCAACAACAACCAACAATACAACATGAGCAAACAACATCACAACAAAGGCAAACTAATCCTGTCCAATCTTCACTACAAGGTCACTAACCAAGACATCTTTGACCTGTTCCGCTCGTACGGAAAGATCCTTAGTTACACCATCCATTACAATGCTTCAGGGAAATCCCTCGGAATTGCTGAAGTTGTATTTGACCGCAAGGACGCAGCAATTCAAGCGCTCCAAAGATACAACAGAGAGTTTCTGGATGGACGAAAAATGCATATCAAGCTTGAAGATGCTCCGCATAAGACAAGCAGCATCAAGGAAAGGCTTGGTCCATTCCCTCAGAAAAGGAAGCATGTCCAAGATCAGAGTGGTCCTCAGAACAAGAGGATCAGACTACAAGAGCAAGAATTTTGCACAGAGAAATTTCCAAAAAAAGAAATTGCTCACGTGAAGTTCGCAGATGATCCCCAGAAAACAAATACCATCAAGAACCGGATGGATTCATTCCCTCAGAAGTGGAAAAAATTCCAGTATCAGAATAATCCTCAGAGCAAGATTATCAATCTAAAAGAAACACAAATGTCCACAAAGGAATCCGCACAAAAAGAAGTTGTTCACTTGAAGCTTGAAGAAAATACACAGAAGAACAGCAGCATCAAAGAACAGTTGGGTCCTTCATCTCAGGTGCAAGTCAAGGAACAGAATGGTCAACAGAACAATATGATTAGCCCACAAGAACAACAAATGTCCTCAAAAGAATCCACAAAAAAAGTTGTTGATAAAATTGAGCTTGAAGATATAGATGAGGACTTCAAGGATTTATTAGAGGACACTGACATGGAGGACGATTCCGACTTCGAAGAGAATATGGAATGGGATGAATTGCTTCTTTAAAGGATTTTAAAAAAAATGTAATCAAATACTTATACATACCAAATGTCTATAATATATATTGGTATATATTTAGTTTAACTATCTTAAATACTTAAATTATTTTGACGGGAGAAGCGCCCATTGCTTCTCTGGACACTTAAATACTGTATATCTATTTTTTTATATATTTGTTTTGATTAACATTTAAATACATTGTATGGGGGGAGGGGTTCTGACCTTTTAAAAAATAAAAATATTTAAAATTTTCCAATATTTTACTCTTTTCCTTTATATTTAGCCTTACAAAAGTACTTATCAACTGAAAGAATGACAGGTCCTGGATTATAACCTATCATTAAAATTTGATAGCTCTTGGTAAAAACCGGGCATTATAATTTATTATTAAACTGGCGAAACCGCTGGGAGGGTTCATCACTGATTAACCAGGCCTTCCAATTAATTTTTTCATTGCAGTAAGGGCAGTAGAATTGTTTAATTTTTAAAAAGAATCATACGCGTCTATAATAGTTTAGAATTTTCATACCAGATGGAACGCTAATGCATCATTATAATTTATAAATTCGTGTATCTTTTAATAATAGACCTTTTATGTTAAATAAAGTTCGTTTCTACTTACCTCTCCTGGCAACCATTTTATAAGGCGACAATTATTTTGGAAAAAGAAAGAAAAAAGCCCATGTTGAAAAAGTTCCCATGACATAGCTCGATATGAAACAATCTCTTATTAGAGACCACCTCCAAAAAAGTAACATTTTATTGATGTTTTAGGTGGGCTCTAATAGGAGATCTATAAAAATAAAGGTCACCTCTCCTGTCAAAATATACATTAAAACTATACGTCATTGTGAAGACTTTATTTGATCCCTTATAGATCACATGGCATAAAGTCCACCCTAGACTGACGAGGGCCATTAGCCTGAAACCATAGTCGCTAGGTGGGCGCTTCTCACTTTGACCCAGCTGATGTTGTGGCTTTGTCACCGACCTGAGGCCGCTAGTTTGCAACGACGGTCAATAGATGGCGTCTAGCTTTGATGTCTATTTCGACGGGAGAGGTTATCTTTATAGATCAAGATCCTTGCGGCAAAATTTGTATCAAAGATTGAGGAAGCTTATTGGTGAGGATACCATTTTCCCATTACAATGGAGGAACGAAAGTGAGGTACATATATTACTGTTGAATTAGAGGGTTATAACTATGGCATTCCTTTGGCTTTTTCTTTTAGCTGGCTGTCGACCGCGCCATGTTTTGTTTATTATTTTTATTGAAGAAAGATATATCTGTAGATCGACATTTGAAAATTATCCGCATGTGTTTCTTTTGAAGGAAAAATTGAAGTTTATTTTAAGGAGAAATAACGATTATTTCTAACCTTAAAGACGAAGTATGGAAGGATGAATTGAGAAGAGTAATGATAAACGTAAAAATAAAAGTGTCCAGGGATGGGAATCATACCTTATCCTTAAGGTTAGAAATAATCGTTATTTCTCCTTTACATAAACTTCGATTTTTCGTTCAAAAGAAACAAATGCAGGATAATATACAAATGTCGTTCTACAATCATAGGCCGCCTTATATTGTATAAAGATATATCTCTATAAAAGACTTATTTATTTATAACTAGACGAATGGCCCGGGCAACGCCCGGGTTTTACCCGAGTGCGTATATATTTTAAAAACGTTTTAATTCAAATACTATTCGTTACAATTATAAATTGGCGCCATGGATGTCACTCTTGTGAAACGTCCCGCCCCAAACTGTGTGTCTTGAAAATATAAAAATAAAAATGTGAATTTTCATAAAGATTTCATAATGTCGATTTTTTTTTTTTGCATTTCACCTACTAAATCGATAGAAATAATTACATTTGCAACATGAACTTAGGTATATTTAAAATACAATATAACGCGGCTGATGATTGTGAAACGAAAATTAAAATTATACCGCGAATGTTTCTTTTAAAAATCGAAATTTATTTTCAAAGAGAAATAGCGACATTTCTAACTTTGAGGATGAGTTATGGAAAGGTGAAACATGAAGAGTAATGGAGAACGGAAAAATAAAAAGTGTCCAGGGGCGGGAATCGAACCCACACCCTTCTGCTTAACGGGCAGGTGCCTTGTCCACTCGGCTACCCTGGACGTATTTTTCCGTTCATAACTTATATTTAAAGTAACATTTAAAATACAATATAACGCGGCTGATGATTGTAAAACGAAAATTAAAATTATACCGCGAATGTTTCTTTTAAAAAAGTAAGCAGAAGGGTGTGGGTTCGATTCCCGCCCCTGGACACTTTTTATTTTTCCGTTCTCCATTACTCTTCATGTTTCACCTTTCCATAACTCATCCTCAAAGTTAGAAATGTCGCTATTTCTCTTTGAAAATAAATTTCGATTTTTAAAAGAAACATTCGCGGTATAATTTTAATTTTCGTTTTACAATCATCAGCCGCGTTATATTGTATTTTAAATGTTACTTTAAATATAAGTTATGAACCGGAAAAATACGTCCAGGGTAGCCGAGTGGACAAGGCACCTGCCCGGTAAGCAGAAGGGTGTGGGTTCGATTCCCGCCCCTGGACACTTTTTATTTTTCGTTCTCCATTACTCTTCATGTTTCACCTTTCCATAACTCATCCTCAAAGTTAGAAATGTCGCTATTTCTCTTTGAAAATAAATTTCGATTTTTAAAAGAAACATTCGCGGTATAATTTTAATTTTCGTTTTACAATCATCAGCCGCGTTATATTGTATTTTAAATGTTACTTTAAATATAAGTTATGAACGGAAAAATACGTCCAGGGTAGCCTAGTGGACAAGGCACCTGCCCGGTAAGCAGAAGGGTGTGGGTTCGATTCCCGCCCCTGGACACTTTTTATTTTTCCGTTCTCCATTACTCTTCATGTTTCACCTTTCCATAACTCATCCTCAAAGTTAGAAAAGTCGCTATTTCTCTTTGAAAATAAATTTCGATTTTTAAAAGAAACATTCGCGGTATAATTTTAATTTTCGTTTTAGGTATATTTACTAAATAGAAAACTGCATAGTAATAAAGATCATTTTTAAAGGCACCATATCGTTTTTTTCAATAAAATCGAAACAAAAATTAACGATAAATAACGATAATTGCCTTAAAAAGAAATTGCCTTAAAAAAAGAAACATTCGCGGTGATTTTGTCTTGCATTCGTTTATACAAATATTATATACGAATGACCCTGGCAACGCCCGGGTTTTACCCGATTAAATGCTTTTATTCAAATACTATTCGTTACAATTATAAATTGGCGCCGTGGATGTCATTCTTGTATAATATATAAATGAGTTTTAAAAATTGTAAAAAAAAAAAAATGCATCGGCCGGGAATCGAACCCGGGCCGCCCGCGTGGCAGGCGAGCATTCTACCACTGAACCACCGATGGTTATGAAAAATCCCATCCGTGAGCTTCAGACAAACAGACAGAATAAGGAAAATATATAATTCAAATACTATTCGTTACAATTATAAATTGGCGCCGTGGATGTCACTCTTGTGAAACGTCCCGCAAAAAAAAAAAAAAAAAAGTTGGTGGACGAGTGGGTAACCCCCTCGATTCCCGACAGTCATGAACCGGGATTGAATCCCGCGTTTAAATTTTGTTTAATATGTGAATAACCTTCACATATTATTCATTGTTCAATTATCATGAACTAGGTTGCTCTTGCTGAGCGGTACCTATTTATGTGATTTGAACCAAACGTTCCGCTCCAAACTTTGTGTCTGAGAAGCGATATTTTTATAGAAAGATGATCTAGCTTCTGTTTTCTGCTCGAATGAATGTTTTTCTGTTAGAATTTTGTTCCTGCGTACAAAATAATGAACTGGTTTCACCCGTGGTCTCTGCTTTTTGGAATTTTTCCCGATATAATTTTGTATCTGATAATCAAACATGATACAGCAATATCGTCATCATCATTTTCTGACTAAAAATATATAGTTTTAATAATTGATTTATATATATTTTTGAATAGCCTATCGTCTTCCCCGTATTTTTTTACCTATGTATGGAAATTTTGGTTTGAATTAGTGAACTACTGCGAATTTGTATACCGGACATACAGACAGACATACAAACATTCATTTTTATATATAGAGAGATATATATATTATAATAAAAACAAATTTGGCAATTCCTGACCACTCACATAAGTATTTAATTATCTCAGGAAGCCTTGGTCGTAGAAGTACAGTCTGCACCACGCTGGGGGCCAACAGCCCGAAACGCATACGTGGTTGACTTTCTTAATTTATCAAGAAATTGGGTTGGCCAAATATCTTTGGAACAAGCTAAATCAACGTTTAGTTAATTTTTGTTCCACTAGATGGCGCCCTGCCATCTAAAATGCTTATGTAAGCGGTCAAAAAATGTCAATTTTGTTTTTAATATCAACACTTGACCATTTTTATATATTTATTTTAATTAATTTTAATATATACTATACTGTGTTTCAAATACAAAAAAGTATTTGTATACTATGTGTGTGGTATCAGTACTCTTCATTTTTTTTTTAGAATTTCCAATACATTTACCTCGAAAACTGTGCGCCCAAAAATTCGCTCTTTTAATTATATTCATGAACAAAAATTCAGTTGTGTTTCAATTTTATTTCTTTAATTTGTGAAATATATAAATCACCAAGAACAGCACCATTCAAATCTAACTTTATTCTGATTTTAAAAATATTTTTGTCATGAGCGGGCGCTTTTATATTAATTTAAAACAACTAATTTTTATAAAATGTATAATTAATTTTATTCATTATTTTAAGATATTCATTATTTGAATTATATTTCACTACACTTCAATTTCTCTCTCTCTCTTCAGGTATTGTTTAATTATAAGTTTAAAATAATAATTTTAATTAATCTAAAAATAAAATGGATAAAATCGACATGTCATTGGACGAGATTATTCTCCAGGAGCGTTACGCCATGTCTGAACACCGTGGCTCCAAGAATCACCAAAATAAAAGGTTTAGAAAAGTTCCAAATCAATACAGAAGACAACAGTATGCTGGACAATGGAACAATAAGAACCAACAGCAGTTTAAAGGCCAACAACAATACAATAAGGGCAACAACAACCAACAATACAACATGAGCCCACAACAGCACAACAAAGTCCAACAATACAACCAAGGCAAACTAATCCTGTCCAATCTTCACTACAAGGTCACTAACCAAGACATCTTTGACCTGTTCCGCTCGTACGGAAATATCCTCAGTTACACCATTCATTACAATGCTTCAGGGAAATCTTTTGGAATGGCTGAAGTTGTATTTAAACGCAAGGACGCAGCAATTCAAGCGCTCCAGAGATACAACGGAGAGTTTCTGGATGGGCGAAAAAATGCATATCAAGCTTGAAGATGCTCAGCAGAAGACAAGCAGCATCAAAGACAGGCTAGGTCCATTCCCTCAGAAGAGGAAGCAAGTCCAAGATCAGAGAGGTCCTCAGAACAAGAGGATCAGATTACAAGAGCAAGAATTTCGCACAGAGAAATTTCCAAAAAAAGAAATTGTTTACGTGAAGTTCGCAGATGATCCCCAGAAAACAAATACCATCAAGAACCGGATGGATTCATTCCCTCAGAAGTGGAAAAAATTCCAGTATCAGAATAATCGTCAGAACAAGATTATCAATCTAAAAGAAACACAAATGTCCACAAAGGAATCCGCACAAAAAGTTGATCACTTGAAGCTTGAAGATAATACACAGAAGAACAGCAGCATCAAAGAACAGTTGGGTCCTTCATCTCAGGAGAATGAGCAAGTTAAGGAACAGAATGGTCAACAGAACAAGATTATCAACTTACAAGAACAACAAATATCCACAAAAGAATCATCAAAAAAAGATGTTGTTAAAATTGAGCCTGAAGATATAGATGAAGACTTCAAGGATTTATTAGAGGACACTGACATGGAGGACGATTCCGACTTCGAAGAGAATATGGAATGGGATGAATTGCTACTTTAAAGGACATAATTCAGAATTCTTTTTTAAAAATGTAATCAAATACTCATATATATACCAAAAGTATATTGGTATATATTTAGTTTAACTCACTCAAATAATTTTGACGGGAGAAGCGCCCATTGCTTCTATGGACACTTAAATACTGTGTATATATATATATTTTTATGGGGGGAGGGTTTCTGACTTTTTAAAAATAAAAATATTTAAAAATTTCCAATATTTGACTCATTTCCTTTAAATTTAGCCTTACAAAAGTACTTATCAACCGAGAGAATGACAGTTCCTGGATTATAACCTATCATTAAAATTTGATAGTTCTTGGTAGAAATCGGGCATTATAATTTATTATTAAACTGGCGAAACCGCTGGGAGGGTTCATCACTGATGAGTCAGGCATTAACTTTTCCATTGCAGTGAGGGCAGTAGAAATTGTTAAATTCTTAAAAGAAGCATACGCGTCTATAATAGTTTAGAATTTTCATAACAGATGGAACGCTAATGCATCATTATAATTTATAAATTCGTTTTTCTTTTAATAATAGACCGTTTGATGTTAAATAAAGTTCGTTTCTACTTACCTCTCCTGGCAACCATTTTATAAGGCGACAATTATTTTGGAAAAGAAATAAAAAATAGCCCATGTTGAAAAAGTTCCCATGACATAGCTCGATATGAAACAATCTCTTATAAGAGACCACCTCCAAAAAAGGCACATTTTATCGATGTTTTAGGTGGACTCTAATAGGAGATCTATAAAAATAAAGGTCATTTTTCCTGTCAAAATAGACATTAAAACTATACTGTTCAAATCATCAAGCTTGAGGGATAAGTCTCTTTCAAATACATCTATTTCAAGCTTTCGGGCATAACCGCCCTTCGACAGGAAAATTATAGTAGCTACTAAAGTTTTCGGATCTAATCTATATTTACATTTGTAAGATGCCCGTGTCTCAAGTGTAATGCGAGGCTTGCCGCGGGAGGGGATGAGATCTTTGAAAGAGATGGCCGTTTTTTTCAAAGATCTCATCCCCTCCCGCGGCAAGCCTCGCATTACACTTGAGACACGGGCGTCTCACAAATGTAAATATAGATTAGATCCGAAAACTTTAGTAGCTAATATAATTTTCCTGTCGAAGGGCGGTTATGCCCGAAAGCTTGAAATAAATGTATTTGAAAGAGACTTATTCCTCAAGCTTAATGATTTGAACATAATATTACGGGATTGCCTATTAATTAAAACTATACGTCATTGAAGAAAGATATATCTCTATAAAAGACTTATTTTTAATTCACAAAAGTACAACATACCTGAAATTATAAATCTTCTAAACTTATTTTACATATTTTAAAAACAATAATAACATTGGTCAATGGTCAAATCTATTTAAAGAATTTATATCATATTACACATGTACTGTGAACATTTTGCTATTGTGAGTTACCACCTTCCTGATGCTCCAAATTGTTAAAATATGAATTGATATCACAGAGTTAACCTCCCATGAGGGACCACCTCCAAGAGAGACTCCGCGTTTTTAGACTGGCCTCTTATATTCAAAATGAATTTCATATTTGTCAATAATTTCCGACGTTAAATTTGAGATCAAAAAATAAATTTGAAAATTTATTTTTAAATAATACTATCCTACCCCCGTTTGATTCGATGATGAAAACTGTCTTTTGTAGAGAGGCGTCCTTCCATGGAGGTTCTACTGTGATACTAATATAATGATGATAAAATTTTAATTAGACTATGAACTAATTGTCTTTTTCTTTATCCGTTCGTATAACAGGACTTCCACCATTGCTCCTCCCACCGGTCTGCCAGTGTCTGTGCCCTCTCCACCAGCACCTCCTGCTCCATCAGAGGAGGTGCCAAGCACTACCCCAGTGACCCTCACTGTTGCCCCGGGAGCCCAGCGCCCCATCCTGCGCGACTTCTCCCACCTGGAGAGGCGCCAAGTTCAGCCGGCATGGCCTCTAACCCGCCTGCACCAGCCTTGTCTTCCATAACCCCCCCGGCACCCACCGAGCCGAGCCAATGGAGGTGGCGCACACCAAGAAGGAAAGCACTTACTCTACTCCAGAGGGGAGGCGAGTTATCAGAACCCAGCTCGATATCCTCCTGCGGCGGACTCCCAAACGCTGTTCGACGGAACTGATAACCTAGATCTCAACAGGGAGAAGGTCTGTGGCGTCCTTGTCTTCACACCCGCCCTCAAAAAGCTCCTCCTTGTAACCACACCCGCCCAGAAGAGTGCTTTGCTCGACTTGGCCGAAGCCCTCTGGAAGATGAAGCCGGACTCAAGCAGCTCCCTCTACAAGCGCCTTCGTCAGGCCCTGGACCTGCTCCGCCTGTAGTCTTCATAGGCTTCACAGTCGCCTCCATCAACGCGCGCGGGCTCGCTACTCGGAGGAGGAGCCTAAACCTTTGCCATCTCCTGCGGCAACATCGCGTGGACATAGCATTCGTCCAAGAAACGAACGCCCACCATCTCGATGGCGCCCAAGACCTCTGCCTCGGCTACAACGCCGTCGTCGCACCACCCGACGCCATCTTGGGTTCGGGCCTCGCCTGCGTCTTCGCGCCGGGCATCTCCGTCTCGCGACACCGCGTCCTGTGGCCGGTTCACATTGCCTTGGTTGACCTCGACGTCCATGGCCAAGAGATGGCATTCATAAATGTCCACCTATCACATTATCCTCGTGAGCGAGTCGAACAGCTCGGCGTCATCGAGGTGGCTGCGGTCCAAGAGGAAGCCTGGGTCCTTGGGGATTTTAACGTCAGGGAGGACCGGAACCGCGACTATCTCTCCGTGGGGGCCCTCAGAGCTCTTCATGAATCGACTGCGCTATTTGACGCGGCCACCGAGTTTGACGCCGCTCACCTCCCCACCAGGGTCACTGGCCACGGCGACCGAATCGAGAGCAGTCGCCTCGACAGGATCCTCGTTCCAGCGCGTTTCCTGGAGAGAACAACATCTTATGCGACCACGTTTTACAACCTCTCCGATCATCGCATGGTGCTGCTCCGTGTGGGCCCCCTCCCAACCTTGCGTGGCCGCTATGCTCCGCTCTGGGCTGGTCCTGGAGCATTTAAATTACTATCTGGTGGAGATTGGGGAGGACTTATCCCAGCTTGATGCGTCTCAGCTGTGGGACCGCTGGTCGCTCATCAAGGCCGGCCTGCTCGCGGAGGCTCGATCACTCCACATTCCTCGCCACTACACTTGTGATGACAACTACATCGGCAAGGCTCAACGCCTCATCAAGGGCGCAGCTTGAGGCCTCGTCAATCAATGCCGACTACCCATCCCTCCCGGACCTCGCGCGCCTTGTGCGCCACCGCCGCCCAGCTGTCACCATTAGAAACGAGGACGGCGCGGTCTTCGATGGTCCTGAACTGCGGCGTAGGGCTTATGATATTTTCCAGCCTCGCTTTGCTCGCGCGGCTTGTGAACCGATTGCTGGCGCGATGAGAACGACCCCCTTCACAGGGAAGATATCACCTTGGCCGAGATTGCCACCGCCATCTCCCGTCTCCCTAGTGGAAAGGGTTCAGGCTGGGACGGTCTGCCCTGCGAGCTCCTAGTTGCTTTTGTGGACTTCTTCGCTGGAGCCTTGTGGCGTGTGTTTACGGCCTCCCACTTCCGCGGCGCCCTGCCACCATCCACGCGGCGTAGCTCCATTTGTCTGGTCCCGAAGACCCGAGGCGGTCGCGGCTTCAGCGGCTATAGGCCCATTTCTTTGGCCTCGGCCGACTTCCGTGTCCTGGCGGGTATCCTCCTTCGTCGCCTCAGACACCATCTACCAGCGCTGGTGCCGGATTGCCAGACTTACGCCGTCCCCGGGAGGGCACCATCCTGGGATATCGCCTGGGTTACCGATGCTGTTGAGGAGGCGACGGCTGGAGGCCTGCCGCTGGCCGTCGTCTGCGTAGACCTTGAGTCCGCCTTCGACTCCCTGGACCGGGGCTTCCTGTGGACGCTCCTAGAATCCCTGCGCCTTCCACCGGCCTTTATGAAATGGATTCGGCTCCTGTACGCTGAGGCGGATTCAACGATCAGGGCCGGAGACTTGCACACCACCGCCTTCCATCTAATAAACGGCTTTAGGCAGGGCTGCGCCGTCGGTGCCCCACTCTTCAGCATCGCGACAGGGTCGCTGCTTCGTCGCCTCGAGTCCTCCCTCGGCGTGGGCAATGCAATCGCTTACGCCGACGACATCACCCTCCTGATTCGCCGCGACGAGCAGTTTGAGCGGGTGGAGGCCGTTCTTCGGGACTTTCGTCGGGCATAGCTGTGAACTTCGAGAAGAGTGCCGGCCTTTGGTGCGGTGCGTGGCGGGCTCGCGGTGACTCTCCCCTAGGTGTCTCCTGGTCGACATCTTCCATCAAAGTCCTGGGGACGGAAATTGCCCCCTTCAGATCTGTCGCCTGCCAGGAACAGAATCTTCTGACCCTGCTGGACTCTGCCTGCAGGAAGTGGACGCCTTTCACGCGCGGCCTCTCTCTTGTCGGCCGAGCCAAAGCCGCCAATACCCTGGTACTTTCAACCACCCAGCACCACCTTCATGGGACCTGCCCGGAGAGGCTACTATCACCAAGCTACAGGCCCGCTTGCGAAGGTTTATCTGGGCCCTGACCGCACGGCTTGGCTTCCCGCAGGCATCGTATCGAGGCCTGTTACCCTCGGACTTCTGGACATCGGCGCCCAACTCCATCTGGCCTGCCTCAAGGGCGTTCAGGCTGCGCTCCATGGGGAAAGAATGGCTTCTCCTGGCTGGTGTTGGGTAGCGTCTGGCTCCGTCCCCCTCCCGACGGTACTCCGCTCTGGCCCCGTCGCCTACGGCTACTAAGGCTCTGGGAGGAGGCCTCCAAGATCCTTGGCCTCGACCACCGGGCTGTTCCCACATCTTAGCTATTAGAGCTCCCCATCATTGGGGATAATATACAATATGAGGTTGTTGGTTTAAATTACCATATATATCTCTGTACGTTTGTATCAGACTAATTTTTATAAATAGCTGACTTTAAAATTCTAAAGGATATTTCTAACGGGTTCGGAGTTAAAATCGTGCATTCCAAGCATTCCATTTATGCAAATACTAGCCGAATGACCCGGGAAACGCCCAGGTTTACCCGATAAAATGCTTTTATTCAAACACTATTTGTTACAATTATAAATTGGCGCCGTGGATGTCATTCTTGTATAATATATATAAATGAGTTTTAAAAATTGTAAAAAAAAAAAAAAAAAATGCATCGCCCGGGAATCGAACCCAGGACGCCCGCGTGGCAGGCGAGCCTTCTACCACTGAACCACCGAAGGTTATGAGAAATGGCCATATTTGGGTATTTATTCCATTCACAAAGCAAACTTTGACAGAATTGATTAAGAATTGTTGCTTGATTATGACGCTGATAACTGTATATATTAATATTTCAATTTTTAATTTGCAGTTAGGGCATTAGAAATTTATTTTATTATAAAAAGAAACATAAACGTTAAAAATAGTTTCAAGTTCTTATAACAGATGACGCTATCTTATTACTTATACAATGCGGGAATCGATCCCGGGTCGTAGCGGTTGAAAACCAACGGTTTAGACCAGGGGTGGCGAACGTGCGGCCTTTTCTTGCCCAAGTTGTGGCCTTTTCATAAATTCAAAATTATAATTTTTGTTTCGCAGTTTTAAATTACTTTCATTATTTTATTGAAAATATCTAATACGAATGTCATATCTCTATATTAATAAAATGCAAATTTCATAAGTGGTGTTCGCTAAAAACTTTCGTTACAATGCATCAATTTCGACCAAATTTTCAACATTTATGTAAAACGAGATGAAGCAGGTTTTGCTTAACATCAAAATATTTTTCCTAACTTTAACATGCGTAACTTCGCTGTTATCGATTAAATACAAAAAAATCAACAGAGTTAATTTTATTTATACATAAATACAAAAAAAAAATTCAGCAATTCATTCAACTCAATCTGAAAAAATATTCAAAACAAGCAATTTTAAGATAACACCATATGTAAAACAGTCGGCCAAGAAAACAACAACGATATTACATCTTTCTCACATATTCACACAAAATCTTGATTAATAATTAAAACTAATCTTTAACATTATTTATTATACTTCATAATATATAATATTCGTTAGGCAAACTTTCACTCGGATAAAACCCGGGCGAAGCCGCTAGTAATATATATCCGCTAGTAATATATCCGCTAGTAATATATATAATATATATAATATAGTAAATGTAAGTATTTAAATTTCTAAAAGTAATTCAAGTGTCGTGCTAAAAATGAAGTACATAACTATACCACTATATCGGCAGCGCCGATTTGCGGTTAACACTAGTACTAAAACTAAAAACGTACATATATATATATGTGTGATATCTTGGGACCTCTGGGACCAGTGTTACCTGATGCTAGATGAACCTCGATGTCAACTCTACCGTGCAGTCGTGGTGGAAGGCGACACAGCTGGGCCAAAGGTGAAATAAGCAAACAGAGATTCCACTAAGAAGCGTCTGACGTCAAGAAGGAATGGGATGAGGAGAATTCTGGCAGGAAAGGGTTTACCTTGGATCGGAGCGTCCGGTGCACTGGAACTGGAACGACGACTAACTAAGGACTGACTAACTGAGGATCGGGACCTCCTTTTATAGCTGAGCGGGTCCGAACAGGTCGCTGCCCTTTTCTGACGTAAACAGGGGGGGGAAGTTTTATTATCCAGGAGGGCCACGACCTCGTAAAAGTTGGACTGGGTTTTGCTAGGCCTTCTTCTATTCTCACCTAAGCCTGATTAGTTTTAACCTTAATTTTCTCTTGTTAGTCTCCATTCCTTCTATCTGTACAGTTGCTATACTTTATTAGATTCTTACGCGGTACAGATTGATGTTAGTTGAGGCTTTCTATTTGCAGTAAATAAGAAGTTATATGCAGTCACGTGGTGGAACATGTGGTAATAGATATCTGGACTATTTACAACAATTCCATGGTCTTAAATCATCATATATATATATATATATATATATATATATCCTTATATCTATAAAAATGAAATGCGAAATCGATGTTTGTTATCGCATCACGCAAAATCTACTGACTCAATCATTATGGAATTTCGCATGTAGGTAGCTGAAGATTTCGTTTAACATATAGGCTATTCAAAAAACGAAAAGGTTTAATGTGCTCTTTTAAAAAATGTTAAACCAAAATTCCTTAGTTCAAGCCTTTTACCGCTTGGCGGCGCACTGGTCGCGACGATAAATGAATTTGATTGGTTAATAATTTTACACGTTGTTTGTTTTTAATTTGTAATTTTGTTGTTTTCTAATTTTACCCCATTAATGTGTCTTTAAAAGGTAAGATTATTTTTATATATTTAAACTCTTTGAAAATAATTTTAATCGATCATTATCAAATAAATACGCCCCCGGAACCTGGGTTAATTATAACTGTATTGTGAAATTTCGCACGTAGGGAGTTAAGGTTTTGGTTCAACATTTAGGCTAAATTAGTGTACATATAACGCTCTACATTTTTAAAGATAAGTGTACTTTTTTATCTCATAAGGTATATTATTTTTTTTTATTAAAGTTGTAAAAAGTATATTTATTGAAAAAAGTATGTTTTACAATATAACTTGCTACATATATTTTACTATATGTTTGTTCCATGTAATATGTTTATGCTCTAATAGCATTTATATTGTAAGCAGCAGCTATGAATTTTCAGTAACTGCTTTATTTAAGGGTTGGCTAAACATTTTTTTTCTGTCATTGGTTTAGGTAGGGTTTATATTTATCTTCTTCACAATATATGACTGCTCATATATATTTATATGGTACAACCATATTTTTATATGAATGCATTTAGATATATATATATAAATATATTTAAATATATATAATATATATAAATATAATATTTATATAAATATAATATATATAAATATAATATATATAAATATATTTAAATATATGAATATATATAAATATATATAAATAAATATACAATCAGAGATCGATTGGTGCATAATTTTACGTTATGTTTGTTTCTAGACTAAATTTATTCAAATCGAGATAGCTTTTTTTATGCTTTTAAAAGTAAGTATAATATATTTAACGTTTCATAATACTTTTCAAATTAAAGTCTTTGGAAACAATATTGCTTTTTTTCTATCCTACAGGTCAACAGTACACTGCAACATGCTATCATAACTCTGGCTTTTTGCATTGATATTTATTTATTGTGAAAGTACTGTTTGCTACCTTAAGCTCTGGAGAAATTATAATGTAGATCCATCCTGTGGAAATCACACGATAGTAAAAAAAAACGCATGTAGCTGGTAGCAAATTTTGTGCCCTGTGTGAAGCTAGCGTTCAAATTTAATTTTTTAGAAAGATATTTCTATTGTTGGCCTTATTTTCACTTGTCCTGACCCATATAGGGTTAATTAATAACTCATTTGACATTTTACCTTTATTTATGGTCTTGGCAATATATATGTAAAGCTTTTTAGGTAAAAAAGAATTGAGGTATATTTGAAATATAGATAAAAATCACAAGGAAGCAAGACCAAATCCAAATAAATAAATTTTGTATGGTTTCAGTAACAGCATTGTTACCATCTTCGGACAAAAGTACTGAATACATTCAGTAATTTTGTCTTTATAAGGTAACAATGCTGTTATTGAAACATCACACATAATTCGTTTATTTTTTATTTGGTCTTGCTTTTTTGGTATTTTTAACATTGCCCTTGACTATTAGAAAATGATGCTAATTTCCTAATTATTTTATGCCATTTTAAAAAGTACATTCTTTTGTAAAAATATCTAATTTCCCACATTTTTCTAAAACTGCCAACAATATCCTAATAAAAAAATAATCCAAGTCTGGGTATTTCAGTATTGCAGATATATTACATTTTTAAAAGTTGCTTAACTATCGATGTACATGCCGGATTAGGTGCCCTTAAAAATGTTTAATCTGGCTGTTTCTTCTTGAACTGCCGAGAGTGAAGTGGAGAAAGTGAAATTTTCCGGTTGCGAGGACCATTTCCCTTTATTCACTCTAATCATTAGATTTTTTTTTTCATTTTTTAGATACCAAAGCCCAGTTTGGTTACTTGCACTCACTGGAGGGGTTTGACTTTTTCAAGAATCAGGGGCCATTGGGGCAATTTTTTTTTTCAGAACAAATTCCCCAAAACTGGATTCGATGATCCCGGGTCGTGGTTTTTAAAAATCAACAGCTTAGACCACTCCTCCAAAAATGCACTCTATTCATTAGATGTGTTTGTGAAATTGATCTTATATTTCAGATTATTTTTACCAGAATTTTTAATTTTGATGTTTGCAGTTTATCTCCATTGTGCTGAAAGAAAATTCTTTACTTTAAGTTTTAAAACAGTTGGGGGCTCTATTCATTCAAGAGTCAACCCCCACTCGAACAATACCCGGGCGAAGCCGGGTCCATATATCTATATAGGCTCAATTTATTGAGCAGTTTTTTCAACCTAATTAGACTATTTTTTTTAGGCCTTCTTCCATTGTCTATTTTTTTTTTTTTTTGTTTTGCTGTCATTTGTTTAGGTAGTATTTAGATTTATCTGCTTCATAATATGTAGCTGCTCATATATATCTATGTATGTTCTACTCATATTTATTGTGCATATTTTTTCTGCGATTTATACTTTTTTTTTTACGTCTTCTTCCATTTGCTTTTTTTAATCAGTTGTTTTACGTTTTCACTGAGTTTTATGCATTTTTCCCCTCCTTTCAGATTATTTCTATGCTTTTTTTTATTTTGGCCTTAGTCATGAGTCGCGCTTATTTTAATACACTATTTTTGAATTTTTTTCTTCAATCTCAGTCCTTGATGTTTTACATTTTTCGGTTATCCTTATTTTTATTTTTACTAATGCTTTGTGTTTGTAGGTATGCCAAGCCATAGGAGAAGCAATCTTTCTCAGCGTTCCAATAGCTCTAGGGTTCAGCATGCTTCAGGGTCAAACATTGCAAGTAGTTGGTGTGCATCTTGAGTCTCCCTGTTTCTCGCATGGGCAACTCTATGTAGCATGCTCCCGTGTTTCCAGCCCTAAAAATTTATTTGTCTTTAGTTCTACTCTTAGCAAGACACGCAATATTGTTTATCAGGGGGCTTTGATATAGATTTTGACAATTTTGAAAGAGATTTCTTCGAATAATGATTTTGGGAAGCTTGACTTTTGTAACTACATAATTTGTGAATAATTTGTTATCATTATTGTGCTCTACTGTAGTTTCATCAAAAAAGCTTTTTTTAATTTATTTTATTTTAATTTTTTCACATTTAATTCATTTACATAACTCTATTCTTGAAAATTGTTTTTTATTTTTTTTTATGGTATCAACATTTCTGGTTCAATTAAGGTTTTTGTTAGCCTGCAACACACCTTATCATAGCTCATTGCATTTATCAGGATAACTTTGCTGTTTTGATTTTTACACCATTAGTATTTTCATGCCTCTATAATATTATATTTGTTTGCAGAATTTTATAGACAATTTGGTTTGGGTTATATACATTAAGAATTTGTAAAAATATAAAGTCAAAGTTTTACAACAAAAAAAAAATTTTGGAGCACCATTTCTCTCCCATTTAATTTAATAATGCTTCATTTATGATTTTTAGAATTGCATTATTTTTATGCATATTATTTTTAAAATTTGTGTTAGCAAGACATGGAATATTGTTAAGTTAATGTAATATTAACATAAACTTTACCAACCCGTGAAGCGTTAGCTCCAGTCTTTTACAGCTGGGGGCAGCACTGTTAGAGCTAATAAATGCTTTCGATTGGTGCTTACTTTTACATGCTGTTTGTTTTTAGACTAAATTAATACACATCAAGTTAGCATTTTTTCATGCTTCAAAAGTTAAGATTATATTTTTAACGTTTCATAATACTTTTAAAATTAAAGCCGGAAATAATATTGCTTTTTCCCATCCTGCAGGTCTACATTACACTGCAACAGCTATCATAACTCTGGCTTTTGGCATTGATATTTATATAATGTGAAAGTACTGTTTGCTACCTTAAGCTCTGGAGAGATTATAATGTGTCTACAGATCCATCATGTGGAAATCACACCATAGTGAAAATGCATTTAGCTGGTAGCAATGTATCACATTTGTAGACATGTGGTGCGCTTACAGTAAAAGCAGTCGCTACCTACCCACCATGGTTATCATGGCCTGTACCACGCGTACTAGGGATAATTAAAAAAAAAAAGGAAGCAAGACCGAATACAAATAATTACATTATGTGTGGTTTCAGTTACATTTTGGCTATCTTCAGACAAAGGTACTGAATACATTCAGTAATTTTGTCTTTATATGGCAACAATGCTGTTACTGAAACATCACACATATATATATTTTTTTTTATTTGGTCTTGCTTTTTTGGTATTTTTAAAATTGCCCTTGACTATTAGAAAATTATGCAAATTTCCTTTTTATTTTATATACCATTTTAAAAATTGTATTCTTTTGTTAAAATATCCAATTTCCCACACTTTTCTAAAACTGCAACAATAAATAATACAAAATTCTTCCGAGTTAAGGTAATTCGATATTGCAGAAATATATTACATTTATAAAAGTTGCTTAACTATTTAGATATGTAAATGCCAGGATTAGGTGCCCTTTAAAATGTTTGCTCTGGCTGTTTCTTCTTGGACAGCCGAGAGTGAAGTGGACAAAGTGAAATTTTCAGGTTGTGCCGACCATTTTCCTTTATTCAAACTAATCATTAGTTCTTTTTTTTTTTTTTTTTTTTAATAAAAGCCCAGTTTGGTTACTTGCACTCACTGGAGGGGTTGGACTTTTTCAAGAATCAGGGGCCATTGGGGCAATTTATTTTTCAGAACAAAGTGTCTAAATCTGCATTCAATGATCCCGGGTCATGGTTTTTAAAAATTAACAGTTTAGACCACTCCTCCAAACAGCACTCTATTCATTAGATGTGTTTGTGAAATTGATCCTATATTTCAGATTTTTTCACACGCATTTTCGATATTGCTGTTTGCAATTTATCTCCATTTTGCTGAAAGAAAATTCATTACATTGAGTTTACAAACAGTTGGGGCCTCTATTCATTCATGAGTAAACCTCGCTCGAACACTACACAGGCGAAGCCGGGTCCAGTCGGGTAAAACCCGGGCGTTGCCCGGGCCACTCGGCTAGTATATATATATGGATGCGGCCTTCTCAAAAATGGTAAAATGAAAATTGGCCTTCTAATATAAAAAGGTTCGCCACCCCTGGTTTAGACCATCCTTCCACCGACCCTCTAATAATGAATAGTGTATCAAATCGCCATATACTCTCATGTATGGGGCTGAAAGACGAACGAGAAGTGCTCCTCAGTGAAATAAACCTTGAAAAAGAAAGAAAAAAGCCCATGTTGAAAAAGTTCGCATGACATAGCTCGATATGAAACAATAAGAGACCTCCTCCAATAATGTCACATTTTATCGATGTTTTAGGTGGACTCTAATGGGAGGTCTATAAAAATAAAGGTCACCTCTCCTGTCAAAATAGACATTAAAACTATACGCCATTGTGAAGACTTTATTTGATCCCTTATGGATCTCATGGAATAAAGTCTACCCTAGACTGACGAGGGCCATTAGCCTGAAACCATAGTCGCTAGGTGGGCGCTTCTCAGTTTGACAAAGCTGTTATGGCTTTGTCAACGACCTGAGGCCACTAGTTTGTGGCGACGGTCAATAGATGGTGTCTAGCTTTGACGTCTATTTTGACGGGAGAGGGGACCTTTATAGATCAAGATCCTCGGGGCAAAATTTGCATCATTTATTGAGAAAGCTTATTGGTGAGGATACCATTTTCCCAGTATAATGGAGGAACGAAAGTGAGATACATATATTACTGTTGAATTAGAAGGTTATGACTATGGCATTCCTTTGTCTTTTTCTTTTAACTAGCTGTCGACTGCGCTATATGTTTTGTTTGTTATTTTTATTGTATAAAGATATATATCTTTAAAATACTTATTTATTTAATTACCAAATACAACATACCTGATATTGTAAATCTTCTAAACTTATTTTACATATTTCAAAAACAATAATAACATTGGTCAAATGGCCAAATCTATTTAAATCATTTATATTATATTACACATGTACTCTAATTATTTTGACGGGAGAAGCGCCCATTGCTTCTATGGACTCTTAAATACTGTATATATATTTTTATATATTTGTTTTGTTTGACATTTAAATACATGTTTATGGGGGGAGGGGTTCTGACTTTTTTAAAATAAAAATATTAAAAAATTTCCAATATTTGACTCTTTTCCTTTATTTTTAGCCTTACAAAAGTACTTATCAACTGAGAGAATGACAGGTCCTGGATTATACAATACCATTAAAATTTGATAGTTCTTGGTGAAGCGGCCATTATATAATTTATTATCAAACTGGCGAAATTGCTGGGAGGGTTCATCACTGATGAGTCAGGCCCTCCCATTAAATTTGCCATTGCATTTAGGGTAGTAAAAATTGTTTAATTTTTAAAAGAAGCATACGTTTCTATAATAGTTAACAATTTTCCTAACAGATGGCGCGCTAATGCATCATTATAATTTATAAATTCGTGTATTTTTTAATTTCAATAATAGACCGTTTGATGTTAAATAAAGTTTGGGTCTACTCACCTCTCCTGGCAACCATTTTATAGCGCGACAATTATGTTGGAAAAAGAAAGAAAAAAGCCCATGTTGAATAAGTTCTCATGACATAGCTCGATATGAAACAATCTCTTATAAGAGACCACCTTTAAAAAAGTCACATTTTATTGATGTTTTAGGTGGACTCTAATAGGAGATCTATAAAAATAAAGTAACCTCTCCTGTCAAAATAGACATTAAAACTATACGCCATTGTGAATACTTTATTTGATCCCCCTTATGGATCTCATGGAATAAAGTCCGCTCTGGACTAACGAGAGCCATTAGCCTAAAACCATAGTCGCTAGGTGGACGCTTCTCAGTTTGACAAAGCTGAAGTGGCTTTGTCACCGACCTGAGGCCGCTAGTTTGCGGCGACGGTCAATAGATGGCGTCTAGCTTTGATGTCTATTTTGACGGGAGAGGGGATCTTTATAGATCAAGATCCTCGCGGCAAAATTTGTATCAATGATTTAAATATCTTATTGGTGAAGATACCATTTTCCAGTATATTGGAGGAACGAAAGTGAGATACATATATTACTGTTGAATTAGAGGGTTATAACTATGGCATTCCTTTGGCTTTTTTTTTGACTAGCTGTCGACTGCGCCATATGTTTTGTTTATTATTTTTATCGAGAAACATATATCTGTTGAACGACATTTGAAAATATCTGCATGTGTTTCTTTTGAACGAAAAATCGAAGTTTATTTTAAGGAGAAATAACGATTATTTCTAACCTTAGGGATGAAGTATGAGGAATTCCCATCCCTGGACACTTTTATTTTTCCGTTTTTCATTACACTTCACAATTCATACTTTCATATTTCACCCCTCCCGCCTGGAGAGGCGCCGAGCTCTACCTGCTCGGCCTCCAACCTGCCCACACCAGCCCTGCCATCACCGGCACCCATCGAGCCAATGGAGGTGACACAGATCGAGGAGAAAGGCACAGGTTCCACCCAGGAAGGAAAGAACAAAATAAGGAAACAGCTAGATGCCTTCCTGCAGCAGGTTCCCACCAAAATTTTCGACAAAACCAACAAAGAGGGTCTCGAAGAGGAGAACGTTCGTCGCGCCTTTGCCTCCACACCGACCCTCAAAAAGCAAATCCTTGACCTAACACCCGCCCAAAGGATTGCTATGTCCGAGCTGGTCGAAGCCCTCTTACAAAGGAAGCTCGACACCAGTGGCTCCATCTACAAGCGCCTTCGTCAGGCCCTGCCCCTGCTCCAATAAAAGACATCATAGGCTTCACCATCGCCTCCATCAACGCCTCCATTGACGCTACTCGGAGGAAGAGCCTAGGCCTTTGTCATCTCCTGAGACAACATCGCGTGGACATTGCGCTAGTGCAAGAAACTAACGCCCACTATCTCGACAGCGCCCAAGACCTCTGTCTACGATGCTGTCACCGCACCACTGACGCAATCTCCGGTTCGGGCCTCGCCTGCATCTACGCGCCGGGCGTCACCGTCTCGCGACACCGCATCCTGTGGCCGGGCCACATTGTCTTGGCCGTCATCAATGTCCACGGCCAGGAGATGACTGTCATAAATGTCCACCTCTCGCACGACCAGCGCGAGCGCATCAAGCAACTCCGCGTCGTCGAGGCAGCTGCGGTTGAAGAGGAAGCCTGGGTCCTCGGGGTCTTCAACATCAGGGAGGACAGGAACCGCGACTCTATCTCCTTGGCGGCCCTCGGAGCTCTTTGCGAGTCGTCGGCGGTGCTGGATGCCGTCTCCGAGTTTGACGCTGCCCACCTCCCCACCAGAGTCGCTGCACATGGCGACCTGATCGAGAGCAGTCGCCTCGACAGGATCCTCGCTCCGGCGCGCTTCCTGGAGATTTCAACATCATACGCGACTGCTCCTTACAACCTCTCCGATCATCGCATAGTGCTGCTCCGTGTGGGCCCTCCAGCCGCCCCCTCCCAACCCCGCGTGGCTGCTATGCTCCGCTCCGGGCTGGTCCAGGAGCACATGAACAACTACCTGGTGGACATCGCGGAGGAAATATCCATGCTCGATGCGCCTCAACTGTGGGATCGCTGGACACTAATCAAGGCCGGCATCCTCGCGGAGGCTCGCTCGCTACGATCCTCGCCACCATGATCGCGACGACGGCTACATCGGCAGGGCCCAACGCTGCATCAGGGCGCAGCTTGAGGCCTCGTCGACGAACGCGGATTACCCATCTCTCCCGGACCTCGCGCGCCTCACGCGCCAGTGCCGCCCAGCTGTCACCATCAGGGACGAGAACGGCGGGGGCTTCCAGACCGCCGCCTTCAAACTACTCAATGGCGTGAGACAGGGCTGCGCCGTGAGCGCGGCGCTCTTCAGCTTCGCGACGGGGCCGCTGCTGCGTCGCCTGGAGACGATCCTCGGCGTGGGAAACGTCATCGCCTACCCAGACGACATCGTCCTCCTGATCCACCGCGACGAGAAGTTCGCGAGAGCTGCCGCCATCTTAGAATCATTCCATCGAGTTTCGGGGATCGCGGTCAACTACCCGAAGAGCGCGGACCTCTGGTGCGGCGCCTGGTGCGATCGCGGCGACTCCCCCCTCGGTGCCTCCTGGTGGAACTCCTCGATCCAGGTTTTGGGGACCAGAATAGCAACCAGGAGCTCCGTAGTCCAACGGGAACAACATCTTCTGGCTCTCCTGGAGTCCGCCTGCAGAAGAACGACGCCCTTCACCCGAGGCCTCTCCCTTGTCGGGCGAGCCAGAGCCGCCAACTCCCTGGTGCTCTCCACCATCCAGCACCACCTCCACGCCTACCTGCCGGAGGCCTCCACCATCTCCAAGCTGCAGGTCCTTGTGGCCCGTTTCATCTGGGGGCCCGACCACACGGCGTGGCTCGCTTCCGGCATCTTAGCGAGGCCCGTTGTCACCGGGGGCCTCGGCCTAATGGACATAGGCACCCAACTCCATCTCGCCTGTATAAAAGGTGTTGGTCTAGGGTCCTAGTTCTGACCGCATGGAGAGTGGGTAGGACTATGTGCCTAGCATCTGCATTCCTCGGCTCCCGACTCGCGGGGAGTAGCGGTCTGTACCTGGCTGCCTGAAAGAGGGTAGTAGGGGCTAACTGATCACGACAGATCAATGTGGATCTTAGTGGAAGAGTTAGCGATTGCAAATAGGGGTCTGTGACAGGGGTGACGCCCAGTTACAGACTGCGCAAAGTTGGGAGGCTTGACGGCCACCAACATATGCTGATCAGCACCTTCCCGTGGTACGCCCTGAGCACGTTTCTAACGAAAACGTGGCCAACGCTGACAGCTAGTCTGACAAGTCTGGAAAGACGGATATGCCCAGTGCAGCCTTGGTACCCGGTGGCGGCTGGTGTCATTATAATACAGGACAAACCCCCCCCCCCCCCCAATGCAATGACAAAGAGACTGGTTGTTGCAGAGGATGAGGTCCAGGTAGCGCCTGGGAACGGGTGGGAGGAAGACCCCTCTTGCCGTGGAGTGAACAACCTAGTCGGTTCTGATGGGCCAGACCGACATATTGGGTCTAATAGCTCTTCATGCAAATCCCATATTATTAAAGCCACAAAAGCCCCCTAAGATAACTCCGAGAGTATGCCCATTAGTACCTCGTTAGATAATGATGTGGATGAACTTAAAAAAATAATTAGATATGAGTGATTGAATATTAGATAATAATTGAATATATTTTTTTTTTAATTAATTCATTTTTCTATTGTTTTTTGACCAAGAAAAGGTAAATTCATTCTATCAAGAGATATGTAAATTTTGTTCGTTCAATTTTAAATTTAATTTTAGTTTTGCTTGGCTTGCATGTAAATATTCTTAAGAAAGAGAAATAAACTTTTTTTTTCTTTTATAAGTGCAGACATCTTTTGTTTGATATAAATTTCTAGAAAATTATTTAAATAGCAAAATAACAATGGCGACGAGACTTTCGTTCGAACCTTATGTAATGAAAGAAGAACCTTTTGAAAATTATATTCAACGATTCAAACAGTACATTTTTGTGAATGAAATTGAAGGTAAGAAGATTGTTCCTTTTTTTATTATGTCTATTGGACCAAATACTTATGGTATTCTGAAAGAATTGATCTCACCTAGAGATGTTTGTGCATTAGAATTCGAAGAAATTGTTAGTGTTTTACTTACTCATTTTACACCTAAGCTAAATATCATTTTTGAAAGATATGAGTTCAGCCAATTGATTCAGGAACATGGCGAAAAAATAGAAGAATATGTCCTTAAATTAAAAAAACAAGCTAATAAATGTAATTTTGGCTTAAATATTGAAGAAAACCTAAGGGATAAATTCATTGCAGGAGTTTCTAATCAAGTTATTTTGAAAAGATTACTGCAAGAGCCTGAGCTCACTTTTAATATGGCAGTAAATATTGCTACCACAATAGAATCGGTAGATTGTAATGTGTTGAAAATGAAGTCTTATGCTGAAACTAAAGAAATAAACAAATTACATTCTAAATGCAAGCATTGTGGAAAGATGAATCATCATTCGGACAGATGTTTTTTTAGAAATTCTTTCTGCTATTCTTGTAAACAATTGGGACATATATCGACTGTTTGTCATTCAAAATCTAAGAATGGATATTTTCAACCAAGAAAGAGAGGAGTGTCTAGTGAAGCGTCTGCCCACGGAGAATCATTTTCGGGAAAGAATGGTGAGTCCATCAATAATATAGAATATCTGACTAATAAATTTGAGAGTATTTTGTATGTCTTCGACATAAAATTCTTAGCAGAAATTGACACTGGTGCGGCTTTAACAACTATGTCAAAAGATCTATTTTTAAAATATTTTGAACATGTTAAATTATTTCCGTCTAAATGTTATTTAACCGATTATCAAGGAAAGGGCATTTCCTCTATTGGAGAATGTAAAGTAAAAGTAAGATATAAAAATAAAATAGGCCATTTAAACTTAATAGTAACAAATATTGAAAATAATAAATTTCTCATAGGAAAAGACTGGATAGTATATTTTGATATGGTACAAATTAATGTCCAACAAAATAATAATTTTGATACTAATTTTATTTTTAATAAATATTATAAACTTTTCGAAGATATAGTCTTGCCAATAAAAGATATTTCCGTACACATTAATGTAAAAAATAATTTTGCACCAAAATTTTATAAATTTAGACCTGCTCCCTTTGCTATTAGAAATTTAATTGAAGAAGAACTATTATTTTTATTGAATAATGATATTATTGAAAATATAGTGGATAGCCCAATAGCTTCACCGCTAGTATGCGTCCCTAAGAAAAACGGCAAAATTAGAATTTGTGCAGACTTTAAGAGAACCTTAAATCCATTTATCGAAGATGTTAAATATCCGATACCGAACATCGATAATGTTTTACATTCTTTTTTTGGTAAAAGTATCTTTAGAAAAATTGATCTTTCAAGCGCATATCATCAGATACTTCTAGACGAGGAATCTCAAAAATTGACAGTTATTTCTACCCATAAAGGCCTTTTTAAATATAAAAGGCTGCCCTTCGGTATCAAGTCCGGAGCGACTATTTTCCAAAGAACTATGGACAATATTTTTTCCGGTCTTAAAAATGTAATAATATATTTAGACGATATTCTTTTAGCATCGTCTGATGTAAATTAGCATATTTCAGATATTGAGACAGTCATGAATAAATTATCTGATTTTAATTTTTCAATTAATAAAGAAAAATCTTTGTTTTTTTGTTGATGAAATCAATTATTTGGGACATAGAATAAATAAAAATGGAATCTATCCCCTTGAGGATAAATTGGACAGTATAAAAAAATGTCCTAAACCGAGTAACATTTCAGAATTGAAATCTTTCTTGGGCATGTTGTCATTCTACAGTAAATTCGTTAAAAATTTATCCATACATGCAAATCCTTTATTCTCTCTATTGAAAAAAAGTTATAATTGGAATTGGAAAAAAGAAAATGATCAGGCTTTCGAAAAATGTAAAAATTTGATTAGTACAAAAACTTGTTTGACGCATTATTCGCAAGATTTACCTCTTTATGTTACTTGTGATGCATCAAATTATGGTATTGGAGGATATATTTCCCATATTGTAAACGGCATTGAGAAACCAATTACTTTTGTTTCAAGAACACTAAATGACACAGAAAAGAAATATTCCCAGATAGAAGAAGAAGGGTTATCAATATTCTTTACCTTAAACAGGCTAAAACAATTCCTTTACGGAAGAAAATTTATTATTAATACAGATCACAAACCATTACTAGCCATTTTTGGCGATAAAAATAATTTACCAGCCTTAGTGGAAAATAGATTACATAGATGGTCACTCTCAATATCAAATTTTAATTTTGAAATTAAATATACTAAGGGAACTGAAATACCTCTTGCGGATTTTCTTTCAAGATTTCCAAATCCTGAGAAAGGGGAGAAGGAAGAGGAAATAGGAGAAATATTATTAATAGAAAATTCGATATTAGATTACGTCTTGGTATCGTACAAAACCCAAGAAGATCCAACTCTTAGAAAACTATATAAATTAGTCAAGTACGATAAGTATGATGTTGACTCAGAGGTAGATATAAAACCTTATAATAGAATTAAAAACGAGATAACAATAGTAAGAAATTGCCTATTTTTCGGAAATAGAATGATCATCCCCGATTCCTTAAGAGAATATGTTTTGAAAATCATCCATGAAAATCATATTGGAGTAAATAAAATGAAAACTCTGGCCAGATGTTCTGTCTATTGGCCGGGAATGGATGAGCAAATTGAGAAACTGTCTAAAAGCTGTAGCACTTGTATGGAAAACACATCAAAGCTGCCAAAACAGGAATTTACCGAGTGGACTCCACCAAACAAAGTTTGGAAGAGAATTCATCTTGACTATTTCTATTTTGCGGGAAAAACTTTTTTGATATTGGTGGATGCGCATTCTAATTGGATAGAATGTCAAATGGTTCCAAATACATCGGCGGGATTCTGCATAGACTTTTTGAGAGAATGTTTAGCGAGATATGGTATCCCGGAGGTGGCGGTAATGGATAATGGGCCCCCGTTTAGAAGTTATGAAATAAAGACATTTTTCGAAAGAAATGGTATACATGCGATGTTTAGCCCCGCTTACCATCCGGAGAGCAACGGACTAGCGGAAGTGTCTGTAAGAGAGATAAAAAAAGCTATGAAAAGAATTATTTCGGAGGAAAGAGAATTAAGAAACTTATCTCCTGTATGTTTTGCTTTTACCACGAATTACCCCTTGAGTTTGCTTTGATTAAGGCTTTATATGCATATAGATTGAGTCCTTTGACTAGAACGGAAAAATCCCCTGCTGGAATATTTTTAAATCGCGAGATTAGAACGAAGATTTCCATGTTGAGCAAGAAATCAGTAAGAGTGGGGAGATTGAAAAATAAAAAACAGAACAATAGCTACAAAATAAATGATAGAGTAAGATACAGATGGATGGAAAGAGGAAAACCGAAATGGATGTTTGGGATTGTAAAGAGAATAGTGGGAAGCAACAGCTGTATGATAGAAACTGATGGAATAGAAAGGAAAGTACACACTAACTATATGAGGAGAAGTATGGAGAGAAAGGATGTTTCGTCATCAGAAGAAGGAATAAGCTACCCAAGGCCTCAGACGTCAAGTCCCCTGACTCCTGCTACAATAGTAGCAGAATCTACACCTGGACCACCGACTGAATCTACACCTTCCCGGAGATATCCACTACGAGAGAGGAGACCACCGGATAGATATGTACCTTAATGAGTATTGCTATCTTAAAAAAGGGGGAGTTGATGTGGATGAACTTAAAAAAATAATTAAATATGAGTGATTGAATATTAGATAATAATTGAATATTTTAATTAATTTATTTTTCTATTGTTTTTTGACCAAGAAAAGGTAAATTCATTCTATCAAGAGATATGTAAATTTTGTTCGTTCAATTTTAATTTTAATTTTAGTTTTGCTTGGCTTGCATGTAAATATTCTTAAGGAAGAGAAATAAACTTTTTTTTCTTTTATAAGTGCAGACATCTTTTGTTTGATATAAATTTCTAGAAAATTATTTAAATAGCAAAATAAAAGATAAGTTAAATAATTCCCCTGCCGCGACCACTAATGGCCCAGGGAAGTCCCCTATGGAAGCAGGCACCCCCCGCACAGCTCGTGTCGACAAGACTCGAGAAGATAGGCAGGGTGCCCACTTGAGTCCGCGAAAAACGACGCGGCCGCCTGAGGATTTGGCCCCAGGTGCCTTCCGCACAGCTAGCTCTGAAAAACCAGAGCGTGAGGATAGGAAGGATCGTCTATCCCCCCCTGATATCCGTCTCAAGAATGTCATCAACATGGAGGTCCCGTTGGATCCTTTTATGTTGATCGACCCTTCTTCTGAGGCGAGAATCGGCCCAACAGTCGAGGAGTCGGGGTTTGGGATAGACTTCACGAAGCCAGGGTACCTCAACGACCTGAACGACTTTCTAAACCAGGCGTTGACACCCCAGAAGAAGAGTTCAGAGCTCACGGAGCTTGCCGAGGCCTTCCACGACTCCCTAGCCACCATACGGCGACAGAGGAGAGTTGGGAACGTTCACCTGAACATCCTCGAGCAATGCTTCGATAAGCTTCTCATGAAGCATAGAGCAGACACCGAAGAGCTCGAACTCCTGCGGGTGGAGAAGCGGAAGCTTGAGGACAAAATCCTCAGCCCATCCACCCTGCAGTATGGCATAGAAAGAGGAGTGGCAGCTGCTCTTGCAGAGTCGCTAAAATTAGCTGAGGTTGAGGTTTGTCCTCCCGATGACGCTTCCCCACTCCTCCCTAGGCGAGAGTCGCCCGCCCACCACGAGAAGACGAAAGAGCCCAAAAGGGCAACGACCCTGTAGTAGAGGGAGTCCCGGTCAACACACCAACCAAGACAAATGAGGCCGCTCTGCCATCTCCCACAAAACAGCCTGCTGTGAACAGCGAGACGGCAGAAAAAGAAATTAAAGCAGGGTGCTTTAGAGGTAGATCTGTGAGGACCCCTGTCACCAAGAAGGAAGTTTATAGGAGGATCAGGGGCATGTTCAGGACTTATGGTTGGACAGGTGGAGGAACAGTAAAAATGGGAGGGAGGTATTCAATTGGGTAACGGTACCCAAGTTCCTCTGTAAGGTAATGTTCCACAAACTTATTAGGGTAGTTTCGAGACATGGGCCCTTCCCCAGGAGTCTCCACAGATTCAAGATAAAGAGCAATCCTGATTGCGTCTGTGGAGAGAGGGATGTAGACGCACGCCACTACGTCTTGTATTGCTCAAGGGTGGTAGGGGTGCAGGAAGAGAGAAGGAGGGCGAGGGGCGCGATCGAGCTGCTGAGAAATCACAGCAAGCTTCTTGAGAAGGCTCACGACGTGGCGGCAGAGCTTTACCTCAGCTGTGAGTGAACAGGGTCGACCGGTGGCCGCCTTCCCGTGGTCCCCGCTGGACACAGTAGACAGTTTACTCTTTTGCTGTGACTGAAGGTCACGGGATATAAATTCCTTCCAGACTAGTCATCTGGGAGGTGGTTTTTCCAAGTACAATATTCAAGCCCCCAGCTTGGATGCCGTTACTTGGCTAATGAGTGGAACAAGATAGCAGCTAAGGTCATGCTTCGTATGCCGGCTTGTGGACCGTAAGGTCTGGGTGGCCATCTGCTCCAGGGGTGTCTAAAAGGTGTAGGCCCGGGGCCTTAGTTCTGACTGTACGGAGAGTGGGTAGGATTATGAGTCCGGCATCTGCAGTCCTCGGCTCCCAACTCGCGGGTAGTAGCGGTCTGTACCTGGCAGCTTGAAAGAGGGTGGCTGAGGCTAACTGATCACGACAGATCAATGTGGATCTTATTGGAAGAGTTAGCGATGCTAATAGGAGTCTGTGACAGGGGTGACGCCCAGTTGCAGATTGCGCAAAGTTGGGAGGCTTGACGGCCACCAACATATAACCTTCCCGTGGTGCGCCCTGAGCACGTTTTTAACGAAAACGTGGCCAACGCTGACAGCTAGTCTGACAAGTCTGGAAAGACGGATATGCCCAGTGACGGCCTTGGTACCCGTTGGCGGCTGGTGTCATTATATTACAGGACAACCCCCTCCCCCCCAATGCAATGACAAAGATACTGGTTATTGCAGAAAACGAGGCTCAGGTAGCGCCTGAGAACGGGTAGGAGGATGACCCCTCTTGCCGTGGAGTGAACGATCTTATCGGTGTTGACGGGCCAGCCCGAGGGTCTACAAACTTCCCATGCACCCATCTTATTGACAAAGCGAATAAAACGATAGCCCATGAAAACGATACCCAAGGGCCCTCTAAGGAGCTAAGACCCTTGAAGAATGTACGCGAGTGGACGCGTGCGTTAGACGACCCGGGTGACACTCCTCTGACGGTGGAGGAAGCTGTCTTGAAAGGACTCCATACACCACTGTGTCATTGGCGCTGACCCTGCCGAATTCGGTATCAGAAGATAGCCCTCGATCCGCTGATCAAGTGCCTGAAAGGCCCAGCACTGGATCTCAACCAGGCGAGAAGTTTTCGCCTAAAAACGAAAATATGAGGAATTCTAAAGAAATTTCCTCTGAAAATCAAAAAGATGCAAATTCGCTGGCAGGCGATATGCATGTAAATCTGGCCGACTGCTGCTTCGACCAGCGCTACAACACCTAACCCGACCTCGCTCAACTGGGCCGACAGCGAGATGGCGGAGGTGGACGCCAACGACGGCTACACCGTTGTGAAGAGCAAGAAAAGGCGCCTCACTTAAACGCCGGAGCACGCCGCTAGGCAGCCTGGCAGGCCTGCTGAGAAGCCCAGACCCCAGCAGCGGAAGCGGCCAACAGGGCCGAGAGCAGTGCCGCCTCAGGAGATCAAGGCAACATCGCCGACGCCAGGGCGAGGCAGGCCACTACCAACCACGAGAACTACGTCTTCGTGAAGCTGTGCCCAGACATCCCGGACTACTCCTACCTCAAGGCAATGAGCACGCTACTCGGGGGGCCAGAAAACATTACGCAGTTCAATCGAATGAACGGCCACTACATCGTGGGCCTCGCGAACAAGGTCCTCGCGAACCGTCTGGTCGCGGACGGCCTGGAAATCGAGGGAACGACCCTCAAGGCCTTCCCCTTCCGCAAGAGGGCGGAGCGCATAGTCGTGGCCAACCTGCCCGGCTTTGTGGAGGACAGCACTTGGGAGGGTCACCTCCATCGCCCCCATCCTGGTCAAAATGGGGGAGTTCACCTTCACCGACGGCCGCCGGGAGACGTTCATCCTGCTCCGATAGGGCGTAAGGCTGGAGACGCTGCCCACCCGACTGACCATCCAGTCCAAGGGAGACACCCTGTCGGCCTTCCTCTCTTTTGGAATCAAGTGTTCCAAATGCGGTAAACAGGGCCACCGCAGAGCCAACTGCCCAGCGCTCGCCAGGCAAGGAAACAGCAGCCCCAGGCAAGCAGCGTCTCCCACCGACGCAATAACTCCCCCCCTCCTCCTCCTCCTCAGCAGCCAAGGAAGCCGGCACCGGCGCCCGCAACACCGGCGTCCCCTGTCCAACCGGCGAAGACATCAACAGAGTCTCCGGCGATCCCCTCGGCGCCCCATCCTGGCGAACCGATGGATCTCGCCCAGCCCGCCCATGCCGCCCTCCCTGCTCCCCTGGCTGCCCAGCGACCCCTCGAGCCTCGCATCTCTCCGCTCGACCACGAGATGTCGGTGGAGAAGCTGACCTCACCTCCCTCCACGCCTGCCCGGGGAGAATCCGCACTCAAACAGCTGCTGAAGCACATCGAGGAGACCCCCACCCTTTCCATCGACTGGGACAAGCTGCCTGGCCTTAACTGCAAGGACGCACAGCAGCTCCTCACCTCTGAAACCACCATGAAGAGGCTAGCGCCCACGCTGACAGAGGTACAGGTCGCCACCCTCGACGAGTTGCACGAAACCTTCAGGGCCTCGTGCCCAGATTCCAACTCCACCATCCGCAAGACCCTCCAGAAGACCAGGAGGGTGCTGCGTGACCTACAGCGCCAATGAACCACCGCGTCGCCACCATCAACGCGCGAGGGCTCGCCACTCGGGGGAGGAGCCTTGCCCTTTGTCATCTCCTCAGGCAACATCACGTGGACATCGCGTTTGTCGAGGAGACAAACGCATTTCATCTGGGCAGTGGGCATCAGGCCACTTAGTGAAATAATCCATGGCGACCAAAATATATCTGTTGCCGCCTTTTGTGACTGGGAATGGACCTGAGGGAGTCCCACTGTGACCACAAGGTCTTCAATTCGGGGCTCTTGTCGGATATCATTTCCCAGCTTGGTTTTTCATTTCCCCTTTCTTTCCATTCCAAGATTGGGTCGACGTTGGGATCCCGTTGCTGGATAGTCCTACAACTTTCAGAGGTCCAATCGTCACTCGGCACCATAGTTGTCCTCCTCGAGGTTACTTCATGTTCATCAATTTTCTCACAATGCTTGCAGTCGCCACAAGGTCTTCTGGAGAGAGCATCTGCATTGCTATGTTTTCTTCCAGGCCGGTCCATAACGTTGGCAGAATTTAGTTTCCCTGGCTGTCTCTGGTCGGCAGCCTGACCGTGCACTGCCTCTTTAGATGACCATGTCGTCCACAGCGGAAACAGGGCCCAGCCGATCGTCTGCCAGGCCTGCCGGTCTCTTCTAGCCGTTCTAGTCTCTTCAGTATCTCCTCAATGGCGTTCGATTTCCCACCGCCTCCAGTGGTGCTTTGTTCCACAATTAATTCTGCACCACGGACCCGTGGGTACCCCGATTCGCTCACTCGGTAGGCCGCCTCCACTTCCAGGGCGCGAACCAGCGCCTCTCTTGATTTATCGAAAGAAGCAAGTCGTAACACTCTCTGGACTTCTACGTCTCGAATACCATCGATAAACGTCTGGGCAGCCCATTGGTCAAGGAAATCAATGGGAGCACCAGGGTAGGCCAGATGACAGAGCCTCTTGACAGCTTCAAACCCCTGCAAACTTTCCCCGACTTTTTGTCTTCTTAGCTTAAGTTGAGCTTGGTATACTTGCCTTAGATATTGTTCTCCATATCTCAACTCAAGTTCTCCCATCAACATCGCATAACTCTGTTGATCTGCACGCGGAACCGCCTGAAGCAGATCTAAGGCCGGTCCCCGAAGAGCCATAATCAAATTTGTCACTTTTTCGGTTTCTCCCGAGCCATTGTTGAGAGTCACTGCTTCGAATTGTCGCCTAAAACCCTCGAGGGAAGTTTGTCCGTCAAAGGTAGGCGGAGGTATGTTGCGGCCTGTAGGGGAGATCACAGCACCCTCTAGACTCTTCATGCGCGCCAGCTCGATCTCCAGCCTCTTGCACTCTGTCCGGACTTCACCAATATTATTCTCCAAGGCTGCCTGGACCCTCCCGATCTCACTATGCACCTAATCTCCAAATTTGTCACTTTCTGGTGGAACTCTTCCCTCTCCTGCTGTCGAAGAAGCCTTTCTTCCTCTTTTTCTTTAAGAAGCTTTTCTTCCTCTTTCTTTTTTTTTTTAAGAACTCTTCTTTTTTATTTAAGAAGCTTTTATTTCTCTTTCTCTTCTTCTTTAAGAACTCTTCTTTTTTCTTTAAGAAGCTTTTATTTCTCTTTCTCTTCTTTTTTAAGAAGCTTTTCTTCCTCTTTTTCTTTAAGAACTCTTCTTTTTTCTTTAAAAAGCTTTTCTTCCTCTTTCTCTTCCCGAAGCCCTTGAATCATCTGGGTGATTGTGGCCAGCAAATTTCAAATTTAGTAATGAACGGCAAAACCTTATTGACCGACAAAGAAATCGGAAATGAACTTGCATTTGAACTTCTCCAACCAGTTCTCCAAGGAAAAAGAAGAAGACCAACCAAATATAACTTATAATCACCAACAAGAAAAAATGCTCACAATGACGGCACCAAATGAAGTCAAGGAAGTGATTAAATACTTAGCTAACCACAAAGATCCTGGCCATGACAATATCACTCCGCAAATGGCCAAGAATCTTCCCATCAAATGGATTGTATTTCCAGCTGGAGTATTCAACGCCGCACTGCACTTGTGTTACTACCCCAAAGTCTGGAAGCATGCTATCATAATTCCAATTCCAAAAAAATCCGCTAAATCCCCTGAAGATCTAAGACCTATCAGCCTCCTCCCCACCATCGGCAAAATTTACGAAATAATTATTTTACGTAGACTTCAGATGTACTTGGACAACTCTAACTTCATCATCCCGCGGCAATTCGGATTTAGAAGGGGGCATTCAACAACTCAACAACTCATTGCAGTTATGGATTACATCCAGATAAGAAGATCCCACAAGGAAGTGGTAGGTGCTGTCTTTCTAGATTTTGCGAAAGCATTTGATAAAGTTTGGCATAATGGCCTTATAAAGAAACTCACAAAACACCAGTTTCCAAGTGAAATAATCAATTTTATGCAGAATTATCTACAGGGCAGGACATTTTCAGTCAAGCAAGGAAATTTTATAACTGAATCAAAGCCAATCCAGCCTGGAGTACCTCAAGGCTCTATCCTCGGACCCTACCTTTTCAATATTTACATTAATGACATCCCACTGCATTCTAAATGTAAACTTAAGCTCTTCGCAGATGACACAGCAATTTTATTTAACTCTAAATCAGTCGACCTATTGGTTACTCACAGCTTCAGAATTACCTAAATGACATAATCAAATGGTGCGATGAGTGGAAACTAGACATTAACCCAACTAAGACTCAAGCAATAGTTTTTCCCCCAAGAGATAACAAAATATTCAGGCCACAAACCAACTTGACAGTAAATTCAAGCACTATTAGTTGGGCCGACCATGCCAAGTACCTTGGTGTCCCTTTGGATTCGAAATTAAAATTTAACCTACATGTCCAAAACACCATAAGAAAGGCAAAGATAGCCAAAATATCTCTATCAAGCCTGCTTGATTTTAAAAGTAATTTAACAACAAAGCACAAATTCACGTTGTACAAAACCTGTATTCTACCCATCATCACGTACGCACTACCAGTCTGGGGCAAATATATCACACCTACGGATAAAAAAAAGAATAGATGCCTTCATGAGGATTTTCTTATGAATCACTATAGGAGCCCCATTCAATCTTTCAAACAAAATTCTCAAAGAAGATTTCAACCAGCCTAATATAGAAGAGATTTATCAAGACTCTGCGACAAGACTATTCTCGCAATTTCAAAAATCATCAAATCCAACTATACAAGAAATTGTTCAAAATCAAGGTGACCTCAGCCACCGAATCCGACGACCTGGATCCAATGGCTAGCTGACAGCCAAACACCCAACAACTGCCCTCCTGTAAGGTTCGGGGGGGGGGGGGGGGGGGGTCACTCCAGCATTACAACTCTCCATGTGTAAATAATCTGGACAAGGTGACTCACGAATTGTGCTCGAATGTAGCACCTGCAAATTGAGATGAAATAAATAAATAAATAAATCCCCGATGGGGGGAAAAAATTGGGACTAGAAGACCTTACCATAAAGGCCAATTAGCCCAGAATTCAAGAATTCATTCATTCCCCGATGGCCGGCTCAAAACCTTTGTACATTATGTAAATAATATTTTGTTTTCCTTATTCTACTCGCCTTAAGCCAGGCAGTACTTTTTCCAAACCATGTTTTTTTATATATTCCATAAGATCAATTAAATCTATTTTAATAACTGATTTTATTTATCATTGCCACGACTTCTCAACAAATATCTCTATTCTCAAAATAATCAGCATCAAGTATTAATTCTATGTAACTCTAATAATCAAAAAACAAACTCAAAAATCAAATTATATTATAATATACATATATTGAATTATATAATATATACAATATATTATATACTCTCTCTGATGAGCCAGGCCCTCCCATTAATATTTTCCATTGCAATAAGGGCAGTAGATTTTATTTATTTTTAAAAATAATCTTACGCGTCTATAATAGTTTGGAATTTTAATACTTTTTAAAAATAATTTTAGTTAGATAAAACATGTTTCACTTTTTTTAGAATTCCCAATACTTTTCTTCGAAAATTTTTGCACCCAAAATTTCGCCCTATTAATTATATTAATGAACAAAAAAAATCAGTTAAGTCTTAATTTTATTTCTTTAACTTGTGAAATATATAAATCATCAAGAACAGCTACTTTCAAATCTAACTTTATTCTGGTTTTGAAAATATTCTTGTCATGAGCGGGCGCTTATATATTAATTTAAAAACAACTAATTTTTATAAAATGTATAATTAATTTTATTCATTATTTTCAGATATTCATTATTTGATTTATATTTCACTACACTTCACTTTCTCTCTCTCTCTATTTCTCTCTTCAGGTATTGTTCAATTATAAGTTTAAAATAATAATTTTAATTAATCTAAAAATAAAATGGATAAAATCGACATGTCATTGGAAGAGATTATTCTCCAGGAGCGTTACGCCATGTCTGAACACCGTGGCTCCAAGAATCACCAAAATAAAAGGTTTAGAAAAGTTCCAAATCAATACAGAAGACAACAGTATGCTGGACAATGGAACAATAAGAACCAACAGCAGTTTAAAGGCCAACAACAATACAATAAGGGCAACAACAACCAACAATACAACATGAGCAAACAACAGCACAACAAAGGCAAACTAATCCTGTCCAATCTTCACTACAAGGTCATTAACCAAGACATCTTTGACCTGTTCCGCTCGTATGGAAAGATCCTTAGTTACACCATCCATTACAATGCTTCAGGGAAATCCCTCGGAATTGCTGAAGTTGTATTTGACCGCAAGGACACAGCAATTAAAGCGCTCCAGAGATACAACGGAGAGTTTCTGGATGGACGAAAGATGCATATCAAGCTTGAAGATGCTCAGCAGAAGACAAGCAGCATCAAGGACAGGCTAGGTCCATTTCCTCACAAGAGGAAGCAAGTCCAAGATCAGAGAGGCCCTCAGAACAAGAGGATCAGATTACAAGAGCAAGAATTTCGCACAGAGAAATTCCCAAAAAAAGAAATTGTTCACGTGAAGTTCGCAGATGATCCCCAGAACACAAATACCATCAAGAACCGGATGGATTCATTCCCTCAGAAGTGGAAAAAATACCAGTATCAGAACAAGATTATCAATCTAAAAGAAACACAAATGTCCACAAAGGAATCCGCACAAAAAGAAGTTGTTCACTTGAAGCTTGAAGATAATACACAGAAGTACAGCAGCATCAAAGAACAGTTGGGTCCTTCATCTCAGGAGAATGAGCAAGTCAAGGAACAGAATGGTCAACAGAACAATATGATCAGCCCACAAGAACAACAAATGTCCTCAAAAGAATCCACAAAAAAAGATGATAATAAAATTGAGCTTGAAGATATAGATGAGGACTTCAAGGATTTATTAGAGGACACTGACATGGAGGACGATTCCGACTTCGAAGAGAATATGGAATGGGATGAATTGCTTCTTTAAAGGATATAATAAAGAATTTAAAAAAAAATGTAATCAAATTCTCATATATATATACCAAATGCCTATTGGTATATATTTAGTTTAACTCACTTAAATACTTAAATTATTTTGACGGGAGAAGCGCCCATTGCTTCTATGGACACTTAAATACTGTATATCTATTTTTTATATATTTGTTTTGTTTAACATTTAAATACATGTTTATGGGGGGAGGGGTTCTGACTTTTTTTAAAATAAAAATATTAAAAATTTTCCAATATTTGACTCTTTTCCTTTATATTTATCCTTACAAAAGTACTTATCAACTGAGAGAATGACAATTCCTGGATTATAACCTATCATTAAAATTTGATAGTTCTTGGTAAAAATCGGGCTTTATGATTTATTATTAAACTGGCGAAACCGCTGGGAGGGTTCATCCCTGATGAGTCAGGCATTAATTTTTCCTTTGCATTAAGGGCAGTAAAATTGTTTAATTTTAAAAGAATCATACACGTCTATAAAAGTGTAGATTTTCATAACAGATGGAACGCTTATACATCGTTATAATTTATAAATTCGTTTATCTTTTAATAATAGACCGTTTGATGTTAAATAAAGTTCGTTTCTACTTACCTCTCCTGGCAACCATTTTATAACGCGACAATTATGTTGGGAAAAGAAAGAAAAAAGCCCATGTTGAAAAAGTTCCCATGACATATCTCGATATGAAACAATCTCTTATAAGAGACCACCTTCAAAAAAGTAATATTTTATTGATGTTTTATAGGTGGACTTTAATGGGAGGTCTATAAAAATAAAGGTCACCTCTCCTGTCAAAATAGACATCAAAACTCCATTGTGAAGACTTTATTTGATCCCTTATGGATCTCATGGAATAAAGTCCGCTCTGGACTAACGAGAGCCATTAGCCTGAAACCATAGTCGCTAGGTGGACGCTTCTCAGTTTGACAAAGCTGGTGTTGTGGCTTTGTCACCGACCTGAGGCCGCTAGTTTGCGGCGACAGTCAATAGATGGCGTCTAGCTTTGATGTCTATTTTGACGGGAGAGGTTATCTTTATAGATCAAGATCCTTGCGGCAAAATTTGTAACAAAGATTGAGATATCTTATCGGTGAGGATACCATTTCCCAGTATAATGGAGAAACGAAAGTGAGGTACATATTTTACTGTTGAATTAAAGGGTTATGACTATGGCATTCCTTTGGCTTTTTCTTTTAACTAGCTGTCGACTGCGCCATATGTTTTGTTCATTTATTTTTATTGAGAAAGATATATCTGTTGAACGACATTTGAAAATATCCCGCATGTGTTTCTTTTGAACCAAAAATCGAATTTTATTTTAAGGAGAAATAACGATTATTTCTAACCTTAGGGATGAAGTATGAGGAATTCCCATCCCTGGACACTTTTATTTTTCCGTTTATCATTACTCTTCACAATTCATACTTTCATATTTCATCCCTAAGGATAGAAATAATCGTTATTTCTCCTTAAAATGAACTTCGATTTTTCGTTCAAAAGAAACACATGCGGGATATTTTCAAATGTCGTTCTACAATCATAGGCCGCATTATATTGTATAAAGATATATCTCTAGAAAAGTCTTATTTAATTACAAAGTACAACATACCTGATATTATAAATCTTTTAAACTTATTTTACATATTTTTAAAAACAATAATAACATTGGTCAATGGTCAAATCAATTTAAAGCATTTATATTATATTACACATGTACTGTAAACATTTTGCTATTGTGAGCTACCACCTTCCTGATGCTCTACATTGTTAAAATATGAAATAATATCACAGAGTTAACCTCCCATGAGGGACCACCTCCAAGAGAGACTCCGCGTTTTTAGACTATGGTCTCTTAAGGAAGGTTTTCTGCTCTTTTATAATTCTAGTTTTATCGAATATGTTATTCTTTATAGAAGGTTGAAGAGGAAGTTTTGAAACACCTTTTAAGATAAAAAAAAATATTCTTATAATTAATTTTGAACTGTAAATAATAAAATATGGTATAACATTAAACCCTAATATTCAGAATGAATTTCATATTTTTCAATAATTTCCGACGCTAAATTTGAAAAGAAAAATTAAATTTGAAAGTTTATTTTTAAATAATGGTGAGTCCCAATATTAGAACACCTTTCTTTAGGTCAGACAATATTTCCTATTTTAGTATAGGTATCATCATGCGAGAAACATAGATGCTCCGGGTCTCTCCTGCAGGTGGTCTCTTATTGGAGGTTTACTTAAATACATAGTTATTTTGCATTATTTGTTTTTTGTTTCTTTTTAGTTTGGTGCTATATACACTAGTGTTAAAAATATTTGAAATAATATATTATGAAGAAGGCATCTCCTTATCGTGCCACTGAAAGTTGCTGATATCTTGCGCCATCTATCGGAATAAACATCAACTATTCTCGTTGATTTTTAATTATTCAAGAATTGGCCAAATACTTATTATTGAGTAATCAAGAGAAGCTAACCACGTACGCGTTTCGGGCTGTTGGCACTCATTAGCGTGGTGTAGCTGTACCTCAATGACCAATTTGGCCAATTCTGGAATAATTAAAAATCAAAGAGAATAGTTGATATTTATTCCGATAGATGGCGCAAGCCATCAGCAACTTTCAGTTGTACAATAAGGAGATGCCTTTTTCATAATTTATGCACCTTATCCCAGTACATTATCATATTTGTACTATTTTTTTTCTTCATATTTTAAATAATAATTTAAAAATACAAAAAGGCATATCCTGACCAGGAGCACATGTGCTTTTCAGAAGGCAGAGCGCCATCTGGTGGAACAGAAATCAACTATTCCTTGATTTAACCTGTTCCATGATATTTGGCTAACCCAACTTCTTGATGTTTGAATTTTGCAGAACATTGTGAATACTCTAAAAGAAGTCGGTGGACGAGTGGGTAAAACCCTCGATTCCCGACAGTCATGAACCGGGATCGAATCCCGCGTTGGACCTTTTGTTTTAATATGTGAATACCCATAATTGTTGCAAATATCATAAACTAGGTTGCTCTTTTTGAGAGGTACCTAATAAAATGAATTTGGAACATGTGAATACTCACCTCTTTAAAAATTTATATGAAAAATAAAAATTATGATTCTGGGGGCTACACACCTAAAATATAGTTTGTTTGATTATTCACATATCTAACACACTCATAAGTTGCCCGAGGATGCACGGGCGCGCGCTCCTGCCCCGAAATTTGCTGGCTTGGAATTTGTAACCGCCTCCGAAGAAAAGAATAATTTTAATTTTTTATGGGGGATTTCCCACCCCCCGAATCACCAATGGCCTTGGCTGAAAGTCATTTGCCATCTTCTAATGCTGATGCAATCAGCACTTCTCCGGCGACGGAGAAAACCACCACCAACCATCAGCCTGGAACAGGCAAGCCATCGACGAGCTGGGCGGATCTCGTCGATCGGGCGAATCAACTCCCCATGAAATAGGAAACAGACGACTTCACCAAGGTGGAACCAAGGAGAAAGAGGCCGGTGGACTCCGAAGCGGCAGGATTCAAGAATGAAAATTCTGAAAGAATTCAAGAAAATCCAAAATTTGCAAATTCGCCAGCCGGCAAATTGCATGCAAATCCGGCCGCCACGCGTGACGTCACGGCGCTAACGACTGCTACCTGCGCAGATCCAGCCCCGAGGGACTGGGCTGAGACCATGGATGTGGAGGATGGACCTAATGATGGCTTCACAGTCGTCAGGAACAAGAGGAGGCGCCGCGGCTCGGCGTCATCGGAGCACGCTACGAGGCAGCCCAAAGAGCCGAATAGCACCCAGCAGCGCAAGCGACCCACAGGGTCGAGAGCAGTGCCGCTCCAGGAGGTCAAGGCCACACGGGCAAACCTCGCCGACGCCAAGGCGAGACAGTCCACATCCAACCAGGACAACTACATTTTTATAGAGCAGTGTCCTGAGCTCTCGCCTTACGAATACCTCCAGGCCATCGACAAGCAGGTCGGGGGACCAAATCATATCATCCAGTTCAACAGGATGAACGGGCATGTCATCGTGGGCCTGTCCAGCAAGGACCTTGCGAGCCGTCTGGTCGAACAGGGCCTGGATATTGAGGGCACGACCCTAAAGGTCTTCCCCTACCGGAAGAGAGCCGAACGCATAGTTGTGGCAAATCTGCCCGGCTTTGTGGAGGATACCGCCGTCGTGGATGCCCTGCGACCCTACGGAAAAGTGAGCTTTAAAAAAATCATTATATCATATATATTTTGAATATAAATTAGTATATTTAACCCAGGAACCTGGGTTATAAATATATTTTTCTCTCTCTCTATCTATCATTATTAATCTTATTTATTCATTTTATGTTTTTAACCATATATAATCTTATATGTACATTGTAATAAATCAGTTTCAATCTCAATCTCTCTCTCTCTTTCTTGAGTTGAGGCATCCATCATCTGTTAATGTCAATCATATGTTATCAATTTCTTCACGTGAACTAACATTGAATAGAGGTTTAAATATAATATGAATAAATATAATAATACAACACATATACGGCTATAATTGCAATAGATATTAGTGGAGCTTTTGACAATACTCGGTGGCCAATGGTGATAAAAAGACTCGATGAGGATAATAAACCAGCATCAATAATAAATTTTATGAATTCCTATTTCACTAACCGGAAGATAAGATTTAGGTATTCTTCGAATGATTTCACTAAAAAACTAAGTAGAGGATGTCTGAAAGGAGGATCTTTATCTCCTACAATTTGGAACATCATAATGTGTGTGTGAATGATCTATTTTCATACACAACTTTCAGGTACCTAATAGCGAAATTTTTGGATATGCAGATGATCTAACGGTAATATGTTAGAATACAGATGTAACAAATCTTAAGATTACAATTTAAAATTCAATAGGAAAATTAAATATGTGGTGCGAAGACAACAAACTTTAAATATCAAGACTGAAAACAAAGATTTTACATTTATTGAATTGTAAAAACGATGTAATTAACTTGCATGATAATATTTTCAAACCAGTTGTAAACCTTAAAATACTAGGTTTGACTTTCAAAAATCATCGAAACAAGAAAATATTATATTTTATGCCTCACATCGAGTGTTATTGCAAAAACAACTAGAGCCAGTGGATATCTTCTTGGTTTAACAAAGAAATCGTGGAGATTGGATAGTAGGCGATTATTAACATTAAATAAGACCTTATTTAGAAGCACAATAACTTATGGTTCAACAATCTGGTACCCATATATAAATACGAGATATGAAAACAAATTGTATGCACTACAGTATAAAATTCTTAAACTCTCTATACAAGCTTATAATACAGCATCCTCGAATTGTATACATGTTCTCGCAAAAATACCTTAAATTACGGATTTCATTTTGTCAAACATACTTAAAGTTGGAATAGATTATAATAGAAATGATCCAGCAAAAAGAATGATAACATCTAATTTTATAAATGAAAAAAAATCAAAAATACTACAAGAATCTAAAGATAATTTCAGAGAATATTTTGAAAACTCAAAATTACCCAAATTTATCCATCCAAAATTTTATTATATACAATATTTTACGGGGCATGGAGACTTTAACACATACTTATACAGAATTGATTCTTCAATCTTCTTATGTGACCAAGATCAGAGCCCTAAGCGTATCTTAATCCATGCCCACTTGTTGCGGTTTGAGAGCACAATTTCAGATACACAGTTCTAGTTTAAACCAAACGGTTTCAAGTAAAGAAGAATATAGAAAATTTAACAAATTCTGTAGACTCTATACCAAATGCCATGGACCTGAATTACATTAAGAATTGATATTTATAGTTTTAAATAGTAGTTTTTTATTGCGGTTATTATTATTTTTTAATATTCTATATTTGTGCCACTGGTTTAGTGGTTGTAAATCTATATATATATATTGGACTTTTGATAATATGTGTGTGAATAACCTTTATTTATTGTATAATTTATTGTTCTAAAATGTAAATTCAAATAACTCTCACTCTCTAAAACTATAAATAATTTGTATATATATGTTGAACTATTTACATAAAATAAATTAAACATTTACATGCATATATCCACATAGGATATAGCGTGTTTTTGTAAAAATAAATAAACAAAACATA
>CP092879.1:58225301-58483248 GCA_030710605.1 Cordylochernes scorpioides
ATATACATGTAGTTGAGGAAGGAAGGATGGTATTGTTGATATAGGGATGATATAGAATTTGTGGATGATACGAAGAAATTGATTTCTCTCTAGGAAATAACATTACAAAATCAGAGAATGCTCATCACAACTAGATTCTTATTCATGTTATGACAAATGATACGCTCTCCGGAAAGAAGTGTCACATTTCTAGGAAGTGACCTCACATCCTTTGTTCACTAGGTCACGTCAACGTACTATGCCAAAAGGAAAATGTTTAAGATTAAACAATAAGATAATGATGTGATATCTTTATGATGAAAAAGGATTTTCTTTAACCTTTATTAATCTAATTTATTTAAACGTTTCGGCAACCCACTGTAGCTCTTTTCGAGAAATTCTATTTTGATAATAAAATCAATGTAAGACTTCAGGAAGTTTGATATTTTGATGTTGCCCTTTGTCTATTTTTTTTTTAAGGAGACAGAGGGGCAATTTTGTTTACACCAGGTTATCTCATGTGTCTTCAATAAAGGTGAATTAAATATCTTTCAGTTATTGTGTGAATCCCGATATACATGCTAAAAGGTACAACTTCCTTAAGTTTTGTCTATGAGTGTATATACACTTGGTTATCTCCTATGTCTTCAATAAAGGTCATTGTAATATAATTCAGAGTTGTTGTCTGAATCCCAATATACATGCTAAAAGCTACAACTTCCTTAAGTTTTGTCCATGAGTGTATATACACTTAGTTATCTCGTATGTCTTCAATAAAGGTCACTGTAATATCTTTCAGAGTTATTGTCTGAATCCCAATATACATGCTAAAAGCTACAACTTCCTTAAGTTTTGTCCATGAGTGTATATACACTTGGTTATCTCCTATGTCTTCAATAAAGGTCATTGTAATATAATTCTGAGTTGTTGTCTGAATCCCAATATACATGCTAAAAGCTACAACTTCCTTAAGTTTTGCCCATGAGTGTATATACACTTGGTTATCTCGTATGTCTTCAATAAAGATCATTGTAATATAATTCAGAGTTGTTGTCTGAATCCCAATATACATGCTAAAAGCTACAACTTCCTTAAGTTTTGTCCATGAGTGTATATACACTTGGTTATCTCCTATGTCTTCAATAAAGGTCATTGTAATATAATTCAGAGTTGTTGTCTGAATCCCAATATACATGCTAAAAGCTACAACTTCCTTAAGTTTTGTCCATGAGTGTATATACACTTGGTTATCTCCTATGTCTTCAATAAAGGTCATTGTAATATAATTCAGAGTTGTTGTCTGAATCCCAATATACATGCTAAAAGCTACAACTTCCTTAAGTTTTGTCCATGAGTGTATATACACTTGGTTATCTCCTATGTCTTCAATAAAGGTCATTGTAATATAATTCAGAGTTGTTGTCTGAATCCCAATATACATGCTAAAAGGTACAACTTCCTTAAGTTTTGTCTATGAGTGTATATACACTTGGTTATCTCGTCTGTCTTCAATAACGGTCACTGTAATATCTTTCAAAGTTATTGTCTGAATCCCGATATACATGCTGAAAGGTACAACTTCCTTAAGTTTTGTCTATGAGTGTATATACACTTGGTTATCTCGTGTGTCTTCAATAAAGGTCACTGTAATATCTTTCAGAGTTATTGTCTGAATCCCGATATACATGCTAAAAGGTACAACTTCCTTAAGTTTTGTCTATGAGTGTATATACACTTGGTTATCTCGTGTGTCTTCAATAAAGGTCACTGTAATATCTTTCAGAGTTATTGTCTGAATCCCGATATACATGCTGAAAGGTACAACTTCCTTAAGTTTTGTCCATGAGTGTATATACACTTGGTTATCTCGTATGTCTTCAATAAAGATCATTGTAATATCTTTCAGAGTTGTTGTCTGAATCCCGATATACATGATAAAAGGTACAGCTTCCTTAAGTTTTGTCCATGAGTGTATATACACTTGGTTATCTCGTATGTCTTCAATAAAGATCATTGTAATATAATTCAGAGTTATTGTCTGAATCCCGATATACATGCTAAAAGGTAAAACTTCCTTAAGTTTTGTCCATGAGTGTAGAGGCCCGCTTTTCACACATGTATATCATTCTTTCTTAAGATTGAAGATAGAATTTGTGACTCTTATAATAGAGAAAGAGATGAGTGACATTTTCCAAGTGCGAATTCGTATTCTAGGCGAGAATGGTTCGGATTGTGGGAATTTATCGAAATTAGATAATTTAAACTTCATTTGTAGTTAATTCTTCTATAGATAGAGCTGTTAGTAAAGTGGATAATATGCTTAGGTAGAGCAGGACATATTACTTAATTGTGAAAAAAAAATTAAAGTCTGATTGTTAGAACGTCGGCCCTAGCAACAATTAAATATAAAGAATAAAAAATCAGATAGAGTTACTGGACAGTTAATAGTCTAGAAAAATATAATTTTTGAGTGTATAGAAAAATAGAAGAAAAATATTGATTCCCAAGCCAGAATGAAGTTTTTAAAAAAATTAGCTCAATATGATAATCAGATTTGGTATTAAATTGCTTTTAAGAAGGCCCGAAGAATTGATCAGGGCTGCACCACATCTGCCTGATATGGGTGATGGTTTTAAAGGCCCAAACGTTGCGAATGATCAAGGAATTTTTCAAAGCAGGACTATAGTTGCAAGACCTGGCCGCTGGTTTTTTAGGCCGCACGTTGCAAAGGATCAAGGAATTGTTCAACGTGGAACCATTACTGCAAGATTTGGCCACTGTTTTTTTTTTTTTTTTTTTAGAGGCCGCACGTTGTAAAAGATCAAGGAATTGTTCAACGTGGAACCATAACTGCAAGATTTGGCCGCCCTTTTTTTTTTAGGGACCGCACGTTGCAAAGGATCAAGGAATTGTTCAACGGGGAATCACAACTGCAAGATTTGGCCGCTGTTTTTTTTAGAGGCCGCACGTTGAAAAGGATCAAGAAATTGTCCAACGTGAAACCATTGCTTCAAGACCTGGTCACTGGTTTTAGAGGCTTCAGGTTGCGATGGTGAAGGGATTGTTCAAAGCGGAACCTTTGCTTCAAAAGCTGAATACTGGATTTAGAGGCCGCAAGCTGTGAATGATCTAGGAATTTTTCAAAGCAGAGCCATTGCTAAAAGATCTGGTCGCTGGTTTTAAAGTTGAACATTGTAAAAGATCAAGGGATTGTTCAAAGCGGCACTCTAGCTGCAATGTCTTGCCGCTCGTATTAGAGGTTGCACGTTGCGACAGAAAAAAAAAAGTTCAAAGCGACACTATACCCGCATGATCTGGCCTCTGGTTTTAGAAGTACGTTGCAAATGAACTAGGAATTATTCCAAACGGAACCATTACTACAAGATCTAGCCGCTATTTTAGAGGCCGAATGTTGCGAATGATCAAGAAACTGTTTGAAGCGGAACCATAACTGCATGATCTGGCAGCTGATCTTAGAAGCTACACGCTGCAATGGTAAAGGAACTGTTCAAAGTGAAACCTTTGCTGCAAAATCTGACCACTGGTTTTAGAGGACGCACGCTTCGAAGGATTAAGGAATTGTTCACCTTTCACCCCCTTGCACCATAGCTGCAAAGTGTAGCCGCTGGCTTTAGAGGCCAAAGTTGCCAAGGATTAAGGAATTGTTGAGAGTGAAAACATAGCTGCAATATTTGACCGCTGATTTTAGAACCGCATGTTGCCAAAGAACAGTGAATCTTTCAATTTGGAACCATTGCCTGGGTTCATAGACCGCACGTGCGATGTTAATGGATTTGTTCACAGTGGAACCATAGCTTGAAGATCTGGCTGTTGGCTTTAGATACCACCCGTTGGCAATGGAATTGTTCAAAGAGGAACCATTTCTGCAAAATCTGGCTTCTAGTTTCATAGGCTGCACGTTGCGAAGGCTCAAGGAATTGTTCAAAACCGAACCATAACTGCAAGATCTGGCTGTTGGTTTTAGATACCACCCGTTGGTAATGGAATTGTTCAAAGAAGAACCATTTCTGAAAGATCTGGCCTCTGGTTTCATAGACCGCACGTTGCGAAGGATCAAGGAATTATTCAAAACCGAACCACAGCTGCAAGATCTGGCTGTTGGTTTTAGATACCACCTGTTGGTAATGGAATTGTTCAAAGAGGAACCATTTCTACAAGATCTGGCTTCTAGTTTCATAGGCTGCACGTTGCGAAGGATCAAGGAATTGTTAAAAACCGAACCATAACTGCAATATCTGGCTGTTGGTTTTAGATACCACCTGTTGCGCTAAGAGAATAGGAATTATTTAAAGCGGCATCATTGTTACAAGATTTAGCTGCTGATCTTAGAGGCCGCATATTGCGAAGGCTCAAGGAATTTTTCATAGCGTCATCACAGCTGCAAGTTCTACAGAAATATCGCTGGCTCAGCTCCACAAAGGCAGGTGGTTCGCCAGTTTGATCAATGACACCGTTCTAATATAATATTGGCATATTATACTTTTACTGTGGAGAGAAATTCTTGGTTAAGGTATTTGTGCAAATTATATGGAGATAAGGCTACATGACAGTAGAAATATATATATATATATATATATATATATATCATGTGTTAAGCGTATTTACGCAAATTTGGCCTTAAATACCCATTTCTTGGTTTCTCAAGAACCTGCTTCACGCTGACGTGCGCCAACAGCGCGAAACACGTTCGTTTTTTCGTTCAGGGAACAGGCTAAATCAATGATTAGTTTATTTTTGTTTCACTAGATGGCGCTCTGCCATCTAAAAAGCACAAGTGCTTTTGGTCAGGATATGCCTTCTTTATATATATACATACCTGCATCGAGCATTTCTCTTCCACAAACAATAAACAAATAATCCAGTTAGGCATTAATTAAGCGCATAAGGCACTAGCCATATATATAAGAATTCCTTTTAAGTGCCGAATATACTTCACAAACCTGCTTATTCTCCAGACTTAGCTCCCAATGACGTTTTTCTATTCCCCCCCAAAAAAAAATCAAAATGGCTTTGAAAGGGAGGGTTTTCGACACTAGAGAAACCATCATTGTTATAAAATAAATATAGCTTCCAGGGTTAAGTTTCTTGTGCAACTTTTTATTTTCAAGCTTTCGGACTTGTCAGTCCTTCAACAGGAGTATCACGTTAACAACTTAATAATAAATACAATTTTTATATAGACATCATTATATACATATTTTAAATACCTATTATATATTGAGAGAAAACGAAAAAGCCATGACCCACCTGTGCTGTGTGAGCAGAAGAGCTTAAATTGACTTGTTCCATATGTAAATACCTGTTTTCTTTCCTTTTTTCGCTCTCCACTTCTCCCTTCCATATTTCCATTTTTTTTCTTATTTTTTTATTCTTTCTTATAATCTGTATTTATTTACCATAGGTATATAATCTTTCTCCATTTTTTATTTCCCACTTTCATAGGTTTCTCCGTCTTGTAACCCCAAGGAGAATCCTCTGTAAGACCTGTGTGTCTTAATAAAGGCTTTTGTGTGTGTGTGTGTATATTGAGAGAAAAATATACTACAATATTTCTGTTTAAAACCATCATTGTGGAATCGGAAAAGCTTTTTGTCTTAATTTTCCAAAACTGATATTGTGGTTCATTCTACATCACCACTAGTAATTTTTTTTTACTAGGATGATGCACATTCCCATCGTTCTGATGTACAATTAAAGGGAGAGCTACCTATTTAGGTATGAAGGCGTTAATATATGACCCTACTCCGGTAGAAGAGCTCCAATACCAGAAAGATCGAGTTAATTAAATTATATTTGTAAAACGACATTTGAAATACTATCCCTCATTCTTTTCAACGAAAATTCAAAATTTATTTCAAGGACAAACAATAACAGGAATTCCCATCCTTGGACACTTTTATTTTTCGGTTTATCATTGCTCGGTTCACCCTTTCATACCTCATCCAAGAGGTTGAAAATGGTCGTTGTTTCTCCTTGAAATAAATTTTGATTTTTCGTTGAAAAGAAACACATGCGGGATAGTATTTCAAATGTCGTTTTACAATCATAAGTCACATTATATTATATTGTAATATAAATTATATTTTTTGTAAGAAACTATTCTCTGGATGGATTTTTTTCTTCTCTTAAGTGATATACTATGTGTTGGAAAGGCTATCATTAATAAAATTTTAAAAAAGACTGATACTTTGAAGACAATGACAATTATCATAATTGTACTGACATCTTGTAGTACACTGACATATAAAAGTGCACAGTCTGTACTATTTTAAGATGATAATTATATACCCAGTAGAACCTCCCTGTAAAGGACACCTAGTTGCAGAGCCAAAGTGTCCTTTATGGATAGGTGTCTTACCGGAGAGTTACTAAATAGTAAAAATGGTAATTTTGCAAATGAAAACTGTCCTTTGTAGAGAGGTGTCCTCTCACCTGAGAATTGCTAAATAGTAAAAATGGTAATTTTGCAAATGAAAACTATCCTTTGTAGAGAGGTGTCTTCTTACCGGAGAGTTACTAAATAGTAAAAATAGTAATTTTGCAAATGAAAACTGTCCTTTGTAGAGAGGTGTCTTCTTACCGGAGAGTTACTAAATAGTAAAAATAGTGATTTTGCAAATGAAAACTGTCCTTTGTAGAGAGGTGTCCTCTTACCGGAGAGTTGCTAAATAGTAAAAATGGTAATTTTTCAAATGAAAACTGTCCTTTGTAGAGAGGTGTCTTCTTACCGGAGAGTTGCTAAATAGTAAAAATGGTAATTTTGCAAATGAAAACTGTCCTTTGTAGAGAGGTGTCCTCTCACCTGAGAATTGCTAAATAGTAAAAATGGTAATTTTGCAAATGAAAACTGTCCTTTGCAGAGAGGTGTCTTCTTACCGGAGAGTTTCTAAATAGTAAAAATGGTAATTTTGCAAATGAAAACTATTCTTTGTAGAGAGGTGTCCTCTCACCTGAGAATTGCTAAATAGTAAAAATGGTAATTTTGCAAATGAAAACTGTCCTTTGTAGAGAGGTGTCCTCTTACTGGAGAGTTTCTAAATAGTAAAAATGGTAATTTTGCAAATGAAAACTATTCTTTGTAGAGAGGTGTCTTCTTACCGGAGAGTTACTAAATAGTAAAAATAGTAATTTTGCAAATGAAAACTGTCCTTTGTAGAGAGGTGTCTTCTTACCGGAGAGTTACTAAATAGTAAAATAGTAATTTTGCAAATGAAAACTGTCCTTTGTAGAGAGGTGTCTTCTACCGCGAGTGTCCTCAGAGGTTCTACTGTATATAGTGACCCTGATCTGGAATGTTATTGGAATTTGCCACTGAGATATCTAATCTAAAGAAAATAAAGCAGCGGATAACCTACTAAATAATTCGAAAATATTGAAGACTTTTCAAGCAAAGAGAATCACCATTCAAGACAATATCCAGATACCAGATTTGGCTATTTACCAAACACTTTTGTCTTCTCCACTGATATGGCCGTGCATCTTTTTTTGGCAGTATCACATAGTGACCCTGATCTGGAATGTGAAATCTTGCTTTTGGAATTTGCCACTGAGATATCTAATCTAAAGAAAATAAAGCAGCGGTATTGGATTACCTACTAAATAAGTAGTGTGTCTGTCCTTTATGCCTGACAAAACCACTCATTGGAACGCCATGAAACTTTGGGAAGTTATTTAGTATAGTACTGGGAAGGTTTCTAGCAAATAAAATTTTTGATATAACTTTTCGCCTAAAAATAATCAAGATAAATATTCTAATTTATCGGTTATAATTCAACTGAGAAAAAACCAAACGGGAAGATTATAATATTACGAGATATAGATGGTCAGCCGATGGACTCGCAATGTTTAAAATGAAACTGGAAGAATTGCGGGAAAAAAACATACCAGCCTCCGATGACCTTGTATACACTTTCAATCAGCGAATTTTGGAAGCAATGTCATCTGCAAAAATAACCTACTCAATTAAGGGCGGCCCCAGGAAATCTAAGCCGTGGTTCGATAAGGACTGCTATGATATGAAAAAACTGGTAAAAGAAAGTCTGAAGAAATATCGTAAAACAAATAGATTGGAAGACAGAGAATGTTATGCTTCTTCCAGAAAGAAATATCTCGCTTTATTGGATCTAAAAAGGAAAGGCTTTGATAATGAAAAACAGGAAATACTCAGAAATGCTAAAGACTCAAAGACCTTCTGGAAAACTATTGCGCTCTACAAAAGCACATCTATAATCCAAGGAGAAATATCTATACAGGACTGGCTGAACTTTTACCGCGAACTAATGACTACAGAGAAAAATTTGAGAATTTGTAATTTACATAATGTGATTTCTCAGAACGATCCTTTATTGGACTCAGAGATAACCAATGCAGACATATACAAGGAGATAGCTGGTTTGAGGAGTAACAAGGCATGCGGGCCCGATGGCACCCCCAATGAAGTATTAAAAACACTCCCTGATTCGTACATACTGCTGTTGAAACAACTCTACAATAGTGTTATGACGACTGGAAAATACCCAACAATTTGGACTAATTCCACTATACACCCAATCTTTAAAAATGGTTATAAGAACAGGCCCTCCAACTACCGAGGTATTGCACTGATTAGCAATGTATCAAAGCTTTTCACATCAATCCTAAGATCACGACTGGAGGAATGGGTCGAAGGAAGAAGGGTTATACCCGAAAACCAAGCGGGATTTAGAAAAGGAAGATCATGTATTGACCACATATTTACACTAACTACTTTAATCCAACTATCATTAAGAAAAAAGAGGGGAAAACTATATGTCTTTTTTTGTCGATCTAAGGAAGGCATTTGATACTGTACCTCACTCAATACTTTGGAAAAAACTTTACAACCTAGGCATAAGTTACCAATTCATAAGTACGATCAGAAGTTACTACGAACAAGCAACTATAGCTATCAGATGGAAGGGATCATTTACGGAAAGTATTAAGATAAACTCGGGAGTCCTCCAGGGAGAACCACTTTCCCCACTGCTATTTATATTATTTATCACGGACTTAATCGAAATTTATAATAACTCAGACCTGCCGAGTGTAAATTTGCCAGAATTTGGAGATATCCATTTATTGCTGTACGCCGACGACATAGCAATTATAGGTGAGTCCAGGATGAACCTCCAAAAGAAGATCAAAATACTGAAAGAATCTCTCGATGAAAACTTAATGACACTAAATGAGTCCAAGTCAAAGATTATGGTGTTCCGTAATGGAGGTAAACCCTCAAATAAGGATAGATGGTTCTGGAATGATAAACCCATAACAATAACTTCAAGATATACATACTTGGGATTCCCTCTGACGCCAACAATAACAACTACTCACCCGGCAAATTACTTTAAAGGAAAAGCACTTACAGCAATTAACGCCACACACCCAATATTAATAAAATCAAAAGCAAAGTCAATAAATTTATCAACCAAACTCTTTGATACAATAGTGAGAGCTGTCCTGATGTATGCCGCTCCATTGTGGGCAACAGAGCATAAAGACTTATTGGATAGTATACAAGACATATTTATCCGTAGGTTCCTGAATCTGCCCAGATACACTCCATGCTACCTAATCAGATTAGAAACCGGTCGTATCTCATTGAGTGTAACAGCCTTAAGATTAACCCTGAAGTATTGGCTGCGGGTGTTGAATATGAGCAGTGACAGATTGCCACGTATATGTTTTAATAGAACACGGGAACTGTCTAATGCTTCGGCCACACCCATCGGTTTCATTAAAAAGCTCACCAATCTGCTTAACAATAATGGATCCCCTGCACTTGTTTCCTGTGATGACCCTGAAACGCTGAGGAGCGCGATTACAGGGCTCTTAAAAACAGCGGCAGACCAATCTATACAAAACGACCTTACAAGAATGGATAAATCTAAGCTATACTCTCACTACAAAGACATTCACATATCTTTCATGACGGAGGGATACCTTTTAGGAGATTTTCCTTTCCCGGTTGTAAGACTACTCGCACAAGTTAGAATACTTTCAAGTTTTTTTTAGAGAAAACCACACCAAGATGCTCTGCGGTGAGGACCCGACTTGTACCTTCTGTAATTCAAAACTAAAAAATGAAATCACTCACTATATTTTTGATTGCCCTGCTCTGAAAGAAGAAAGAAGAACCCTTATGCTCAAAACTGGGCAACTCTGTGCTTCACTTCCATCAATAATTGACAATATGACCCAGAATAAGTATATTGCTACGGCGTTTTATGGTTTCCACAAGTCCATATCTCAGAAGAAGGCCAAGTGATACTCACTCCTCACTTTCTTACTGCTACTCTTTTTGTGTTGATTTCTTGCTTCCCTCTTTCTTTTTTTTTCTTTTTCTTCTTACTCTGTATATATCGTTATTTCCTTTGTCTCACTGCTTTGTTCTTATGCATACCTCTGGTGAATCCTGTATAGGGTCAGTGACCCTAAATAAAGGCTTTTTTGTTGTTGTTGTTGTAATTCAACAATCTGCTCTAAATATTATCATGATGATACGATGATTTTGTAATGTAGAAAATTAGGAAAGACAAAATTCAGGATGACACGGCAATTTATTTAAGACAAGAATAATGATACAATTCCAAGGCAAGATACTATTCTTTTATCTTCCAATTACCGAGGCAACCAATTAATATTGATTTTATTCAACTTATCGAGTATTTTTCAAGTCCCCGGGAAAAAATGTTCACTTTATCGAGGGATTCGTTAGACAAACCTTCACTCGGGTAAAACCCGGGCGAAGCCGGGTACATCCGCTAGTAGATTATATTTAGAATTTTTAGAAGTCAAAATCTGTATATTAACATTTGTAATCATTAAATAATCTTTTAAATATTGATTTCAATCATTATTTAGCGCTTATTTCATAAAGTTACATAAGTGGGTTGAATCAACCCAACACGTCCAGTTACGTAAGAAAAATCCACCCGTCCAGTTATGGGTTAAGATATTTTGTCTTATATACCTATTCTTCTGAGAGATACAGAAAAAAAATAGATATACAGAAAATGAGGATAAACAAAGTTGCATGGGAAATATGTAAATATAAAGCCATAAATATTTTGATATACTAGTTTAATACATATGTTTATTCACTCTTATGGTATTCTTTTTATGTAAGAATCTTTTTTGTAGTACAGAGAATTAATCATGTTTCACTATTGAAAACTAGGACCATAAAATACACCTTATGCAACGGTGAATTTAGTCTCGATTTTCAACACTACATGTTCTACTGCACGGCAATGGAAGAAAGAGAAATTCTTCGTCAAGAGACCGGCTATAATAGCAATTCGCCTTATGTTTTAATGGCGAAAGTCGTAAAATCCATACCCTTTGCATTCGCTTTTTATAAATACTGGAAATCAGCTCAATCAAAATGTTTAGCACAGACACCGGATCCAACTCGATAATTGGTCGAGGTCAATACCCAATATTTGTATATAACTATGATGCTAATCTGTTATTTTATTTATTTTGTCCTACCGGGAGAATCCTGTATGGCACGTGTGCCCAATAAAGGCTATTGTTGTTGTTGTTGATATTCTTTTTATTTATAGATTCCGGTAAGTTATGGGAGAGAAGAGGGGAAAAAAAAAACATATACATACAACTATAATACAAAATTCCCATACCTGGACACTTTATTTTTCAGTTTATCATTACTCTTCACAATTCATCTTTTCATACTTCATCTCTAAGGTTAGAAATAATCGCTATTTCTCCTTAAAATAAATTTCGATATTTCGTTCAAAAAAAAACACATGCGGGATAATTTTCAAATGTCGTTCTATATACAACTATACATCGTTCTTTAGAGAGAGAAATGGATATAGAGGGGGAAAAAAGGAGCATACATTCACTTAGGTTCTTTTCTTCTGATTGCTTTTTTTGTAAAAATTATATATACTCATGGACAAAACTTAAGGAAGTTTCATTTTTTGATGTGCAGGTTGTCTTTTTTTTTTTTTTTTTAGGTGACAGAGGCAATTTTGTTCACTGTATATACGCTGCGTGACATTGAAAATGGAACACCAAGAAATAGTGGCCAGAAAGTGATGAAACTCGGCAGACAGAGAGAGACAGGGACGAACAATAAGTGATCTTTATTTCAAAATTATAGTCATAATACAGAGCAAGAACGGCGTCGGCTTAGTAGCAAGTAGGACCACCGCGGACGGCGATGCACGCAGCAACACGTCTAGGTAGAGAGTCAATCAGAGTACGGATGGCGTCCTGAGGGATGGCTCTCCATTCCCTCTCAACCATTTGCCACAGTTCGTCTTCTGAACGCGGCTGTGGCAAGGCATGCAAACGGCGTCCAACGATGTCCCAGACGTGCTCGATTGGTGAGAGATCAGGAGAGTACGGTGGCCAGGGAAGCATCTGTACATCTTGCAGAGCTTGTTGGCTAATGCGAGCAGTGTGCGGTCGGGCGTTATCCTGCAGATAAAGGGCATTGGGTACCCCCTGAAGGTAGGGGAGTGTCACCGGTCGCGGCACATCATCAACGCATCGTTGGGCCGTCATAGTGCCCTGAATACGAAGTAAAGGTGACCTGGAATCATACGCGATTGCGCCCCAAACCATGATTCCACGTTGTCGCACGGTGGGGCGTTCCACAATTGCTGCCGGATTGGACCTTTCTCCACGTCGACGCCACACGCGTACACGGCGACTATCACTGGACAAGCAGAAACGCGACTCATCTGAGAACACGACCCTGTGCCATTCCGTCATCCACGTCGATCTAGCCCGGCACCATTCCAAACGTTGACGCCTATTCGGTGGGGTCAATGGCAGTCTTCTTAGCGGACGGCATGAGTGCAAGCCATTAGCAACCAATCGACGGTAAATGGTTCTGGTAGAGATGGAATGATCTAGGGTGTCTTGCACATGTTGCAGGATGGCGGTACAAGTGGCTTGTGGGGCCGCCACTGCTTGTCGAAGGATACGCCGATCCACACGTGCTGACGCCACTCTGGTTGCACCGACATTCCTATAAATTGCCACATTTCCTTGTTCCAACCATCTTCTCCACAGTCGGTGCACCGTGGACGCACCAAGGTGTGTATCAGCTGCGATTTGACGTATGGACCAACCTGCCCTTTTCAGTCCGATCATCATGCCCCTCGTAAAAGCGTCTGTCTGCTTGAACTGCCTCCGTTTACGATGACCTGGCATTCTCTGTTATTACACGTGTCTTTTGACACAAGAACAAAATTTCTACAATGATTTTCCTTGAAGAAATAACGACACGAATACTGTCCTTTCTGCAAGTTCCTTCCCTTATATCTTACTCCATGTGCGCACGAGTGCTGCGCATTTTACATCATTTGCATAACTCGGTTAGGCGCGTCTACCCTGAAATTTGCATAATTTTCTGGCCACTATTTCTTGGTGTTCCATTTTCAATGTCACGCAGTGTAAAATATCTTTCATAGTTATTATCTGAATCCTGATATAACGCTAAATGCTGTGTGAGCAGAAGAGCTTGAATTGACTTGTTCCATTACATGTATGTCCCATATGTAAATACCTGTTTTTTTCCTCTTTTCGCTCTCCACTTCTTCAATCCATATTTCCAAAAAAAAAAAAAAAAATCTTTTTTTTTCTTCCAAATCCATATTCTTATTTTCCATTGTATCATTCAAATAATAATCTGTATATATTTATCATGTGTATATAATCTTTCTCCATTTTTACCCCATTGTATATTTCCCACTTTCATAGGTTTCTCCGTCTTGTAACCCCAAGGAGAATCCTCTGTAAGACCTGTGTGTCTTAATAAAGTTTTTTTTGTGTGTGTGTGTGTGATATAACGCTAAAAGGTACAAGTTGTTGCTGATTGCTTGCACCATTTGTCAAAATAAATATAAATCTCATTGATTTTTAATTATTCCAGAATTGGCCAAATAACCTTTCTTCTTGATTTTTCAGGATGCCTCTCAGTTCTTTTGATCGTTGAGGTATAACTTGCACCATGCTAATGAGAGCCAACAGCCCGAAATGCGTACTTGGTTAGCTTTTCTTGATTAATCAAGAAAGAGTATTTGGCAAATTCTTGAATAATTAAAAATCAACAATTAGTTGATATTTATTCTGACAGATAGAGTAAGTCATCAGAAACCTTTACGAGGGGTGTCCCATAAGTCGGAGGCCCGACATATAAAGAAAATGACTAATAAAATGATTATGATTTATTTTTCAATATAATACCCTTTAAGGTCTATACACACACTTTTTTCCAGCGATGTTCTAATGATTTTAGATGATTCATGTTTCTTGTCCTCTTTCAGAACCTATAACAAAAAAACGGTTAGTTGTAGAAACTTAAAAATTTACATATCTTTATACAAGGCTTTAAGGTATATATGGTAAAATTTATTAGTTTCTAATATTTCGTTCTCTTGGTAGGGCCACAGAATTATGGGACACCCCTCGTAGTTGCACGATCAGGAAACATCTTTTTCTTAATTTCTGCAATCGTTTGCTTTATTTTTGGACATTCTGGGATGTTTTTAAATCGAAGCCATCTATGTACTGATGAGGATCATAGACCAAAACCATGGTTTAGAGCTTGGTTATTTGCCTGAATGTGCCAAAGCTGGTGTAAAGACATATTGTTTATCCATACCTTTACATTCTGTAGTGTGATGATGAATCAAATGCATTGGTTTAATGCATTTTTAAAGGAAGAGGGGCCTTCTTTTGGTACATATATATTTAGATATTTTCTTCATCCTTAGTTTCTCTTTTCTCTCTCTTGAGCAGGTGTGGTGTCGCTGGAGACCCACTGCCGATTCTCCACCAAACTCTGCAGCGGTGGTAGAGGCGCCATATTCATTGTACATAGTGTTTATAATGCATTTTATATATTTTTAAATAGTGCAGACTCTGCACTTTGCATGTATTGACAAGATGTCAATAAAATTATTTTAATTGTCTACAAAAATTGTCTCTAGAGTAGGTTCTAGTCTAAGTGACCAAGAAGAGCATGAGAGAAAGGTGGGAATAACGCTTAAAGATCAAGGTGTTAAAACACACACACACACAAAAGCATTTATTAAGACACACAGGTCTTACAGAGGATTCTCCTTGGGGTTACAAGACGGAGAAAAACCTATGAAAGTGGGAAATAAAAAATGGAGAAAGATTATATACATATGGTAAATATATACAGATTATAATAAAAAAAATAATAAGAAGAAGAAAGAAAGAAAAAAAAAAATTGGAAATATGGATGGGAGAAGTGGAGAGCGAAAATAGGAAAGAAAACAGGTATTTACATATGGAACAAGTCAATTCAAGCTCTTCTGCTCTCAAGGTGTTAAAACTATTAACAGCAATTTATTCTACGAGAAAAAATTTTAAAGTCACTTTTCATCTTCAATTTTTTTACTTGTTGCTATATCTTCTCTGTGATTTTACCATGTATTTATCCCAGGTATACCATCCGCTTTGTACCAATTCTCTCTACACGCCCATATCACAGCTTTTAACTGAACCTCACAAGCTTGGTTGCTTGTTCTTCGGTTAATTAGACAATTTGGGGTATGGTCTTCTAACCGGGATAATTGGCCTTTAGTAGCAAGGTCTTCTAGACCCCTTCAAGACTGCAGAACGCGAACTTCTTGGTGGCAAGGGATCCTAAGATCTGGCAGTAGAGATGTCTTCGCAGGGACCTATGGGGTTTGAATCCCACAAGCTTATCTCAAGATAACATTCCTTTCTATATACCTACATCGATATAGAAGACTTCAAGGAAAAATAAACAAAAGATAGGGGGTGTTAGAGGGATTAAGATTTTACCTTTTTCAACTCTTTCCTGTTCACCAGTCTCCTTCAGTGCCATGTCGTGGCAGGTACTGGTGTTGCTGGCTCTGTGCCAAAGTGCCTTGGGAGAAATCTGCATCTTCAAAGGCGCTAATGATTCCTTGCTTCTGCTAAGTCCATCGCGGTATGTACCTTTTTTTACCCTACCCTCTCCTTATATAATTCAGTCGAATTTGGATAAATCGAAGCACAAGAGACCAATAAAAAATTCCAATTATCCAAAAATTCGTATTAAAAACGTTTTGAATAAAAGGTTTAAAAGTTTAGGGAGCAAGATAAAGATGCGAATTATCCAAATTCTAATGTACTTAATTCCAATCGCTAATCAGATGGAGCATTTTGAATAAACTTCGGAGACTTGTTAACTGTTTAAATTATATTTTTATAATTTTAATTAATATAATTTTGAAATAATTTTCAGTTTTTTCTACTTGCTTACTCGCGATTACAATGTAATTATTCATTTGTTAAATAATCTGCCATATTTTGATTAATAGAAATCATAACTTATTTGATTCAAATATTACTTTTAATCAGAGCTTGTTTTAAAACAATAAAACCTAAATTTTTGTGTGATCTATATCTATATATGAGCCCCTCAATGCACAGATTGATTAACTCCATAAATAATCGGGAAAAAATGTTTAATTTTTGTTGAAAGTCTAAAAATCTATATATCATATAGATTTTTAGACTTTCAACAAAAATTAAACATTTTTTTCCCGATTATTTATGGAGTTAATCAATCTGTGCATTGAGGGGCTCATATATAAAAATGAATGTATGTGTGTCTGTTTGTTTGTTTGTCCTTTATGCCTGACCAAACTCATTGGATCGCCATGAAACTTTGGGAAGTTATTTAGTATAGTACTGGGAAGGTTTCTAGCAAATAAAATTTTTGAAATAACTTTTCGCCTAGAAATAATCAAGATAAATATTCTAATTTATCTGTTATAATTCAACAATCTGCTCTAAATATTATCATGATGATACGATGATTTTGTAATGTAGAAAATTAGGAAAGACAAAATTCAGGATGACACGGCAATTTATTTGAGACAAGAATAATGATACAATTCAAAGGCAAGATACTATTCCTTTAACTTCCAATTACCGAGGGAACCAATTAATATTGATTTTATTCAACTTATCGAGTATTTTTCAAGGGACCGGGAAAAAATGTTCACTTTATCGAGAGATTCGTTAAACAAACCTTTACTCGGGTAAAACCCGGGCGAAGCCGGGTACATCCATACAAGAATAATGATACAATTCCAAGGCAAGATACTATTCCTTTAACTTTCAATTACCGAGGGAACCAATTAATATTGATTTTATTCAACTTATCGAGTATTTTTCAAGGGACCGGGAAAAAATGTTCACTTTATCGAGAGATTCGTTAGACAAACTTTTACTCGGGTAAAACCCGGGCGAAGCCGGGTACGTCCGCTAGTAACTTATATATAAATATGTATTATAGATAATTATAGATAATATATAATGAATATAAATATATATATGATGATATTTGAAACATATTACATAATGATAACAGATAAATTGATATTAGTTTTGATTTTTGCCAAGCAGAAGAGTTTTGTGCTTATATTTTGTGCAATAAGATTTGAGATACAAACCTGATTTTTAAAAATTCTTTCTCCTTTTAGGTATATGCACATAGGTATATAATATTTTACTGACTATAAGAGTAATCTCAGATATTCTCAAATTTAGGTAGTTATATGTTAAAAATAAAAAATATATTAATCTTCATACTTCTCTATCACAGCAGTCGCAATGTCCACTATCTTGGGTGTGTAAAGCTGCTGTTCTGGGTCCATGACAATTTTCTGTTGTTGTCGTGTCCAATGAAGAGCCTCAGATGTCTCCATACATCTCTATCACAGCAGTCGCAATGTCCTCTATCTTGGGTGTGTAAAGCTGCTGTTCTGGGTCCATGTCAATGAAAAAAGACGAGATTATTAAGATGAAAATATTAAGCATTCACGGATAGATTTTTAAAATTCACATATCTATCTCTAGCTTTATTTTTTATTTATTACCAGTTGCAAATAAGACAGGCTATATCCGATCTGGATAATCTTTCTAGCTTTCATGCACAGAAGCCCTTCTACAGAAAAAAAAACATCACGGAAAAAAAAAAGATTAGATAAGGAAAATTACAAAGAAATATTAGAAATTTCAAAAATATTTTTTATTAACAAGGGCTATAATAAGAGATTCAACCACTACATAACACATTATATGAACAAAGAAATTTAAAATTGATTTAAATTTTTTTTTAAATGAATTTTTTAATAAACTTCAAAAAATATATACACCTATCCCCCGATCGACATGGTACTTGTTTTACACGGTTTTCCAAATAAGTATTTTTTTTGTTTTTTGTTTTTATCGCACTATACTAAATGCTACTATGATTGAACACATGCGTTGTATACACATCTCACGAGGAATCCCGAGCTTATGTGTTGACTACATATTTTAACCTGTCAATGCATTTTATTTTTATTTCTGTGTACACCTATCCCCCGATTTACACGTTTTTCTCAGGAACGTATCCACCGTGTAAATCGGGGGATAGGTGTATATTTATAAAGTTGCTTATATTTTGGATCATTATATTTATTCTTTCTAAGTTTTGTTCCACAAAGAAGTTTGGTTTGTAGCCACGGAATATTGGAAGAGTTGTACCAAATTGGAAGTATTGAACCAAAATAAGCTTTTTTATAATTAAATGGAATATGGATTGATCACACAATTAAAAAAAAATACATATAGACATATATAAAATGTGATCAGTATGGACTTTCTGTTTCTTTATTCATATATTCTTTGTTTTTTCAGTCTCTATTCTATAACGATGGCACCTTTGTTAATTGAACACTATAAAAGTCAACACAAATATACATTTTTCTTGAAAATAAAGATACTTCGGCCAGTAAATCTTTTTATTACCGCGACGTTTCGACAAAAAATATTTTGTCCTCATCAGGAGCAAACAAAAATTAAACAAAATAGAAAGAGAAAGTTTTTTAACGCCTTGCTAAATGTTTAATTTTTGTTTGCTCCTGATGAGGACAAAAAGCTTTTTGTCGAAACGTCGAAGTAATAAAAAGATTTATACTGGCGCCGAAGTATCTTTATTTTCAATAAATAGGAATGCCGGCCAGGCAGCCTCAATATTTACATATATACATGTATTATAAAATATATTTTATTATATAATGATGAATCTATTTATAGAAAAGTTCAATTTTGTCCGTTGGTTTATATGGGGCGAAAACATTACATATAGTAATGATTGATGTTGTTGTCGTGTCCAATGAAGAGCCTCAGATGTCTCCATACATCTCTATCACAGCAGTCGTAATTTTTTCTATCTTGGGTGTGTAAAACTGCTGTTCTGGGTCCATGTCAACTTTCTGTTGTTGTTGTCGTGTGCAATGAAGAGCCTCAGATGTCTCCATACATCTCTATCACAACAGTCGTAATGTCCTCTATCTTGGGTGTGTAAAACTGCTGTTCTGGGTCCATGTCAATTTTCTGTTGTCGTGTCCAATGAAGAGCCTCAGGTGTCTCCATACATCTCTATCACAACAGTCGTAATGTCCTCTATCTTGGGTGTGTAAAGCTGCTGTTCTGGGTCCATGTCAATTTTCTGTTGTCGTGTCCAATGAAGAGCCTCAGATGTCTCCATACATCTCTATCACAGCAGTCGTAATGTCCTCTATCTTGGGTGTGTAAAGCTGCTGTTCTGGGTCCATGTCAATTTTCTGTTTTTGTCGTGTCCAATGAAGAGCCTCAGATGTCTCCATACATCTCTATCACAGCAGTCGTAATGTTCTCTATCTTGGGTGTGTAAAGATGCTGCTCTGGGTCCATGTCAATTTTCTGTTGTTGTTGTCGTGTCCAATGAAGAGCCTCAGATATCTCCATACATCTCTATCACATCAGTTGTAATGTTCTCTATCTTGGGTATGTAAAGCTGCTGTTCTGGGTCCATGTTAATTGTTTGTAAGGCTGCGGCCATTACTGGACATGAGGATATGTGGATAGGTGTTAGTTCCACACCAGGACAGTTATTACATCTCCTATAGGTTCTTGTACCTTCTGGATGTATTGTCATTCCTTTATAGTGTTTCGGTCTGAATCTTGTTATAGTTTTTGTAATTATTCTCTCAGAGTTTATTTCGCATATTTGATCTTATTTTTTGTTTAATTATCTTGTATTTTGCCAAAGCATCAGCGTCAAATACTGACATTTGTTCTTTCCTTTGGAGTAATGATTAATCATAATTATAAGTGATGTGATTTTGACTAGAGTGTGCAGCTATATTTATAGATAAAGTCTAGCTAAGTTTTATAGAGAATTTAACCTAATACTTTATCTCTGTGTGTTCAGTAATTATAATAAAATATATTAGTACTATTGATTAGAGATATTGTGTGATACAGCTCAAAATATAATCAGTCTAACGATCTAGGGACCTGGGTTACCTATATCAATAATCAGCTTATCTGAATTTTTTTTTTTGAAAAAAAAAAAAAAAAAAAGAAATTCGTATAAAAATACGTTTGGAGAAAATTTGAGTATAGTCTGGGTCATTGGCCAAATCTAATTTAATATTTACTTTAGCATTATCTATGCCCGTCAGTTCAAGGTCAATATTTTCCAACTGATTCCGATAAAACTCGTTGAGTTTCCAGAATGGTTTCAAGGTTTTCCCACTATGTACTAAGTGGAATTCTCAACCTGCAACTCAAAACCACATAAATAACTGTATTGGATCATTCATTGATGAGCTCTACTCAACTTTAGATTGACAAACGTCTAGAACCAAGACAATTTTTCATTATGATGCAACAGCGCGCCATCTCTTATGAATATTCGAAACTATTAAAGACCCCTATGATTCTTTTGAAAATTAAACAATTTATACTGCCCTTACTGAAATGGAAAAATTAAAGGGAGGGCCTGGCTCATCAATGGTGAACCCTCCCAGCGGTTTAGCCAGTTTAATCTACCATACCTCTGTTATATTGCATTTTTGGAACTTCATTTTTATAGTGATACTAATGCTAAACTCTTGGAATGGGTATTTTAGCTGAACTATGGACATAAGCTTTGAGGACAGCAGAATTACATATAATTATAAATATGTAATATGCTTCGAGCAATCGCTCTTCCGCAAACTTTAAATTGAGCCTTTTATTTGAACAATTATATTATAATGCTTCAATTTCTTCCATAGTTGTTTAGATTTCCAAAGCGGCTAGAACCAAGACTTCTTCCATTGTTGTTTAAATTGCCAAAGCGGCTAGAACTAAGACTTCTTCCATTGTTGTCTAGATTGCCAAAGCGGCTAGAACCGATATTTCCTCCATTGTTGTTTAGATTGCCAAAGTGGCTAGAACCGATATTTCCTCCATTGTTGTTTAGATTGCCAAAGCGGCTAGAACCGATATTTCTTCCATTGTTGTTTAGATTGCCAAAGCGGCTAGAACCAATACTTCTTCCATTGTTGTTTAGATTGCCAAAGCGGCTAGAACCAAGACTTCTTCCATTGTTGTTTAGATTGCCAAAGCGGCAAGAACCGATATTTCTTCCATTGTTGTTTAGATTGCCAAAGCGGCTAGAACCAAGACTTCTTCCATTGTTGTTTAGATTGCCAAAGCGGCTAGAACTGATATTTCTTCCATTGCTGTTTAGATTGCTAAAGCGGCTAGAACCGATATTTCTTCCATTGTTGTCTAGATTGCCAAAGCGGCTAGAACCAAGACTTCTTTCCATTGTTGTTTAGATTGCCAAAGCGGCTAGAACCAAGACTTCCTTCATTGTTGTTTAGATTGTCAAAGCAGCTATAACCAAGACTTCTTCCATTGTTGTTTAGATTGCCAAAGCAGCTAGAACCAAGATTTATTCCATTGTTTTCGTTCATTTAAAATAGCGCCTAGAGAACTAGTTTTTATTGAACGCTAAAACTCTTAATTAAAAAAATCTAAAAAAAAGCTTTGAAACATACACATTGCACATAGATATATATACAGAATGGAATACGTCTCTCTTTTATTATTTTTATACATTTTTTAATTATTTGACGAAGTTGACTCAATCCAAATTTTGCCGTCACCACTATGTTAGCTAAAAGTTATTGTTATCAATATTGAGAAAAGGCCATCTTCTAATCGTTAGACTGAAAGTTGCTGATGACTAGCGTCATCCATCCAGAATTCTGGACAATATTTCTTTTCAAATCCCTAAATTGGTAGCTAGCAGCAGTATTCTTACCCTCTCTAAGTCTTTTGATAGTACAAGGAATAAAATTTGACACTGATGATGAAGCACTGCAAGCCTTTATCAATGCCGTAAATTCCATCCCCGAAGATGACTGGTGTAAGTGCTTCGATAATTGGTTTTCATGGATAAAATCTTGTATAAGTACTAAGGCTGAATACTTTGAGAAAACTCTGATAATTTGAAAGTTGCAGCTTTAATAAAACAACAACAACAACAAAAAAGCCTTTATTTAGGGTCACTGACCCTATACAGGATTCACCAGAGGTATGCATAAGAACAAAGCAGTGAGACAACGGAAATAGCGATATATACAGAGTAAAAAGAGAAAGAAAAAAAAAAAAAACAAGAAAAGGAAAAAAAAAATAATAATAAGAAAGAGGGAAGCAAGAAATCAACACAAAAAGAGTAGCAGTAAGAAAGTGAGGAGTGAGTATCACTTGGCCTTCTTCTGAGATATGGACTTGTGGAAACCATAAAACGCCGTAGCAATATACTTATTCTGGGTCATATTGTCAATTATTGATGGAAGTGAAGCACAGAGTTGCCCAGTTTTGAGCATAAGGGTTCTTCTTTCTTCTTTCAGAGCAGAGCAATCAAAAATATAGTGAGTGATTTCATTTTGTAGTTTTGAATTACAGAAGGTACAAGTCGGGTTTTAATAAAAATAAATGATTGCAAAAACTTTTGGAGTGACTCTTGTATCTTAAGGACTCTTCCCAGAATTGTTCATGACTTCAATTCTCGGTTTTACTTTTCACGGTCTTCCTTCTATACATCCCTCCAGAAATACCTTTTTCCATTCAGATTGTCGAACAAGATGTCTGAACATGCTGGTTTTCTTACTCAATCATCTCCAGTATCCATATCTCTTCTTGATCATTTCAGGACATCGTCTTCCAAGATAACCTAAATATAATTGGTCTCTCTCTCTCTGAAAATTGATTCTGTGCCTTAAAAAAAAAATAATATTATGAGACAAGTACCTTTAAAATCAAGAAAAAAGGCTCAGATTGTGCAACGCAAAGTTACTGATGGCCTACGCCATCTATTTAGTTGCACAGGGGTTCGGTGGAAGGATGGTCTAAACCGTTGGTTTTCGACCTCTACGACTCGGCTTCGATAAAAAAAAAAAAAGTGCTCCAATGGCCCCTGATTCTTGCAAAAGTCTAATCCCACCAGCAAGTTCAAGTAACCAAACAGGGCAATGGCACATTTCTAAGTGCAAAGTCGAACTGCTTTTCACTTTGTTAAAACTTGGTTATCTCGTGTGTCTTCAATAAAGATCACTATAGATGGAAAATGTTCCGGGAGGATATTGATCTAAAGAGACAAAGGTCGCCTCTCCCGTCAAAATAGACGTCTAAATCCAGACGCCATCCATTGACCGTCGTCGCAACTAGCGGCCTGGTGTCAGTGACAAAGCCATAAGCCCTTGTCTCTTTAGATCAATTTCCTACCGGCAAAATTTCAATCTAAATTAAAAATATATCTCATTCATTATGAGCCATGCAACTTTAAAATAAAATTAAAAATGACTCTGTTCGTGCACCTAAAAGTTGCTGATGGCTTGCGCCATCTATTCAGTTGCACAATCAAGAGATGCCTTTTTTTTAAATTTATCCCCCTGATCCAAATACAAATTCATTTTTGTACTATTTTTCATCTTTAAAATCGTTAGCACTCTAATTTTGCATTTCTTTTTCTTAGCATTGTCTTTATCCTTTCTAAATAAACAGTGCGATAAGCTTGGTTAACGAAGATATGTTAAAGGCTATCTTATCTTAAAGCCACATTTTTCTTCTTATCTAAAGTACACGTGACATAGACCATGCTTATCATGGTGGGTAGACCGGTATTATTCCTATTTTTTAAAAAAGTTGTCTTTCATTCTAAGATTGAAACCTGGAATACGCTCATATAGACTTCAAAATTAAGAATTTAGCAAACTGAACCACGATGTCGAAGGATATTTTTTGTAGAATATTACAGATAAGAAAACGAATTTTTTAGCTATAATAATTAACTCTTAACTCTATAAGAGAGAGAGAGAGAGATAAGAAAATTGAAATTCGGAATTCTTCAAGGTCGTAAGCAATCGCTTAAAAAAAATCAAATCTCAGCTCCAAGCAGCGACCGAATGGTCATTCTGGCAGATAGACTTCGAAGTTTTTTAAACTTTATTTATCCCAAGTACACGTCGTATATGCCATGATAATCATGGGTAGTTAGCGACTGCTGTAAGTGCACCACATATTTACACATACGAAAAGCAGTTCGACTTTTACGTAGTTGGCATAAACAATGTTTGGTTTTAAACAAAAAAAAAAAAAATCGTAATTTTCTTTTTTAATGAAATCTCATAGACAAAACTTAATATAGGTATACATGCATTTATATTGGAAACCGCTGGAAACCACTTTTTTGATCGCAGTAAAAACGGTGGAAAGACAGGACCTATATTCCAACCCTACCAAGATTGTGAATTTGATCAATGAATATAGTCTCCATGACCTTGTATAATTGTACAATGGGATAATAAATAATAATTTACACATTAACAAAATTTAAGCATGTAAATCGGTATTCAGACATAACTCTGAAAGATATTACAGTGACAATTATTGAAGACATACGAGATAACCAAGTGTGAACGAAATTGTCTCTGTCTCCTTAAAAAAAAAAAAAAAAAAAAAAAACAGAAGCCTGGCGATGCTAAAGACTTTCCACCTCCATAAGTTTTGTCCATGAGTTTACTTTTCTCCTTTTTAATAAATGGCTTGATAAAACTAAATATTAAAAATAAAATGATAAAAATTTATATCTTACTGTTTTTTTTTCCTTATAAAAATAAACGACTGGCGATATATCCAAATAGGAAACTTTCTTAAATGAATGATCAAAGACTTTTACTCTTAAATTTCGAGAAATTACTTATCATATTTATATACATAGCTCGTGTCGAGTTCATGCAACTTTTTTTTTACAATAATCATTATACAACGACATTTAAAAATTATCCCGCATGAGTTTCTTTTCAATGAAAAATAAAAATTTATTTAAAGGAGAAATAACGATTATTTCTAACCTTAAATATGAGGTATGAAAGGATGAATTGTGAATGATAAACGGAAAAATAATCATTATGTAGTCCATTGTCTATCAGGATTTTGGTCAGCTAGGCAATCTTTTAATTTATAATTTTTTATATATACATCATCTCGGACCAGGAGGCTGTTGTTGGGTGCTGTGTTGTCTGGAGTATAGGAACTCCATCTATTATTTCTTCCTGTAGTGAATCTGTATAAGACAGGTGGTCTTAATAAAGCTTTGTGTGTGTATATATATACATCATTGTAAAGGTAGAGGTTGCCCGACCAGCATTCATAGTTTTTCAAATTAAACATACTTCGGTCAGTAAATATTTTTATTATCTCGACATATGAAGCACTTGCAAAAGTCCAACCCCACCAGCGAGTGCAAGTAACCAAACAGGGCTCTTGGCATATTTGTAAGTGCAAAGTTGAACTGCTTTTCACATGTGTAGGAATGTGGTGCACTTACAGTAAAAGCAGTCGCTAACTTCTACCCACCATGATTATCATGGCCTGTACCACGTGTACTAGGGATAAGCAAAAGAAAAAGACATGAAAATTCCTTAGTGGTTTACTGCTTCTTTTATTCAATTAAATCTATCTAATCACACACTGGTTGGTAGATGGTGAAACCGCTGGGGGAGGGTTCACCACTCCTGATCAATCAGGAGATGCCTTTTTTTCTTAATTAAGAATCACCTAATCTCTCTTTATTACAATTTCACATTTCTACTAATGTTTCCACTATAAAATAAGTTATTTTATCAAATGTTAATTTTTTTTAAAAATCTTGACACATAGAGATGAGTGTTATGGGAAGTGGAAAGTGAGATGCTATACAGGGATATCAATGACATTGTTGATGTCATTTCCTCTGGATTAGTCAGATCATTTGTTTTCTGATAGCACGTGGTGTCTTTCTGTGAATTGTCTTCATTTATAATATTACTAGGCAACTGTTGCATATAAAATGGGAAAACTTGAGAATATCAAATCTAAAATGCTAAGTTTGTTGAAAAAAAGAGTTTCTCCACTTTTTTTCTAAAATAAAAGAATGCTATCTCATTTATTCCTTTTTTTTTTTTACTTTGTCCCATTCCCAATCTGTCTTTTGTGATTCCCATATATACAGTGGAAACCTTGTTATAACAGCATAAATTTGGGTTATAACATGATAATACTAAAGTCCCAACTCAATTTTCAAGTTTTGCTAAATGTTTTAATTTTTGTTCGCTCCTGACAAGGACAAAAGATTTTTGTCGAAACGTCGAGACAATAAAAAAAGATATCCTGACCGAAGTATCAACAATTTGAAGATATTTACATCAATATAAAAATAATATATTTTAATTTATATATTCAGAGAATTATTCCTTATTCTGTCCTTTAGAAAACAGTAGGATGGTAACAGAGAGATCGGTGCCAAGACTTGAGGAAATTGTCAACTAAGTTGACATGGAGGTTACAATCCATCACCCCATTTGTCTATTTACTTAGGGGAAAGCTAATCTTACATAGATTATGGGGTCATGGAAACTAGTTTCACAGGTGGCTACAGGTTGTTTGCATGCTCCTCTACTTTCACCATAAATCAATTTATTGATCAACAAAAGAAGATATTGAACTATTTACGCCTATTACAGAGGAAACAAACAAAATAACAAACAAATTAGAATTAATTAACAATTAATCCGCCTTCTACATGCTTTCGGATAAGCATTTTAAGGCACAACATCTTTGAGAGTCACTAAGCGCCCGTCCCAATGGAGGGCCAAGGAGAGGGCTGGAGAGGCGCCAGCAGGGCAGTGGGCACCCCGGGGGAGAAGAGGGCGAGTGCGCCGTTTATGAGGGAACCAAGGCAGCACCAAGCACAGCTAAAGCACCGCAGGCTTCAAAAATTTTTAAGGGATCATTTCAGTGATCAAGATTCAGAGATCAATACAAACAAATTAGAACTTATATTTAAATACTTTCCACATATGATGCACTAGCGCGCCATCTGTTATCAAAATTCGAAACTATTTTAAACGCGTAAGATTCTTTTTGAAATTAAACAATTTCTACTGCCCTTAATGCAAATGAAAAATTAATGGGAGGGCCTGGATCATCAGGGTTGATCCCTCCTAGCCCTCCCAATAATTTTTCCATTACAGTAAGGCCAGTAGAAATTGTTTAATTTCAAAAAGAATCTTACGCGTTTAAAATAGTTTCGAACTTTCTACATAGATAATAAGAAATATGAAATATTTGTCTATATGAGAAAAACATAATGTAAAAGTGAAATTGAACTGTATTCAGATGTTTGCATTGAGAAACAAACATCATTCCCAATCATTTTTCTATGAAAAAATAGACACTTCGGCCAGTTAGTTTTTTAGAATTTCTCAACGTTTCGACAAAAATCTTTTGTCTTCGTCAGGAGAAGTAAATAAAGCATTTGGCAAGGCACAACATACGCACAGCATTGTTCTGAGGTTGCAAGGGCGTTCTCACGTGATTTTTCGAATTTAGTACAACATCTAAAGCACGAGTCAAAAACAAATTATTAAAATGGTCAAAGACTATGATCTTTACGAATCCCAATCATGTGTATATAAAAAGAAGAGCCAAGTATTATCTATAAAAAAGAGTCAGTGAACAAGTAGGTAACACCCTCGATTCCCGACAGCCATGAACCGGGATTGAATCCCGCGTTAACATTATGTTTAATATGTGAATAACCTTCACTTATTATTCATTGTTTCAATTATCATAGGTTGCTCTTGTTGAGCGGTACCTAATAAAGTGATTTTGAACCGGTATTATCTATACCCTATGTATATACAGAGGGTGTTCACACTTATAGGAAACAAGTTTTATTAAAAATATTAAAAATTAACACCATATTTGAAATTTTTCAAACTTCCTATTTGAAAGCCTTTTTGTTTATTTACAGAACGGCACCTGATTTTCCACGATAGCAGACACTTTCTGATCATGGTCATACTCAAAAGATCCCATTCCTACTTTACCACTTTCCAGAGCTAATCTTACCTATTTGGACATAATTAAAATATGCAAACAAGATGATATCAACATTAAAAAAAAGGTATTTATAATATTATTCACGACAAAAATATCAAGTTTTTATTCAAAGCATCTACGGAGAAATGGACAAAAGATTATCGCCCTATATCTGTGAGAACTCCTGCAACTGTCAAAAAAGTGAAAAAAATATATTGCAAAAGAAAATCCTATGCCACATCGAGATATAGCCAAATTAATAGGAACATCAGTGTCAGCAATAAATAAAATAATAAATAAAGATTTAGGCCTAAAAGCTACAAAAAAACATGCGGTTCACAAATTGTTACAGAGCCATATTCGTCAGCGACACACTATCAGCAGATATTTTTATGAAAATTTCTTGGCTGCTGATAGATGGAAATTTATTGTTACATATGACGAAGCATGGGTATATTTAACCGATTGCGACAAAAAAGAGCTATATACTATCAAAAAAGGGTGGAAAAATCTAGGCCAATTTGGTTGAAGGAATGTGCCGAAAGTTACCCCAAAGAATTTATGGTGGCATGCGGTATATCATATGAAGGAAAATTAAAAATAAGAAAAGTTGAAAGAAATGCCAAAATAAACTCGGTGTACTATCAAAACAACATTTTAGAACCTATATTTTAAAATGATATTACCTCTATCTATGGAAAACAGAGCAACAAAGTCTGGTTTCACCATGATAATGCCACAAGTCATACCTCATCTTCAACCCAAGCTTATTTAGAAGATCTAAGGCAAAGAATAGGAATCAACACTATTCCAAAGAACAGAACCCGTGTAAAATCTCTTGATTTAGCCCCGATGGATTTTTTCATTTTTGGATGCCTTAAAAGAGCACTTGGAAAGAGACACTCTAGGACAATTGGAGGTCTGGAAAGTGGTAAAGGAAGAATGGGATCTTTTGAGTATGACCATGATCAGAAAGTGTCTGCTATCGTGGAAAATCAGGTGCCGTTCTGTAAAAAACAAAAAGGCTTTCAAATAGAACATTTGAAAAAATTCAAATATGGTGTTAATTTTAAATATTTTATAATAAAACTTGTTTCCTATAAGTGTGAACACCCACTGTATTAATGCAACAAAATAATTACTAAATGTATTTCCCATATAACTTTGTAACGTCGAATTCATTTCTACCTCTTTGTGTATATCTCTGGAGAATCTGTTTATATGATTATAAATGTTTTAATAAAGGTATCGATTGATATCATTCATTTCTTCTTGAGATTTTTTTTAGAAAGCCTCTAGGACCAGGATTTTTGGTTGTTAAGTGACAGCCTGTTACATGCTGACGAGGGCCAATAGCCCGAAACGTGTATTATTGGCTTATATTGATTTATCAAGAAGAGTGTTTGACCAATATTCTGGAATAATTGAATATCCGATAGATGGAGTAAACCATCAGGAAATTTTAGGTAAACAATCTGGGGATTACTTTTTCTTAATGACCTTTTTTTGCTGTAATGATTTGTACTTATCCTGAAAAAGCGTGGTATTAAAATAAGTTATGTTTTCAAGTATTCAACCATTGATAAATTGTCTCAATTCAGTGACGATATCCTCTTTAAATTACTAATATTTAAAAAATTACATCCACAATTATCTGGAACATATTTGACAATCATTTATTGGCTGGAAGTTATATAGTATTTTTTTTTTTGCTTATCCCTAGTACACGTGGTACAGGCCATGGTAATCATGGTAGGTAGAGGTAGACGACTGCTTTTACTGTAAGTGTACCACATATCTACACATGTGAAAAGCAGCTCGACTTTGCACTTACAAATATGCCCGAGTCCCGTTTGGTTACTTGCACTCGCTGGTGGAGTTGGACTTTTGCAAGAATCGGGGGCCAATGAGCATTTTTTTTTTAAATCAGAAAAAGTGCCCCAGTTCTACTTATATACGTACATGGTTTTCTGGAATACAACGTCACGTATCTGCATATAAAAATAATTCATAAAAGTTTGAAAAAATATAAATTTCATATTACCATTTAATCTGATTTTAGCTTTAAAAAAATAATAATAACATTGCTTATTACTGGTACTTTTACTGTTATTCCTGTATTTTATTTCAACTTACAAAATACGATATCCCGGCTAGGAATATAATTACGTCGATTTACATTTTTAAACAGAAACAGTTATAAACATATTATACAAGAAAAAAAATATATATTAAAAACAGAGAGAAACAATAAGATATATTAGAAACTTGATTCTTCAAGGTTAGAAAGATAATGTATGCGTTAAAATTTTACACAATAATAGTATTTTTTTTTTTGCTTATCCCTAGTACACGTGGTACAGGCCATGGTAATCATGGTAGGTAGAGGTAGACGACTGCTTTTACTGTAAGTGTACCACATATCTACACATGTGAAAAGCAGCTCGACTTTGCACTTACAAATATGCCAGAGTCCCGTTTGGTTACTTGCACTCGCTGGTGGAGTTGGACTTTTGCAAGAATCGGGGGCCAATGAGTTATTGAATGAGAGGGCTTGGCTCATCAGTATATTTTGAGGAAGAGCTTTGCTCGTTGTGATATCTTGAAATTATATGTATGTTTCTCTACAGACCTATAAGCTTATGTCCATAGTTCACTAAACACCCCTAAGTTGCCTTCCATAGAAAATACAGGGTATATTCCAAACCAATCCAATACAATAGTAGAGCGGTCTAGAGATTAATTTGGCGAAACCGCTGAGAGGGTTCACTACTGATGAGCCAAGACCTCTCATTCAATAACTCATATCATTGCAGTAAGGTCTGTAGAGATAATATTTGATGATATTTAAAAGAAGCGCATTGCCAGTAAAATTATTTGTGTAAAATTTTAACAGTAGATGGCAATTAAATTTAATTAATTTATTTATTTAATTTATTAATTAATATTATAATATTAATATTATTAATTTATTTATAGAAAGAATAATATAAACAGTCATCATGTGAGGTTGAAAATCCTTTAGCATCCTCTCATTGATGATTTTAACTATCAGAAAGACATGGTTACTTTATTTAATAATCGAGTTACCGATATTGATTTCAATATTGATGATTCTGATTTTAGTTTGGGACTTTCTTCCAAGAAAACAGATCCTTATCTGCATACAAGAAGGAAGTTTAGACAGTTGAATAAACTCCTGCTAAAAATTCACTTTATCTCCCCCTCTGTTTATGTGTTAAGTAAATATATATTTTAAAAAATCTCGCTTTATCTCTGTGTTTATTTGTATTTTCTTCCCAGGATAGGTTATCTTCTCACGCTACAACTTTGAAAAAAATAACTTTTTTTCACGCCACCTCATGTTACCGCAGTTTTTTTTTTTTGGACAAGCGCATGACGTGTCAAAGCCGATTTATAAGCTTGATCCATAAGCGACTTTCCAATTAATTCTAATTTTGTCCATGAGTGTATATGATACAATTAAAACAAAAGAGAAAATATATAGAATTAAGAAGTAAAATTAAGAATAAAAGTATCATCTGATTGAGTACCTGAATGTTTATGATGGTTGTTGACTTCCCCATATATGCTTAGCTCAACTATATGAAATATCAAGAAATAGCCTATGAATGCCAAGATATTAGTGAGGAGAGGACATTCTTTTCAATGGTAGACACCAGCCAACTTAGGTCAATCCAAATGATGTTAACCAGTGCCCAGACTAGTTGCTCAGGCCCTATATAATTTTTACAAGGCAGTAGAGTCAGCAGAATGATGACGAAACATCGAGGGGCCATCGTGTTATTACTAATAATTGTATATAGTTGCGGAACTACTGGTTTCCTGTGCTGCTCTTTTCCTGTTATTGCACCTTGTACGGAGAATCTGTATGAGACTAATGTCTTAATAAAGGCTTTGTGTGTGTGTGTGTTTATGATGGTTGTTTGATGATAAGTCAAGAAAAAAGGTATTTGGCTCTTACAGTAGAACCATTCCAACTAAAAAAAAAAATCAGACGCGATATCCCCACAAGGGATGCTTACGTCAAGAAACAAAACTAGCTACTATATTACATGAACAATTGAATAATTACAAGGTTTGAGTAGAGTTTAAAGAATAAAAGAAAGGACATTAAAATCATGAATTCACAACCAACCAATGAAACAAACAAATAAATAGTTTGGGAATTACGGTTTCACATCTCGTGATGGATCGGTGGAAGGATGGTTTAAACCGTTGGTTTTCGACCGCTAAGACCTTGATTCGATTCCTGCATTGGACACTTTCTGATTCTGATCTTCTGATCAAGAAAAAAAGACTGATCGTGCAATTAAAAGTTACTGATGGCCTACGCCATCTATTTAGTTGCACAGGGGATCGGTGAAAGGATGGTCTATGGACATAAGCTTATAGGACAACAGATTTGCATATAAAGTGAAGCGGTCTGGTAGAAATTGGCAAAACCGATTGGAGGTTTCACCACTGATGAGCCAAGCCCTCCCAATATATTTTTTTTCATCGCATTAAGGACAGTAGACGAGTTTGTTTTGTGTTTGAAAAAAGAAAAAATCGTGCTTTATATTGCTACTCCCTTTATTGTGTATAGATAGCACATTATCACTTTATATTGTAGCGTAGAAATCAAGTATTTGTATATCTGAAGATGTGAAAGTATTTATTGATTTATTTCAGTTGACTGAACGCCAACCTTTATCAAGGTGTTATAACATTTTAAAAACTTAATGCTGTTGACGTTATGTTGCGCCGAGATTGTTGTTGTCACATTTCAAAAATGAACACCTTAATAAAGGTTGGCGTGTTAAGCCAACTGAAATATTGGTAAAATAAAATTATATTTTGATCCAATATATGCCTTTTTAATTAAAGATTTAATTATGGATTGCTCTATTTATAAAAATAATAAATCTGTTTCTAAATATTTTCATTAATTAATTAAATTATCAATTATTTCTTCGCCACAATATTAAAAAGTTCCCCCTCCATAGTATGATTAATAGATAATATTTATTGTTGACCTAGTTTGTATTTTGGAAGGTTTATCAACCATAATCACTTCTTTACTCATGCCACTAAAAGGCAGTCTCTAAATACCTACCATGATTATCATGGACTGTAAAACGTGTACTTAGAGTATGTACCAACATAATATTAATACCACAATTTTAACAAGTAAAACTTGTCACACAAGTTTTTTTTTTGCTTATCCCTAGTACACGTGGTACAGGCTATAATAATCATGGTGGGTAGAAGTAGACGACTGCTTTTACTGTAAGTGCACCACATGTCTACACCTGTGAAAAGCAGTTCGACTTTGTACTTACAAATGTTACAGAGCCCTGTTTTGGTTACTTGCATTCGCTGTTGGGGTTGAACTTTTTCAAGAAGACGGGCACCATTGGAGCTCTTTTTTTTTATCATAAAAAAAGTGTCCAATGCGGGATTCGAACCCGGGTCGTTTTGGTCGAAAACCAGACGGTTTAAACCATCCTTCCACCGACCCCCATAACACAAGATAATAAGACCAAATCCAAATAAATAGTGTGTGACGTTTCGGTAACAACGCTTGTCCAAGCAAAGCACAGTCCAAAGACTGTAACACAGAAGAGGAACTCAACTTGTAGAAAGATTGATGTTATTCTCTACACTTTCTGTAGATAACTGCTATGTTTACTTCTTTTTACCCATCTAGGGGAATCCTGTATGGTATGAGTGTCCTTAATAAATACTTTGTTGTTTCACTTCTTATACTTTTTGCTGAATTTCTTGGAACACATTAGAGGTAGATTGTGGAATCCCCAACACAGACCCTGCCAACTTGATCAATAACTTGTTTGGAACATTCTGGATGAGACGAGTGTTTCTAATAAAGGTTTTGTTGTTGTATTACTTTGTTTATAATTCAAATTGTACCTTATCACAAAATTTCCACAGTTTCTATTGATAACTGTTATGTTTATCTTTGTTAGAGAACCCTTACATGTGGTACATATACAGTAAAAGCAGTCGCCTACTTCTACCCACCATGATTATCATGGCCACGTCTACTAGGGATAAGCAAAAAAGATGGAGAATCCTGTATGGTATGAGTGTCCTTAATAAATACTTTGCTGTTTCACTTCTTATACTTTTTTCTGCATTTCTTGGAACACATTAGAGGTAGAACGAAAATCACGAAATTTCTCTTTAATGGCTTATAAAATGCTGAAAATGAAGAGAAAAAGTTTTCTTTATTAAAATATATAGGTTACAAGCTTTCGGGCACCAAGCCCTTGTAGCCTGTAGAAGGGCTTGGTGCCCGAAAGCTTGTAACCTATATATTTTAATAAAGAAAACTTTTTCTCTTCATTTTCAGCATTTTACATTAGAGGTAGATTGTGGAACCCCCAACACAGGTCCTGTCAACTTGATCAAAAACTTGTTTGGAACATTCTGTATGAGACGAGTGTTTCTACAACAACAACAACAAAAAGCCTTTATTCAGGGTCACTGACCCTATACAGGATTCATCAGAGGTATGCATAAGAACAAAGCAGTGAGACAAAGGAAATAACAATATAGACAGAAGAAAAAGAAAAAAAAAAACAAAAAAGAGAAAGAGGGAAGCAAGAAAAACAACACAAAAAGAGTAGCAGTAAGAAAGTGAGGAGTGAGTGTCACTTGGCCTTCTTCTGAGATATGGACTTGTGGAAACCATAAAACGCCGTAGCATTATACTTATTCTGGGTCATATTGTCAATTATTGATGGAAGTGAAGCACAGAGTTGCCCAGTTTTGAGCATAAGGGTTCTTCTTTCATTACAGTAAAAAGCAGTCGCCTACTTCTACCCAACATGATTATCATGGTCATGTGTACTAGGGATAAGAAAAATGAATGTAAAGGTTTTGTTGTTGTATTATTTTGTCTATAATTCAAATTGTGCCTTACTAAAATAAACGTTGTGTGTTTACAGATATTTTTTTGTGCAAGGAGATTTTGCAAAAGGATATTTTCGTTTTCATATTTGTCCTACAATCTTAAGTGATGGATTTTATGTGAAAACAAGTCCAGGGCGGAAATTCATTAACAAATACCATGAAGTACTCTTGAAGAACACCACGAATAATGTCTATGAACTTGGTTACCTATCAAAAGCAAATGACTGTGATTATGAGTATTCCAATATCACCATAAAACTCCATTGTAATACTACAGCTGATAAAGTAAGTTCCTTTTTATATAAACTTTATAATTATTATGTTTTATTATTATAAAATTGGTTTAAAAAGTATATGATTGTTTTTATCTTTTTGTTTTCCTTTGATTTATCATATATTTCCCCAGGTATAAGACTAATTCTTTAAATTCAAAAGTTTTCGTGTATATTTTATCATCTGAAAAAACGAAAGAAAAAAAAAAAAAGATAAACAGATCAGGTGTTGATATCAATAATAAAAATGGCATATCCTGACCAGGAGCACATGTGCTTTACATAAGGCAGAACGCCATCTAGTGGAACAGAAATCAACTCAACATTGATTTAGCCTGTTCTCTGATATTTGGCCAACCCAATTTCTTGATAAATCAAGAAAGGCCATCCACGATTTATTTCGACTTAGAGCGCTATGTCCCCCTAGGGACACTTGCACTTTAAAGATAAACAAAAATTTTGAAAGAAGAGAAAGAAAGATATTTTAAATATGTACAGAATTACTATGCAAGTTAGTTAGATGAAAAGATAAATATATATATCAACACAATTGATATATGTACAAAGGGTTGGTATGCAAATTTAGTTAAATGAAATCAAATTGTAAAGTATTGTGTATATTCGAGAAAAGCAATTTACAGAATAAAAAAAAAGTTTTAAGGAATATTTTAGATTGAAAATATGCTAGATATTAGAGAGTTATTCAATTAAAACAATACTAAAAAGAGTTAATAAAAAGCGTTCCAATGGAATTTAGTAGTTTTTTTTATAAAATTGAAAATGAATCTGCAAAATGAGTTGAATTTTATATATTTGTCTTTTTGACTTTTTTTGAAGATAAACGAGATGCCAAGGTGAAAACAAAATTGCCTCCGTCGTCTTGACGGCCGTTTACTGAAAGACATTCCATTTCCATAATTTTTGTCCATGAATGTACATTATAATGTACATAAATGCATTATAGCTTGCATTATATTTCTTAAAATTTTCCCTTTTAGAAATAGAAAAATAATATAATTATCCCAACATATCAATGTTGTTGTCATTTCCAATGAAGAGCCTCAGATGTCTCCATACATCTCATCACAGCAGTCGCAATGTACACTATCTTGGGTGTGTAAAGCTGCTGCTCTGGATCCATGTAAAGTTTTTGCAAGGCTGCGGCCATTGTTGGACATGAGAATGTGTGGGTAGGTGTTAGTTCTACACCAGGACAGTTGTTGCATGTCCTATAGGTTCATATACCATCTGGATGTATTGTCATTCCTTTATAGTGTTTCGTTCTGAGTCTTGTAATCGTTTTTGTAATTCTTCGCATATAGTTTATTTCGCATATTTGATCTTTGTTGAATTATACTTATATTTTGCCATAATATTTGTACCAAAAGAAAAATCACTTTCGTTAAAAAAAAAATGCATTTTTTAAGTGAAATTTTAACAGAAGAGAGTATCTTTTAAGATATTTTAATACCTTTCTCCTTAAACTTTATTTTATACTAATAATTTCTGATGTGTTGCAGGAAGTACTTACTAGGACTTTAATCAATAATTGTACAGCTGAATTGAATGTTCAGCTGTCCTGCCAAACTGAAATGCACTATCCAACCCAGAATCAAGATACTTGTTTTCATACTCGAGATGAAAATGGAAGAACCTATGATTTAACTCCTTTACATAGCCCTGGTGGTAGATACATTGAATCATCCTACGGAGTGAAATACTGGGCCACTTTTTGTGACGTTCTACAAAAAAGTAAGTATCAATTTTAGTATATTTATAACATATACAACATATACAATATATGCAACATATATAACATATACAACATATATAACATATACAGTAAAACTTGGAGAATGCAAACGTCTTCAATTCGGAGTTTTGGAAAATTTGCTTTTTTTTATCCCTTGGGTTTTGAATTATCCAAGTTCGACACTGTATTAGGAATTCATATGTCTCTCTTCTTCTTTCTTATCTCTACACACATGAGTTTGTACTTCATGTTAGGAGCGGCTGCACATGGTGTCTGTTCCTCATGTCAGAGGTGGTCATTTCATATTGAAGCTAAGTTGGCTAGAGTAGAGTCTTAATGACAAAGGCAGACGCTATCTACTTCACCCAGTGTCGAGATAAGATAGAAGACGCCTTACTAAATAGCTTATTTTTATTTTTCCTAACGAGGAATATAACTTTGCATCATATATCCCCTATATTAAGACTTCATAATTACTAAGATAAAGAATTTTTTCAAATAATCAGTGATCATATATACATTTCTGAGAGAGTCTTCCTTCCTTCTTATCTCCACTCAATCACATTAGGGTATCAAGCTTGTGAAGCTTGAGATCATGACTGGGTGAAGTTGAATGCATCTGCCTTTGTCATTAAGACTGGGAGCACTACTCAGTGGCAGGCCGACTTAGCTCCAAAAGAAATGGCCGCCTCTGACATGAGGAACAGACGCCATGTGCAGCTGCTCCTAACATGGAGTACAAACACTGCTCATCCTGTATCCTTGGATTAGGAGCCCTTACAGGGTACTATCAGCCGGGCCAGCTGAGCCCAGGTTTTTTAGCGAGCTTGTTACTGCTCCCCCTCCTCCTTTTTCATCCGGGCTTGGGACCGGCAAAGGCGGAGTTAATTCATATGTAAAGTTGAACCTTATTACAACAAAATCTTCAACATGATCTAAGACAATCTTGTTGTGTTTTTGCAGGTCCCTTACCATTTTGCAATAAATTCATGGGATGTTTCATGGAGGAAAGATTAAATGGAAGCTTGCATCTATCAAAGATGATCACTACAATGTCCACCATAGATTTGCTCTATGTTTCTAGTTATGCTTCCTCTCATCCCCTTTGTTTACGTTTTGTCTGCAGCGTTGACAATAATAAGGTAAGTCCAAAAAACTTTTTTTTTATAAAGTGCTAGCCGGGTGTTGCCCGGGTTTTACCCGATTAGATGTTTTTATTCAAATATTATTCGTTACAATTATACAGACAATAACTCTGAAATATATTACAGTGACCTTGATTGAAGACACATGAGATAACCAAGTGTGAATAAAATTGCCTCTGTCTTCTTAAAAAAAAAAAAAAAAACAGACTTCCAGTGACATTAAAGAATTTCCACTTCCTTAAGATTTTACATAAGTATAGATGTCAATAACCTTTTTTTATATGCTCATATAATCCATTTAAACTTAATATAGTATAACCTCCTTTTATTGAATATTTTTATTCAAATATTATTCTAGTACTTTGAATTCTAGTTGAATTGAAGAGAAGTTTTTGTAAATATTGAGGCTGCCTGGCCGGCATTCATATTTTTTGAAAATAAAGATACTTCGGCCAGTAAATCTTTTTATTACCTTGACGTTTCGACAAAAATCTTTTGTCCTCGTCAGGAGCAAACAAAAATTATACATTTAGCAAGGCGTTAAAAATCTTTCTCTTTCTATTTTGTTTAATTTTTGTTTGCTCCTGATGAGGACAAAAGCTTTTTGTCGAAACGTCGAGGTAATAAAAAGATTTACTGGACGAAGTATCTTTATTTTCAAGAAAAATGTATATATGTGTTGACTTTTATAGTGTTCAATTTACAAAGGTGCCATCGAATTACGTACCAGCAAATTTCTACTATAGGAAATATTCTTAAACAATGAATTCGGAACAGTTTCAATACTATTATGATACATTAGCGCGCCATCTGTTATCAAAATTTGAAACTATTATAGACACGTATGCTTCTTTTATAAATTAAACAATTTCTACTGCCCTTACTGCAATGGAAAAATTAAAGGGAGGGCCTGGCTTATCAGTGGTGAACCCTCCCTTTTATATTTCCATTGCAGTAAGGGTAGTAGAAATTGTTTAATTTTTAAAAAAAGAATCATACGCGTCTATAATAGTTTCGAATTTTCAGTTTAAATAGTAATAATTTTATTAAAATGCAAGGCAATATTTTTATTCTTTTAGTAAATGTCCTCAAGTAATGAATGCTCTGTATAGTTCAAAGATAGTAATAATCTATGAGAATTAACTATCAAAATTATATTATAAGCAATTGTTTCTCAAAATATAAATACAGTAGAATCTCTATATAAAAATGTATCTAAATTGTAAAGCGAAAAGTGTCTTCTTTTACATTTATTGAAGTTATTCTTAGGATAAAAGTACTGAAATTGAATGCTAATATAATAAATGAGAACATTGAGATTCGAATGTTTCTTTCAAACATCAAACTCCTGTCTTTACTGCGATGAAAAAATATTGAAAGCCTTAGCTCATCAATGGTGAACCCTCCCACCGGTTTCGCCAATTCTGATGGGTTCACCACTGATGGGAGGGTTTACTACTGATGAGCCAAGCCCTCCCAATATTTTTTCATCGCAGTAAGGATAACAGAAGTTTTATTGATATGTGATAGAAACGTTCCCTTCTTAATCCTTTCATTTGATATATCAAAAACAACAAAAAGCTTTATTAAGACCTTTTAGTCATATACAAATTCTCCGAACAGAAATGTAGGATACATGCAGGAATAACAATAATAATACCAATAATAAATTTATTGTTATTATTATAATTTAATTACAATGATAATATGAAATCTATATACAGGAAAACTTAATTAAGACAATCAAGATAATAAATAGATTAGTCAAGAAAAGATCAAATATGCGAAATAAACTATATGCGAAGAATTACAAAAACTATTACAAGACTCAGAACAAAACACTATGAAGGAATGACAATACATCCAGATGGCACAAGAACCTATAGGACATGCAATAACTGTCCTGGTGTGCAACTAACACCTACTCACATATTCTCATGCCCAGCAATGACCGCAGCTTTGAAGAAAATTGACTTAGACCCAGAGCAGCATCTTTACACGTCCAAGATAGTGGACATTGCTGCTGCTGTGATGGAGATGCATGGGGACATCTGAGACTTATTTGGACACGACAACAACAACAACCATAGATTAGTCTGGGTAAATTGGAGGGAAAGAAATTTCTTATACCTGGATTTACCCCGGAGTCGAATCTCTGCAAGTGAAAAAAAAAAAAGTAAAAGCTATAATAATATATTTTCATTATGAAACATCGCCCTTATTTTTAAACCACATTATCTCTAATAGTATATTATAACACAATATAATGCGGTTAATGATTGTAGAACAACATTTGAAAATTATTCCGCATGTGTTTCTTTTGAACGAAAAATCGAAATTTGTTTTAAGGGGAGAAATAACGTTTATTTCTAACCTTAGGGATGAAGTATGAAAGGATGAATTGTGAAGAGTAATGATGAACGGAATGTCCAGTTTCCATCCCTGTAGACTTTAATTTTCCGTTTATTATTACTCTTCACAATTCATCCTTTCATACTTCATCCCTAAGGTTAGAAATAATCGTTATTTCTCCTTAAAATTCGATTTTTCGTTCAAAAGAAACACATTCGGGATAATTTTCAAATGTCGTTCTACAATTATACCACTTTGAAAATAGAGGAATCCATACTTAATTCATTAGATAATAAAAGGCATATATTGGATTTAATAAATCCATTATTTAATAAAATTTTTACAATATTTGATTGCAATTTTTATAATATTTTTTTCATGCACAAATTTCTCCCACCTACTCTGTATTTTAATTGATTTCAACTGTGATATTATAACACTATGCGGTGCTGAGTTTGTGTATACAAAAATGTAATGCCTCGATAAAGGTTGGCGTTCAGCCAGCCGAAATATTGGCAAAATAAATATTTTATTAAATCCATTATATACAGTAGACACCAGCCAACTTAGGTCAATCCAAATGATGTTAACCAGTGCCCAAACAAGCAGACTAGTTGCTCAGGCCCTATATAATTTTTACAAGGCAGTAGGTGTAAAGAGGGAGAAAAGAGAACTTGGAAGCTATTGTTCTTACACCTCAGAATGATGACGAAACATCGAGGGGCCATCGTGTTGGTCGACGATGAGATTGCAGAGCTGGTAATATGGATGGCTGTGCTGGAGTAAACCTCCTTTTTTTTTTGTGTCTGGATGCTATATTTTGGCGAACTAAATAACTTAGTCCCTATTTCTGCTCCGCGCTTATGGAATTGAAGACTTGGGGCGATGGCGTCGACCTTTCATATTAAATCTTACTTTTCCTTATTACTAATAATTGTATATAGTTGCGGAACTACTGGTTTCCTGTGCTGCTCTTTTCCTGATATTGCACCTTGTACGGAGAATCTATATAAGACTAATGTCTTAATAAAGGCTTTGTGTGTGTGTGTAAATCCATTATATGCCTTTTATTATCTAATTATAAAACTTTGATATATGAAAATTAAAAAGAACAATCGTTTGATGTATATAGATGGCGTATTATAATAATGGAATGATTATAATGGATTATATAATGGAATGATTGTGTTTTCAGGTTGAAGAAGAACAACGCAGCCAAGGGTGTTTATATCGTAAAATAATACCAACTATCCATGCTTGTTCCATAGAGAGCCGAACAGGTGATCCCTTATTATGTTCTTTCTCTTCGGAAGAGAACGTTATACATATGGGACTTGCTGCTTTGGTTAATCAAAATGGTGAGTATTTATAATTTTGTTTTAAGGTTAGATACCTTTTAGGCAAAAAAAATTGGTAGTTTTGACAATTAAACATCTTTATTGACATCTCGTCAATCTTTACACTCAAAGGGAGTTAATAGGGTAATAATAATGGTAGGAATGAAGAGAGATATTTACAATCGAAGTAGCTCTCTCCTAGGGCACGTCCGGATCAGGAGCTTAAAGCCGCCTTAAATCTAGACAGATCCCTGCCATTTGGGGAGTTCATGTTCGGAACGTGTTTGATGATAATGTCGAAGAATTTGTCGAGAAGAATCTTGTCTTCAGGCGTGAGTAGCCCGAGGAATAATTGGTAGTTAGTTGAATTAAATATGTTATTTTGTATTCTCGTGGTCGAATTAAAAATAAGTCTCTTTTTCTGTCTTAGTCATGCCCCCTTTTTGTCCATCACCCTTCATTTTATTCCTTCCATGTTACACTCCAATGTATAGAGACCGTTTCCAAAAACTAGAATACTTAGGTTGGTGACAGTCATAACACGTTTTTGCAAGCTGAGAAGCGGCCACCTGGAAACTATGGTTTTGGCCTTTCTCCCGTTAAATTAGACGCTAAAACTTAGGTGACTTAGGGTCGGTGACAAAGCCATAACACCAGCTCTGACAAATTTAGAGTTGTCCACTTGAAGACGTTCACCATTGTGAAGATTCCATTTGATCCCATTTAGATCTCATGTAGATCTCATGAAACAAAGTCTGCATTTGATTGACGAAGGCTATTAGACTGAAACCATTGCCTCCATGGTGATTATTTGGAATTTTTTTTAAAGGTTAGATACCTTTTAGGCAAAAAAAATAGTAGTTGGTTGAATTAAATTTGTTATTTTGTATTCTCCGTGGTCGAATTAAAGATGGTCTCTTTTTCTATCTTCGTCATGCCCCCTTTTTTGTCCATCACCCTTCATTTTATTCCTTCCAGGTGGACGCTTCTGTTTTCCAAAACTGTTGTTATGGCTTTGTTACTGACCTGAATCTGCTAGTGGGTAGAGACGGTCAATAAATGGTGTTTAGTTTTAGCGTCTATCTTCGTCATGCCCCCTTTTTTGTCCATCACCCTTCATTTTATTCCTTCCAGGTGGACGCTTCTGTTTTCCAAAACTGGTGTTATGGCTTTGTTACTGACCTGAATCTGCTAGTGGGTAGAGACGGTCAATAAATGGTGTTTAGTTTTAGCGTCTATCTTCGTCATGCCCCCTTTTTTGTCCATCACCCTTCATTTTATTCCTTCCAGGTGGACGCTTCTGTTTTCCAAAACTGGTGTCATGGCTTTGTTACTGACCTGAATCCGCTAGTGGGTAGAGACGGTCAATAAATGGTGTTTAGTTTTAATGTCTATTTGGAAGGGAGCGGCAATCTTTATTTTTATAGATCAATTTTCTTCCTTCAAAATATCCATCTATAGTTGTACAGATCGTTTTTTTAATAGTATCCAGTATTTCCTTTCTTCTCCCATAACTCACGAAAGTCTGTATATATGGTTAAGAAGAGAGAAAGAGAGAAGATTACCTACAACTCATATATATACTGTAGTTGTAGGATTAAAACTCTTAAAATCACGATCATTAAAAACAACAATAAACATTAAGAGGAACCTCTTAATGTTTATTGTTGTTTTTAATGATCATATATATACTATTATATCAAAATAATTATTTCTCTCTATATATACATATTTCCCATATAACTTAGTAAATTCGCATTTATTCACTCTTTTCTTTCCACTCATATATATGCTGCATATCTAAGGATAACCTGTATATAGGACTAAACGTCTTAATAAAACTTTTGATTGATTGAACAGGTTAAACTGTAGCCAGATGAACTAACGAGGTTAAACTGAAGTTAAAATGTGTCTGTCCACAGGATATTACAACGGAACCTTGAACGATAATCTCAGCTTCAAGATCAACATCTGCAATGGACTGGGCAATACCACGTGTGGCAACCATAGCGGCCATGCTGTCGGAGTTTGTATCACAGACCATAGAACCAACGAAACCTTTGTGGCTGGAGAAATTCCTGGAACTCTAATGTGAGTACACATCCTTCTTTTCTTGAACATTCGATCTATGCTGAAAATGCTGATGGTTCATATCTCTTTCCTTGAACATTCGATATATCCTGTAAATTTTGATTGGTTAGATCTCTTTCCTTGAACATTCGATATATCCTGAAAATACTCATTGGTTATATCTCTTCGCTTGAACACCCGATCTATCCTGAAAATTCTTATTGGCAAAATATCTTCCTTTGAACATTTGATATATCCTGAAGATGCTGATTGTTTATATATCTTTCCTTGAACATCCGGTATATCCTGAAAATACTGATTGGTTATATCTCTTTCCTTGAACATTCGATCCACCCTGAAAATTCTGATTAGTTAGGTATCTTCCCTTGAACATTCGATATATCCTGAAAATACTGATTGGTTATATCTCTTCCCTTGAACATTCGATCTATCCTGAAAATTCTGATTAGTTAGGTATCTTTCCTTGAACATTCGTTTCATCCTGAAAATGCTGATTAGTTAGGTATCTTTCCTTGAACATTCGTTTCATCCTGAAAATACTGATTAGTTAGGTATCTTTCCTTGAACATTCGTTTCATCCTGAAAATACTGATTAGTTAGGTATCTTTCCTTGAACATTCGATCTATCCTGAAAATACTGATTTGTTAGGTATCTTTCCTTGAACATTCGATATATCCCGAAAATACTGATTGGCAAGATTTCAGGAGACTTTCATGCACATGCAATCTTTCTATAATGACATTAATAATAAATGATCTTATTTTTACAAAAATAAGCTTTTAAACCTTTTGAAAATCTTTAGGATATTGAGTTGTGTGTATGTGCAGATACGATGGTGATGTGGTGTACAAGTACCGCACCAACAGAACTTGTTCCCATCGACCTGTACCTATTGAGACCATTCTCAGGATCAAGTGTGGCACAAGAAATGATAGTAAGACCTCTTCCTGAAAGATTATTCCAACTGCTAAACTATTTATTTGCGGAAATATTTGGATAAAAAATAAAGATACAAGGTTATCCCAAAAGTTCGTAAACACTTGCAATACCAATATTATTCGCCGTTATGTATAATGTCTTTGTATTATGTATAAAGTAATTGCATTATGTATTCGCCGTAATAATATTATTCGCCAATGTGCTCCTGGTCAGGATATGCCTTTTTTATTTTTAATATCAACACCTGACCCACTTATTTTAAAATAGTTTTTTCATATGATAATATCAATTGAAAAAGCCCTGTACGATTTATAAATGAATAAAACAAAGCATCAAGGGCTGCGTATCTTTATTAGAACAAATATATACGAGCTTCCTGTAGAAGGGCGTATGTGCCCGAAAGCTCGTATATATTTGTTCTAATAAAGATACGTAGCCCTTGATGCTTTGTTTTATTCATTTATATGATAATATGTAATATATATTGATTCTGATGTATTCTGTGTGTATATAGTGGTGCCCTCTATTACCCTGGAGGAACGGGATTGTGTCTATGAGTTCCAAATGACATCACCACTGGCTTGTCCCAATCGACCATCTTGTAAGAAGATTCCAACCAATGGAGAGAATATATTCTTCGCTTTGGAGCTTTTGATGGAAAGATTATGTAGGAGGTTTCTACAGCTGTGTTGATCAGAATGGTAAACTTTCCTTCATGTGCAGATTACTTCGATAGAGCTCTACAATTCCATCATCAAGATGATTATATCACTTTGGATCCATGTGGATTTATCGAAGAGTACAATGCTGATTATCAATTTGTGATTAAAGGTAAGTGAATATTTTTTTATATACATTTTTTGAGGTGTAGAATTCACTCAAAGCGAATAGTGTAAGCGGGATTCATTCAATAGGTGGAATTTTGACCGGAAAAATATGGGTTCGATTCCCATCCCTGAACACTATTATTTTTCCGTTTATCATTACTCTTCACAATTCATACTTTATCCCTAAGGATAAGAATAGTCATTATTTATCCTTAAATAATGATAATTACAATTTTTCGTTCTGTAAAAAATAAACATTTGCGGTTAAACTTGTTAAACATCGTTCTATATTGCCATATTATATTGTATTATATATGATAATATCTAAAGGGTCGCCTCTCCCGTCAAAAAAATAGACGTCAAAACCAGACGCCATCTATTGACCGTCGCCGCAAACTAGCGGTCTCGGGTCAAAGCCACAACACCACGGTAGTGGCGACCCTTGTCTCTTAAGATCAATATCAAACAATAGAAAAATATTGATCTATAAAAATAGAAAGTATATCTGGATTTAAATAATTAATTGTTAAAATAGTATGTACTTGTAGCTTTGTAATCGATCCGAATTTTCAGAATTATCAATAGTTCATGCTTTTAGTTTCAACGTCTTTTTATACACTCATGGACAAAACTAGTACTAGAGGTGTAGAGTTCACACAAAGTGAATAGTGTGTTGTTGTTGTTTCTTATCCCCTTGTGTAAAGATTACACCAATTTCACGAGTTCATGATCTCATGGAATGGGGTATAGGGGTGCAGCTTTCGTTGATCATGGCACCATGATCCAGGCACACTTTGGTGAAAGTCTGACTTTGCCTGTAGTTTGAGACTGTTCTTAACGTGGAATCCTTTGCTGCCGACTCTAACATGAGTACAGACGCAGCTCATTCGTATCCCTGGAGAGGAACCCTTGCTGAGGTCCATCAACTGGGTCAGTTGAAGTCTTAAAGAGGGAGTGTCCCTTCTGGTTACAGAATCAAGTCTACCAGAACAAGACTTGATACGATCGTGTAGAGGGCTTACTCTGAATAGTGTACACGGGACTAATACACCAGAAGGAATGTATATAATACATCACAGCTATATCCATTCAATAGGTGTATGTAATCTATAAAAAGAGAAAGTACATCTGAATTTAATTAATTGTAGATTTGTCACCGATCCGAATTTTCAGAAATTATCAATAGTTTTTAGTTTCAACGTCTTTTTATACACTCATCGACAAAACTTGTACTTTTTCGCATGCATATCGGTATTCAGAAATAACTATAAGAAAATCCAGTGACCTTTATTGACACACGAGATAACCAGGTGTGAATTAAATTACCTCTATCTCCTTAAAAAAAAAAAAAAAAAGATAACCAGCGGCAGCAAAGACTTTCCTTCTCCTTAAATTTTGTCAATAAGTGTAAATTGTTCATTTTTAAATGAATTCTTGTAATGACCTATAGAAAGATAGATCTGAACTTTGACGTTTTGTTTCTTACCATTTAAAGGGCCAAACAATTTTTTTTAGAATATATTGAAAAGAGATATAAGTATATTAAATTATTGTTACCACCCCCCTGGTACACCCCCATTCCTAACAAATCTTCTTTCCACACCCTTACTAGGGAAGAACAAACGGCGATTTCAAGATTACAAACAGGACATCTTAGAATGCTCAAATTTAATGGAAAAATCAAAACATTCCTGAAATGCCCCAAATACGATTCTCAGCCTGCCAGTCCTGAACATCTATTAAATTGTATCAAATCCTCCAAAAAATACCTCTTGGAAAACCCCAGGACTATAAAAGCTTCTTCTTCTTTCTTATCTCCACTCAATCATATTAGGGTATCAAAGTTTTAAAGCTTGAGATTATGACTGGGTGAAGTAAAATGCATCTGCCTTTGTCATTAAGACTGGGAGCACTACTCAGTGGCAGACCGACTTAGCTCCAAAATAAATGGCCGCCTCTGAAATGAGGAACAGACGCCATGTGCAGGCACTTCTAACATGGAGTACAGACTCATCCTGTATCCCTGGATTAGGAGTCCTTACAGGGTACTATCAGCTGGGCCAGCTGAGCCCAGGTTTTTTAGTGAACTTGTTACTGCTCCCCCTCCTCCTTTTTCATCCGGGTTTGGGACCGGCAAAGGCGAAGTTACTATAAAAGTTGAGACAATGGAATCTAATGGAGATTGTTTAAACGACTCGAGGAATAATCAACAACAACAACAAATTTTTGCTGGGGTGAAAGTGGAGAGGTGAAGATAGAGTTAAATAAGCAAAACCAGGAAAAACGGAAAAGTCAGAAAATTCATTGACAATTTCTGGAAAAGATCCTACGATACCATCAAAATGCTATCATAGAAAAGAACCTAGGACGAAGATTACTACCAGCATAGGTTGAGAAGAAATATGGTTTACTTTTTAAAGAACCTTGTTGAAATTTCCTGTTTATAAATAGTATCAGAATGTGTTTATTTGTTCTCTGTTCTCATTTTTCTCTCTCTTTCTGCGTGTTAATATCATGACTATTCTTTACCGCCTAAAATTATTGTAGATATATATGTATAGACAAATGTAAAGGTATTCTATATACAGTTACGAGCGTCATCATCTCTGTCACCGTTTGCTTTTTTTTTTTGGAATGGCGCTCTCCTATTGGTTGGCTACGATCACGCCACCACTACGCGAGAAACTTTGTTTTTGACTTTGCCCCCCCCCCACTCGCTTTTTGGTTTTTGTAACTATTGTGTTGGAGCGGGTCGCTCCTTAAATAAATGCATATATTAGTTAATAACCAAATGGAATCCTCTCTTTCTTTTTCCCAGTAAGAGACGCCTACGGAAGCCAACAGTACATAGACAGATAAAGCAAGGCTATAATTATTAACTAATATATGCATTTATTTAAGGCGCCAATTTATAATGGTAACAAATAGTATTTGAATCAAAACATTCAATCGGGTAAAACACGGGCGTTGCCCGGGTCATTCAGCTAGTACATGTATATCGGCGTATGTGTCCTTAAGGGAAACATAGCGCTTTTAATAAACGCGCTAAAATAGTTTCGAATTTTCATAACAGATGGTGCGCTAGTGCATCATAAAATAAAAATGTGTTTAAATATAGATTTGGAGAGATAAAAATGTGTTTATTATAGAGAGACTTGGAGAGATAAAAAATAAGCTGTATTTTTATAGCACCTTGTTAATAAATCCTGTTTATAAATGTTATAAAAATGTTTTTATAGATAGATTCGGAGATATATAAAAATTAGCTTTTTCTTTTTTATCTCCACTCAATCATATTAAGGTATCAAGTTTGTAAAGCTTGAGACTTTTGATGGTGTTTTATCAGCTAAAATTAGCTGTAATTTTAAAGTATTTTGTTAATAAATCCTGTTTATAAATGTTATAAAAATGTATTTACAGATAAATTTGGAGGGATATAAATTAAGTTCCTTTTTCTTATCTCCACTCAATCATATTAAGGTATCAAGTTTGTAAAGCTTGAGACTTTTGATGGTGTTTTATTAGATAAAATTAGCTGTATTTTTATAGTACCTTGTTAATAAATCCTGTTTATAAATGTTATAAAAATGTATTTACAGATAAATTTGGAGGGATATAAATTAACTTCCTTTTTCTTATCTCCACTCAATCATATTAAGGTATCAAGTTTGTAAAGCTTGAGACTTTTGATGGTGTTTTATTAGATAAAATTAGCTGTATTTTTATAGTACCTTGTTAATAAATCCTGTTTATAAATGTTATAAAAATGTATTTACAGATAAATTTGGAGGGATATAAATTAACTTCCTTTTTCTTATCTCCACTCAATCATATTAAGGTATCAAGTTTGTAAAGCTTGAGACTTTTGATGGTGTTTTATTAGATAAAATTAGCTGTATTTTTATAGTACCTTGTTAATAAATCCTGTTTATAAATGTTATAAAAATGTATTTACAGATAAATTTGGAGGGATATAAATTAACTTCCTTTTTCTTATCTCCACTCAATCATATTAAGGTATCAAGTTTGTAAAGCTTGAGACTTTTGATGGTGTTTTATTAGATAAAATTAGCTGTATTTTTATAGTACCTTGTTAATAAATCCTGTTTATAAATGGTATAAAAAGTGTTTACAGAGAGATTTGGAGAGATAAAAATTTGCTTACATTTTTAAAGTACCTTGTTCATAATTCCTGTTTATAAATGGTATAAAAAGTGTTTACAGATAGATTTGGAGAGATATAAATTTGCTTACATTTTTAAAGTACCTTGTTCATAATTCCTGTTTATAAATGGTATAAAAATGTGTTTACAGATAAATCTGGAGGGATAAAAAATTATGGTCGAGTGTCAAACATTACTTGGAATTGGCACGAGGACATCCTTATGACAATGCAAGGACAACCAGTACCAGATTGTAATCAAACACAAGTCTTTGTAAGATTCACTTGCGAGATGTGTAAGTTTTCAGCCAATTTTCTTCCTAATATTGAAGCTAACCATCTTTCTACAGATCAAGAGAATTACTCTGTTCATTTTCCCAAGAGCAGTAAATGCAATGCCTACTACACAATTGGAACAAGATATGCCTGTCCTCATTATGGACGCGTATATGATTGTTCGGATGGTGGTAAGTTTGTAGAATCTTTTAAATTTGTAATGATATTCATTGAAAAGTCAATTATACACTTAATTCTATATAGTAATTGTCAAAGAGAGAGAATGACAAGAAAAAAAAAATATTATAGATAATACCTGTAAGATAACAATCTATAAGATAACTGATCTCAGTCGCGCTCCCTTCGATGCGTTGCAAAGCGTCTATCGTTGGGGCCGACAGCACGTTGGTGGGCCCGGTTGGCTTTTACCGGTTGATCGGGTTCTCCGGCAATTTTACTTTGAAAAAATTAGGGTGCTCAAAGCAGGCTGGTGCCTGGATATTGGTGCATGGTGTAAGATAACAAAATATAAAATGTGAAAAAATAGTACAAAAGTAAATTTGTATTTGGATCAGGTAGATAAATTAACGATGTTTAACGATATTCATTAAAAATCCATTACCAACTTACTTGAGGTAATCCGGATTCCTGGAGCGTAAGTTCATTGTTTAAACTTAATTCTCTACTACTTGTCAAAGAAAGAAAACGACAAGAAATAATTATAATACATACTATACATATTTCACTATTGAAAACTAGGACCATAAAATGCACCTTATTCAACGGTGAATTTACACTCGATTTTCCACACTACATGTTCTACTGCACGGCAATGGAAGAAGAAAGAGAAATTCTTCGTGAAGAGACCGGCTATTTAATGGCAAAAGTCGTAAAATCCAGACCCTTTGCATTCTCTTTTTATAAATACTGGAAATCAGCTCAATCAAAATGTTTAGCACAGATACCGGATCCAACTCGATAATTGGTCGAGGTCAATACCCAATATTTGTATATAACTATGATGCTAATCTGTTATTTATTTATTTTGATCCTACCGGGAGAATCCTGTATGACACGTGTGCCCAATAAAGGCTATTGTTGTTGTTATAATACATACTATAAAGATAATACCTACAAGATAACAAAATATGTTTATAGATATTCATTTAAAGTCAGTAATAAACTTCATTACATGTCTACTAAATACTTGTCAAATAGAGAATTGGGTAAAAGGTTATTTCTCGAGCTTTTGGGTCAACATGCTCCTCATGGTAAATGTATATGTATGTATACCATATGGTAAATATATACAGACTAGCCGAATGACCCGGGCAACGCCCGTGTTTTACCCGACTGTAGATGTTACAACGGTGATCCTTAGGTCACTGGTTCAAATCCGGCTCGAGGGAGCCGGCGAGCACGTGACCTCCCTGTGCGCGCGCATCTGTGACAGAGGCCGATGAGGAAAGACGGTCGTGACTATATATATATATTATATTATAAGAAAGAAAAAAAAATGGAAATATGGATGGGAGAAGTGGAGAGCGAAAAGAGGAAAGAAAACAGGTATTTACATATGGAACAAGTCAATTCAAGCTCTTCTGCTCACACAGCACAGGTGGAGTATTACTTCTAGCCAAGGTATGTTATAATTGACTAGAAGTACTAAGTCTCTGTGTTGAATAGCATGTTAGCCCGAATGCTCGAGAAATAAAAGAATGTTACGGTTCAACCATTATCCGAGACATGCATCAAAATGGGTCTCTGTAACATACACAGTCATGATACAGTCTGTTGTAGAACACTTAACAACAATAGCGCTACCAACAAAATTCAATTTAATAGTTAAATAATAGTAAATAAAACAAATAATAATTTCAATTAGTATTTAATTAACAGTATTTTCATCTTCAAAAGCTTAATAAAAAAAAAATAAAAAAAGGAATCAAATCCTAGATTTCTTATTGAATATGTCATAGTGTATAAGCAGGGAAAAAATCTTTATTCTGTATCTTGTTTGTCAGAAATATAATTGAATAGAATTAAAGGCAAAATTTTCCAAATTAAGTGGCAAAATAAAGGGGGGAAAGGATTTCCTGATAATTGACAATAATTATAATTTCTGTGGGGGTCGATGGAAAGATGGTTTTAACCGTTGGGTTTCGACCGCTATGACCCGGGTTCGATTCCTACATTGGGCACTTTTTTCTGATAAAAAAAAAAAAATGCTTCAATGGCCCCTGATTCTTGCAAATGTCCAAACCCACCAAGTAACCAAACGGGGCTATGGCACATTTGTAAGTGCAAAGTCGAACTTCTTTTCACATGTGTAGACATGTGGCGCATGATAATTGACATCCTAGAAGCAATGGCCACCCAGACCTTTCGGTCCATAAACCGGCATGCAAAGCATGCCCTCTGCTGCTTACCTAGGCCACCGTACCAAAGGAATTCTCCATGCACCGAGCGGCCATTGTTTGGCCCTTCGCGCCCGTCATTATGGTCTGGCTCCATGGGGATGACCAATTAACCCACAGGCGTTTCCTTATAATTGACAATAATTATAATTGCTGTCGGGGTCGGTAGAAGGATGGTCTAAACCATTGGTTTTCCCCGCAACAACCCGGGATCGAATCCCGCCTTGGGTACTTTTTTCTAATAAAAAAAAAAAAAAAAATGCTTCAATGCCTCCCTGATTCTTGCCTGATTGAAGTCCAACCCTGGAACAGAGCTCTGTTACATTTGTAAGTACAAAAATAAAACTGCTTTACACATGTGTACCAAAAGATGAACCTTTCTACAGTGGACCCTCGGTTTTGCGAGCATAATCCTTTCCAGAGCCATGCTCGTACTCCAAAACGCTCGTAGTGCGAAACTAATTTCTTATTTTTAATAATTGAAACTCGGGCAATTCTTCCATGAATTTTAGTTTAATTAGAGTCGGTAAACACTTCGTGATAAGTATAAGAGAAGCAAGCTTGTACTCCATTCAATATTTGAAATCATAGCTATCATATTTTTAATGAAAGATTCGAAAGAAAAATTTTACACGTGATAGTTACTGAATTTCAAACCTAGTGATAAGTAAATAAAAAGATAATGCATAAATAAATGTATAAAAAAAGATAAAATAAACAAAAATAAAAGATAATGTTGGGATGGCTGATGCAATTGCGTTAAAAAACCACTATTTGAGGGAAAAATGGCATAAAAGGGTTATTTTATAACATTTTATTTTTTTCTTTCAATTTTATCGAAGAACTGGTCTAATGACTGTTGCTTCTGCCTCTTTTTGAGAATTTCACGGAAATGCGACATCGCATTATCGTTGAACTGATCCGTCGCTCGCAAAGCAGCCGGCTTATTCGGGTGGTGCTTTGCTACGAACAATTGCTCGCGATGAAGATCGATCAGTTCATTTGTGGTAAGCTCCTGATCTTCTTCCTCCACAAGCTCTTGAATGATTGGCTCATTCACCTCCAGTCCTAAAGTTTTCCCCAGAGACACAATAACATCGATAATTGGTGGCTCCTGTTCACCAGACAACCCCTTAAAATCATATGCATGGACGATGTGAGGCCACAATTTTGTCCAAGCAGAAACGAGAGTTCTCTGGGAGACTCCATTCCATGCTTTATCAATGATCTTAAGGCAGTGGACAATGTTGAAATGATTCTGCCAAAACTCTCGGAGAGTAAGGTTTGTTTCTTCAGTTAATTCGAAGCATCTCTGAAAAAGTTCTTTGATATATATTTTCTTAAAGTTGGAAATGACCTGCTGATCCATAGGCTGCAGTAGTGGGGTGGTGTTAGGAGGGAGGAACCTGACCTCAATAAACTTGAATTCATCCAGTAAGTGATCCTTAAGGCTTGGTGGATGAGCAGGAGCATTGTCCATAACCAGCACCGCTCTGAGTGGCAGTTTTTTTTTCCGAAAGGTATTTCTTCACTGCAGGACCGAATGCTTCGTTCATCCACTCAACAAACAACAAACGAGTGACCCAAGCCTTAGTATTCGACTTCCACAAAACGTTCAATTGGCTCTTTTGCACTTTGTGTTTCTTGAAAGCCCGTGGATTCTCAGAATGATACACGAGCAGTGGCTTTACTTTCAAATCTCCACTTGCATTAGCACACAGCAAGAGGGTGAGACGGTCTTTCATGGGCTTGTGACCGGGCATTGTATTCGCTTCGGCTGTAATGTAGGTTCTCTTCGGCATCATTTTCCAAAAAAGTCCTGTTTCATCACAGTTGAAAACTTGCTGTGGGAGGTAACACTCGGTAACAACGAGCTTCTCGAACTCGGCAGTGAATGTCTCAGCTGCTTTAGCATCCGAACTTGCACCCTCTCCATGCCTCGTGACACTATGGATGCCACTTCTCCTCTTAAAGTTTTCGAACCACCCCTTGCTGGCTTTGAAGTCTGCATGTACTTCGTTCTCTATTGATGTACATGGTATTTTACTCCCGAGTTCGGCGTACAAGGCCTTTGCCTTTTCACATATTAAATTCTGGGTTATGGTATCACCTGCTAATTGCTTCTCGTTTATCCATACAAGAATCAATTTTTCAACTTCTTCTAGAAGACGTGGACGCTGTTTTGATAGTCTTGTGACTCCTTTTGCTGCATCTAACTCCCTTAATTCCTTTTTCTTCTTCAATATTGTGCAAATCGTTGATGTCGACTTCTTATAAAATCTCGCTATTTCTGTCACCCGCATGCCACGTTCGTGCTTTTCAATCATTTCCCTCTTTGCCTCCATTGTGATAATATCCTTCTTCTTACCCAATTCTCTTTCAACATATTTCTTCACGGGGCCCATTTTGCAGTGGTTATAGGATTTTTATAGCAAGAGAGGTAGAAATTGTCACCAATTTTTGAAAATACATATATAATCTAAAAAATAAATAAGAAATTAAAAAAAGCTATTCCTTTATCATTGAGAGATAATTTTATCGTTGAATTAAAATTAGTCAAAATGATATACATAGTATTTAAAGATTAAAGAAAACTTTTTAACTTTAATAGCAACTTTTTAAATTTTAATAGCAACTTTTTAAATTTTAATAACACCTTCGAGCCTTTGTTTACAAATGGAAAAAGTTGTCTTAAAAATTAAAAAAGTTTTCTTTAATTTTAAAATACTATATACATGTATATATATATGCATATGTATTTAAAATAGTCTATATTTATATTGTATGTTTCACTCCTTTGTCTCACTGCTTTGTTCTTATGCATACCTCTGGTGAATCCTGTATAGGGTCAGTGACCCTAAATAAAGGCTTTTGTTGTTGTTGTTGTTATATTGTATGTTTCACAGACTCTTTAACTTAACCAATTGTATATTTTTCAGGAATGGAGGTGTTTAAGAAATATAAAAACCCAACCGTTTACGTTGGTGACTCCCTTTATGTTCTAAACATATGCCATGATTACATCTACATTAAAAAGTAAGTTTTTTTTTTTTTTGCTTATCCCTAGTACACGTGGTACAGGCCATGATAATCATGGTGGGTAGTTAGCGACTGCTTTTTACTGTAAGTGCACCACATGTCTACACATGTGAAAAGCAGTTCGACTTTGCACTTACAAATGTGCCAGAGCCCCTTTTGGTAAATATTTATAACCTATGACTGAGGTCGCCAAACCCAAGCCACATGCGGCTCTTTGGATGTGAAACTGCAGTTCTTTATATAGTTCCATATGTATATATTAATTATGCAAGTACTATTTATTGTTGGCAAGATAAAATGTTGTGGCTCTTTGAAATTTGGTAAATTGTAATTTTTAATTCTTCTGATTCAAAAGTTTGCCGATTCCTGACCTATTTAAAAAATGGAGCCTCTTTCTTTTTAATGAAAGGCATAAAAAGTACTTAATAATTGCATTAAAACATCATCCGAGCTTCTCAATATAAAACGTTTATAAAATGAAAGGATTTAAAAGCACGAATGTTTCTTTTATACATAATACAAACTTCTACTGTCCTTACTGCGATGAAAAAATATATTGGGAGGGCTTGGCTCATCAGTGGTGAACCCTCCCAGCGGTTTCGGTGGATTAAATTAGCGAAACCGCTGGGAGGGTTCACCACTGATGAGCCAAGCCCTCCCTATATATTTTTTCATCGCAGTAAGGGCAGTAGAAGTTTGTATTGTGTATAAAAAAACATTCGTGCTTTTAAATCCTTTCATTTTATATGTATAGATGGCGCGTTATTGCTTTGTGATAAAACGTTTAGATTGAATTAGTGAATAAGTCCCAACAACAGCTTTAACTAATTCAGATAACAACCTTTATGTCATGATTTTTAGATCATCAATATAGAGGTGGCTACAATTTCATATCATTCTGATGAAGGAATTACGAAATTGGTTTAAAAATAGGCAAAAATGTATTTTTATGTTTTGAAAATAGAGCAATCCATAAATAAATCTTCAAATAAAAAGGCATATATTGGATCAAAATATCATTCATTTTACCAATATTTCAGTTGGCTGAACGCCAACCTTTATCAAGGTATTATAACATATTAACATATAAATTGTTATAATACCTTGATAACGGTTGGCGTTCAGCCAACTGAAATATTGGTAAAATCAAAAGAAACATTTGCGGTATAATTGTCGAACTTCGTTCTATAATATATATATATACACCAATACCTCGCTTTGCGTCGTTTCGTTTTGCGTTTTTTTCGAAGTTGCGTCGCTGCTTAATTTTTACTGATTTTCACTGTGCGTCGTTAGATTTTCGAAGTTGCGTTGTTTTGGATTCGAGTCATTAATTTTTTTTTTGAATTTTTTTTCCCGAAAATATGGCAAAAACCTTTGTTTTTGATTGCGCCTTCACATATTATGCGTCGTTTCAATTTGCGTCGTGTTTTTTTGGAACGTAACCCCGACGCAAAGCGAGGTATGGGGTATATATACAGAGGATTAGAGACTATTTTGCTTAAACTTTCATTGTGTTTTCCAGACGCGATGCACATGAGGAGAAGGCAAAACTCTCCCCATCAAATGCCAAAGTGATTCATCGACCAGTAGGCGACGTTATATTAGAATACTACAGTACCAATTCCTCCATAAAACCACCTGTCATTAGGATCAACTTCATATGTAATAGGGACACAGATATTTTCGGAACACGAGAATTTGTCACCAAGAATCCTGAAGGAACATATATTTTCAATTGGAGAAGTAGTTATATCTGTTCATTGATGAATTACCCATATTCTCATCACCTGGCTCTGGATCCTCAAGATGGAAGCGTCTATGATTTATCAAGGTAAGATATATTGTACAGTACCTACTGCCTGATACCATCTACCTAAACTGTGGCACAGGCCCTGCAGACATATTTTACAGTACTCAGAATTACTCCATATACGTTTATAAAGCATTAATTCAAGATATACTCATTAAACTTTAAAAAAGTTAAAATGATTAGAGTTCTTTGATCACAATAATGAGCAGCAACAAGTCTCCAAGGATAAGTGTCTTCAAACGGAGAAGCGTTTGTAATAAAAGAAGACACTCATCCTTGTTGTTGATTCAAGTGTCTTCAAGGATAAGTGTCTTCAAACGGAAGCGTTGGTAATAAAAGAAGACACTTATCCTTGAAGACACTTGAATCAACAACAAGTCTCCAAGGACAAGTGTCTTCAAGGATAAGTGTCTTCAAACGGAAGCGTTGGTAATAAAAGAAGACACTTATCCTTGAAGACACTTATCCATGAAGACACTTGAATCAACAACAAGTCTCCAAGGACAAGTGTCTTCAAGGATAAGTGTCTTCAAACGGAAGCGTTGGTAATAAAAGAAGACACTTATCCTTGAAGACACTTATCCATGAAGACACTTGAATCAACAACAAGTCTCCAAGGACAAGTGTCTTCAAGGATAAGTATCTTCTTTTATCATCAACGCTTCCGTTTGAAGACGCTTATCTTTAGAGTATTGTTGTTAATTCAAGTGTCTTCAAGGATAAGTGTCTTCTTTTATTACCAACGCTTCCGTTTGAAGACGCTTATCCTTGAAGACACTTGAATCAACAAGTCTCCAAGGATAAGTGTCTTCAAAAGGAAACGTTAGTAATAAAAGAAGACACTTATCCTTGAAGCCTTGTTATTGATTATGTTTAAAAAATAGTTTATTAGGTAAACCCCTGTCTCTCCATTTTTTTTTCAAAGTGGAAAAATCTTTCGTTTCGCTTGAAATAAACATGGCTTAAAAGCTTTCCAACTTGAAAAGAGCGAAATTTTTTCATGAGTATTATTATTATCCATCCTTGCTGTCCTTGAATATCATCCCCCTGAATATTTATGTTAATAAACTCATGCAGTATATGAATTTTCTATTATTTGCATCAATTCTTTTTTTTTTCAATGAGTAGTCTTGATTTACTATATATTTACTATGATATAAAAAAGATCAACTGGCCGAAGTATCTTTAATTTAAAGAACTATGAATACCAGCCAGGCAGCCTCTATCTCTTTATGATAGTCTTGATTTCATGTGTATATAAATTCACCAAATAAAATACAGTAGAACCTCTCTCTAAAAGACACCAAGTTGCAGAGCCAAATTGTCTTTAAGTGTTATTGCATTGAGTTATTTTTCTTTTATATCTATAATGAATCTCTTGGAAATTAAACTGGCGAAATCGCTTGGAGGGTTCACCACTAATGAGCCAGGCCCTCACATTAATTTTATCATTACAATGGAGGAGCTCTGAACATCAGAAATAGACAGCATCAAACAACACTAACAAGATTCAGAAGAGGCCATTTCAAGCCATTGAGAAGTTAGAAAATAATAACAATATCTACCCCACTTGCCCAAAATGTAGCTTGGCACCTGCAGCTCCAGAAAACATTTTCGCTTGCATTAGATGCACTAAACAGGTCCTTTTGGGAGAGGCCGCTGCTTTTCATAAAACAGCTCGAGGAGCATGAACTCATGGAATTCGTGTAATCTTTACACAAGGGGATAAGAAATAACATCATTGAAATAAATCAGTAGAAAATTGCTTTATTTTGAACAGATTCATACACGTCCAAAATAGTTTAAATTTATGGTAATAGATGGCGTGCTAATGCATCATGTCTTCTTCTTCTTCTTTCTTATCTTCACTTAATCATATCAAGGTATCAAGCTTGTAAAGCATGACAACCATCATGATTGGGTGAAGTAGAATGCGTCTGCCTTTGTCATTAAGACTGGGATCACTACTCAGTGGCAGGCCGACTTAGCTCCAAAAGAAATGGTCGCCTCTGACATGAGGAACAGACGCCATGTACAGTCGCTCCTAACATGGAGTACAGACTCATCCTGTATCCATGGATTAGGAGCCCTTACAGGGTACTATCAGCCGGGCCAGCTGAGCCCAGGTTTTTTAGTGAGCTTGTTACTGCTCCCTCTCCTCCTTTTTCATCCGGGCTTGGGACCGGCAAATGCATCATGTTAAAAATGGTAATAAATTGACAATAGAAACTGTCCTTTGTAGAAAGTTGTCCTATAGCAGGAATGTCTGCTCATAGAGATTCTACTGTAATTTCTTTATTTCACATAAAGATAGAGGCTGCCTCTGGCCGGCCTTCATAATTCTTGAAAATAAAGATACTTCGGCCAGTAAATCGCTTGTGTTGTTAATTTTTGTTTGCTCCTGACGAGGACAAAAGATTTTTGTCGAAACGTCGAGACATTAAAAAAGATTTACTGACAGAAGTATCTTTATTTTCAAGAATTGTTTATTAATTTTTCTTTCTTATCTCAACACAATCATATTATGCTATCAGGCCTGTATAATGTGGCAACCATCATGATTGGGTGAAGTAGAATGCATCTACTTTTGTCATTAAGACTGGGAGCACTACACAGTAGCAGGCCGACTTAGCTCCATTATGAAATGGCCGCCTCTGACATAAGGAACCGACGCCATTTATTTATTTCTTCTTCTTTCTTATCTCCACACTGGGTGAAGTAGAATGCATCTGCTTTTGTCATTAAGACTGGGAGCACTACTCAGTGGCAGGCCGACTTAGCTCCAAAATAAATGGCCGCCTCTGACATGAGGAACAGACGCCATGTGCAGCCGCTCCTAACATGGAGTACAAACTCATCCTGTATCCCTGGATTAGGAGTCCTAACAGGGTACTATTAGCCAGGCCAGCTGAACCAAGGTTTTTTAATGAGCTTGTTACTGCTCCCCCTACTCCTTTTTCATCCAGACTTGGGACCGGCAAGGGCGGCTTCATTAATTTATTTAAATGTTGATAATGGATGTGTTTTGTTTTTCCAGGATTCGCGTCAAACATACCCTGCAACTTGAAGAAAACAAATTTCTCATCTGGGCTCTAGATAGAATCTTTGAAATCAAAGAATGCTCTCCTTTGGCAGCTGTTTGTATTATTTCAATTGATCCAGTCACATATGTGAGTATATTTTACCATCTTAAATTCTTCCAATAGAGGTCTTCTTCTTTCTTATCTCCACACTGGGTGAATTAGAATGCGTCTGCCTTTGTCGTTAAGACTGGGAGCACTATTCAGTGGCAGGCAGACTTAGCTCCAAAACTAATGGCCGTCTCTGACATGAGGAACAGACGCCATGTGCAGCTGCTCCTAACACTGCTCATCCTGTATCCCTGGATTAGGAGCCCTTACAGAGTACTATCAGCCGGGCCAGCTGAGCCCAGGTTTTTTAGTGAGCTTGTTACTACTCCCCCTCCTCCTTGGGTGTATAATTGGCTAGAAGTGGTACTTCTAGTTCTCCTGTTGGAGGACATATTAACTCTAAAACTTGATAAATAAAGCGTGGTTAAGAAAAACCTGGCCATGGATTGCTTATTACAGCTTGTTACTGCCCCCTCCTCCTTTTTCATCCGGGCTTGGGACCGGCAAAGGCGGAGTTAATTCATATGTAAACTTGAACCTTATTACAACAAAATCTTCAACATGATCTAAGACCATTTTGTTTTGTTATAGTTATGTTTATCTCCTATACAACCGAATATATTTAAAATATAAGTCAGATTAAAAGTTCGATATTAACATTCTCTTTCATCATATCTTTTTTTTTTTGCTTATCCATAGTACACGTGGTGGTGCCTGGATCATGGTGCCATGATCAACGAAAGCTGCACCCCTACACCCCATTCCATGAAACAGCTCGAGGATGCATGAATTTATGGAATTCATGTAATCTTTACACAAGGGGATAAGAAACAACAACAACAACAAAACACTTGGTGGTGTTTTGTCCATCAATAAAAAAAAAAGTATTTGATGAGGTCCTTGAGCTGGTCTCCCTTTGAGTCTTTATCGTCAGATCCCCATGTTGGACTTTTTACATTAAAATCTCCGAGAAGTACTGTAGAAGTTATTGTCCTGCTACATATTCCTTCCAAATTTGGACGCTATGTTTTCATGGAATTCATGTAATCTTTACACAAGGGGATAAGAAACAACAACATACGTGGTGGTGTTTTGTCCATCAATAAAAAACTCTTGGTCATTGATGAGGTCCTTAAGCTGTTCTCCCTTTGAGTCTAAAGTGTCCACATGTGTTAGACTTTTTGCAAAATTACGAATATTTTCTCACAATGAGTATCTTTTTTATTTAAAAACTGCTAGCTTTCAAGCGTAAATCGTTCTTCAACGCGTTTGTTTTTGTAAATATTTCTGTTGGGATAAAGTCGATATTATAATAAGCCCGTTAAAGAGAGCGATTAACGCTTGAAACGCTAGCAGTTTTTTAAATTAAAAAGATACACATTGTGAGAATATATTTGTAATTTTACAACTTTTTTTCAAATTTTATCATGAATAGACTTTTTACATAAAAATCTCCGAGTAGTACTTTAGAGGTTATTGTCCTGCTGCATATTCCTTCCAAAGTTGTTATGTCTATTGGGGTGTAGGTCTTGGTGGTAGAAATTTATTATTTTTGATGTTTTGGTTATTTAGAAAGATTCTAATGACTTGAAATTCGGTAGTCTTATCTCTGATGGTGTCTACGTTAATTTCTTCATATTTTATGGTTTTGTTTTTTTTATTATTAGTACACGTGGTACAGGCCATGATTATCACGATGGGTAGAAGTAGGCGACTGCTTGTACTGTAAGTATACCATATGTCTACACATATGAAAAACAGATTCTTTTATCTGAATCATTTCTTTTATAATCTATATTGTTACCTTGTGTGTTACCTGATGTAGATTTACTCCTAGTTGTTTGAGAACTAACCTAATCTGTTGTACAGGTCATGACAGGGACAATAATAGGCAACCTACGCCATACTGCCATTCAGTTCACCTCAAGAAATAAATTGAACACTTATTTTGATGGAGGAGAACGATGTTTTGAGAATGATCATAAGACGACGTACAACACCAAAATCCATATGCGTTGTCTAAAATCGGTAAAAGACCATTTTAAAATAACAATCTTATATCTTGAAAAAATAGTACAAATGTGATATTGTACTGGGATAAGGCGCATAAATTAAGAAAAAGGCTTCTCCTTATTGTTCAACTGAAAGTTGCTGATGGCTTGCGCCAAGAATGGGTATTTGGCCAATTCTGGAATAATTAAAAATCAACGAGAATAGTTGATATTTATTCCGATAGCAACTTTCAGTTGCACGATAAGGAGATGCCTTTTTCTTAATCTTATCTCAAGTTATCTTTTATGTTTTCAAATACTAATCAATATCTGGAAATTTTATACTATCATTGTATATAAACATTCCTTAGTAGTCATTGTTAGATTTTGTTATCTGTCGGAATAAATATTGTAGCGTAGAAATCGAGACTTAGTATATCTTAAGATGTGAAAGTATTTATTGATGACGTCAGTACGATTAGTCGACAATTATTGACGAACCCCAACAAAGCTATCTACAGTTATAGAGAGAGAGAGAGAGATATTTATAACCCAGGTTCCTGGAGCACAGAACGCCAACTACCCGGGGAGTCCAGCTCACTAGTATGAACTAGTGTTGAGCGCTTTTACTCGTGTCCTGTTTTGATTGCTGAGTTGAACCAGCTGACCAGGAAGCTCCATGCTGAGGTTGACTGGGAGGCTGGCCATAGATTTAAGATTGAGGTGGGTCAGTCCAAGCAGGATAGCTGTTTGTATTCTATGTCTTAGGAATACTGGACAGCTAAAGAGAAGATGATCAACTGTCTGAGGCTCTTCTGAACAGTGAATCTCTTTCTCTTGAGGTAACCTGGATTCCTGGAGCAACGTACTGAAGTCACCAACTATCCGGATATAGTGGATGTAGACAGCTAGAGAATATTGAACAAGCAAGTTAAAAAACATTTATGATGATTTCACAAATACATAGTAATAATCTGGTGTTAAATATTCATTGAATGAGAATAAATTAAATAATTAAAAAAAGATTATTTCTTCGCCACAAAATCAAATAGTCGAGAATGTTCAATTATTTCAGAATATTGGACGAATAGCCTTATTAGTTTAATTAAAATAAACCAACCCGGTAGCCTATTGGACCTTGTCAGCGTGATGCAGAATGTTCTTCAATACCAAAAAAAAGCTGATACTTGAGGCTTCCTGAAAAATTATAGAATAGGTATTTAAGGCCATAAGCGTATGTGAACACCAAACAATATGAAAAATACAGATTATTTATTCCGACATGCAAGACATCAGGAACTTTCAGTTTCACGATTTTTTTTCTCTTTTTCGTTTAATTAATAGGGTATGATTTGAAATATTTCGATATAATTAGAGATAGGATTGATAACTCTATGTGTGTTTGTTTAGGATAATCATCACGATGAGAAAATGCAGTATTATGGGATGGAAGGAAAGTGTACCCATGTGATTTTGTGGGAGACCCCTGTGGCTTGTCCCATCTCCAACCCCCACTACCATGACTGTATCTTCCTTCTCTACCTAGACATGATTGATCTACGACATCTGGCCATGGAGAACACCTTTTACCACACACTTCCTAATGACTATAAATTGATGGTGAGTCATTTCTTTGATATGGCATAACCCACGACAACTATGGTCCAGGATCCAATCACGCTGTTTGAAATTTATATGTCAAGTTTGTAATTATTTTTATTTTTTAATTCATAAAATTATTTTTCTGGCAGACATATTCAATTTTTTTATCATCATCATTTTGGATAATATATATATATATATATTTTGTTAGTTAGTTATCAAATCATTTTTTGCAATTGTAGTTTCTTTATTTTGTTTTGTTGTGTTCCTTTTTAAGCAATTCTATATACAGTTACGAGCGTCATGCGTTCTTCATCTTTGTGACCGTTTACTTTGTTTTTTGGAATGGCGCTCTCCTATTGGTTCGCTACGATGGCGCCGCCACTGCGCGAGACACTTTGCCCCCCCCCCCCCCCACTCGCTTTTTGGTTTTTGTAACTATTGTGTTGGAGCGGGTCGCTCCTTAAATAAATGCATATATTAGTTAATAACTAAATGGAATCCTCTCTTTCTTTTTCCCAGTAAGAGACGCCTACGGAAGCCAACAGTACATAGACAGATAAAGCACATAGGCTATAGTTATTAACTAATATATGCATTTATTTAAGGCGCCAATTTATAATTGTAACAAATAGTATTTGAATCAAAACATTCAATCGGGTAAAACACGGGCGTTAATGATCCAACAGGTCCACGTGTCTAAACTAAAACACGGGCGTTGCCCGAGTCATTCGGCTAATAAAATATTCAATTCAAGCATATGGAACCAACATCGATTCATTTTTAAAACAAAGCAAAATCATAAGCTTATACAAATTTTTCACACACCCGCATTCATCACATTTTTTTGAAAAAAAAAAAAAATGCTTCAATGAACCCTGATTCTTGTAGTCAAACCCCATTGGTAAGGGCTGATAATCAAATGGAGCTCTAGCATATTTGTAAGTGCACAGAAATTGGAATGCGCTTTCTACATGTATTGATAGGCAAAGTCAGACTTTCACCAAAGTGTGCATGGATCATGGTACCATGATCAATGAAAGCTGCACCCTTATATCCCATTCTATGAGATCAGCTCGAACATGGATTCATAGAGTTTGTGTATTCTTTGCACAAGGGGATAAGAAACAACAGCAACATGTATGAACATGTGGTGTACAAGTAACTTAGCCAAAGATTATTAATTGATTTTTATTGAATCTTATACTAAATTGCGCGCCTAACTGCTATATTTAGTTGATGTTGTTGCTTGGGTATATTCTCATTGGCTGTACACCAGGAACTTGTGCTGTACTTGTGGTACCTTGAGAAATAAAAATTGTATAAGAAATTTAACCCAGGAATATCATATACATAATTGTGCCTAACTTGTTTAGTTGTTGCTTGGGTATATTCTCATTAACTGTACATCAGTGGTCTACCTGTGGTACCTTGAGGAATAAAAATTGTACAAGAAAATTAACCCATGTTTATTTATCATAAAGATAGAAGCTGCCTGCCCGGAATTCATATTTATATGAAAAATAGACACTTCGACCAGTTGGAGTTTTTTATTTTCTCAACGCATTAAGCGTTAAGGCGTTAAGAACAATTTTTAACACTTTGCCAAATTATTTACTTCTCCTGACGAAGTTTTGTAGAAACGTTGAGAAAATAAAAAAACTCCAACTGTCCGAAGTGTCTATTTTTCCATGTTTATTTATTATTTTATTGAATCTTATACATAATTATCTAACTCTGGCATATTTAGTTGCTGCCTGGGTTTATTCTCATCCTTTTGGTATCAGGAACATGTGCTGTACCTTATGTACCTTGAGGAATAAAAATGTACAATATTTTAATAAATCTTATACATAATACAATATAATGTGGCTTATATGTTGTAGAACGGAACAATTATACCGCAAATGTTTCTTTTAAACGAAAAATCGAAATTTATCCCAAGGAGAAATAACGATTATTTCTAACCTTAGAGATGAAATATGAATTGTGAAGTGTAATAATGATCCCATCCCTGGACACTTTATTTTTCCGTTCATCATTACTCTTCACAATTCATCCTTTCATACTTCATCCCTAAGGTTAGAAATAGTCGTTATTTCTCCTTGGGATATATCTTATACATATTAACCTAACTCTGGTATATTTAGTTGATGATTGTGTATATTCTGATCCTTTGGAACATGTGCTGTTCTTGTGGTCCCAGGTCAGTTTCTGCCGCCCTCTCCTGGATACCCGTTGTGACAAGGGAAGCCCAATCTGTATCCTGGATGAAAACAAACACAGTATACTTGGCCGAGTAGTCAACAAGAAATCCAAGCACGCGGTCCTTGGTAATGAATATGAACTTCATTACACTTATGAATCAGGTAAATACCATTCATTCTGTTAAACAAAATCAATAAGCAATCGATAGCCAGGTCTTTAGTTATCAGAATTTAGGGTCAATATGTCCTTCAACAGAGTACTAGAAGTACCACTTCTAGCCAATAATACACCCAAGGAGGAGGGGGAGCAGTAACAAGCTCACTAAAAAACCTGGGCTCAGCTAGCCCGGTTGATAGTATCCTGTAAGGGCTCCTAATCCAAGGATACAGGATGAGTTTGTACTCCATGCTAGGAGCGGCTGCATATGGCGTCTGTTCCTCATGTCCGAGTCGGTCATTTCTTTTGGAGCTAAGTCGGCCTGCCACTGAGTAGTGCTTCCAGTCTAAATGACAAAGGCAGACGCATTCTACTTCACCCAATCATGATGGTTGTCAAGCTTGATACCTTAATATGATTAATTAGAGATAAGAAAGAGGAGATACACGCCGAAAATAAAGATTTAAATAAACGCGTTCATTGATGGGTTTTCTTAATTTATCAAGAAATTGGGTTGACTAAATATAAGGGAACAGGTTAAATCAACGTTTAGTTGATTTCTGTTCCACTAGATGGCGCTCTGCCATTTAAAAAGCACATGTGCTCCTGGTCAGGATATGATTTCTTTATTTTTAATATTATATATATATTTTAATATATATATATATATTAAAGGAGCACGTGTGGTAATTTAATTTGTATTGTAATTTCGCTAATGTATCATATTATAATTGGTATTGCGTTAAGAAGAGATTAGCACTTTTACCTTTTCTTAGAAAAACCAATTATATTCACGATACAGTAAAACCTCTCTCTTTGAAAGGAACCTAGTTCTTCTTTAGGGACATGTGTCCTTTTACTGGGGAGTGTCGAAGTAAAGTTTAGTAAAAATGATATACCTCTTAAAAGGTACAACTTCCTTACATTTTTTTCTATCAGTATGTCTTCTAAAGGCTCTGTAGAAGAATGGTTTTCGCTTGAAAACTTGAACGACAAAGATCTGTTGATGTTGTGTCCCTCTTTGGAAAATGGGTGCCATGTTAGTCACCTTGTACCAGAATGAGGTCAAATATTCCAAAGGTCCAGAGAGGACCGCAGGGGTCCCAAGTCGGACTTCTACCCCTCGAAAGATCTTCTCAACATATTCATATCACAGTATCACATATAAATTTTACTTTTGACACAATTTTGTGATGTGTTGTAGGTTATCAAATCAGCATCTCCTTTGACTGTGGATCAAACGTCTCCATGACAGAGGTTAAAGTTGACCCAAATAACAACTCTTCTATAAAGATTATCAAGCATCTTAAACACATTGAATGCACTCCCCCCAAATGTCTGGTCATTAAGACTCCCTTAGGCATTGTTGATCTCAATCCCTTAGTTGGAAAAAAAAAGATCTACCAAACCCTCTTCGGACCATGGGAATTCAACTATTACTGCAAAAATAATGGTGCTCCCAGTATTTCAGGAAAAATAACTGGTAAGTTTTTTTTCTTTCCTTTTTTTGTCGTAAATATTGAGGCTGCCTGGCCGGCATTCATATTTTTTCAAATAAAAGACATTTCGGCCAGCAAATCTTTTTATTTGTAAATTAAATTTAATTGCCATCCATCGATAAAAATTTGCATTTCAATAACTCGTATCATTGCAGTAAGGTCTGTAGAGATAATATTTGATGATATTTAAAAGAAATTTTTGTCGAAACGTCGAGAAAAAAAGATTTACTGGCCGAAATGTCTTTTATTCTTTTTGTGTGTGTAAAATATAATTTAAGTCAAAAGTATCCATTAAATATATTACCACGTGGAAAATTAGGAAAGACAAACTTCGGAAATATCTTTATTTACGGGGCTGCTAACCAAAATTAATGATTTTTGAGCCCCAACGGACGCATAAAGCGGAATATATACAAAGCACTGTTGGAGGGGTCTGGGGATGGGTGGCCAGGGGATCATCGCCAGGTGAGGCCAGGAGAGCCGGGATGTAGAGGAGGAAGAGACAAACTTCGGGATGACACAGCAATTTATTTAAGGCATGAACAAACTATGAATGATAAACAAAAGATAAGTAAATGAGGGAAATTTACAGAGTATAAAAATATAAACATAAAAAATGATACTCTGTGATATGTTTTTCTATTATAGGTTGAAGAATAGTGAAAGTTATTTTATAAGAAATTACACTTTATATAAATGATAGATAAATGGAAGATACGCAACACTCTATGCTACTATAATTATTTTATTATTTCACAATTCTTGCACACGTGCACATTATATGACAAACCTTTGTTATCTTCAAGATGATGATAAAAACGTTCGATTCGTTTCGAATCAAAACAGAGTAAAGTAATAATATATTACTGATATCTTTAAACAAAACAGATCACTCTGTTGGTAAAATAATAAATGCTTTGCTACAATATCTACACCTGGATCTTTTAACAAAGTTTTCAAAGTATCATATATAATTTATATTTTTGTTTTTTTCTATGATTCATATCTACTAATTCTCAAGCTTTACAAGCTTGATACCCTAATATGATTAAGTGGAGATAAGAAAGAAGAGACTCATACCCAGAACAGACACCATCAACAAGCTTTACAAGCTTGATACCATAATATGATTAAGTTGAGATAAGAAAGAAGAGACTCATCCCCAGCACAGACACCATCAACAAGCTTTACAAGCTTGATACCATAATATGATTAGGTTGAGATAAGAAAGAAGAGATTCATCCCCAGCACAGACACCATAAACAAGCTCTACAAGCTTGATACCATAATATGATTAAGTTGAGATAAAAAAGAAGAGACTCATCCCCAGCACAGACACCATCAACAATCTTTACAAGCTTGATACCCTAATATGATTAAGTTGAGATAAGAAAGAAGAGATTCATCCCCAGCACAGACACCATCAACAAGCTTTACAAGCTTAATGCCATAATATGATTAAGTGGATATAAGAAAGAAGAAGAAGTAGGCCTACTAATACAAATTCCCAGCACAGACACCATCAACAAGCTTTACAAGCTTGATACCCTAATATGATTGAGTGGATATAAGAAAGAAGAAGAAGTAGACCTACTAATCAAAATTGTACCCTATATATCTTATTTTAAGAAAAAAGGCATCTCCTTATTATTCAACTGAAATGGTTTTCGCCATCAGCAACTCTCAGTTTCACAATAAGGAGATACCTTTTTTATTAATAAATCCACCTTATCCCAGTACAATTTCACATTTGTGCTATTTTTTCACTATCATAGTTTTTTATAATAGTGTTTAAAAATGGTTAATAACAAAAGAGAGGATTAAAAAGTGTTTTCTAAGTGTTACATATAATTGCAATGATTCTGATCTCCTAATATAAATTGTATTACACCAATACCTCGCTTTGCGTCGTTTCGTTTTGCGCTTTTTTTTCGAAGTTGCGTCGCTGCTTAATTTTTACTGAATTTCACTGTGCGTCGTTAGATTTTCGAAGTTGCGTTGTTTTGGATTCGAGTCTTTGATTTTTTTTGATTTTTTTTCTCCCTAAAATATGGCAACACCTTTGTTTTTGATTGCCCCTTAACATATTTTCACTTTGAGTCGTTTCAATTTGCGTCGTGTTTTTTTGGATCGTAACCCCGACGCAAAGCAAGGTATGGGTGTATATCTTATTTTGCTATACTAACAGTGTAACATGTTCAGATGAAAACGAATTCAAGGTACGAACGTTGGGTAGTCTTATTTCTGAACCCCAAGTGGTAAACAATTTATGGATCAAGCTAGTTTATAAAATGGAAAAAACTTGTGATGGGGGACCGACCACTTCTACAATCTACCTTCAATGTTCTCCTAGAAAGGTAAGTGAGCAAAAGTATAAGAAACAAAAACAAACTTTTATTAAGGATACTCTTCCCATACAGAATTCCCTCTCTCTCTCTTTTTTTTTTGCTTAGTCCTAGTATACGTGTTACAGGCCATGATAATCATTTTTTTTTGCTTATCCCTAGTACACGTGGTACAGGCTATGATAAACATGGTGGGTAGAAGTAGGCGACAGCTTTAACTGTAAGTACACCACATATCTACACATGTGAAAATCAGTTCGACTTTGCACTTACAAATGTGTCAGTGCTCCGTTTGGTTGTTGCACTCGCTGGTGGGGTTGGACTTTTGTAAGAATCTGGGGACATTGGAGAATTTTTTTTTTAAACAGAAAAAAATGCCCAATACGGGATTCGAACCCAGGTCGTAACGGTCGAAAACCAACAGTTTAGACCATCCTTCCAACGACCCCCAAAAACCCATGATAATCATGTTGGGTAGAAGTAGACGACTGCTTTTACTGTAAGTGTATCACATGTTAGGGTTCTCTCTTAGATTGGTCAACAGAAATAAACATAGCAGTCATCTATAGAAACTGTGGAAATTAGAATCTTTCCTCACGATGGGTCTTCTGTGTTATGCCTTTTGACTGTGATACTCTCCAGAATTTGTAAAAAGACAATGCATTAGTTCTGATTTTCACTACTTTTGCCAATAAAACATATAACGAATGAAACACAAGGTAATAAGACCATATACAAATAAATAGTGTGTAACGTTTTGTTAACAGAAATGACATACACTATGTGAATATGGTCTTATTACCTTGTAACACTTCGGTAACAGCGTTGTTACCGAAACGTCACACATTATTTATTTAGATGTGTTACGGGGGTCGGTGGAAGGATGGTTTAAACCGATGGTTTTCGACCACTACGACCCGGGATCAAATCCCGTATTGGGCACTTTTTTATGATAAAAAAAAGCTCCAATGGCCCCCGTATTCTTGAAAAAATCCAACCCCACCGGCGAGTGCAAGTGACCAAACGGGGCTCTGGCACATTTGTAAGTGCAAAATCTAACTGATTTTCACATGTGTATATATGTGGTGCAGTCTATTCATCCTGCTATTCTCATTTTAAAATGTTTCAGAGGGATTTATGTACTAACAAACATTATTTTTATCACCCAAATATTTACTTGAATGTTTTTGTGTCAGGAATTAGACAATATGAGAGCTATGGGGAAAATTGACCCATGTCACTATGTATTCCTTATGGAGACCTACCATGCTTGTCCTTATGGAAACTACAGTGCACTCGTAAGTATCCTTAGAATTGTCCCTATACTTCACAACATATTGTCTACAAAGTAACATGACGTTATTTAACAAATGAAAACATTAAGACGCGAATGTTTCTTTTCACAAATAAATCAAACTTCTACTGTCCTTACTGCGATGAAAAAATATTGGGAGGGCTTGACTCATCAGTGGTGAACCCTCCCAGCTGTTTCTCTTGTATTGTATCATTACTGTATTGGATCATTCTGCTTATATATTCTACACTGAATGGTGGAACCATTTCTAAGATTTCACCCTCAGTGTAGCATAAGGATCCAATACAGTATTAGAGCTCTAAAGAAGCGGTCTGGTAGATTACACACACATTGTCGAAATCGATGGGTGGGTTCACGACTGATGAGCTAAGCCCTCCCAATATTTTTTTTCATCGCAGTAAGGATAGTAAAACTTTTATTGATATGAAAAAGAAACATTCGCGTCTCAATGTTTTCATTTTTTTATATATAGATGGCGCGTTATTGCTTTGTATTTATGACTATAGGTTATAACAGTATTGATTGAATCCTCGTAGAGATAAAGGTAGTTACACACTACAATTAGTTTTCCTAAATTTCTGACCATACGGTGAAGTCCATATATCCTTCCTTATATCTATAAAAATGAAATGCGAAATCGATGTTTGTTATCGCTTCACGCAAAATCTACTGACTCAATCATTATGGAATTTCGCATGTAGGTAGCTGAAGATTTCGTTTAACATATAGGCTATTCAAAACACTAAATAAGTTAATGTGCTTTTTTTAAAAAATAAAAAACCAAAAAGCGCTAGTTCCAGTCTTTTACCGCTTGGGCGCAGCACTGGCCGCGACGATAAATGAATTCTGTCACCGTTTGCTTTTGGTTCAGTGGTAGAATGCTCGCCTGCCACGCGGGCGCTCCGGGTTCGATTCCCGGCCGATGCATTTTTTTTTTTTACAATTTTTAAAACTCATTTATATATTATAGTAGCGGGCGCCCCGGGTTCGATTCCCGGCCAATGCATTTTTTTTTTTTTACAATTTTTAAAACTCATTTATATATTATTCAAGAATGACATCCACGGCGCCAATTTATAATTGTAACAAATAGTATTTGAATAAAAGCATTTAATCGGGTAAAACCCGGGCGTTGCCCGGGTCATTCGGCTAGTATAATTATATTGTCAAGAAGCTCTATCCAGATGGGACACCTGTCAATCATCCCTGGTCCCCTGGAGGGACCACAGGTGTAAGGGGTTCTCGGAATCTTATCTGCAAATAAGGAAAACGGGACGATGGCTGAACACTCTCATTATTATTATCTTTACCTTGGGAAAAGTTGTTATCTCTCTCCCTATCTATATATATAATTTTATTGAAGAACTAAAAGGTAAATACCCTTTATAATAAATTAATTATCCCCAATTTTTCCCTTGCTTTATCTTCGCGACAATATTCATTGTTAAAGCCCTTCATTGTTTAAAAAATGATTAAATTTTTCTAATACCTTAAAATATAATCCTTATCTACTTTTCATTTGATTCTCTTTACTTCTCTTATATCATTTTTATTTCATATATCATAGATATAAATATATTTTAATATATTTTTATAGTAGAACCTCACTGTAAAGGAAACCTAATTGCAGAGCTAAAGTGTCCTTTAGGGAGAGATTTCCTCTTAACAGGAGAGTTGCTAAACAGTAAACATGATAATTTTGTAATTCAAAACTGTCCTTTGTAGAGATATGTCCGCTAGCGGGAGGTTCTACTGTATATTTAAATGTGACAATAATAAATTTTAGTAACAAGAATTATGTCACATTTATAAAATAACGGTCACCTCCCGTCAAAATAGACATAAAAACAAGTCCTCCGTCTATTGAAAATCGCTGCAAACTAGCGACTTCAGGTCGTTAACAAAGCCACAACACCATCTTGAATGGGTATGTCACATGAGAAAGCGGTCAATACTCTTGTTTGTAATATATACAAGGTGTGTTCAAAAGGTATCGCGACCATTGTGTTTTTTCAAAAAAATATTTATTTATTCATGAATACCTATTTTCTCCCCTTCAAAGTAATCCCCATGAGATATTATACACATGTGCCAACGGTTTTCCAATCTTCGAAGTACTTCAAAAAATCATTTTTTAAAATCTTTTTCAGCTCCTTCTTCGATGCCGTCTTTATCTCGTCAAGCGTAGCGTAACGTCGTCCTTTCATGGGCCTCTTCAGTTTAGGGAACAAGAAAAAGTCACAGGGGGCCAGATCTGATGAATACGGTGGCTGCGCGGCATCATTAGTGTGTTGTTTTTGGCCAAAAAGTCGCGCACAAGCAACGATGTGTGAGCAGGGGCGTTATCGTGGTGCAAAAGCCAATTTTTGTTCTTCCACAAATCCGAGGGTTTCTGGTGGATTGCTTCGCGCAAATTGCGCATAACTTTCAGGTGATATTCCTTATTGACCATTCTACCCTGTGGCAAGAACTCATGATGCACCACGCCCCTGCAATCGAAGAAAACTGTCAGCAAAACTTTCACATTCGACCGAACTTGGCGCGCTTTTTTCGGTCTTGGTTCCATTGAGATTATTGAGCTTTGGTTTCCACGTCATAACCATAAACCCACGCTTTGCCACCAGTTATGACCCTCTGGAGCAAATTTGGGTCGTCGTGGATCTCATTAGCAATGTTCATGCGATGCTGTTTTTGGTCGCAATTGAGCAATTTTGGTACGAATTTCGCGGCGACCCGTCTCATGCCCAAATCATTGATAAAAATCGAATGGCACGAGCCAATCGATATGTTTAGGTCCTCAGCAACTTCTCTAACGGTGATTCGACGATTGGCCAATATCATTTTCTCTACTTCATTAATTTTTTCGTCTGTTGTTGAAGTGCTCGGGCGTCCGGCACGCTCTTCGTCGTTCACATCTTCTCGGCCTTCTGAGAACATTTTGTACCACCGATAAACGTTGCTTCGGTCCAAGGTAGCTTCTCCGTATGCCACAGTCAACATTCGGAATGCATCCGAGCACTTAATTTCGTTTTTCACACAAAATTTGATACAGGTTCTTTGATTCATTTTTTTAATAGTTAAAAATCGAAGACGATCCAAAACACCTGCAAGCAAAGCAGCTGTCAACAATTAAATGAACATTCAAAATGGCCGAGCTTGTCGGCATAAGTGAGAGACATGAGTACCAACATAAAGCCACAAAAAGATCGAAATTCGAATATACGTAACCCGCGAAAATTCAAAAGTCGCGATACTTTTTGAACACACCTCGTATTTAGCAGTAATATTGTCCTTTAATAATATTTGTGTAACTATTGCAATCTAACAATTTGTTGTTGTTTGTTTCAAAGTCATTCGACCTGAAAGTGAGTATTTCAATTTTATAAAATGATTGGTTATACAGAGATTGTTTTATAGGATTTCTATGAAGCGTTTATGCTTAAAGACTTGAGAACGAATTTTAGAATGGAAAATCAATATAATTCCTTTGAAGTAAGTGTTCATTTTAATGTAACCTGTACAATACATTGATAATTTCCACACTACATTGGTAACCTGTACAATACATTGATAATTTCCACACTACATTGGTATAACCTGTACACTACATTGGTAACCTGTACAATACATTGGTAATTTCCACACTACATTGGTAACCTGTACAGTACATTGGTAATTTCCACACTACATTGGTGACCTGTACAGTACATTGGTAACCTGTACAGTACATTGGTAACCTGTACAATACATTGGTAACCTGTACAGTACATTGGTAACCTGTACAATACATTGGTAATTTCCACACTGCATTGGTAACCTGTACAGTACATTGGTAATTTCCACACTACATTGGTAACCTGTACAGTACATTGGTAACCTGTACAATACATTGGTAATTTCCACACTGCATTGGTAACCTATACAGTACATTGGTAACCTGTACAATACATTGGTAATTTCCACACTACATTGGTAACCTGTACAGTACATTGGTAATTTCCACACTACATTGGTAACCTGTACAGTACATTGGTAACCTGTACAATACATTGGTAATTTCCACACTGCATTGGTAACCTATACAGTACATTGGTAACCTGTACAATACATTGGTAATTTCCACACTACATTGGTAACCTGTACAATACATTGGTAATTTCCACACTACATTGGTAACCTGTACACTACATTGGTAATTTCCACACTACATTGGTAACCAGTACAATACATTGGTATAATTTTCACACTACATTGGTAACCTGTACAATACATTGGTAATTTCCACACTACATTGGTAACCTGTACAATACATTGGTAACCTGTGCACTACATTGTTAACCTGTACAATACATTGTTAACCTGTACAGTACATTGGTATATAACCTGTACACTACATTGGTAACCTGTACAGTACATTGGTATATAACATGTACACTACATTGGTAACCTGTACACTACATTGGTATATAACCCGTACACTACATTGTTAACCTGTACAGTACATTGGTATATAACCTGTACACTACATTGGTAACCTGTACACTACATTGGTATATAACCTGTACACTACATTGGTAACTTGTACAATACATTGTTAACCTGTACAGTACATAGGTGATTATGACATTGAAATGTTCACACATGGTTCACTGTATTTTTCAATAGTGTCTGATATGTCTCCTTTAAATTTGTTTTGAAGACATTATATAGATAAATAATTATATATTCTGAGTTAAAAAAAAACCTGAATGTTCCTGTGTAGAGATAATATTAATGATCTAGTAAAAAATAGCACGCTAATTGTGTTGTGTTTCCAGCCTTTGTTCAAGATTGATATTACTCATCCTTTCAAGGTAAAATAACTAATTCCACAATAAACATAATACATCAATACCTCGCTTTGCGTCGTTTTGTTTTGCGTTTTTTTTTCGAAGTTGCGTCGCTGCTTAATTTTTACTAATTTTCACTGTGCGTCGTTAGATTTTCGAAGTTGCGTTGTTTTGGATTCGAGTCTTTATTATTATTATTATTTTTTTTTAATTTTTTCCCCTAAAATATGGCAACACCTTTGTTTTTGATTGCGCCTTCACATATTTTCACTTTGCGTCGTGTTTTTTTGGAACATAACCCCGACGCAAAGCGAGGTATGGGTGTATTCACAGTAAAAAAAATACTATACATGGAAACCTCATTATAGCAACATAGTTATAACATTAGAATTATAAATTCTCAAGTTTGAATAGTTTTAATTGTTGACACAAGGTAATAAAACAAAATTCAAATTCAACAACGTGATCTTTATTTGAAAATGGGTGCCATTGACATGTTAGTCACTTTGTTAACAAACCAGAATTTGGTTAAATATTTCAATGAATAATTTAAATTGTCAACACAAGGTAAAAAAAACAAATTCAATTAGTGTTGTTGTTGTGTTCAATGAAGAGTTTCAGATGTCTCCATGCATTTCTATCACAGCAGTCGCAATGTCCACTATCTTGGGTGTGTAAAACTGCTGTTCTGGGTCCATGTCAATTTTCTGTTGTTGTTGTCGTGTCCAATGAAGAGCCTCAGATGTCCACATACATCTTTATCACAGCAGTCGCAATGTCCATTATCTTGGGTGTGTAAAACTGCTGTTCTGGGTCCATGTCAATTTTCTGTTGTTGTTGTCGTGTCCAATGAAGAGCCTCAGATGTCCACATACATCTTTATCACAGCAGTCGAAATCTCCACTATCTTTGTATTGTGTTAAGGGACATATATAATAATATTTATTTTTCAGCACACATATTACCGGACAAAGACTACGTTAAAAGATGTAAATGATTCCATAATAGTGGTGCCACGTTTAGTCACTTTGTTAACAAACCAGATTTTGGTCAAATATTCCAAGGGTTTAGGGTTAACCACAGGAAGTAGTTTTCGGATTTCTACCTCCCTTCCCCAATAAATAGTATGACCTTTCAGTAACAGCGTTGTAACCATCATCAGACAAAGATACTAAGTTATTAATTTTTACATAATATTATTGAATTCATTCAGTACTTTTGTGTCTGACTTTACCGAAATATAACACTATTTATTTAAGATTTTTGTCTTATTACCTTGTGTTTCTAATCTATAATACAAATTGTAAATTATCAGTCTTCAATTGTTTTACCTATTTTTAAGGTAAAGATAGAGGCTGGCATTCATAGTTCTCAAATTTAAATATACTTTGGTCAGTATATCTTTTTATTATCTCGACGTTTCGATAAAAATCTCTTGTCTTCGTCAGGAGCGAACAAAAATTTGGCAAGGCGTTAATATTATTCTAAGGTTGCAAGGGGGTTCTCACGCCATATTATAACTATGGTTATCTTCTTCTTCTTTCTTATCTCCACTCAATCATATTAGGGTATCAAGTTGTGACCCTTGATGGTGTCTGTTTGACAACCATTATGACTGGGTGAAGTAGAATGCGTCTGCCTTTGTCATTAAGACTGGGAGCACTACTCAGTGGCAGTCCACCTTAGCTCCAGAAGAAATGGCCGCCTCTGACATGAGGAACAGACGCCATGTGCTGTTGCTCCTAACATGGGGTACAAACGCTGCCCATCCTGTATCCCTGGATTAGGAGCCTTTACAGGGTACTATCATCTGGGCCAGCTGAGCCCAGGTTTTTTAGTGGACTTGTTACTGCTCCCTCTCCTCCTTTTTCATCCGGGCTTGGGACCGGCAAATGCATCATGTTAAAAATGGTAATAAATTGACAATAGAAACTGTCCTTTGTAGAAAGTTGTCCTATAGCAGGAATGTCTGCTCATAGAGATTCTAATGTAATTTCTTTATTTCACATAAAGATAGAGGCTGCCTGGCCGACATTCATAATTCTTGAATCTAATCGTTGATTTTTAATTATTCCAGAATTGGCCAATAATACACAATCAGGAAATGCCTTTTTTTCTTTATTTATCTACCTGATCCAAGTACAAATTCTCTTTTGTACTATTCTTCACAAATCATAATATGTTAACGAATTTTTGGGACAACCTTGTACTTTTTTACCATTTATCTATCTCTCTTTATTTATTTGTTGTAATTACCTTTAAATATTTGATTTTTTTCCAGAGGCATATCGAGGAAGATAAACAGAAGAATGAAACAACTTCTAATGTAATATTTACCCCAGAAGATCATATCGCTGTACCTATGGTAAGTATTTTACCTTTGTTATCTTTTTTTGATATGTACAAAGCTTAAGGAAGTTGTACCTTTTACCATGTATATCGGGATTCAGACAATAACTCTGAAATATATTACAGTGACCTTTATCGAAGACACACGAGATAACCAAGTGTATATACACTCATAGACAAAACTTAAGGAAGTTGTACCTTTTACCATGTATATCGGGATTCAGACAATAACTCTGAAATATATTACAGTGACATTTATTGAAGACACACGAGATAACCAAGTGTATATACACTCATAGACAACTTAAAGAAGTTGTACCTTTCACCATGTATATCGGGATTCAGACAATAACTCTGAAAGATATTACAGTGACCTTTATTGAAGACACACGAGATAACCAAGTGTATATACACTCATGGACAAAAGGAAGTTGTACCTTTTAGCATGTATATCGGGATTCAGACAATAACTCTGAAAGATATTACAGTGACCTTTATTAAAGACACACGAGATAACCAAGTGTGAACAAAATTTTTACTGTTTCTTTCAAAAATAATAATAATAAAACAGACGACCGGCGATATCGAAAACTTTCTACTTCCTTGAGTGTTGTTATTTCTTATTGCCATGTGTAAATATTACACGAATTCCATGAATCCATGCTCCTCGAACTGTTTTATGATAAGCAGCTGCCTCTCCCAAAGGTCCTGTTTAGTACATCTAATGCAAGCCAAAATGTGTACTGGAGCTGCAGGTGCCAAGTGTCTCTTAAAAAAAAAAAAAAAAATAATAATAATAATAATAGATGACCGGCGACATCAAATATACTTTCTATTTCCTTAAGTGTTGTCCATGAGTGAACCTAGGTGTCCTTCATATATCGAATATATATATTTTATATATCTTATAGAATGTTAAAGTTTTAAGATTATTAGAAAGAGTAGAACGAAATTTGACAATTATACCGCAAATGTTTCTGTAGGATGAAGAGTATGATAGGATGAATTATGAAGAGATAAATAGAAAATTCCAGGGATGGGAAAGAAATAATCGTTATTTCTTTTTAAAATAAATTTCGATTTTTCGTTCAAAAGAAATATTTGCAGTATAAATATCAATTTTCGTTCTACAACCATAAATCATTATATTGTATTATAAATTATTAGAAAGAATTAATATACAAAGATGTGGTTTCACAGGGATACGCCAGGGACTGTCATCTCTATGTACCAGGCCACGAGCTCTACGACCTGAGACCACTAAGGAAGTCTGAGGATGAAGAACCATATCTGATCCATCTCGAGGATGGTCAACTCTTGATGTTCAACATCTGCGGAGTCGTCACTACCCACAAGGATTGTCACGATCATGGTGCATGCCTTCTAAATAGGGACAAGTCAATTGGCATTGGTTTAGGTAATTTTTTCTTATTCATATCAACACCTAACTTTTTAATTTTCTATTGTTTTTCCATGTATTTAGCGTATTTACACAAGTTTGGTTTTAAATACCCATTTCTTGATTTCTAAAGAAGCCTCTGGGACCAAAAATATTTTTAGTCATAATGGTACAGCTTGCTCCACGATGACAAAGGCCAACAGACCGAAACGCGTTCGTGATTGACTTTTATTAATCAAGAAATTGGGTTGGCCAAATATCAGGGAACAGGTTTAATCAATGTTTAGCTGATTTATGTTCCACTAGATGGCGTTCTGCCATCTAAAAAAGCACATGGGCTCCTGGTCAGTATATACCTTCATTAAATAAAACAATAAGTCGGTGGACGAGTGGGTAACACCCTCGATTCCCAACAGCCATGAACCGGGATTGAATCCCACGTTAACCTTTTGTTTTAATATGTGAATAACCTTCACATATTATTCATTGTTTCGATTACCATAAACTAAAAAGTGATTTTGGAATACCTTCATAATTTTAAACATAATATCACGGGGCAAGCTAAATAAACGTTCAGTTTATTTTTGCTCCACTAGATGGCGCTCTGCCATCTAAAAAGCACATGTGCTCGTGGTTAGTGTTGTGATAACACTTAGCCATTACCACAGTCAGGAGATGCCTTCTTTATTTTTAATATCAACACCTGACCCACTTATCTTTTATTTTTTTCTATTGTTTTTTCATATATATATTGTGACGAAGAAATATTTTATTATTTAATTTAATATTATTCAATGAAAATATTCAACAGATTATAAAAATATATATTAATCTGTATTTGTGATATTCATCTTTAAAATATTTCTTTGCTTGCTTGCTTAAGATTCTCTAGCTGTAAAGAGTAGTTTTGGGCTGACCTGTTAATAATTGTCGACTCGTCGCTGTGACGTCATCAAGAAATACTTTTACATCTTAGGATATTTCAAGGCTTGATTTCTACGCTACAATATATAAAAGGTCAGGTGTTTGGTATTAAAATAATAAAAAACGGCATATACTGACCATGCTCACATGAACTTTTGATATTTTGATAGCATATTGATACAATGAATTATTTCAATTATTACATGAAGTACACGCCAGCTAACACCATGTTTGTATTTGCAGGAGAAGGAGTTCTGATGTATAGAAATGGATTAAGTCTTGAAATGAGATATCCACCTACCATTCTCGGCTGTTCAGGCACATATCTTGTGATTGACTTCATCTGTGATCTATCAAGTCAAGAAGGACCTAAGTTTGTATCAAAGGATTACTGTACTTACAAACTTCGCTGGCGAACACCTACAGCATGTCCACATACCCCTCTTCTCTCCTGTAGCGACTTCTACTGGAAGGATTATGGCAAGATGGTGAAGTTCTTGCCTTACGATGATAATTCAAATTCTTCTCAATCTGACATCCCCCATCCCTGTCATCTAATGCTACATCCACAAGGTAATTGTTGTATACACACCGATTTTTCAATTTTTCTTAAATAAAATACACTTTGGTCAGAAAAGGTTTTATTTTCTCAATGTTTTGACAAAAAATCTTTTGTACCCGTTAGGAAAAATGATAATAGTATTTGATAAGGTGTCTTCTTCTTCTTTCTTATTTTATGAGTAAATAGCTATAGCTTTTTGTACTATTAAAGTGCACATATAAAAATCAGTTCAATTTGTAAATACTCTCTTCTTCTTTTTATCGCCACTCAATAATATCAAGGTATCAATGATCCTGTAGAACTTGAGATGGTGTCTGCTAATGATGAATAGAGCTCATCAAAGAAGGTTGGACATCCATAATGATTGGATGAAGTAGAATGCGTCTGCCTTTGTCATTAAGACTGGGAGCACTACTCAGTGGCAGGCCGACTTAGCTCCAAAAGAAATGGCAACCTCTGACATGAGAAACTGATGCCATGTACAGCCACTCCTAACATGGAGTACAAACGCTGCTTATCCTGTATCCCTGGATCAGAAGCCCTTACAGGGTACTATCAGCCAGGCCTGCTGAGCTCAGTTTTTTTAGAAAGCTTGTTACCGCTCCCCCTCCTCCTTTTTTTTTTCATTCGGGCTTGTGACCGGCAAAGGCGGAGTTACAGGTATCATAGAGGTATATAATAGCATTAATTCCCGTTTCCATTTGTTTATATGCCATGTAATTTAGGATATTGTTCGGAGCCTGATCTTGAAGGATCCCTACTCATCAGTTCCTTACATATTAGGGATATCTTCATCCAAAATAGTCTTTATTAATATTCTGAAAATTGATTCTATCATTATTCTCAACTATAAAGAGAACCTCTCTTTATGGCCTTGTAGAACCAGCCAATGCGTACGTAGCTTAATTTCGAGCTTCACTCTCTCACAAATTTATATATGATATTATTAAAAAAAAAAAAAAACTCTTTTATCTTACTAATTATGAAGTCTTAATATAGGGGATATATGATGCAAATACATTATTCATCGTTAGGAAAAATAAAAAAAAGTATTTGATAAGGCGTCTTCTATCTTATCTCCACACTGGGTGAAGTAGAAAGCGTCTGCCTTTGTCATTAAGACTCTACTCTGACCAACTTAGCTTCAATATGAAATGACCGCCTCTGACATGAGGAAAAGACGCCATGTGTAGCCGCTCCTGACATGGAGTACAAACGCTACTTATCCTATATTTCTGGATTAGGAGCCTTTACAGGGTAATATCAGTCGGACCAGCTGAGTCCAAGTTTTTTAGTGAGCTTGTTATTGCTCCCCCTCCTCCTTTTTCATTCGAGCTTGGGACCGGCAAAGTCGGAGTTATATTCCTCGTTAGGAAAAATAAAAATAAAGTATTTAGCAAGGCGTTAAATGTTTAATTGATAAATGTATAATTGATATTTGTGTGGTGTTCCAGGCTACCAATCTCTTGACAATCCCTACATGTGAGTTATTCCACCAATATTTATTTGTTGGCTTATAAATATATGATGATTGATGTCCAGAGGTAGTGCTGGTCTTCAGATAACCAATTTCGACATTAAGAATGACACCTTTGTAGCCGAAATCGATTCTCAAGAACCCTGTCCTGATCATAACACCACCAACTACAAATATCGAATTCTAGAAAAATGTTATACAAAAGAAAAAGCTTCAAAATCACAAACTACTGAAGTAAGTATCAATTTTAAACAATTTTTCACTAATATATATATATATATCTAGATGGTGGTGTCTTGTCCATTCTCCATGGGTGCCATTGCCTCGTTAGTCAGCCACATTTCAGATTTCCCTGTTTACTGTTACCGTAGCGGCTCGGGGCTCACGACACCGTACTTCACCCTACAGGGCAGTCCCTTACTTGTGCTGCTTCTCCCACGTAGAGGAGGATTTCTGGCCATTGCCCCGTTAGTCAGCAACATTTCAGAGTTCCCTGTTCACGGTTACCGTAGCTGCTCACGACACAGTACTACAGGGCAGTCCCTTACTTGCGCTGCTTCTCCCGCCCGCCATGTCCTCTACATACTTCTGGGCAGGTTATATCTAGATAAAAGAGAAGCGATATTTTTATAAAGAGATGATCTGGCTTTGTGTCTTCTGCTCGAATGAATGTTTTTCTGTTGGAATTTTGTTCCTGCACACTAAAAATGAACTGGCTTCACCCGTGGTCTCAGCTTTTTGGAATTTTTCCCGATATAATTTTGTTTCTGATAATCAAACATGATACAGCAATATTGTCATCATCATTTTCTGACTAAAAAAACAACTATTTTTGCCCAGAACCTGTCATTGGCTATAGATCCGATGAATATATTTTCCAGATTTTTCTCTATTTTCCTGTCAAAACACGTTTTACATGTACATTAGGTCAGCTGATATTACTTCCCATCTTCACCCCTAGAGGTGCTGCTTGCGAGCGAAAAGGCAAATTTGCAACGCAATTTGCAAATAACTCGAAGAATATTCGGGATAGAGACCTGAAATTTTCACTAAGAGTTTTTCCAGATTTTACTCTATATACTGTTAAAATTTCAGTCAGATTAGTTACGTATTGTGGACGTGTATAGCCGACATAGGAACAAACACACATACATACACTGACTTTTATATATATAGGGATATCAATTACCTGGTCACTCATATGAGCATTTTTAGATGGCAGAGTGACATCTAGTCGAATAAAACTCTAAACGCTAGCTTGTTCCAAAGATATTTAGCCAACCTAATTTCTTCATATCTTTGTAACAAGTTAAATCAACGTTTAGTTGATTTTTGTTCCATTAGATGGCGCTCTACCATCTAAAAATGTTAATGTAAGTGGTAGGAAATGCCAAATTTGTGTTATAATATCAACACCTGACATAAGTTGTAGTAAGAAAAAGGCATCTCCTTATCGTGCAATTGAAAGTTGCTGATGGCTTGCGCCATCTATCGGAATAAATATCAACTATTCTAATTGATTTTTAATTATTCCAGAATTGGCCAAAGTTGCACATTAAGGAGATGCCTTTTTCTTAATTTAGGCACCTTATCCCAGTACAATGTCACATTTGTACTATTCTATATACAGTTACGAGCGTCATGCGTTCTTAATTCTTCAGTTTTCATCTCTGTCACCGTTTGCTTTTTTTTTTGGAATGGCGCTCTCCTATTGGTTGGCTACGATCACGCCATCATGCCCCCCCCCCCCACTCGCTTTTTGGTTTTTGTAACTATTGTGTTGGAGCGGGTCGCACCTTAAATAAATGCATATATTAGTTAATAACTAAATGGAATCCTCTCTTTCTTTTTCCCAGTAAGAGACGCCTACGGAAGCCAACAGTACATAGACAGATAAAGCACTTAGGCTATAGTTATTAACTAATATATGCATTTATATAAGGCGCCAATTTATAATTGTAACAAATAGTATTTGAATAAAAACATTCAATCGGGTAAAACACGGGCGTTGCCAGGGTCATTCGGCTAGTTTTTTCATAAGTTGGAATGTTAATAATTGTGTTTTTTTTTTTTTTGTGTTTCAGTTCTTTGAAATTTCCACGAATGACTCCTGCGTTCGCCAATGGAGCAGAGCTCTTCCTTGTTCAACGGATGAAAAAGAGGAAATTCCTGGCATCTCCTGTTATATTCACGATAAATATACAGGCACAGTCCTGGATATCACATCTAGCGCTGACAAATCAATCATTAAATTTGATCAAGAATACACCATTTGTAATCATAATACCCTAAGAACAACAGAAAGTAAGTACCTAGTAAAAAATATCCTAGTGTATACACATATTCCCATATATAATCCATTCGGTGTTGGTGGTGTCTTGTCCATACATTAATTAAGTTTTCCTCTCTATATAAATTTCATATTATTATTATATGTAATTAGCTTTTATATAAAATTATAATAATAACAATGATTTTATTGGTGGTGGTGGTGTCTTATCCATGGATCAGATCGGTCCATGCACCCTGATCACAATACCGGCCAATTGAGATGTCTTGTCCGTATGGATGTCCTCTTCCGGATTGATGTTGCTTCATGGAAAGGGAGGATGCCATTGCCCCGTTAGTCAGCCACATTTCAGAGTTCCCTGTTCACGGTTACCGTAGCGGCTCGGGGCTCACGACACCGTACTTCGCCCTACAGGACAGTCCCTTACTTGTGCTGCTTCTCCCACGTAGAGGAGGACTTCTGGCCATTGCCCCGTTAGTCAGCCACATTTCAGAGTTCCCTGTTCACGGTTACCGTAACGGCTCGGGGCTCACGACAACGTACTTTACCCTACAGGGCAGTCCCTTACATGTGCTGCTTCTCCCGCCTGCTACGTAGAGGAGGGGTTGGACTTTTGGGCAGGAATCCATTCGGTAAAATAATAAATAAAAGAAAATTCACTGAGGAAAGAATTTCATTTTTAATCATGATAAGACAAGCTTTCGGATGTAACAGTCCTTTGACATGTATAACTACCCTACTAACAACGTGGTTTTACCTGTTGAAGGGCTGTTTCATCCGAAAGCTTATATTTTCATAATTAAAAAGTTCTTCCTTCAGCGATTTACTTTTATTTATATAAATTTATACGATCAATAAGGAATCAAGGGTTTCTTTTCTCATTTCTTTATTTCTCGAGCTTACGGGCTAACGTGGCCTTTAACACGGAGATCCTGACGTACTACTTATTCTGTTACAGAAGTTGTACTTATGGGTTGAAGAGCATGTTAGCCAAAAACTCGAGAAATGAAACCAAACCCTTGGTATAAGAAAATTCTTTTCTTCCAATTTACCCAGACTAATTTATATATTAGCTTGATTGTCTTAAGTTTTCCTGTATATAAATATCATATTACCATTTTTTCTTTGTTTTGAGGTGTGTTTAAATTAAATTACCTATGTATATAGTATGCTTGTTTGAAACCAATTTAATGAATATGGTAAATGCCTTTGTGCATATATTTTTGGATATATAAATAGATTCTCCCTCTTTCTCTCTCTCTTGTATTGCTTTCCTTTGGGCGCCAGTGTCCTTGGCGGGACATCGCGCTTTGTATTTATAGTTGAATATAGTTGAATAAAGTTGAATTATATGAGATTATCTTTAAAAAATATAATAATAACAATACTTTTATTACTAGTACTATTACTGTTATTCTTGCATAAGCCTTACATTTCTGGTTGGAGAATCTGTATAAGACTGAAAGGTCTTTAATAAAGCTTTTTGTTGTTGTTGATACTAAACAAAACACTTGTATGACAAGTGACATTTTCTTTATAAATCAACAAAAGACAACCACGAATGCATTTCAGGCTGTTGGCCTCACGTCAGCGTGGTATGCATGCTTTTAAATTAAACTAAATTATGATATGTATTATAGACATTTCAAAATATTCAAGTGTTTTATCGACTCGTGTGTTTCAGGTGGTCCCATAAAGAATAAGAAAGGATCAATTAGAACACTACAGAGTTCAACTTACATACGAGGATTCGGCTCTCTCGGCATTTCCAATCCTACTTCTAGCTTCTCCAAATTATTACTTATGTGCGAAAGCGAACTTTTCTATTTGCCCGAATATGTCAAACATCAGGAACCCTTCTTTTGTGATAGTAGGGTAAGTGTATATCGATTTTTTTCTGGCATGTGTAACATCGAACTTTAGAACGATCTTCTACAGGCTTAGGATAAATATAAGAAGATATATGATATATCATATATCAGACTAAAACATTAAACAAATAGTTTGATGAGGAAGAGCTTGCCCGAAAGTTATTTTTGTACGGGTTAACACAAAATGCAATATACTAGGTCCTACAGTAAGAGTAACTTAAACACAAAAAAGGTACACTCAAGAGTACAACACCAACAACAAAAAGGGGGGTAAAATAAAAATAAAAAACGCGATTTGTTAAATAAAATAAAAACAGTACTTATCTTTTATTTGCAGCGTTGATAAGGAGCGGACCGGGGTTTCACAGGTATGAGAGGAGAATCACCAGACAAGCACACAGAGAGTGCTTTAAGCGTCTCCACTCGAACCTACCTTTTTGTAAATTTTTGATATCTGTAAACCTGTGTAATTAATATTATATATGCTGTTGTTAGCTGTCGACATTTGGTTACTATATGGACAATATATTCTCTAATTTAATCGACGCTCCTGAGGTTGCATAATACACAATGTGTTATTTAGCGTTCTTCCCTGGATTATACTACACCCATACCTCGCTTTGCGTCGGGGTTACGTTCCAAAAAAAAAAAAAAAAAAACACGACGCAAAGTGAAAACCATTTAATGATCGAAGATAGGTTGTATTAAATTTGCGTTGATTTTTAGTTAGAAAGGGAATCCCCAAATTTTGATGGCATGGCGCAATCAAAAATAATGGTGTTGCCATATTTTAGGAAAAAAAATAAAATAAAAAAGACTCGAATCCAAAACAACGCAACTTCGAAAATCTAACGACAAACAGTGAAAATCAGTAAAAATTAAGCAGCGACGCAACTTCGAAAAAAAAAAAAAACGCAAAACGAAACGACGCAAAGCGAGGTATTGGTGTATTTCGAGATATCGTTCAACCAACACGCATCATCCACCATGCAGGTGTATTTTCAAAAAAATGTTTTCAACACACAAAGAATGTAATATATTTTTCTCTCCCTTTTAATATCATAAATATTTAAACTATGTAAATAATAATTTGTATATAAAAACAGTATTTATTATCAATTTATTAACGTGATAATCCTGTTGAAGGACTGACAAGTCCGAAAGCTTGAAAATAAAAAGTTGAACAAGAAACTTATAGACCTGGAAGCTTTATTTACTTTACAACAACAAAAGCCTTTATTTAGGGTCACTGACCCTATCTATACAGGATTCACCAGAGGTATGCATAAGAACAAAGCAGTGAGACAAAGGAAACAACGATATAAACAGAAGAAAAAGAAGAAGAAAAAAAAAACAAGAAAGAGAAAGAGGGAAGCAAGAAAAACAACGCAAAAAGAGTAGCAGTAAGAAAATGAGGAGTGAGTGTCACTTGGCCTTCTTCTGAGATATGAACTTGTGGAAACCACAAAACGCCTTAGCAATATACTTATTCTGGGTCATATTGTCAATTATTGATGGAAGTGAAGCACAGAGAGAGTTGCCCTATTTATTTTATATCAATGTATAATTACAAATGTTATTGATAAATAATATAATATAAATGTAATATTGTATAAAAATGTAATATGATTGTGTGACGTTTATAGTTTTTCACACTGCAAACATGGATGTGCAGGCCAGGGCGAACTGTGACCTAATGTGGCAAGGGGCATGGCATCATATTATATCTGAAAAACGACTTTACGTTATTAAAGAAGAATCCTATGAGATTCATATCTCCCCCTGCTATGATGCGACCAAACTTGGCAAAAATTGTGCAGTATGTCGCATAGATGGAGATCATGTCACTGTAAGTATGTCTTCCCTTATAACAAATAAAAACGTGAATGTTTCTTTTCATAAATCAAACCTCTACTGTCCTTATTGCGATGAAAAAATATTGGGATCACTTATCACTCATCAGTGACGAACCCTCTCAGTGGTTTCACCAATTTAATCTATCAGACCGCTTCTTTAGAGCTCTAATACTGTATTGGATCATTCTGCTTTTATATGTTACACTGAAACGTGGAATCATAGAAATAGCAAACTATGGACATAAGCTTTTAGGACAGTAGAATTACATTTTATTATTGTGTTGTATATTAATTTATGTCTATTCTTATTCACATATTTAGAGAGAGAGGCCTTCAAGGCATACTTAAACACGTTATTAATGGGAATAGAATGTTTTTAAGAAGGGATTGATTTTAAGTTACGAATTTTTATTTATTATACAGTAGAAGATTCGCACATGAGAATACCTCTCTACAAAGAATAGTTTTCATTTGCAAAATTACTATTTTTACTATTTAGTAACTCTTAATCTAAAATATATATATATATTTTTTTGCTACATGTTTTAATTTGCATTTACCTATTTTACATATATCGGATTGTATTTAAAAATTGTCATCTAATTCTTCTACTTTTGGCGGAATGGTGTTTTATTAATTTATCATTTGATATTATCAGGGTTTTTTTTTAAAATATGTGTGTCGATCAATTATTATATTTTTCAATTTATCAAACAATTTGGCCGCCTAATATCTGATTCTGGTAGAGCGCCTTCTAGCGAATAAAATTGTAACTAAAATAAATTTCGAATATTTCATTATTTGCCCTAAAAAATCCCATTGCATCCTGAACACAATGGTGTTTACCGCATTGCTCTAGCGGAAATATTCGCGGAGTTATTAATTTTTAAGTAGTGGAAGACTTTTGGATCACCCTGTATATTTCGATATATCCATTTATATTTGTTACCTTCTAATTCCTTTCTATCATTGAAATCAACCTCGGTAAAATATTTTAAAAATGTTTTTTAGAGTTATGGTCAAGTGGAGACCAGGAGTTCCTTCCATAGTAACAAAGGAGCCTTCTTCGCATACTCCGAGGGCGATGTTTGCGATGCCGACCACAGTAGAAAGTACAGTTCCAGGATCCACGTGCTTTGTTATCTTGGATCTAAGCGGAATGAACAAATAAAAGTAAGTATATGCAAGTGATAAAGCACAATTTTGATTATAGATTATAAACACAAGTTAATAAGACCAAATCCAAATAAATAAATAGTGTGTGACGTTTCGACAGACCTACTCCAGACAAAAGTATTGAATGAGAAATATATTTATTTATTTATTTCATCTCAATTTGCAGGTGTTACATTCGAGCACAGCTCGCGAGTCACCTTGTCCAGATTATTTACACATGGCGAGTTGTAATGCTGGAGTGGCCCCCCGAACCTTACAGGAGGGCAGTTGTTGGGTGTTTGGCTGTCAGCTAGCCATTGGGTCCAGGTCGTCGGATTCGGTGGCTGAGGTCACCTTGATTTTGAACAATTTCTTGTATAGTTGGATTTGAAGATTTTTGGAATTGCGAGAATAGTCTTGTCGCAGAGTCTTTATAAATCTCTTCTATTTTAGGCTGGTTGAGATCTTCTTTGAGAATTTTGTTTGAAAGATTGAATGGGGCTCCTATAGTAATTCGTAAGCAAATCCTCATGAAGGCATTTATTCTTTTTTTATCCGTAGGTATGATATATTTGCCCCAGACTGGTAGTGCGTACGTGATGATGGGTAGAATACAGGTTTTGTACAACGTGAATTTATGCTTTGTTGTTAAATTACTTTTAAAATTAAGCAGGCTTGATAGAGATATTTTGGCTATCTTTGCCTTTCTTATGGTGTTTTGGACATGTAGGTTAAATTTTAATTTCGAATCCAAAGTGACACCAAGATACTTGGCATGGTCGGCCCAACTAATAGTGCTTGAGTTTACTGTCAAGTTGGTTTGTGGCTTGAATTTTTTGTTATCTCTTGGGGGGAAAAACTATTGCTTGAGTCTTAGTTGGGTTAATGTCTAGTTTCCACTCATCGCACCATTTGATTATGTCATTTAGGTAATTCTGAAGCTGAGTAACCAATAGGTCGACTGATTTAGAGTTAAATAAAATTTATGTGTCATCTGCGAAGAGCTTAAGTTTACATTTAGAGTGCAGTGGGATGTCATTAATGTAAATATTGAAAAGGTAGGGTCCGAGGATAGAGCCTTGAGGTACTCCAGCCTGGATTGGCTTTGGTTCAGTTATAAAATTTCCTTGCTTGACTGAAAATGTCCTGCCCTGTAGATAATTCTGCAAAATGAATACTCCAGCTAGAAATACAATTCATTTGATGGGAAGATTCTTGGCCATTTGCGGAATGATGTTGTCATGGCCAGGAGCTCTGTGGTTAGCTAAGTATTTAATCACTTCCTTGACTTCATTTGGTGTCGTCATTGTGAACATTTTTTCTTGTTGGTGATTATAAGTTATATTTGGTTGGTCTTCTTTTTCCTTGGAGAACTGGTTGGAGAAGTGTTCTGCAAGTTCATTTCCGATTTCTTTGTCGGTCAATAAGGTTTTGCCGTTCGTTACTAAACTTGAGATCCTTTCCGTTTTTTTCCTGATGGGTTTTGTTTTTCTCCAGAAGTCCTTTGGGCTTGATTCAATCTTGTGTTTGAATTGATTCCAGTTCTCGGTGGAGTCGGATTTGAGGGCTTTGTTAACTTTTCCCTGTAGGTTAAAATAAATGGCTCTATGGGCTGGATCCCAGGTTGCTTGCCATCTCTTACGAGCTTTATTCTTTTCTTTTATCAAGGCCTTGGTCGAATGATAAATTTTACCACAAGGAATTTAGTCTTGCCTTCGCCCGCACAAATCTCAGTGGAGATTTTTCCGGGCACACTGTAGCTGGAACGAAAGGGGTTTCAGGGATGGACAGGTCCGTCAGGGGATGGAGATTGGCCAAGGGCAATGCTCGGGTTAAAGAAGTCAGGACTGTTACCCCCTGAAGTTGTTTGATAACATGTTTAAAATCTCTTGTTCAAAGATGATTTTAATGGCAGGTTTGAGTAGTTGAATATACATATATTTACAAGTATAATGTTTGGCATGGGAGAAGGCATCTTTTCTTTTTTTTGTTATGTATAAATAATACTTTTTTTTTGTCGTATATATTAAAGTTTTTTCTTTTTTTTTTTAACATTTATTTTGGAAAACTTTATGTGCCGGTAGAAGTTTTTGTTTTGAATTATATTATTTGGCAAAATTCATCTTTATAATCTCCCATGCTTGTACATATTCCATTAAGGTAGAAAAGTGGGTGTGAGAGTAGAAAAAATCTATGTACATGGTTGTTTATATGGTTATTACAAGGTGGATTAATAGTGAGGCATATTTACATTTTTATATACAAGATTATTGGTTTTAGTGTATGAGGGTGTATCTATGGTTGATTGGTGCATGGTACATTAATAGGTGGTGTTGAATATGCATGATTATGGGTAGGCGAATGTTGAAAAGGTGTTTGGGGGGATTCTGTTTAGAGGGTTAAAAGGTAATGGATGTGAAATGTTGTAGCCAGTGCGATTTTCAAATGTAGGTGTAGAATGGGAGTTGTAAGAAGAGGTTTTATAGATTGGGCTCGTATCTGACTAATCAGATTCTGAGGTGCTTGCTTCGGAGTCAGTCTGGGGTGGTTTGTTTGAGGGTGAGAATCTTCCACAGCCGTGTGCGAAGGCGAGCACTGACCTCCATATTTTCTTATTGGAAAATAATATTTTGGTAGTGTTGGGAATGTACCCTATTTGTTTCACACAGTTAGAAAATAGTATGGATCTGTGGTTATCTAATGGCGGACATTCTAGGAAAATGTGTTCTGTTGTCTCGGGTGGTCCGCCACAGTGTCTACATGAGGAACTGTCGTGTTTAGATTTACTGTGTTTGTTAGCACCTATCCAAGTGTGGCCTGTGATGAAACCTGTGGTGATATGTCAGGTGTTATATGTTTGTGGGTGGTTTTGAGGGAAATGGGTGTCATGCCAAGGCTGCTGAGTATAGTGGGGTTGGATGTCGTGAATTCGTTTTCCCAGGCTTCCCATTGTTTGGATGAGAGGAAGTTTATTTTTGTTTTTTTCGAGGCCAGTTTGTATTTGGGGTTAGTGAGATTTGTAGTTGCTCCTATCTTTGCTAGAGCATCGGCTCGGCAGTTGCCCTCGATGCCAGAGTGCCCCCTTACCCAGTGGAGTGTTATTTTGCGTGTGGGAAGTAGGTCGTATAATAGTATCTGACATTTGTGGACAATGGGGTGTAAGCATCTGTGCCTTGAAAGGGTGCATAATAGGGATAGGCAATCTGAAAAAATGCCTATTGATATGTTGTGATCCAAGGTTAGGATGTCTTTTAGTGCTGTAAGTAAAGCGAAGCTTTCCGCCTGAAAGACTGCAGTGTTTGGATAAGGATAAGGAAGATTCTAGACAGGGGGTGGAGGGTAGGGATGAAGATCTAAATATTCCTGAGCCAACCCCGGAGGAGGTTTTGGAGCCATCAGTGTAGTATGATATATCCGGGGTGGACTCCGGAATCGGGAAGTGCGAGAGGTCGCGTAGAAGGTGTGGTTGAGGGTAACTATAAGGGGGTGGGGGGTGTTCAACCTTAAAGGGGAGGGAATGGGAGGGTTTGAAAAGGGAAGAAAGGAGTTTTAGCTTATGGTCAATAGGTAGGACTCGTAAGAGGGCAAAAGAGGTGAAGGTGGGTACTGAGCGAAATCAGTGTATTGCATTAATACAGAATTTGCGCTGAGTGGAACGTAGGTTGCTTCTGCCTGCAATGGTGTCCGCTGCTTCAGCCCAAATTGGTGCTGCGTAAGTGAGTATTGGTTCAATAACGGAGTGATAAAATAATTTTCTAGCTCTATAACCGAAACCATAATAGCTGTTTGCACAGGAGCGAAGTCGGGGGAAGAGATTGAGGATTTTGTCGCAAATTTTGTTGAGGTGAGGAGAGAAGGAGAAGCGAGAGTTGAAATTTACACCTAGGATGGTTATGTCTTCTACGCATGGAATAGTGGAGTTCTGAATATGTATTGTAGGTTCGCTGCAGAAAATGGGGAGTATTGAAGATTTGTTAGGGGATAGAGTTAGCTTGTTGTCCAGGTACCATTCGATAATAAGGTTAATGGATATTTGTGCAATATCTTTTAAATTATTTGGGTCTCCATGTATGACGAGTTGAAGATCATCAGCGAAAGCTTGAGCGTGTACACCGGGTGGGATTGGAAGTGATAGAATTGGGTCGAAGAAGATATTCCAAAGGATGGGACCGCTCTTTGAGCCCTGGGCACATCCTCTCTTTGGAGAAGTTGTGCAAGAGAAACCCCTGTACTGTAGCGTAACTTGGCGGTTTTTGAGGAAAGAGGAGTAAATTGAAATATAGGATGGAGAGAGGCCTATATTAGAAAGTCTGGATATTAGAGCCGGGTGCCAGAGGTGGTCAAACGCGGATTTTATGTCAAGGTTGATCAGTAGACAGCATTGGTGGCTAGTTATAGCATTGGAGATTTGAGTTTTAAAGTTAAAGAGGGCATCAGTGGGTGATATCCCTCTACGGAAGCCAAATTGGAGGGGATTAAGAAGATTGTTGTTTTCAAGTAGATGGGATAAACGGTGGCAGAGGAGACTCTCAAATATTTTGTTGAAGGCAGAAAGAAGGGTAATTGGGCGGTGGCTGGAAGTGAAATCACCATCTGAGTGCGGTTTGGGGACGAGTGCGAGTCTACCTATTTTCTAAGCAGTGGGGAAGTGTCCGAGGGTTAGGCAAGAATTGTATAGGAGCAAAAAGAAGTCATGGAATGAAGAGATCATCCCTTTGGCAAATTTGCCAGGGATATGGTCTGGGCCTGGTGCTTTCCTGGGTTTTAGGGAGGAGCATGCAATGCGTAATTCGACTGAAGTAAAAGGTGGGTCAGGGTGAGATATAGGATGATGACGGGGTGTTGAATAGTGGAAGTGTGCTGGTTTAGTATCTGGGGGTGGATTGGAGAAGAAGGTATTTAGTATGGAGTTGAGATATTTCGGGACGAGGGCCGAGAGGCGATTAGAAAGTGGGGATTGTTTTGTGTCTGTATGTGTTATGATGAGGTGGTTTGGGTTGCCTTTTGTGTCGAATTTTTGTTTTGTGTTGGTGGTGGTATTGTTAGGTGGAGTTTGGGTTTTATTTGGTTGAGGGTTGGGTGGTGGGGGAGTAGGGGTGTTGGAGTTATGTTTAGAGGGGTGTGCGTTGTTAGTGTTATTGATAGGTAGGTTTGCGGATGTCGTTTGCGGTGTCAAAAAGAAAGGTTTGTTATTTGGCGTGTTTGTGGGATTGCAGAGGTTGGTGGTATGTCTAGTATGTCCGTTTACTCTATCTTTGGTGTTGGGTGTAGGGATGGAGATGTTAGTGGAGGTGTCAAATTTGGTGTTGTGTGAAAAATATTTGTTTATAATCTCGTCGTATGCTTTTTTGGTGTAGTGAAGCTCTTGTTTTCTATGTGTTAGTGTGTGTTTGAATGCTCTAATGATGCCTTCGCACGCTGCTGCAGTGTGTTCGATTATAATGTTATCGCATTTGTGATGCTGGAGGTTTTTACCCAGAATGATATTAGTGTTGCGAGCCCATTCTATTATGTCATCGTTAGTCATGGTATTGAGTTGTTCAGTATCTGGTAGTTCAGGATATTTAAAAACTTCAACTTCGAGAGTAGGATGGTTTATGGGTGTTGTACAGTATGTGTTATGGGTGGGCGTAGCGTTTATATTATCCATTGTTGTTAGTTGAGGGGTATTTAGGGTACACAGGGGGGCATGACTGAGGGCGGTATATAATCCGCTCCTTAGTTGCATGTGTATAACAGTTGTATAAACTATTTTAGTGTGACTAAAAAATGTGTCAATATTTTAAAGAGGCTAGGACAAAAGTTTGGTTAGATACTAACAAAGAGGAAAAAAAAAAACCTTTGGCGGCCGTTCGGGAGAGCCTAAAAAGCAGTAGTCTTCAGTTTTGGAAGGTTGGTAGCGGTATAGCTAGTAGGGGGCAGGAGAACCAGTAGGGTAGCAGTAGAGCCAGGGAAGCATTCATAAAATATATCTTCACTGTTTGAGATTCGGGGGTGAACCCGAAATTTTACCACAGCATGTTTTAAATAGTTACTGTTATCAAGTGTGTACACAAGATAGCAGATAATAAGAAGATAGTTTTCTGATAAACACAGAATATTATTCTTTGAATTAAAAGTTGAAAAAAAAAACACTTTTTTAAAAAATATAATTAAAAGCATATCTATAAATATCATTTATATTTCCTCTTTCTTCCATTTTGTTAATTGTAGCACATTTCTTTTGAATGAAAATTGCTTTTTTAAATTGTCTCTTAAAATAATTTTTCTCATAATCTAGTATCTTAGTTTCTTTTAGGTTAAAATTATTATGCCCTGTGATTTTTCTATGTTCTACAAGTGCAGTACAAGTTTCTCATTCAGTACTTTTGTCTGAAGATGGTAACAACGCTGTTACCGAAACGTCACACACTATTTATTTATTTGGATTTGGTCTTATTACCTTGTGTTTAAGTATATGAAAATTCTGTTGATAATTCTTGTATTTCAATTTGAAAGAAAGTCAAATGGAACAATTCAAAATTCACTAAAAGTAGGAAAAAATCATTAAAATGTTGTTAAAATTCACTTTTTATTACTTTCACTCACTCTAATGTATATACAGTAGAATATTCTGGTTGAAAATAGAGAGCCAGAACAAATAATAAATAGATTGTCCATCATCAATATGGCACAGTTTCCTCTCAGAGCTGCTGGGGAAGAAGGAAGTTTGCTGTCATCTTAGAAGCAAGTGTTAGGTTCAACTCTCACATTGCAGCCACATGTAAGGAAATGCCTTGAGACAATCTCCCATTGTCACTCCCATACCAATGTTGTCTCTTACTCCCAGATACAAGGAGAGTTTTATAGAGATGCTACTACAGTAGAATCTCCATGAGAGGACACTCACGCTAGAAGACACCTCTACAACTCACATTCCAGCCACATGTAAGGAAATGCCTTGAGACAATCTCACATTGTCCAACCACTCCCAAACCAATGTTGCCTCTTCCTCCCAGATACAAGGAGAGTTTTATAGAGATGCTACTACAGTAGAATCTCCATGAGAGGACACTCACGCTAGAAGACACCTCTCTACAACTCACATTCCAGCCACATGTAAGGAAATGCCTTGAGACAATCTCCCATTGTCCAACCACTCCCATACCAATGTTGTCTCTTCCTCCCAGATACAAGGAGAGTTTTATAGAGATGCTGCTACAGTAGAACCTCCATGAGAGGACACTCACGCTAGAAGACACCTCTCTACAACTCACATTCCAGCCATATGTAAGGAAATGCCTTGAGACAATCTCCCATTGTCCAACCACTCCCATACCAATGTTGTCTCTTCCTCCCAGATACAAGGAGAGTTTTATAGAGATGCTGCTACAGTAGAACCTCCATGAGAGGACACTCACGCTAGAAGACACCTCTCTACAACTCACATTCCAGCCATATGTAAGGAAATGCCTTGAGACAATCTCCCATTGTCCAACCACTCCCATACCAATGTTGCCTCTTCCTCCCAGATACAAGGAGAGTTTTATAGAGATGCTGCTACAGTAGAACCTCCATGAGAGGACACTCACGCTAGAAGACACCTCTCTACAACTCACATTCCAGCAACATGTAAGGAAATGCCTTGAGACAATCTCCCTTTGTCACTCCCATACCAATGTTGTCTCTTACTCCCAGGTACAAGGAGAGTTTTATAGAGATGCTACTACAGTAGAACCTCCATGAGAGGACACTCACGCTAGAAGACACCTCTCTATAAAGGACAGTTTTCATTGCCAAAAATTACTATTATTACTATTTAGTAACTCTCCTACTGTATTGACTCATCCATTGATGAGCTCTACTCTTCCCCGGCAGACACCATAAAAAATCTCAAGCTTTACAAGCTTGATACCTTAGTGTGATTGAGTGGAGATAAGAAAGAAGAAGAAGTAACTCTTCTGTAAGAGGACATCTCTCCATAAAGAACAATTTTGCTCTGTAACTAGACAGGGAGGTTCTACTGTAATTCAATGTTAAAAAAGATGCCATTTTTTCTGTGTTTCTCGCACATTCATTGCTCAATGACCTCAAGTTGTCAGGTCCTAAAATAAGATCCCAGAAAAGGTCGTATATAATTTGTATCTTCAATTATGTATTATTATCGTCTAAAATATGTATTTTTAAATCTCATTTATGGGAACGAATATTTGATACAACCTGGTATTATTTCTATTAAAAATAGACACTTCGGCCAGTTTTTTATTTTTCTCAACGTTTCGACAAAAATCTTTCATTTTCGTCAGGAGAAATAAATAAAAATAAAGCATTTGGCAAGGCGATAAATATTGTTCTGAGGTTGCAAGGGCGTTCTCACGTGATTTTTCGAATTTAGTACAACATCTAAAGTACGAGTCAAAAACAAATATTAAACTCGTCAATTTTTCTCAGGATAACCTGGTATTAATTATCATAAATATTTAAAATAAAGAAAGCATATCCTGACCAGGAGCACATTTGCGTTTTAGATGGTAAAGCGCCATCTAGTTGAACAGAAATCAACTAAACGTTGATTTAACCTGTTCCCTGATATTTGGCTAACCTAATTTCTTGATAAATCAAGAAAAGCCATCCACGATTTTTTTTCTATTGTTTTTTCATTCTATATATTGCAGAGGATTTAACTTTTCCTATATTGCGAGTGCATTTTTTTTTTGCATAGACCAAATGGAAACTTCTCAAGACACCAGGTTTCACTGTATTAGGTCAAATGTAATAATGTTGGATGTTCTAGATGCTGAAGAGTGACGATCCATGTACCAAGGTATTCATATGGATCAGCTGGTGCCGTAGAAATATGGAAGTTGAGAACAATCCCCTGAAACATTTCTATATTCCAACCATAGGAATGTATAATCCTGACCTTAGAGGTCTCATCCATCGTGGGGAATCCTATGTAAGTACCTTTGTCGTAGCCTTGACAATGGCTGGCGTTCAGCCAACCGAAATATTAGCAAATAAATCCTTATATTTAATCAATTTTTTTTGCCATTTTATTATCTAAAAAAGATTTTATTATATTGTTGGCGAAGAAATAATTTATTATTTAATTATTCAATGAAAATATTTGAAATAGTTTTATTACTTTATATTTGTAAAATCATCATTTAGTTACCTAGCTTGCTTGCTCGATATTCTCTAGCTGTAGATAGTTGGGGTTGATTTGTTAATAATTGTCGACTAGTCGCCGTGACGTTATCAATAAATCCTTTCACTTCTTCAGATATACAAAGACTTGATTTCTACGCTACAATATATATTTTTTATTTTATACATTTTGGTATATATTTTAATCATAATGTATAAATATATGCATTTTTATTAGTAATACATTCAGATGGCACAAGAACCTACAGGACTCAGAACGAAACACTATAAAGGAATGACAATACATCCAGATGGTATATGAACCTATAGGACATGCAACAACTGTCCTGGTGTGGAATTAACACCTACCCACATATTCTCATGCCCAGCAATGGCCGCAGCCTTGCAAAAAATTGACATGGACCCAGAGCAGCAGCTTTTGCACACCCAACATAGAGGACATTGCGACTGCTGTGTAAGAGATGCACGGGGATATCTGAGGCTCTTCATTGAACACAACAACAACAACAGAAAATTGATATGGACCCAGAACAGCATCTTTAAACACTCAAGATATAGTGGACATTGCGACTGCTGTGATAGAGATACATGGGGACATCTGAAACACTTCATTGGACACAACAACAGAAAATTGACATGGACACAGAGCAGCAGCATTACACACCCAAGATAGAGGACATTGCGACTGCTGTAATAGAGATGCCTGGAGACATCTGAGGCTCTTCATTGGACACAACAACAACAACAACAGAATATTGACATAGACACAGAACAGCAGCTTTACACACCCAAGATAGAGAATATTGCGACTGCTGTGATAGAAATGTATGGAGACATCTGAGGCTCTTCATTGGAAACAACAACAACAGAAAATTGACATAGACACAGAACAGCAGCTTTACACACCCAAGATTGACGATATTGTGACTGCTGTGATTGAGATGCATGGGGACATCTGAGGCTCTTTTTTGGGCACAACATCAACAGAAAATTGACATAGACACAGAGCAGCAGCTTTACACACCCAAGATAGAGGACATTGCGACTGCTGTGATTGAGATGCATGGGGACATCTGAGGCTCTTCATTGGACACAACAACAACAACAGAAAATTGACATGGACCCAGAACAGAAACTTTACACACCCCCAAGATAGTGGACATTGCGACTGCTGTGATAGAGATGTATGGAGACATCTGAGGCTCTTCATTGGACACAACAACAACAACAACAAAATTGACATGGACCCAGAACAGCAGCTTTACATATCCAAGATAGAGGACATTGCGACTGCTGTGATAGAGATGTACGGGGACATCTGAGGCTCTTAATTGGACACAACAACAGAAAATTGACATCTGAAGATCTTCATTGGACACAACAACAACTGTTATTATTAATAATCTTTGATGAAGGCCAAAGGGTGATACAATTAATGATGATAACTCTCATGTTGTCCAGATCGAGGGCAAGAAGAACGCTGACCAGACCTATGAGTTGAACCTCCTCCCCGGCACTGACTGTCACTATGGAGGAGTTTGTCTCCACACCACAGGACTGGGCGACATCAGCTATGGCAGACTGACCGATCTCTCTCGCAAAAACTCTTCCATTATTCTCCACTTTGAAACTGGAAACTTAAGTAAGTAATTAATATCACTGTCAACTTTTTTGTGCGTGTGTGTGATCACTGCATTGTACACATGCTTGATAAAAGGTTTATTACCTTGTAAACCCACCCTTTACTTAGAGAAATTCTTCCTTTATTCTCTACTTTGATACTGGAAAATTAAGTAAGTAATTTATATAACAGCCAACTTTTTTGTGTGTGTCTGCTCACTGCATTGTACACATACTTGATAAATGTTCTATTACCTTGTAAACCCACCCTTTACTTAGAGAAATTCATCCATTCTCCTCTTTGATACTGGAAACTTACGTACTTAATTATAAAAAGGCATCTCCTTATCGTGCAACTGAAAGTTGCCGATGGCTTGCGCCATTTATCGGAATAATTAGCCAAATACCCATTATTGATTAATCAAGAAAAGCTAACCACGGACGCGTTTCGGGCTGTTGGCCCTCATCAGCGTTGTGCAATATGCCCCTTATCCCAGTACAATATCACATTTGTACTATTTTTTCACATTAAGTACTTAAGTCAACTTTGTGTGTGTGTGTGTGTCTGCTCACTGCATTGTACACAAGCTTGATAAATGTTTTATTACTTCGTAAACCCACCCTCTACTTAGAGAAATTCCTCCATTCTCTTCCACTTTGATACTGGAAACTTATCACTATCACAGTCAATGTCTGCTTACTGAATGATACATGGGTTTTTCTTTACTAAACTAGCCTATGTCCAGCGAGTCAACGCAGAAGCTCAACTGTTGAAGTCATCTGCGATCTGTTCAAGCCACGAGGACAACTTGAAATATTGAACGTAAGTTATTTTATGATCGAAGAATTCTTTATTATCTAAACAACTTGGATTATTTTAATAACATTAATGACGTGTGGTGCACTTACAGTAAAAGCAGTCTCTAACTACCCACCATGATTACCATGGCTTGTACCACGTGTACTAGGGATAAACAAATTTTATAACTGTTATTTGTGTGTATGCAACTAAGTTAATTAATATCTTATTTCTAATTAATGTTTTAAACGGCGTTCCTATTTATTTTATAAATTTGTGTAAAATAGGTAAACTTTATATGATTCTATACGAACATTGTGAATGAGTTAAGAAAAATACATGGACAACTAATGGTTTCACAATCAGGGAGATGCCTTTTTCTTAATTTATCCACCTAAATCCAGTACATTTTTACTTTTTTATTATTTTTTTCACAATATGAATGAGATAATATAAAAGAGCGTACCTGTATCTGTAAAGAAAAAAAAAATCTCAAAATATTTCGAGAGATTGCTCCCTCTTGCACACTTCACTGTGCAATAAATTGATAAAGAGGGAGCAATCTCTCGAAATATTTTGAGAAAACATTTTTTAATATAATGTACGCCCTTTTATATAATCTTAATTGATGGATCGTCATTTTGATCAAAATATGAATGAAGTTGAAATATGTAAAACAATGAGTGTGTTTAACTTATTCATATATTAAAAAATACTACCTTTCCCATCAAATGATGTCTAAACTAAACTCCATCTATTGGTACTCATCCTAAACTATAGACAGACATGAGATCGCAAGTTTGCGGAGATGGTCAATAAATGGCGTCCAGTTTTGACGTTTTTTGAAGGGAGAGGCGATCTTTTTAGATCAATATCCCCACAGCAAAATTTCCATCTTTATTTATAATTGATTTTTGCTTATTGTAAAGATAGAGGCTGCCTGGCCTGCATTCATATTTCTTGAAAATAAAGATACTTCGGCTAATAAATCTTTTTATTACCTCGACGTTTCGACAAAAATCTTTTGTCCTTGTCAGAAGCAAACAAGAATTAAAACATTTGGCAAGGCGTTAAAAATATACTTGGAATCTTAGAATAATTTTTAATGCCTTGCCAAATGTTTTAATTTTTGTTTGCTCCTGAACGGGGACAATTTTTTGTCGAAACGCCGAGGTAATAAAAAGATTTACTGGCCGAAGTATCTTGATTTTTGCTTTTTACTCATAAATTATAATTTTATAATGAAAATGTTTCTTTTTTTTTTTCTTTATCTTTGAAGTGTGTTGTCCACAGACTACCAACAGTACTCACGCCGACCTACGTCTGTATTCACCAAATCTCTGTGAAGAGACCTATGAACTACCAAAATGTGTTTTCTTCGATCCCAAATCTTCACTTTTCTACGATCTACGTGAACTTAATATGGCTCCAGAAAGAATTTCACCAATCGATAAATATAAGGGAAGGTAAGTGTGTTAAGTTCTACTTTTTTACTCATTTATCAATTTCTTTTTAGAAACCAAGAACTCTCGGTAGACGTCGAGTGTAGATATAGAGACAGATACTCTACTTAAATGTAGATAAGAGGTATTTATCAACATTAAATAGTTCCAGTAACTACTGTAAGAAAGAATTATTTGTCATTAGTATCATCTCAATACCATTTAGATAAATTGAAACTCGCATTGGGCACTTTTTTCTGATTAAAAAAAAAAGAGCTCCAATGGCCCTCGATTCTTACAAAGTCAAACACCACCAGCGAGTACAAGTAATCAAACGGGGCTCTGGCATATTTGTAAGTGCAAAGTTGAAATGCTTTTCATACATGTTACAATAGACAATTAAACAACTTTATTGACATCTCGTCAATCTTTACACTCAAATGGACTTATAAGGTAATAATAATGGTAGGAATGAAGAGAAATATATACAATCGACGTAGCCCTCTCCGAGGGCAAGTCCGGATCAGGAGCTTAAAGCCACCTAGAATCTAGACAGATCCCTGCCATTTGGGGAGTTCATGTTCAGAACATGTTTGATGATAATTTCGAAGAATTTGTCGAGAAGAATCTTGTCTTCATACATGTGGTGCACTTACAGTAAAAGCAGTCGCCTACTTCTACCCACCATCATTATCATGGCCTGTACCACGTGTACTAGGGATAAGTAAAAAAAAAAAAAAACTATGCAACATTAGGAAGTTGAAAGTTTTTATACAGCACGTATGTTACTTTTACATTAAAACAATTTAATGATATAATCATATAACCATAAATATAATCAGATACTATTTTACATAATTTTATAAAAATGCTGTAGATATACATAAGCTTATCTTCATAGTTCATCTAAAACACCCATTTCAAGAGTCTAGCAACAGTATCACTATAAAAGGAAGTTCCAAAAATGCAATATGTTGGCTTCCGTAGGCGTTTCTTACTGGGAAAAAGAAAGAGAGGATCCAATGAAATAATTTATTAGCGTTTATTAAAACAAAATCATCATAGTGAACAACACATATAACAGAGAGTACCGTCGTCTTCCGGGTATTCCTTCTACTGGGGAGCTCGGATTCTATATTCTGTGCGTTTATAATCTGTTTATCTGTGGCTCTCTGGTCGGGATGGCGCCTACATTCGGCCATTCCTGGATTTCAATCGTCCTCGATTGAACCTTGCGTTGCAGGAACGTCGCGGGTTGCGTCGGGGGGTATCTTCTACTTCTGGCTCCTCGTCCGGACTTTCTTCTGTAGCTGTAGTCGTTTATTCTATTTTGTTCTCCTACTGTCCTATCACACGGGTCCTTTCGAAAGATCTGGATCAGGTCTCTCAATTCAGGGTCGGAATGCTGAATCATCAAGATTTGTTCTTCCAGTGTGATTGTGAGGCACACTTCAAGGTTTTTCTCCACGATTTCCTCCATCGTGTCTCTAGGGTCGTCGACTGGAGCTCTACTCATTCCGTCTACGTGGGCCATCTTCTCCCCTGGTTTATGTCGAATTTCGAAATCGTATTCCTGAATCAAATTGTACCATCGCGCTATCTGAGGATTTGTAGTCTTCTTCGCGTTCATGTAGACCAGTGCTTGGCAATCTGTAACCACTGTAAACTTGATTCCTACGAGGAACTGACGTAGTCGATCCAAGGTCCACACTATCGCCATCAGCTCCAATTTGCTTGAGTGGTACATCTTCTCGGCTTCTGTTGTCTTCTTGTCACACAGTAGACCAAGCGCCATTTGCCGTCTTCGTCCATCTGTAGCACCATTCCTGCTAATCCCTCAGCACTCGCATCGCAATGTACTTCTGTCTTGAGTTCAGGGTTGTAATGAGCTAGTACCGGATATTCGACCAGATCCTTTCGTAGTCCTCCAAATGACCTTCGCTGTTCTTCCTTCCATTCAAATTGTGAACCTTTCTTCGTAAGTCTGCTTAGCGGTTCTGCTTTCCTCGCGAAGTCCTTTACAAATCGTCTGAAGAAGTTCGTCAGTCCCAGAAAGCGTCGTATGTCGTGGACATTCTTGGGTTCTGGAAATTCTTCTATCGCCTTGATCTTTCTTGGGCCTGGCTTAAGTCCGCCTGTACTGATGACATACCCTAAGAACTCATCTTCCCTCCTTCCGAACTCACATTTGGAGGGTTTCAGTGTCAACTTCGCTGATCTTATTCTTTCGAGGACTTCCCTCAACCTTTCGATCATCTCCCGCCAATCCTTTGCCGGGATAATCACGTCGTCGAGATAGCAGAATGCCTTCTTGTTCAGCAGCGGACCTAGGACAGTGTGCATCAGTCTTTGGAATTCAGCTGGTGCGTTGGCGAGTCCAAAAATCATCCTTTCGAATTGACCTGTATCATCTGGGGTGATGAATGCTGTCTTTAATTTTGCCTTATCGGTCAGTGGTATCTGCAGATATCCATGCGCCAGATCCAGAGTGGTGAAGAATTTCGCATTCCTTAGGCCTTCCAGAAGGTCGTCTATCCTTGGTAATGGGAACTTGTCCTTAACGGTTTGAATGTTAAGTCTCCTATAATCTACCACCAGACGATGATCTCCAGTTTTCTTCCTCACAAGTAGGACGGGACTAGCGTAGGGTGATCTAGTTTCCGTGACTATTCCATTGTCCTTCCACTCTCTGACAATCTCCCTGATTGCTTCGCGTTCACTTGCAGTCGTCTTATAGGTCTCAGACAGACTGGCTTGCTTCCATCAACCTCCTTAATGTTCATCTTGGTGACATCGGTGCACCCTAATTCCTCCATGCCAAGAGTGAAACAGTCTCTATACTCGTTTACTACATCTAGGATTTCTTGTCTCTCTTTCGAAGTCAGAGAATGATTGACGTTGATGTCCTCAGGCAGTATGGGGCGCTTACGTTTCATTTGGTCTTGTCCTTCCCTCTTCTCTTCATTTTTAGTCTGAAACGAATCCTCTGCGACGTCCAGGTTAACAACAATATCATCAAGGTTCAGTAGTTCAACTCGCCCTACACATTGGTTCTTCCTTACTCTCAACTTGCCCTTGCCAGCTGAGATGATGGGTACGGTCGTCTTTCCGTCGACCACTTCCAATAGGGAATCGACACAGGCGTCATCTACTCCTGTGAACAATACATATCCGCCCTTTACCTCGTCTGTGATTGCACTTGTAAAGTTAATGGAGTCGCTCTCCAACTGAACAGTTTCGGTTGCTCTCAGTTCGATGCGACGCGACTTGATTTATTCTTGCAGATTAGCAAACGGAAATTCGGATGAATAGCCAATATGCAAGTTTTTACCAATTCTGGCGAAGGATACGTAGGGCAGATCTGTCCATGTTCTTCCAATTAATAGGTCATAGGGTTGGGCATCATCGTTGACAATGAATACAGTGATTTCCCTTCCGACGATGCCATCAATCTCCAGGTCGACTGTCGTCTTCCCAACGGTCCTGGCAGCTGGTGCAGTCTGGTTACCGATGCCGTACAGACTAGTCGAGTCTGGTTCGATGTCGACGCTGATCCTCCTTGCGACCGATTCTCTCATTAGACAACTGCTGCTCCCGGTGTCTATCATTGCCTTCATGGTTTCCTTGTTGTCGATCTTGACATCCTTCAAATATACATCTGGCGGGACAGTCTCCAGTCCTTCGACTTCCAGGTTGGCTACTTTTAGTCCTTCTTTGGGTCTTGTGCAATTCCTTTCCTTGTGTCCCGTTTGACCGCATCCTCGGCATGTCAACGTAGTCCTGGGTGCTGGGCAGTCTCTGGCAATGTGTCCAAACTGATTGCAGTTGAAGCACTTCGGTTCTCCCTTGTCGTTTCTGATCGTACGGTTGACCATTCTCCTCAAGGTGTTAGGGTACGTTTCACTGATTTCGTTCCTTGCAGCGTCTTGACCCGAAACATTCGTTCCTTGTTTAGTCTCTTTAACTTCGCTTTGGTTGGGGAATCTCGCAGATTTCTGCTGAAACGACGGTGGTATGAGGTGTTTCGCATTCCAATGCGGAGTTCCCATCTCGGTGCGAACATTTTCGTACTCGTCCAGTTTATCCGCCAACTCATCTGGGTTGTTTAACTTGGTCCAATCGTCAATGAGATGATTACGCAGCACATTTGGAACTTTTTTCTTTAGCTGGTTAGTGACGGACAAATCCTTTAGGGCGTCGAAATTTTCAACGTTCATTCCTTCGATCCATTCGTTGAAATATCCTCGCAATTCGAAAGCGAAGTCTCTCCAGGAACCCTTTTGAGATCTCTCGTGCTTCTCGAATTTTTGTCTGAATTGTTCGGGGCTCAACTTGTACCGTTTTAGGAGCAACCTTTTCACGAACCTATAATCGCCGCTTTGTTCTTCTGTCTCCCGAGCGATTAATTGAGTCATTTCGTAAGGTAGCAATCCTAGGAGGCTGAACGCCCATTGGTCTTCATCCAATCCTAGTCGCTTTGCCTGTCTTTCGAAAAGAATTAGGTAAAAACTCAAATCATTGTCCTTCGACTCGTACTTGGGCATCAGTTTACGTATCTCGTAATGTGCGTCATTGCTGGTACTTCGAGACGTATCGTTGTTTCCGCGTGTAGTCTGGATGCGCAGCTTCTCAAGCTCGAATTCCATTACCATTTGTTCTTTTCGTTCCCGTTCGATTCGTTCCCGATCCTCGATTCGTTTCCGATCCTCGATTCGTTCCCGCTCCTCGATTCGTTCCCGATCCTCGATCAGAGTCTCTAACAGTTGCTTTGCGAATTCTTCTTCGTAAGATTGGCTATTCAAAATAAGGTGTTTTAAGTCGACGATCCTGCTCTCTGGCGGTACTACCTCGCCGAGTTCATACGCCAACTTGCTCAAATCGCATTTCCTTACTTTCGCTAAATAAGTCATGTTTTTCAAAAGGAAAAATAAACAAAGCAAAAAATTTTAAAATAAACAAATAAAACTGACTAAACCAGATACGTACTGTTTCAATTATTTCTTTAAACGAAATCAACTTTTCTTTAGTAATTTTGAGACAATACTTTTTTTTTCTTTTTACCGCGATACTTTGCGATAATACTTTTTATCGAGATGATTTTGCAATAATATTTTTACCGCGATACTTTGCGATAATACTTTTATCGAGATGACTTGCAATAATACTTTTACCGCGATACTTTGCGATAATACTTTTGTCGAGATGACTTGCAATAATACTTTTACCGCGATACTTTGCGATAATACTTTTGTCGAGGTGACTTGTAATAATACTTTTACCGCGATACTTTGCGATAATACTTTTGTCGAGGTGACTTGTAATAATACTTTTAGGAATAGGTAATTAAATTTCGTACATACCATGCAACTCCTCTTACGTTGATCGGTCACCGCGCCACGTCCTTCTCGTTTCCAAATTATTCCAGTGAATCTTCAATTTTCTTCAGGACCATCCCACTTCTGAATTTCTGTTGGCTTCCGTAGGCGTTTCTTACTGGGAAAAAGAAAGAGAGGATCCAATGAAATAATTTAGTAGCGTTTATTAAAACAAAATCATCATAGTGAACAACACATATAACAGAGAGTACCGTCGTCTTCCGGGTATTCCTTCTACTGGGGAGCTCGGATTCTATATTCTTGCGTTTATAATCTGTTTATCTGTGGCTCTCTGGTCGGGATGGCGCCTACAAATATAACAGCGGTATGGTAGATAAAACTGGCGAAACCGCTGGGAGGGTTCACCACTGATGAGCCAGGCCTTCCCATTATTTTTTCCATTGCAGTAAGGGCAGTAGAAATTGTTTAATTTCAAAAAGAATCTTACGCGTTTAAAATAGTTTCGAATTTTGATACATTTTTTGGTATAATAGTTAAATATGAATTTTTTTTTATATCTATCTCTCTATACAGAATTTTATATAAAATTATGTAAAATAGTATTTGATTATGTTTCAACTCGTGTTCTATTGGTGAATCATTATACCAGGTTTTCTTCTTCAGAAGGACATTCGTACCTGAAAACTAGAGATTAAAAAGGTTTTTGTAAATATACTTTTCCCTCTAGATACTTTTTACTCAATTGCATATTGTTACATATCATTTTTAACATGTTTTTTTTGTGTTTATTTTAGGTTTTGGATCAATCTCTGCAATCCAGATTCGGTCCAGAATTCTCAATGTGGACTTTCCAATCCAGCAATGTGTGTTCAATACCAAGACAAATCGTACAGTGTTGGTTCAAGAAACTCGCCTCTATCCGTGAAAATATCTAATGGTAATGATTATGATAGATGATAATGATAAGTATAATGAGTTTGTTAAAAAAAATGTTTTGTGCAGATGGAGTTAAAATGGAGTTTGAAAGCAATTTACCCTGTTATGGAGATACTTCCATTGTCTATTTAACGATATCTTGTAGCATACATGAGGAGCCTCCTGTTATAAAAAAAGATTTTAGACTATGCTTTATCGATATTCTTTGGAAGACACCACAAGCCTGTCCGAAAACTCTCAAGTAAGTTATTCTTTTTTTTTTTTTAGTAGTTTCTATCTTTTTAATATTATTCTCTTATCTCCAATTCGTCAGTTAAATCTACATGATTGCTTGTGTATTTCTTATCCATATAGTGTAGTATAGTAGTATCCATACTAATAGTGCCTAATACATTGCCAAGAGTTCATTTTCAACAACAACAACAACAACAAAAAAGCCTTTATTTAGGGTCACTGACCCTATACAGGATTCACCAGAGGTATGCATAAGAACAAAGCAGTGAGACAACGGAAATAGCGATATATACAGAGTAAAAAGAGAAAGAAAAAAAAAAAAAAAAAAACAAGAAAAGGAAAAAAAAAAATAATAAGAAGAAGAAAGAGGGAAGCAAGAAATCAACACAAAAAGAGTAGCAGTAAGAAAGTGAGGAGTGAGTATCACTTGGCCTTCTTCTGAGATATGGACTTGTGGAAACCATAAAACGCCGTAGCAATATACTTATTCTGGGTCATATTGTCAATTATTGATGGAAGTGAAGCACAGAGTTGTCCAGTTTTGAGCATAAGGGTTCTTCTTTCTTCTTTCAGAGCAGAGCAATCAAAAATATAGTGAGTGATTTCATTATGTAGTTTGCCAAGAGTTCATTTTCAGTATTAGATATAAAAGTAAAACAGCTCAATGTATACAGTATTTTTCTCTCAATTTAAACTTTCCATTCGGTAGTTGAATCTACAAGATTGATCTACTAATGTATTTATTATCCATTTTAGACCTTCAATATGGTCTTATTGGATAATAAATACACTATGTCTAATACATTGCCAAAAATTCACCTTCAGTATTGTATATTCCAGTATTATTTATATCTCAAACTTCTCATTCGACAGTTCTGTATCTACAAGATTGATCTACTTGTGTATTTCTTATCCATCTCAGATCTTCAATACTGTCTTATTGAATAAGAAATACCTTTAGTATTAGTTAAAAAAGCAAAATTGCTCAATACATACAGTAATTTTTACATCAATTTAGACTTCCCATTCGCCAGTTGAATCTACAAGATTGATCTACTTGTGTATTTCTTATCCATCTCAGATCTTCAATACTGTCTTATTGAATAAGAAATACTCTAATCTAATACATTGCCAAGAGTTCACCTTCAGTATTGTGTATAAAGCAAAACTGCTCAATACATACAGTATTCTCTCTTTCAATTTGAACTTTCCATTCACCAGTTGAATCTACAAGATTGATCTACTTGTGTATTTCTTATCCATTTTAAATCTTCGAAGGCTATCTGTCTAATGCATTTCCAAGTGTTCACCTGGGTTGTAATTATGCATATTAATGTCATATGGATTTTTTTTTTGTAATTTGTTGAAATAATGGAGTATGTTTATGATTGTTTGTTTCTAGAAAATTCGGATATAAAGAAAAAGTAAATAACAACACGAGCTATATGGAGTAAGTATAATTGAAGTCCTTATGGGAAATGTTCTAACTTTGTTCTTGCAGTTCCCTCGACCTAGGAGGACTTAAGATGGATAACATCACGAACACATATTTCTTAGGTTTGTAGCCTTCTCCTTCCTGGCTTATATCTTCATCTTAAGTCATTTTCCTTAGTCATCAACATATTCTGTTTATGTATATTACTTTAGAGCAGTTCACCCCCACAGCCTTAATGTCAGTAATACTCATGGATAACACATAAACCACCCATTTTCAACCCTCCCCCCCCCCTCGATCAAAATGTAATAGTCTTCTTCTTCCTTCTTATCTCCCCTTAATCATATTAGGGTGTCAAGCTTGTAGAGCTTATATACTCTTATATATATATATATATATATAGTAATCCCGATGTGGAATGTACTGGGCAGTCGTGGTCGTGGGTGTGTGATGGGATTCCCGCACGGGGACAGCAAGAGACAGAGACAGGTCTAGATGGTAGCTCCAAGAAGTAGAGGTAGACCACGGACGAAGGCAGTCGAACCACGGGCGTCACGGATGCCCTAGCCTACGCGGATAGAAGGGGGGGGGGGGTGAGAGATCCGTCCGACCGTATAACGGCGTCACTCTGAAAACAACTACTTTGTCTAATTTCTGGGCCTTTATATACGGGACTCCCGCATATGTTGACGAGTTCTGATTGGTTCCTATAATCACGCCACCTGCCCGGCCACCTGTTGACGGGGTGATTGAACTCATTATCATAAACACCTGTTCGTCTGGGTTATGGCGTCGTCTGGTCTACCTTTACCTCTTTGTTTTATTTGTCACTTCCATTGTTATACAAGGTCGATACATATTTTATATAGATATGGGGTTATACTAAATATTAGAAGAAGGTTGTGAACTATCTAACTCAAAATATACTACAGAATGTGCCCCCAGTGATGAAGGTTTGGTTGGGGGAATGACATGTAATGAATGATGACCTAACAAACCTATTATAAAAAATAAAAGAAATAATTTGTATACAAATTAGTTAGAATAATTATTAAGCTACAAGTTAAAAAGAGAAAGATGTTGTAATGGTGGTGTATCAATGAAATAAAAATCAAGGTTATAAAAATAAAAACGCACAAAATGAATGATAAAAGATTAAGAGAAAGTATATAATACAAAATGGTAAATATGGTAAAATGAATCGTACAAGGAAAATAATATCTTATTGCATAAAAGATGAGAGAAAAAAAAAGAAGTTAGTTTATTGACTAAACGTATAATGTGACGCTAGGGTTGAAAAGGGGAAAAAGGGTATCTGAGCATGTTTCTGCAAAGTAGTATCCCAAGCATTCTGCAATGCAATGCGAACTTGTTTAAGTGAGGCATTGTTTTAATTAACAGAAGGCCCAAGATATTCCGTCTGCATCATTAGCTCAGACAGTGAAAAGAGGTGGGAAGATTGATGGAGGTAAAAGGGAGAGGTAGAGGAAAGAGGGATCCCTGTTGTCCATAATGATTGTGCCCGGTTGAATTATGAAAAAAAAAGTGAAAAGTTGAAAAAATGGTGAATTGATATGATGAGTCGGGCGATGAGAAAAAGAAAATAAAAAGATCGCGCTGGATATCCTGAACTCACTATTGGGAATGGGTATAGCGAGGAAGGATTGTTCCAGTCGGATTAATCAATGAAAAAAAAAAAAAAAAATGTTCGGCGAACTGGAATCCCTTGGAAGGTAGTTGGAGGTTTGAAGGATGTGGAAAAGGAGAGGTGGATGTAAGAGATTTATTGCTGTCAATTTTGATTGTGTCCGACTTGTGTGGTGAAAAGAAAAAGTTGAAAAATGAAAAAAATGATGAGCCGGACGATAAGAGAAAAAAAAAATCTAACTGGGTCCCCTGAGCTCACTGTTGGGGAATGTACAGCGAGGAAGGGTCTTCTAGTTAGTTTAATCAATAAAAAAAAAAAAAAGAAAATGGCTGACGAACAATAAACTCTTGATGGATGTAAAAAGTTGGGAGGAAAGGTCCATGGGATAGAGTTAAGAGGTTGTAAGGGAAGCGTCAAAAATAACATTTTGAAAATCTATTAAGAAAAATAAAATGATAAATGTTTTATCTGTTTAAGAAATATTATAAATATTGTTAGGTGTAGGTTTTTTTTAAATGGTGCCTAAAATAGTTGAAGTTGTAAAATGCTAAGTCTAAACATGATGAGAAAAAGAGAAAATAAAAATATTAAAGGTAATAATATATAAAGGGTTGGTTGGTAGTTGATGGCATTAATGTTGATGGTTAATAAACAAAATGATATTATCGATTAATAGTGAAATATTTTATCTACATCTGTAAGTTAAAAAACAAAGTCCAACACCACAAAACTAGGTAAACTGTAAGTCTATTTACAATAAATGAGAGAAAAGTTAAAAGATAACAACAATATTCGTTCCTGAAAAAAGGGAACATATTTACACACAGTGTAGGTGCAAGATTATTGCTGTCTTTCTAGTTTGGCCTACGGGGAGGTAATGTGGCCCTATGTCGCTTTGGTCCGGTCTGAGAAGTCGGTCTTTGCCAGATCTTCCCGATTATATTATGTGAGACCAGACGGGGAGCGATCTTGATCCCTAAAATGATGTCATTGTAGTGGAAGATAGGACTTTAGGTACATGTAGAATGTAGTGCATGTCTTAGGTGCTAAAAAGATTGCAGAGCGTTTTATTCAGTTGGTCTGCAAAATTTCTAGGTGAGCCTACCCAAACGCCGACTTGTTACGTTTGGGGAACATCTTTTAAAATATTAACTTAACAGATCTTTTCTCCATGTAACATTACGTTACATATGGGGAAAATGAGAGGCGACAAATTTGACAAAAAGAAAAAGAAAAGTTAAAGCCTTTTTTATTCCTAACAAGGGAGCCGGTAATGTAGTGTATGTTCGTATTAAATTGTACCCAAAAGCCCTATAATTGAATGATTGATAGGCAAGAGTGTTGAAGTAGGAAGGAATATCTCTGCTAATGGTGAATACAAAGGGTCATTCCACCCCTTTAGAAGTATGGAGGGAAAGACGAAGTAGAAAAAAAAACTAGGGGAAGTTCAGTGCGTCCTTGAGTTTGTTGTCGTTGGGATGAAGATTGGAATACCGCTGTGGCGATAGACACCATTTCTTTTGATGATGTATTTTATGATGATGTCATTGAAGAGAGATCAGATAGAATGGTGTTCTAAAGGAAGATGTGTGCTCAGGCGATGAGAAGATTGTTCTGGTGGGGCTTGGAGATCCCAGCACTTTCAATTGTAATAAAAACAGGAGCACCAACATTGTTGTGTTGGAATGTAGCTCTATCAACCCTATTCCAAAAGTAAGTGTTCCTTTTATATACTTATCTATATATATAAAAATGAATGTATGTGTGTGTGTCTGTTTGTCCTTTATGCCTGACCAAACCACTCATTGGAACGCCATGAAACTTTGGGAAGTTATTTAGTATAGTACTGGGAAGGTTTCTAGCAAATAAAATTTTTGAAATAACTTTTCGCTTTAAAATAATCAAGATAAATATTCTAATTTATCTGTTATAATTAAACAATCTGCTCTGAATATTATCATGATGATACGATTATTTTGTAATGTAGAAAATTAGGAAAGACAAAATTCAGGATGACACGGCAATTTATTTGAGACAAGAATAATGATACAATTCCAAGGCAAGATACTATTCCTTTAACTTCCAATTACCGAGGGAACCAATTAATATTGATTTTATTCAACTTATCGAGTATTTTTCAAGGGACCGGGAAAAAATGCTCACTTTATTGAGAGATTCGTTAGACAAACCTTTACTCGGGTAAAACCCGGGCGGAGCCGGGTACGTCCATACAAGAATAATGATACAATTCCAAGGCAAGATACTATTCCTTTAACTTCCAATTACCGAGGGAACCAATTAATATTTATTTTATTCAACTTATCGAGTATTTTTCAAGGGACCGGGAAAAAATGTTCACTTTATCGAGAGATTCGTTAGACAAACCTTTACTCGGGTAAAACCCGGGCGAAGCCGGGTACGTCCGCTAGTGTATAATATATTATATTAAAGTTACTTAAATTCAAACACTAGACTTGATGGATACTAACAATAGCAAGTAAAAACTTTTTAAAAAGAATTAAAGCGGGGGAAGATTCGAGTTTTTTTTTTTTTTTTTGTGGACCTAAGGAACAAACCTGAATACATATTTTACTAGATTGTCCTGTTTTTCAAGACTACAGAATCGAAAATAATTTAATAGTAACAGATCCAAGTATTTTTATTTCCAGTAAATAAATGTATATTAAATTCAATATCTTTTGTGGATATATTTTAAATTATATATCAACACAAATATCTTTTAAGAAACTGATAATTTATATTATGCTGATTGTACATATTGCCAGACACACCTTTATTTTGTACACAGTTTTTTTCTCGTTTTTCTCTCTCATTCTCATTGTTAACATCATATGACTATTCTATTCACGCCCTAAATTTATTGTATATATATATATATATATGTATGTATAGACAAATGTAAAGGCATTGACAGCGCAAGTGTCCCTAGGGGGACATAGCGCTTTAAATTGAAATAATTTTTTTTTTGCTCATTCCTAGTACACGAGCTACAGGCCATGATAATCATGGTAGGTAGAAGTAGGCGACTGCATTTACTGTAAGTGCACCACATATCTACACAGGTGAAAAGTAGTTCGACTTTGCATTTATAAATGGACCAGAGCCCCGTTTGATTACTTGCACTCGCTGGTAGGGTTGAATTTTTGCAAGAATCGAGGGCCATTGGAGAATTTTTTTTTTTAAGAAAAAAAGTGCCTAATTCGGGAATCGAACCCGGGTCGTAGCGGTCGAAAACCAACGGTTTAGACCATCCTTCCATCGACCCCCACAGAAATTATAATTATTGTTAATTATAAGGAATTCTTTGCGCCCCTTTATTTTGCCACTTAATTTGGAACATTTTACCTTCAGTTCTATTCGATTATATTTATGACAAACAATATACATAATTTAAGATTCTTCCCTGCTTATACACTATGACATATTCAATAAGAAATCTAGGATTTGATTTCTTTTTTTTTTTTTACAATGATTTCTCGAGCTTTGTTGTGTATTAAGCTGTTGAAGATAAAAAATACACCTATCCCCCGATTTACACGGTAGATACGTTCCTGAGAAAAACGTGTAAATTGGGGGATAGGTGTACACAAAAATAAAATACATTGACAGGTTAAAATATGTAGTCAGCACATAAGCTCGGGATTCCTCGTGAGATGTGTACACAGCGCATGTGTTCAATCACAGTAACATTTAGTATAGTGCGTTAAAAAAAAAAAACTTATTTGGAAAACCGCGTAAAAGCGAAAACGTGTAAAACAAGTACCGTGTAAATCGGGGGATAGGTGTACTGTTGATATAAAAATACTGTTGATTAAATATTAATTGAAAATTAAATACCAAAGACTTTTAATAGAATCTATGATAACCAAACAGCAAAAAAGCATAAACAGATGCATTGAACTATCAGAAACATACAAAACAATATGGTTCAATACTATCTCATAGATATAGGCAGTCTTCTATATATAACACAATAGTTCACGAATTTATTAAATTTAATTTGAAGTCTCGAGATATCATTCAACCAGCACGTATTCATCCACCACGCACGTTTATTTTCAAAAATTTTGATTTTCAAATAGAAATAATGTAATATATTTCTCTCTCAGTATATAATATGTATTTATAAATATGTATATAATAATGTATATAAAAATTGTATTTATTATTAAGTTGTTAACGTGATAATCCTGTTGAAGGACTGAAAAGTCCGAAAACTTGAAAATAAAAAGTTGCACAAGAAACTTAACCCTGGAAGCTTCATTTATTTTATAATATTAATTGGAACTACACCTATCCCCCGATTTACACGGTAAATACGTTCCTGAGAAAAACGTGTAAATCGGGGGATAGGTGTACACAGAAATAAAAATAAAATGCATTGACAGGTTAAAATATGTAGTCAGCACATAAGCTCGGGATTCCTCATGAGATGTGTACACAGCGCATGTGTTCAATAAGAGTAGCATTTAGTATAGTGCGATAAAAAAAAAAAAATTATTTGGAAAACCGTGTAAAAGCGAAAACGTGTAAAACAAGTACCGTGTAAATCGGAGGATAGGTGTATTGTTTAAATTGAATTTTGTTGGTAGCGCTATAGATCTTAAGTGCTCTACAAGAGACTGTATCATGACTGTGTATGTTACAGAGACCCGTCTTGATGCATGTCTCGGATTATGGCTGTACCGTAACATGGTCAATCTACTCACAGGTGGTCTGTCCAGAGTAAGTACATCTTCATAGTTTTGTCATCTCTTTGGTAGATTGTGAAAATTCCATTAGATCCCCTGTAGATCTCACGGAATAAATTCCACCCTAGACTGACGAGGGCCATTAGCCCGAAACCATGGTCTCTAGGTGGACGCTTCTCAGTTTGCCATAGCTGGTGTTGTGGCTTTGTTACTGACCCGAGGCCGCTAGTTTGCGGCGACGGTCAATAGATGGCGTCTAGGTTTGACGTCTATTTTGACGAGAGAGGCCACCTTTATCTTTATATATAGATGGACTAGACTGTAAAACTGCTGGAAAGTTCATGCCCTCTCATTACAATTTTTAGTATTAATTTCTATTTAAAAAAATTATATAAGTAGAGATAACATTTTTCTCTTTTTTTTTAACTCAAAATATATTGCCAAAGAGTATTTAATAATCAAAATCAGTTAATATTTGCTTCAAAATATAGAAATTTCTGACAAAGTAGAATAACATTGATGGCATCTGGTTTTGACGAGAGAATCTCCCTATGCTTTTATAGATATTTAGAGTTGTTCAATCATATGTACATAGGTCTTATCATAATAACATGTGCACAATAGATGGCTATGTAATTTGTATAATCTACCTATATGCTGAATATATAAGGAATCTCAGAACTCTACTGAACATATATAATTACACTCATATAAAAAACTTAAGGAAGTGGAAAGTCTTTGATGCCTTTTTTATAAGGAGACAGAAACAATTTTGTTCATACTTGGTTATCTCGTGTGTCTTCAATAAAGATCACTGTGTGTCAACTATCTTTTAGAGTTATTGTCTGAATCCCGATATACATGCTAAAAGGTACAACTTCCTTAAGTTTTGTTCAAGAGTAACTTTCAGAGTCATTGTCTCACTACCGATATACATGCTGGAGGTACAATTTCCTTAAGTTTTGTCCATGAGTACCTTTCAGAGTTATTGTCTGAACCCCGATATTCATGCTGAAGGTACAACTTCCTTAAGTTTTGTCCATGAGTGTTTATCAACAAAACTACGCATAAAGCAGCATCAACCTATTATTTCACATTAATATCATTGTTTTTATATGAATAAAATATATCGTTGTTTCAGTCCGCCTCCATATAGCGATCCTGAAACCACCGATAGTCCAAGGTAAGTAAGACATCTACTGAATGCCATCTTTATATACCTATTATTTCACATTAATATCATTGTTTTTATATGAATAAAATATATCGTTGTTTCAGTCCGCCTCCATATAGCGATCCTGAAACCACCGATAGTCCAAGGTAAGTAAGACATCTAATTGCTACGGCGTTTTATGGTTTCCACAAGTCCATATCTCAGAAGAAGGCCAAGTGATACTCACTCCTCACTTTCTTACTGCTACTCTTTTTGTGTTGATTTCTTGCTTCCCTCTTTCTTATTATTATTATTTTTTTTTTCCTTTTCTTGTTTTTTTTTTTTTTTTCTCTTTTTACTCTGTATATATCGCTATTTCCGTTGTCTCACTGCTTTGTTCTTATGCATACCTCTGGTGAATCCTGTATAGGGTCAGTGACCCTAAATAAAGGCTTTTTTGTTGTTGTTGTTGTTGTAAGTAAGACATCTACTGAATGCCATCTTTATATATAATGATTTCATATCGAGAAAAACAAAATACAGTAGAACCTCCCTGTAAAGGACATCTAGTTGCAGAGCCAAACTGTCCTTTAGGGAGAGTTGTCTTCTTACCGGAGAGTTGCTAAAAAGTAAAAATGGTAATTTGGCGAATGAAAACTGTCCTTTGTTGAGAGGTGTCCTCTAAAGGGAGGTGCTACTGTATTAAGATTAAAGAGGTAGATTTGTAGAACGAAATTTTGCAATTATACCGCAAATTTTTCTTTTGAATGAAAAATCTAAATTTATTTTAAGGAGAAATTGGTCTGCTCCACGCTGACGAGGGCCAACAGCCCGAAATGTAACCATATATTTAAGCTAAGAAAGCAGCTATACCTTTCAGCTTTTGTTTTGTGTTTCAATTCTCCATATGATTCTTTTGTTTTGCTTTTTAATTTTCTTATAATTTTTTTTTGCTTTACTGTTATATGTTTCATAAAATTTTCGCTTTACTGTTTTTGAATTATTTGTTTATTCCAGCGTTATCAGTATTACTAAATTATACTATGTAGTTGACACAATATCTTGTTGTGTGTGTTTACAGCTCTGTCACGGAATCCCATAAGCTCCAGCTTGATGATAGGTATGATGTTCATTTACCACCATACAAGCTGAACAATCTATATAAATAAATAAATTTTCACAATCAAACGATACAAGATTTAGAACAGGCCATCTCAACTTATCTCTAAATTCATCTTCAATGGATACCCTCGCATGTTGGCATTAAAGGCAATAAAGCTGCTGATGCGCTAGCAAAAAAAAAAAAAAAAAAGGCACGAGAGAACCCTTGCCACGGAAAAATAAAATAACATGAGTCCATGCTCCTCGAGCTGTTTTATAATAAGAAGCGGCCTCTCCCAAAGGTCCTGTTTAGTACATCTAATACAAGTCAAAATGTGTTCTGGAGCTGCAGGTGCCAAGCTACATTTTGGGGCAAGTGGAATAGATTTTGTTGTTATATTCTATCTTCAATGGCTTGAGATGACCTGTTCTAAATCTTGTTAGTGTTGTTTGGTGCTGTCTATTTCTGAGGTTCAAAGCTCTAATTAATATAGCCTTGTAAAAGAGCGAGTGACTTGCTTCGAAAGCTCGATTGTTTTCCACATTAAAAACATAGCGTTAACTCTTTATTGAAAATTTTACATATATTCCTTCCAGTTTCAATAAACCATATTTGTTTAGAATTCCGTCTTGAAGGATTGAAGCTATAATCTAAATATTTATATCTTACACAATTTCGCGTTTCGGGCTGTTGGCCCTCATCAGCGTGATGCAAGATGTACATTAACGACAAAAAGGTTGGTCATTCAGGTATTCTGAAAAATCATGAAAGTTAAGGCCAGAATTACGTCTTTTTACTTTTATTTTGTCAAGTGCCCAAATGGGTGCGGAGTATAGTATGTGAAGTAAGATTGTAGAATCAAATAATTTCATTACCGGGAGTTAATTTTGGATGATATTAAAATTCGAAACTATTATAGACGCGTATGATTCTTTTTTTTTTAAATGAACAATTTCTACTGCCCTTACTGCGATGGAAAAATTAATGGGAGGGCCTGGCTCATCGCTGGGAGGGTTCACCACTTATGAGCTAGGGCCTCCCATTAATTTTTCCATCACAGTAAGGGCAGTAGAAATTGTGCATCATAATATAAATGAAGGATATCGCCCTATCTAGAATGTTTCTAATCTTGACTTGTGTGTTTCTAGCTCGACCCTATTGATCATGATATTATTTTCTGTGCTACTGGTTTCAATCACAGTAGTTACTAGTATACTCTGTTACAGGTAATTAATTCTCTATTTCTCTCATTGATATCTACCAATCAAATCTGTATCTACAGGTACCGAATGATGGCCTATATAAGAAGACGTATGCCTGTCATTGTTCATTATAACAACGTAAGTAACTTTTTAGATTGAAAACGAATCACTACAATCTTTTTAAAACTCTTTTCCGAAGTTTTGACAAACTGTTGGTGTCCTTTTTAAGGAAAACTATTTTGATAGTTAAAAGTACGAAAGCGTAAGGCGAAAATTTTCTTTTTTAAAAATTATTTAGAGGGGTCGGTGAAAGGATGGTCTAAACCATTGGTTTTCGAAAGCTACGAGCCGGGATCGAATGCCGCATTGGGCACTTTTTTCACTTTTTTAATGTTTATTGGGCACTTTTCAAAATGTTTATCTTTATATATTTTCTGAATATGTAGGTTTATTCATGGTGAAAACACGTGTTTGTTTCAGGACAAAGTTAGTATGATCAGAAGTTGAAATGCGAATCAACACACGCAGGTAAATTATCAACAATTCTTATAGATAAAAAATAACAACTAAATCTATCCCACTTGCCCAAAATGTAGTTTGGCACCTGCAGTTCAGGAACACATTTTGGCTTCCTTCCTTGTTCCAAAGTCACTTTATTAGGTACCAAAAAGTGCTCAAAAATAGCAACCTGGTTCATGATATTTGCAACAATGAATAATATGTTAAAGTTATTCACATATTAAACAAAATGTTAAAGCTGGATTCAATCCCGGTTCATGACTGTCGGGAATCGAGGGTGTTACCCATTTGTCCACCGACTCTACATTTTGACTTGCATTAGATGTACTAAACAGGACCTTTGGGAGAGGCCGCTGCTTATCATAAAACAGCTCGAGGAACATGGACTCATGGAATTCGTGTAATCTTTACAAAAGGGGATAAGAAACAACAACAACGCTGTCATCAAAACATCATACATTATTTATTTGGATTTTGTCTTGTTACCTTGTGTTTGTACCATGATAACCTAGTACAGTAGAACCTCCCTGTAAAGGACATCTAATAGCAGAGCCAAAGTGTCCTTTAGAGAGAGGTGTCTTCTTACCGGAGATCTTCTAAATAGTAAACATTACACAAAACAAACAGCTCGAGGAGAATAAACTCATGGAAGTTGTGTAATCTTTACACAAGGGGATAAGAAGCAACAACACAATTCTAATAACCCATAAGTTGAAGGAGAGTTATATCCATTTATACAAAAAACAACAAAAAGCTTTATTAAGACATATTTTGGTATTATACATATTCTCCGAGTAGAAGAGGGTATATACAGGAATAACAGTAATAGCAACAATAATCATGTTATTTACAATGTATCAAATAGGGGGAAAAGAAGAAAGAAAGGCTTGGTATAAACTTATATACAAGCAATCGAGAACAAGCAGTTACTTTTCATAAAAAACAATAATGTAGTATTAACAGAAATTTAGATTAGTAGTAGTGACAAAGGAATATACAACAGTGTATTATACATAATTATAAAGCATCTTTTTTATAGTATTATATATATGGATGGATCAAGGGTAGAGGTTGTCTAAAGTTGGGATATATAATACGATTAGTAGTAATTTATTTAAATCTACTAAATATTGACAATACCAGTTTTGGTAAATTTAGACAAAATCCATCCTGGAGACCATTTCGGGCTTTAGCTTTTATCAATACAGGTATTATGGCTCATGTTTGTATGTTTTTTACTGCGGTAATATACATTAGCGCGTCATCTGTTACAAAAATTTGAAACTATTGTGACGCGTATGATTCTTTTTTTAATTAAACAATTTACTACTGCCCTTACTGGAATGATAAGAGAGAGAAAGAGAGAGAGAGAGGACCAGGCACTCCCATTGATTTATCATTGCATTAAGGACAGTAGCAAATTGTTTATTTATAAAAAAGAAGCATACGCGTCTATAATAGTTTCAAATTCTTACTAAACAGAATGCCCCTAGAGCTTTTCAAATTTCTTGTTCCAAAATCACTTTATTAACTAATAAAGAGCAACCTAGTTTATGATAATGTTGTATGTATAATATATGAAAGTTATTCATATATTAAAACAAAATGTTAACGCGGGATTCAATTCCGGTTCATGACTGTCGGGAATCGAGGGTGTTACCCACTCGTCCACCGACTTTTTTTCTTTTCAAATTTGCCAACTATTTCATTGGTCAATATTAATTCGATATAAAAGGAGAGATGTAATATAGTTAATATTGTACTCAGCAACACAGTTGAGTTCGATATAGAATGTAAACAGAAGAACTTACGCTATCTAATACTAACAACAAATCTGTAAGTAAATAAATTATCTAATACCCCAATTATTATTATTATTATTTTATTTCTAAAGCGCTATATCCCGCAAGAGATACTTGCGCCAAACAAGGTGAAAAGTTTTTTTTACATAAGTTATTTACAATATTCAACGCATGAAAACATTAGAGATCAGTAGATTTTGTAGAAAGTTTAGAATGTATTTACAAAATGAATTGAACTTTTGAATGAATTGAACAAAATGAATTGAGGTTTGTTCCTCAATACCACAAAAGCAACCCCAATAAATAAATCTTATAATACGTTTGTTAATTATATTACGTAGATTTTACAGGAAGATATGCCACTTTTATTATACATGAATACCACTTATCTAAATTCGTGTCAATACTGCTAATTATTTAAACAAATATCACGGGTTTCGGGACATTCTGAGTATCTTTATATATATATAATATATTTTTCTGTACTCCTGTTGAAGAACAGATGCCCGAAAGCTTGAGATTACATTAATAAAGACCTCCAGAAACCTGTGATTTTTGTTTGAATAATTAGTAGTATTGACACGAATTTACATTAGTGGTATTCATGTACACCAATAACTTTGCGTCGTTTCGTTTTGCGTTTTTTTCGAAGTTGTGTCGCTGTTTAATTCTTACTGATTTTCACGTTGCGTCGTTAGATTTTCGAAGTTGTTTTGGATTCGAGTCTTTAATTTTTTTTCCTAAAATATGGCAACAACTTTGTTTTTGATTGCGCCTTCACATATTTTCACTTTGCGTCGTTTCAATTTGCGTCGTGTTTTTTGGAACGTAACCCCGACGCAAAGCGAGGTATGGGTAAAAGTGGCACCTCTTCCTTTAAAAATGTATGAAAAATCGCAATTTGGTTATCACCTCAGTAAAAAACATATAAACATGAGTCATAACACCTGTATTAATGGAGGCCAAATCCCAAAATGGTATCCAGAATGGCTTTTTGTCTATATTTACCAAAACTGATGTTGTCGCTCATTCTTTTTCATCTACTTCACGTTTGTACTGAAGGAGATTGAGATTGAAACTGATTTATTATAACGTCCATATAAGATTATATAAGGTTAAATACATAAAATGAATAAATAAGATTAATAATGATAGATATATGAATAAATAGATATAAATTGTTAAAATAATTGATAAATATACATATATATATAAATATATATACAAGGTCTTCATTGGTGGCGCCCACCGCGAGAAAGACTCCGCCACCGGTGAACTGCGAGAGTTTTTTCCCACAGAGTGGGCAGGTCGATGTGCTGGCTGGCATTACCCAACTCAAAACCAAGATGGTACTGAAGGAGAATAAACCAAATGTATTGTTATAATGCATTTTAAATGGGAGAGGTTCCATTTCTGGTATTCTTTGTTCAATTTTAAAGAGAGAGAGAGTTTTAGAAAAAAGTGCCATATTCATTGAACATGTGTTATATATATACAAGTATATATTACATTGTATATACAAAAAACGCGTTCGTGGATGGCTTTTCTTGATTTAACAAGAAATTGATGAATAGTTGTTTTCTGTTCCACCAGATGGCACTCTGCCTTCTGAAAAGCACATGTGCTCCTGGTCAGAAAATGCCTACTTTGTTTTTATTATCAACACCTGACCCACTTATTTTTCTTTTTTTATCTTTTTTTTTTTTCATTTTATATACAGTTAAACCTGTCTATAGCGCCCACTCTAAATAGCACCTTCCTCTTTATAGCGCCTGATTTTAAATACGTAGTACGATGCGATTTACATTAAAAGTGGCATGTCTATAGCACCCCCTCTCTATAGCACCTTATTTTGGTGAGTCCCAAGAGGGGGCGTTATAGACAGGTTTAACTGTATATAATTATCATTTTTTAATCTTTCTCGGTTTAAAATACAGTTGAATTCATTATACACACAGACAAGCCATTCAGTCTTATACAGACGATTATCCTGTTAGAAATGATTCTAAAAAGAAATGAGAAGCAGGGGAAGAAATTGAATCTTCGTTCAGAAAAGAGGGAAAAAAAGCTAGTTGAATTCATTATATAAATATCAGTTGGGACAAACATTTTCATGTTTTTATAACTACAGCTAAATTACGTCTTGAAACTTGGGTAAATGTGATGTTATAACCAATTTACTGTTATAAAAAGCAGTCTATTATAATAACGATGATTTACTATATGTTTTTATGATATCATAGTATTATAATCAATAACATATATTTTGTTATGTTTCAGGCTCCCTTTTCTCAAGTCAAGTTTGGTCAACTATAATGACATTTTATTAATTTATAAATTGGTGTATTTTTTTAAACATTTAAATAAACTGTTTGATATCAATTTTTCTCTTGCTCATTTTTTGAAAGCATACATTTATATCAACAACAACAACAAAAAGACTTTTATTAGGGCCCATTGCCCTGTATGGATTCGCCATACAACAACAAAATAATACAGTAATTTTTTCCTCCCTTTCCCCATGTGCACGTGAGCCTTTTTTTTGAAAAGGGATTTATTTATACATTTGTTCTTAAACTTTCTTTACTACCTCTTTTGTGTATGAATATATTTATAATTCATTTGTAGAAATTGTAGAGTTCTATTGCTATATTTTTCTTTTCTGAAATAGTTCTCAGCGTCTTAAGTGGATTTCTAGATTTCCAGAAGGTGTTTTTAGGAGTTTTTTTCTCTTCACCTAAATATACATTCATATATGATTTGATTTTTTATATTTCAAGTATAATTTACACATGTTGAATGTATTATACATGCGCACGAATAACAAATACACCTATCCCCCGATTTACACGGTAGATACGTTCCTGAAAAAAACGAAAAGTCGATAGTTGTTCCTTTTAACGTAGTTGACTTAGAAACGTTTGATACGCAATCAAGATTATACGTATTTTTCATGAAATTAAGAAACGAGTTGTCAGGCTTTACGTTTTTGTTAAAATCACCACACAGAAGAATCGGTATACTAGAATCAACTTGCACGAACGGTGGCACGTACTGGCTGTTGTGAATGTACGGACCGAGTCCTTGCCATAGTAACATTCCAATATCCTGCATACTAGCTCCTGGATGAATATATACAGCACCGAGTATAAACTTGAAGCTAGTATTAGCGGCGAAGCAAGTAACTTCAGTCATGCACATGTCACCCTTGGTTTTAATGACACGAGTTACGTCTGTAATCGCAACTTGGAACACTTCCGCCGTAGATGTCGATGATAATTTACGATAGATCGCCACTCCACCAGCCGCGTTGGTATTTGAAAATCAAAACACTTATTCAGATCGAAGGTTCAAATTTTTGCTAAATAAATTTGAAATTAAATAAAATTTGTAATTGTAAATGATGAAGTTGAAAATTAAAACATTTACTTAAATTAGATGTTAAAATTCTTGCTCAACACAGTTTAAATAAAGTTTTCTTATATCTGCCACTTTTTCTTAATATTTGTAATTTTAAAGAATCAATTCGAAAATCAAAACATTTATTCAGATCGAAGGTTCAAATTTTTGCTAAATATATTTGAAACTATTTAAAATTTGTAAAATAATAATTAATTAATTAATTATTTTTAAACTAATAATTTACACCACACGTGTGAACTTGTATTATGACGCTTTCTTGTTTTTCCAACGCCAAGAACGTTCGAGAAAGACAAAGACAGAGACAAGCATGCGGAAGAGAGAAGAACAGGGGCACAATAAAAATATTTGCCATACCTTAATTGTAAATATTCCATCTCTCCTTTTTCTCTTGTGTTGAATATTGTCAGTAATTCCAAGGCGAATCTGTACAGGGCAAGATGACCTAATAAAGCTGTTTTGTTTGTTTGTTGTTTGACAAGCATGCGCCGATTCAATGCGCCTAATTCTCTAGCGCTGCGCGCGCAGCACTCTCGTTCGGTGACTCATCATAACGTTACCGGGCGTTACACTTTTTCATAAGTGACTCCCAGCCGCAACCTAATTTAAGACTTTGTCACGTCAAAAACGTGTAAATCGAAAATTAAACATTTTCAAGTCAAAACCGTGTAAATCGAAAAGCTTGCAGAAAATGCATAATTTTGCTATTTAACAGTTGTGATATTTCTCAATATTTTAGGTGTACACAGAAATAAAAATAAAATGCATTGACAGGTTAAAATATGTAATATATTACGGAAACACTTTTTTTTATATAATTACAATACATACATAAACAGAAGAACAAAAAATAAAACCAAAGGTATTTTATTGTCCTCCATCACTGTCAGAAATTACTCTCATTCTTTTTTTCGGAATCGAAGGTTCGAATTCACTTTCATCACTCGAAGTTATTTGTGCCGATTCGATGTTTGAAGCAGAAATATTAACATTATGAGAGATGGTAATAAAATCGGTTATTAACAATTGCTTCGAATTTTTTCTAAGATCTTTGTAAACTTTTTCATATTGAGCTAAGCAGCGATTTATGTCACGTTAGAATCGTAAAGCCCTTTCAACGCTTGTGTCATTTTGCATAAAATGATTACCCAGCTTTCTTCCCAATGCGAGTCCTTCGCGGATGACTTTAGCAGTGAATGTTACTGGTACTAATTCCTCTTCATCAGATTTGTCAGACTCACTTTCGCAAACTAAGTTAACTAAATCATCCTCACTTAGTTCTTTATCAGCCATTAACTCTGCGATATCACCATCAGTAAAATCATCAAAACCTTCTCCGCCCAATGAATGCGCCATCTGTACTATCTGCGAATATTCATTTAACGTTGAAATGGAATGTTCATTTTTGACTACATTTGGCCACAATTTTTTCCAACAGCTATTGAGCGTTGTTTGCTTAATCGCAGTGTATGATAAGGCGATATGCTTCACACAGTCTAACATTGTAAAATATTTCCAAGCACTAATAACTGTTAAAGATTCATTGTTCTCCATTTGTTCCAAAATATATGTAAAGGCTCGTTTTATGTACAAAGTTTTAAAAGTAGAAATTATGCCTTGGTCCAATGGTTGTAATAATGAAGTTGTATTTTTTGGTACAAATTGTACTTTAACGTTCTCATATTCTAGATCTTGTGGGTGACCCAGCGCATTGTCAATTAACAAAAGCACTTTAAAAGGCAATCCCTTTGAACTTAAATATTTTTTGGCATCTGGGATAAAACATTCATGAAACCATTCAGTAAACATTGCAGCAGTAACCCACGCTTTCTTATTAGCCCTCCAATAAACGGGAAGATTATTGATGTTTACTCCTTTAAAGGCACGGGGCATTTTTGATTTGTTAATCACTAATGGTTTCATAATTGCCATCATTGCCATCGTAAATTGCCATCATTTCCCTCCAAAATTTCCCGCATTTTTTCCCGCGATAAAAATTGCGATAAAAAATAATAAAAAAAAAAAACTTATTTGGAAAACCGTGTAAAAGCGAAAACGTGTAAAACAAGTACCGTGTAAATCGGGGGATAGGTGTATACAAAATGATACCAATTAGATCAATGTTTCAAGCTACATAGATGTGTAAAAATCATGACACTCTTTTTTCACATTGAGGATGTAAAAATTGATATTTATAGTTGAGAGAGATTGAGATTGAAACTACTTATTTCAATGTCCATATAAGATTATATAAGGTTAAATACAGAATAAGAATAAATATGATTATATAATAATAAAAATATGAATAAATAGATATAAATAGATAAAAATAATTGATAAATATACATAAACAGTCTATTCTTGTTATAACGCCACCATCCGGATTTTGCAAAAAAGCGGCGTAAGGCGAGGGTGGCGTTGTATCGAACACGTTTAAAATGTGAAATTTAAAGATACAATAAATTATTTATAATAATTACTAATAACAATTTATACTCTAAAAAAGTCAATATATAGAATGCCGGCATTAATTAATTAATATGACAAATAGGAATAATTAATTTATAATATTTATTCATAAAAAGTAATTACATTTTCTTGAAGAAGTCTATGATCACAACTTGTGTTTTCTCTCCCTCACTTATGGCATAGACACAGCGTAACAAATCCGCAGATAGATTGACGTCGTCAGATGTTGCTCTCTTGGAGTGCTCAAGAAACAACAAAACTGTCTCAGCAGCTGTTTTGGCTTCCCTTAACGATGGTAGGCGCTGGGTCACTGTTGCATCATCATCCTCGCCAAGTTCTTCTTTCGCTGTAACAGTGGACACCAGAAAATTGTCATCTGTTAGCTTCATTTCCGCCTCCTGGGAATTATCAACCAGTTGAAACTCCCTTTCAGTCATCAAATTCTCTGGTGTAATAGCGAAGATGTCGCGAATGCGATCGAGCAGATTTCCATAATTAAGAGGCTCAACTACAGCAGTAGAAGTGAAGCGAATAATGCCTGTGTGATTCCAGCAGTTGCTGATGGAATCAGGGCTCACAGAATCCCAAGCCATTTTACAATAGCGCACAGCGTAATCCAGACGTAATTCTGTGGGTAGATGGGCATCCGCCAATTCCACCATTTTCTGGAGTTGAAGCTTGCGATATTGAGCCTTGAAACTTTTGATGATGCCACTATCCAGTGGTTGCAGACTGGCAGTCATATTTGGTGGAAGGAAGTGTATCTTTATGTTGCTGAGACCATCATTAGGGACGCAGTGAGACGCAGCGTTATCTAACAACAGTAGGATACGACGTCCTTCAGAGACAAGCTGCTTGTTGAACTGCAGTAGCCATTCTTGAAAGATGCTAGAGGTCATCCATGCTTTGCTGCTAGATGTGTAAGTGCAGTAGAAGTGTGGACTAAAGTTTCTGAAGCATCGAGGCTTTGCCGATTTTTAAATAATCAACAATCGCCGCTTGTCTGTTCCAGTAGAGTTGCAGCACAGTAGAACAGTGATTCGTTGCTTCATCCTTTCGACACCACGGCAGTTTTAATCTTTGTGAGCAAGTGTTCGGTCAGGAATGAGCTGAAAAAATAATCCTGTTTCGTCTGCATTGTATATGTTAGCTGGATCATATCCGGAGTTCGCCAGAATACTGTTCAAATTTGTAAGATGTTCATCAATGATAGCTGGAGAAATCGATGCGCCTTCCCCACAGAGCCGTCGTTGCGAAATATGGAATCTCCCTTTAAATCGCTGCAGCCACCCACTGCTGTACGCGAAATTTTCTGGTACGTCCAAATGCTCGCCAAGTTTTTTTGCCTTTTCTCTTAAGAGATCATCAGTAATATTAATATTATTGTGAAAAAATAGTACAAATGTAATATTGTACTGGGATAAGGTGCATAAATTAAGAAAAAGGCATCTACTTATCGTGCAACTGAAAGTTGCTAATGGCTTGCGCCATCTATCGGAATAAATATCAACTATTCTCGTTGATTTTTAATTATTCCAGAATTGTCCAAATACCCATTCTTGATTAATCAAGAAAAGCTAACCACGGACGCGTTTCGGGCTGTTGGCCCTCATCAGCGTGGTGCAAGCTGTACCTCAACGACCAAAAAAAAATTGGTCATTAAGGCATCCTGAAAAATCATGAAACGGGTAGTTAAGGCCAGAATTGCGTGAGAACGCTACAAAATGTGAAAAAATAGTACAAATGTAATATTGTACTGGGATAAGGTGCATAAATTAAGAAAAAGGCATCTACTTATCGTGCAACTGAAAGTTGCTGATGGCTTGCGCCATCTATCGGAATATTATTGGCACGCTTTTGGGTAAACCAGTTGAAGAGAGCGTCTTCCAAGTCACTAAATTTTCCGACTCTTTGTCTCTTTGAAGAGCCAACAGTATAATTTTCCCACTTCTCAGCCTGAGTGAGAATATCACGGACAGCTGTTCGTGGAAGTGAGAAACGCTTTCCAATCTCATTCTTCGAAATCGTAGGGTTATTTCTTGCCAACTGGCATATCTCCTTCTTCTTTTCAATGGTGATCGACTCACTGAAGTATTGGCTGCGGGTGTTGAATATGAGCAGTGACAGATTGCCACGTATATGTTTTAATAGAACACGGGAACTCTCTAATGCTTCGGGCACACCCATCGGTTTCATTAAAAAGCTCACTAATCTGCTTAACGATAATGGATCCCCTGCACTTGTTTCCTGTGATGACCCTGAAACGCTGAGGAGCGCGATTACAGGGCTCTTAAAAACAGCGGCAGACCAATCTATACAAAACGACCTTACAAGAATGGATAAATCTAAGCTATACTCTCACTACAAAGACATTCACATATCTTTCATGACGGAGGGATACCTTTTAGGGGATTTTCCTTTCCCGGTTGTAAGACTACTCGCACAAGTTAGAATACTTTCAAGTTTTTTTAGAGAAAACCACACCAAGATGCTCTGCGGTGAGGACCCGACTTGTACCTTCTGTAATTCAAAACTACAAAATGAAATCACTCACTATATTTTTGATTGCTCTGCTCTGAAAGAAGAAAGAAGAACCCTTATGCTCAAAACTGGGCAACTCTGTGCTTCACTTCCATCAATAATTGACAATATGACCCAGAATAAGTATATTGCTACGGCGTTTTATGGTTTCCACAAGTCCATATCTCAGAAGAAGGCCAAGTGATACTCACTCCTCACTTTCTTACTGCTACTCTTTTTGTGTTGATTTCTTGCTTCCCTCTTTCTTATTATTATTATTTTTTTTTCCTTTTCTTGTTTTTTTTTTTTTTTCTTTCTCTTTTTACTCTGTATATATCGCTATTTCCGTTGTCTCACTGCTTTGTTCTTATGCATACCTCTGGTGAATCCTGTATAGGGTCAGTGACCCTAAATAAAGGCTTTTTTGTTGTTGTTGTTGTTGGTGATCGACTCACGTTTGCGCTTTTGGGAACTCATGATACGACAATAAAGTTGTGTTGACGTTAGCAAAGGATGAAGCGACTGTGTATGTTCCAGGAACAAGCAGGAAAAGGGTCTGCTGGCGGTTCACACAATCTGTTATCTGTTGTGTCAACAGCAAACAAAGTCCGGCGCCGTTAGCGTAAAAAAAAATACAGACAGGAAAGGGGGAGCGCGGGTGTGAGGGACGTTGTGAGCGGCGCTATAACGAGTGGTTTTTGCTACTTGGGATACGAAAAATCAGCGGCGGAAGGCGAACAGCGAGGGAGTGGCGTTATATCGAAAAAAATACATTGATGTCGATTGGGACAAAACGAAAAAGCGGCGTAAGACGAGGGTGGCGTTATATCGAGTGGCGTTATAACGAGAGTAGACTGTATATGAAAATATATATACAAGGTCTTCATTGGTGGTGCCCACCGCGGGAAAGACTCCACGTACATAGTTGAGAGAGAGTGTATAAACGAATACATTTTAAACAATTCTATCACTAAACATAATATAATGCATTAGCGCGCCATCTGTATACTTTTTTTTTTTTTTGCTTTTCCCTAGTACACGTTGTACCGGCCATGATAATCATGGTGGGTAGTAGGCGACTGCTTTTACTGTAAGTTCACCACATGTCTACACATGTGAAAAGCAGTTCGACTTTGCACTTACAAATGTGCCAGAGCCTCGTTTGGTTACTTGCACTCGCTGGTGGGGTTGGTATTTTGCAAGAATCGGGGGCCATTGGAACATTTTTTTTTATCAGAAAAAAGTTTTCAATGCGGGAATTGAACCCGGGTCGTAGCGGTCGTAATCCAACGGTTTAGACCATCCTTCCACCGACCCCCTCGTTATAAAATTTGAAACTATTGTGACGCGTATGATTCTTTTTTAATTAAACAATTTACTTCTGCCCTTACTGTAATGATAAGAGAGAGAGAGGACCAGGCACTCCCATTAATATATCATTGCATTAAGGACAGTAGCAAATTGTTTATTTATAAAAAAGAAGCGTCCATAATACAAGGTATGTCCCATAAGTTCCCGGACTGGGTCCATAAAAAAATAAATAAATGAAAAATACTATTGACTATTGCATACTCTCACAGGGTTCGCTACAAATTTTACTGGACTTCAAAGTCGATGACCAACTGTACTCTGACCACCACCCTTTGGTTTTAACGATAAAAGGCCAAAACTTCAATGAGAAAAAAACCAAACGGGAAGATTATAACATTACGAGATATAGATGGTCAGCCGATGGACTCGCAATGTTTAAAATGAAACTGGAAGAATTGCGGGAAAAAAACATACCAGCCTCCGATGACCTTGTATACACTTTCAATCAGCGAATTTTGGAAGCAATGTCATCTGCAAAAATAACCTACTCAATTAAGGGCGGCCCCAGGAAATCTAAGCCGTGGTTCGATAAGGACTGCTATGATATGAAAAAACTGGCAAAAGAAAGTCTGAAGAAATATCGTAAAACAAATAGATTGGAAGACAGAGAATGTTATGCTTCTTCCAGAAAGAAATATCTCTCTTTATTGGATCTAAAAAGGAAAGGCTTTGATAATGAAAAACAGGAAATACTCAGAAATGCTAAAGACTCAAAGACCTTCTGGAAAACTATTGCGCTCTACAAAAGCACATCTATAATCCAAGGAGAAATATCTATACAGGACTGGCTGAACTTTTACCGCGAACTAATGACTACAGAGAAAAATTTGAGAATTTGTAATTTAAATAATGTGATTTCTCAGAACGATCCTATATTGGACTCAGTGATAACCAATGCAGACATATACAAGGAGATAGCTGGTTTGAGGAGTAACAAGGCATGCGGGCCCGATGACATCCCCAATGAAGTATTAAAAACACTCCCTGATTCCTACATACTGCTGTTGAAACAACTCTACAATAGTGTTATGACGACTGGAAAATACCCAGCAATTTGGACTAATTCCACTATACACCCAATCTTTAAAAATGGTTATAAGAACAGCCCCTCCAACTACCGAGGTATTGCACTGATTAGCAATGTATCAAAGCTTTTCACATCAATCCTAAGATCACGACTGGAGGAATGGGTCGAAGGAAGAAGGGTTATACCCGAAAACTAAGCGGGATTTAGAAAAGAAAGATCATGTATTGACCACATATTTACACTAACTACTTTAATCCAACTATCATTAAGAAAAAAGAGGGGAAAACTATATGTCTTTTTTTGTCGATCTAAGGAAGGCATTTGATACTGTACCTCACTCAATACTTTGGAAAAAACTTTACAACCTAGGCATAAGTTACCAATTCATAAGTACGATCAGAAGTTACTACGAACAAGCAACTATAGCTATCAGATGGAAGGGATCATTTACGGAAAGTATTAAGATAAACTCGGGAGTCCTCCAGGGAGAACCACTTTCCCCACTGCTATTTATATTATTTATCACGGACTTAATCGAAATTTATAATAACTCAGACCTGCCGAGTGTAAATTTGCCAGGATTTGGAGATATCCATTTATTGCTGTACGCCGACGACATAGCAATTATAGGTGAGTCCAGGATGAACCTCCAAAAGAAGATCAAAATACTGAAAGAATATCTCGATGAGAACTTAATGACACTAAATGAGTCCAAGTCAAAGATTATGGTGTTCCGTAATGGAGGTAAACCCTCAAATAAGGATAGATGGTTCTGGAATGATAAAGCCATAACAATAACTTCAAGATATACATACTTGGGATTCCCTCTGACACCAACAATAACAACTACTCACCCGGCAAATTACTTTAAAGGAAAAGCACTTACAGCAATTAACGCCACACACCCAATATTAATAAAATCAAAAGCAAAGTCAATAAATTTATCAACCAAACTCTTTGATACAATAGTGAGAGCTGTCCTGATGTATGCCGCTCCATTGTGGGCAACAGAGCATAAAGACTTATTGGATAGTATACAAGACATATTTATCCGTAGGTTCCTGAATCTGCCCAGATACACTCCAGGCTACCTAATCAGATTAGAAACCGGTCGTATCTCATTGAGTGTAACAGCCTTAAAATTAACCCTGAAGTATTGGCTGCGGGTGTTGAATATGAGCAGTGACAGATTGCCACGTATATGTTTTAATAGAACACGGGAACTGTCTAATGCTTCGGGCACACCCATCGGTTTCATTAAAACGCTCACCAATCTGCTTAACAATAATGGATCCCCTGCACTTGTTTCCTGTGATGACCCTGAAACGCTGAGGAGCGCGATTACAGGGCTCTTAAAAACAGCGGCAGACCAATCTATACAAAACTACCTTACATGAATGGATAAATCTAAGCTATACTCTCACTACAAAGACATTCACATATCTTTCATGACGGAGGGATACCTTTTAGGAGATTTTCCTTTCCCGGTTGTAAGACTACTCGCACAAGTTAGAATACTTTCAAGTTTTTTTAGAGAAAACCACACCAAGATGCTCTGCGGTGAGGACCCGACTTGTACCTTCTGTAATTCAAAACTAAAAAATGAAATCACTCACTATATTTTTGATTGCCCTGCTCTGAAAGAAGAAAGAAGAACCCTTATGCTCAAAACTGGGCAACTCTGTGCTTCACTTCCATCAATAATTGACATTATGACCCAGAATAAGTATATTGCTACGGCGTTTTATGGTTTCCACAAGTCCATATCTCAGAAGAAGGCCAAGTGATACTCACTCCTCACTTTCTTACTGCTACTCTTTTTGTGTTGATTTCTTGCTTCCCTCTTTCTTTTTTTTTCTTTTCTTGTTTTTTTTTCTTTTTCTTCTTACTCTGTATATATCGTTATTTCCTTTGTCTCACTGCTTTGTTCTTATGCATACCTCTGGTGAATCCTGTATAGGGTCAGTGACCCTAAATAAAGGCTTTTTTGTTGTTGTTGTTGTAATTCAACAATCTGCTCTAAATATTATCATGATGATACGATGATTTTGTAATGTAGAAAATTAGGAAAGACAAAATTCAGGATGACACGGCAATTTATTTAAGACAAGAATAATGATACAATTCCAAGGCAAGATACTATTCCTTTATCTTCCAATTACCGAGGCAACCAATTAATAATGATTTTATTCAACTTATCGAGTATTTTTCAAGTCTCCGGGAAAAAATGTTCACTTTATCGAGGGATTCGTTAGACAAACCTTCACTCGGGTAAAACCCGGGCGAAGCCGGGTGCATCCGCTAGTAGATTATATTTAGAATTTTTAGAAGTCAAAATCTGTATATTAACATTTGTAATCATTAAATAATCTTTTAAATATTGATTTCAATCATTATTTAGCGCTTATTTCATAAAGTTACATAAGTGGGTTGAATCAACCCAACACGTCCAGTTACGTAAGAAAAATCCACCCGTCCAGTTATGGGTTAAGATATTTTGTCTTATATACCTATTCTTCTGAGAGATACAGAAAAAAAAAAAAGATATACAGAAAATGAGGATAAACAAAGTTGCATGGGAAATATGTAAATATAAAGCCATAAATATTTTGATATACTAGTTTAATACATATGTTTATTCACTCTTATGGTATTCTTTTTATGTAAGAAGCTTTTTTGTAGTACAGAGAATTAATCATGTTTCACTATTGAAAACTAGGACCATAAAATACACCTTATGCAACGGTGAATTTAGTCTCGATTTTCAACACTACATGTTCTACTGCACGGCAATGGAAGAAAGAGAAATTCTTCGTCAAGAGACCGGCTATAATAGCAATTCGCCTTATGTTTTAATGGCAAAAGTCGTAAAATCCATACCCTTTGCATTCGCTTTTTATAAATACTGGAAATCAGCTCAATCAAAATGTTTAGCACAGACACCGGATCCAACTCGATAATTGGTCGAGGTCAATACCCAATATTTGTATATAACTATGATGCTAATCTGTTATTTTATTTATTTTGTCCTACAGGGAGAATCCTGTATGGCACGTGTGCCCAATAAAGGCTATTGTTGTTGTTGTTGATATTCTTTTTATTTATAGATTCCGGTAAGTTATGGGAGAGAAGAGGGAAAAAAAAAAAACATATACATACAACTATAATACAAAATTCCCATACCTGGACACTTTATTTTTCCGTTTATCATTACTCTTCACAATTCATCCTTTCATACTTCATCTCTAAGGTTAGAAATAATCGTTATTTCTCCTTAAAAATAAATTTCGATTTTTCGTTTAAAAGAAACACATGCGGGATAATTTTCAAATGTCGTTCTATATACAACTATACATCGTTTTTTAGAGAGAGAAAGAGATAGGGAAAAAAAGGAGCATAAATTCACTTAGGTTCTTTTCTTCTGATTGCTTTTTTTTGTAAAAATTATATATACTCATGGACAAAACTTAAGGAAGTTTCATTTTTGGTGTTCCAGTCCAGTTACCTGTTTTTTTTTTGTTTTTTTTTAAGAGACAGAGGCAATTTTGTTCACTGTATATAAAATATCTTTCATAGTTATTATCTGAATCCTGATATAACGCTAAATGCTGTGTGAGCAGAAGAGCTTGAATTGACTTGTTCCATTATATGTATGTCCCATATGTAAATACCTGTTTTTTTTCCCTCTTTTCGCTCTCCACTTCTTCCATCCATATTTCCAAAAAAAAAATTCTTTTTTTTTTTCTTCCAAATCCATTTTCTTATTTTCGATAGGATCATTCAAATAATAATCTGTATATATTTAACATGTGTATATAATCTTTCTCCATTTTTACCCCTTTGTATATTTCCTACTTTCATAGGTTTCTCCGTCTTGTAACCGCAAAGAGAATCCTCTGTAAGACCTGTGTGTCTTAATAAAGGTTTTTGTGTGTGTGTGTGATATAACGCTAAAAGGTACAAGTTGTTGCTGATGGCTTGCACCATTTGTCAAAATAAATATCAATTAATCTCATTGATTTTCAAATTTTCCAGAATTGGCCAAATAACCTTTCTTTTTGATTTTTCAGGATGCCCCCTCCCATCTCTTTTGATCGTTGAGGTATAACTTGCACCATGCTAATGAGAGCCAACAGCCCGAAATGCGTACTTGGTTAGCTTTTCTTGATTAATCAAGAAAGAGTATTTGGCCAATTCTTGAATAATTAAAAACCAACAATTAATTGATATCTAATCTGACAGATAGAGTAAGTCATCAGAAACCTTTACGAGGGGTGTCCCATAAGTCGGAGGCCCGACATATAAAGAAAATGACTAATAAAATGATTATGATTTATTTTTCAACATAATCCCCTTTAAGGTCTATACACACTTTTTCCAGCGATGTTCTAATGATTTTAGATGATTCCTGTTTCTTGTCCTCTTTCAGAACCTAAAAAAAAAACGGTTAGTTGTAGAAACTTAAAAATTTACATATCTTTATACAAGGCTTTAAGGTATATATGGTAAAATTTATTAGTTTCTAATATTTCGTTCTCTTGGTAGGGCCACAGAATTATGGGACACCCCTCGTAGTTGCACGATCAGGAAACGACTTTTTATTCATTTCTGTAATCGTTTGCTTTATTTTTAGACATTCTGGGATGTTTTTAAATCGAAGCCATCTATGTATTGATGAGGATCATAGCCTGAAACCATGGTTTAGAGCTTGGCTATTTGCCTGAATTTGCCAAAGCTGTTGTAAAGACATATTGTTTATCATCTGTATATATTTACCATATGTATATAATTTTTATAGGTAAACTCCGTATAATTGTTACAATTGCACAACGAATCACAAGTTTTACGAAGGAGCTTCTTTATTTATACTTGAGCTAGCTTTCGAACCTTTCGGTTCTTCGACAGGCGTGGCTAGTATGACTATACTAACAGGGTATAAGCGCGCTTGAGCCATTATATACAACATATATTTACATGCGAAGTGATATTTCAAATATAATTAAAATAAAAATAAGAATTATGACTATGAAATATAAAACTATGCAAATGAATTTAAAAATTTTAAATTTTGATAAAATTTTGGAAAATATACGCTAAAAGTTAAGTAAAATTATGATATTCACTGTATGCAAGTAGTGTGACACTTTAAAATTTTTTAAAGTTTAAAACTAGTAAAATTTAAAACACCTCAACACAGAAAAGCCAAGCGGGGGTCCACTCCAACCCGACCACTCTCCAGAGCATATTAGGGATAACTATTGAGATAATATATGATATATTTCCGGTAGATCTATTTTCCTATTGATGCTGTTTGTTTGTGATGATATGATAGACTCTAGTACCAATCTGTGCTGCTTATTGTTTATGTGTTGGTATAGTACTTTAGGATGATCTAAGTTAAAGCTATGACCAGTGTTTGAAATATGTTGGTATATAAGTGACTTCGGGTCTCTATTGTTTATGTTTCTTTTGTGTTCGGTGATTCTGATATACGCGGTTCTGCCAGTCTCCCCCACATAGGAGGCCGGGCAATCCTGGCAAGAAACCGCGTATACTGCTCCGGTGGAGTGGATGGGATTGCTGGGTATGTCTGATTTGGTGATAGGATTCCTGAGGAGGGCAGCAAGATTGGGGGGGCTGTTAAAGTAAACTTGGATGCCATATGGGCGAAGGATTCTGGAAATGGTAACAGAGAACGAGGAATATGGAAGATAGCATACGGCTCTATAAGTCGTGGAGGTCCTCGGAGCAGTGGGATCAAACGTGTGTTTATCTATGAATTTTTTGATGGGGTCCTTGGACCGGTGGATCAATCAGACGCATTCTTCCGACATCCATTATTGGAGGAGGTATGTGGACGACATCTACTGTATACTCAAACCGAATAAACTCCAACCCATTCTTGACACTCTACATTCCTTTCACGCAGATATCAAATTTACATATGAAACAGAAACAAACCTAGTATTACCTTTTCTGGACATTCTCATTATTCGCACTCCACACAGATTACACACAGCAGTTTATCACAAAAAGAATATCCCGCCCCTATACACCCATTTCTCCTCCAATAGCCCGGTAGTCTATAAAATAAATACAGTCAGGACCTTAACCAAAAGAATACATACGCATTGCTCATTACCTATATTCAAAGCCATAGAAAAAAAAAAAAACAGAATTACCACCCTTCTAACCACTGCAGGATACCCGAAAAAAAAAATTCATAGATAAACACACGTTTGATCCCACTGCTCCGAGGACCTCCACGACTTATAGAGCCGTATGCTATCTTCCATATTCCTCGTTCTCTGTTACCATTTCCAGAATCCTTCGCCCATATGGCATCCAAGTTTACTTTAACAGCCCCCCCCAATCTTGCTGCCCTCCTCAGGAATCCTATCACCAAATCAGACATACCCAGCAATCCCATCCACTCCACCGGAGCAGTATACGCGGTTTCTTGCCAGGATTGCCCGGCCTCCTATGTGGGGGAGACTGGCAGAACCGCGTATATCAGAATCACCGAACACAAAAGAAACATAAACAATAGAGACCCGAAGTCACTTATATACCAACATATTTCAAACACTGGTCATAGCTTTAACTTAGATCATCCTAAAGTACTATACCAACACATAAACAATAAGCAGCACAGATTGGTACTAGAGTCTATCATATCATCACAAACAAACAGCATCAATAGGAAAATAGATCTACCGGAAATATATCATATATTATCTCAATAGTTATCCCTAATATGCTCTGGAGAGTGGTCGGGTTGGAGTGGACCCCCGCTTGGCTTTTCTGTGTTGAGGTGTTTTAAATTTTACTAGTTTTAAACTTTAAAAATTTTAAAGTGTCACACTACTTGCATACAGTGAATATCATAATTTTACTTAACTTTTAGCGTATATTTTCCAAAATTTTATCAAAATTTAAAATTTTTAAATTCATTTGCATAGTTTTATATTTCATAGTCATAATTCTTATTTTTATTTTAATTATATTTGAAATATCACTTCGCATGTAAATATATGTTGTATATAATGGCTCAAGCGCGCTTATACCCTGTTAGTATAGTCATACTAGCCACGCCTGTCGAAGAACCGAAAGGTTCGAAAGCTAGCTCAAGTATAAATAAAGAAGCTCCTTCGTAAAACTTGTGATTCGTTGTGCATATGTATATAATCTTTCTCCATTTTTATTTCCCACTTTCATAGGTTTCTCCGTCTTGTAACCCCAAGGAGAATCCTCTGTAAGACCTGTGTGTCTTAATAAAGGCTTTTGTGTGTGTGTGTGACATATTGTTTATCAATACCATTACATTCTGTAGTGTAGCGATGCATCAAATGCATTGGTTTATGAACATTTTAAAGGGAGAGGGGCCTTCTTTTGGTACATATTTATTTAGATCTCTTCTTCATCCTTAGTTTCTCTATTCTCTCTCTTGAACAGGTGTGGTGTCGCTGGAGACCCACTGCCGATTCTCCACCAAACTCTGCAGCGGTGGTAGAGGCGCTATATTCATTGTACATAGTGTTTATAATGCATTTTATATATTTTTAAATAGTGCAGACTCTGCACTTTGCATGTATTGACAAGATGTCAATAAAATTATTTTAATTGTCTATAAAAATTGTCTCTAGAGCAGGTTCTATTCTAAGTGACCAAGAAGAGCATGAGAGAAAAGTGGGAATAACGCTTAAAGATCAAGGTTTTAAAACTATTAACAACAATTTGTTTTACGAGAAAAATTTTAAAGTCACTTTTCATCTTCGATTTTTTTTACTTGTAGCTATTTATTCTCTGTGAATTTACCATGTATTTATCCCATGTACACCATCCGCTTTGTACCAATTCTCTCTACACGCCCATATCACAGCTTTTAACTGAACCTCACAAGCTTGGTTGCTTGTTCTTCGGTTAATTAGACAATTTGGTGTATGGTCTTCTAACCTATGGGGTTCAAGTTCTTTTCTTCCGGGCTAATTGGCCTTTAGTAGCAAGGTCATCTAGCCCCCTTCATGGCTGCAGAACGCGAACTGGTGGCAAGGGATCTTAAGATCTGGCAGTAGAGATGTCTTCGCAGGGACCTATGGGGTTTGAATCCCACAAGCTTATCTCAAGATAACATTCCTTTCTGTATACCTACATCGATATAGAAGACTTCAAGGAAAAATAAACAAAAGATAGGGGGTGTTAGGGATTAAGATTTTACCTTCTTCAACTCTTTCCTGTTCACCAGTCTACTTCAGTGCCATGTCGTGGCAGGTACTGGTGTTGCTGGCTCTGTGCCAAAGTGCCTTGGGAGAAATCTGCATCTTCAAAGGCGCTAATGATTCCTTGCTTCTGCTAAATCCATCGCGGTATGTACCTTTTTTTACCCTACCCTCTCCTTATATAATTCAGTCGAATTTGGATAAATCGAAGCACAAGAGACCAATAAAAAAATTCCAATTATCCAAAAATTCGTATTAAAAACGTTTTGAATAAAAGGTTTAAAAGTTTAGGGAGCGAGATAAAGATACGAATTATCCAAATTCTACTGTACTTAATTCCAATCGCTAATCAGATGGGGAATTTTGAATAAACTTCGGAGACTTGTTAACTGTTTAAATTATATTTTTATAATTTTAATTAATATAATTTTGAAATAATTTTCAGTTTTTTCTACTTGCTTACTCGCGATTACAATGTAATTATTCATTTGTTAAATAATCTGCCATATTTTGATTAATAGAAATCATAACTTATTTGATTCAAATATTACTTTTAATCAGAGCTTGTTTTAAAACAATAAAACCTAAATTTTTGTGTGATCTATATATATAAAAATGAATGTATGTGTGTGTGTGTCTTGTTTGTTTGTCCTTTATGCCTGACCAAACCACTCATTGGATCGCCATGAAACTTTGGGAAGTTATTTAGTATAGTACTGGGAAGGTTTCTAGCAAATAAAATTTTTGAAATAACGCCTAGAAATAATCAAGATAAATATTCTAATTTATCTGTTATAATTCAACAATCTGCTCTAAATATTATCATGATGATACGATGATTTTGTAATGTAGAAAATTAGGAAAGACAAAATTCAGGATGACACGGCAATTTATTTGAGACAAGAATAATGATACAATTCAAAGGCAAGATACTATTCCTTTAACTTCCAATTACTGAGGGAGCCAATTAATATAGATTTTATTCAACTTATCGAGTATTTTTCAAGGGACCGGGAAAAAATGTTCACTTTATCGAGAGATTCGTTAAACAAACCTTTACTCGGGTAAAACCCGGGCGAAGCCGGGTACATCCATACAAGAATAATGATACAATTCCAAGGCAAGATACTATTCCTTTAACTTTCAATTACCGAGGGAACCAATTAATATTGATTTTATTCAACTTATCGAGTATTTTTCAAGGGACCGGGAAAAAATGTTCACTTTATCGAGAGATTCGTTAGACAAACTTTTACTCGGGTAAAACCCGGGCGAAGCCGGGTACGTCCGCTAGTAACTTATATATAAATATGTATTATAGATAATATATAATGAATATAAATATATATATGATGATATTTGAAACATATTACATAATGATAACAGATAAATTGATATTAGTTTTGATTTTTGCCAAGCAGAAGAGTTTTGTGCTTATATTTTGTGCAATAAGATTTGAGATACAAACCTGATTTTTAAAAATTCTTTCTCCTTTTAGGTATATGCACATAGGTATATAATATTTTACTGACTATAAGAGTATTCTCAGATATTCTCAAATTTAGGTAGTTATATGTTAAAAATAAAAAATATATTAATCTTCATACTTCTCTATCACAGCAGTCGCAATGTCCACTATCTTGGGTGTGTAAAGCTGCTGTTCTGGGTCCATGACAATTTTCTGTTGTTGTCGTGTCCAATGAAGAGCCTCAGATGTCTCCATACATCTCTATCACAGCAGTCGCAATGTCCTCTATCTTGGGTGTGTAAAGCTGCTGTTCTGGGTCCATGTCAATGAAAAAAGACGAGATTATTAAGATGAAAATATTAAGCATTCACGGATAGATTTTTAAAATTCACATATCTATCTCTAGCTTTATTTTTTATTTATTACCAGTTGCAAATAAGACAGGCTATATCCGATCTGGATAATCTTTCTAGCTTTCATGCACAGAAGCCCTTCTACAGAAAAAAAAACATCACGGAAAAAAAAAAAGATTAGATAAGGAAAATTACAAAGAAATATTAGAAATTTCAAAAATATTTTTTATTAACAAGGGCTATAATAAGAGATTCAACCACTACATAACACATTATATGAACAAAGACATTTAAAATTGATTTAATTTTTTTTTTTAAATGAATTTTTTAATAAACTTCAAAAAATATATACACCTATCCCCCGATTGACATGGTACTTGTTTTACACGGTTTTCCAAATAAGTTTTTTTTTTGTTTTTTGTTTTTATCGCACTATACTAAATGCTACTATGATTGAACACATGCGTTGTATACACATCTCACGAGGAATCCCGAGCTTATGTGTTGACTACATATTTTAACCTGTCAATGCATTTTATTTTTATTTCTGTGTACACCTATCCCCCGATTTACACGTTTTTCTCAGAAACGTATCCACCGTGTAAATCGGGGGATAGGTGTATATTTATAAAGTTGCTTATATTTTGGATCATTATATTTATTCTTTCTAAGTTTTGTTTCACAAAGAAGTTTGGTTTGTAGCCACGGAATATTGGAAGAGTTGTACCAAATTGGAAGTATTGAACCAAAATAAGCTTTTTTATAATTAAATGGAATATGGATTGATCACACAATTAAAAAAAAATACATATAGACATATATAAAATGTGATCAGTATGGACTTTCTGTTTCTTTATTCATATATTCTTTGTTTTTTCAGTCTCTATTCTATAACGATGGCACCTTTGTTAATTGAACACTATAAAAGTCAACACAAATATACATTTTTCTTGAAAATAAAGATACTTCGGCCAGTAAATCTTTTTATTACCGCGACGTTTCGACAAAAAATATTTTGTCCTCATCAGGAGCAAACAAAAATTAAACAAAAGAGAAAGAGAAAGTTTTTTAACGCCTTGCTAAATGTTTAATTTTTGTTTGCTCCTGATGAGGACAAAAAGCTTTTTGTCGAAACGTCGAAGTAATAAAAAGATTTATACTGGCGCCGAAGTATCTTTATTTTCAATAAATAGGAATGCCGGCCAGGCAGCCTCAATATTTACATATATACATGTATTATAAAATATATTTTATTATATAATGACGAATCTATTTATAGAAAAGTTCAATTTTATCCGTTGGTTTATATGGGGCGAAAACATTACATATAGTAATGATTGATGTTGTTGTCGTGTCCAATGAAGAGCCTCAGATGTCTCCATACATCTCTATCACAGCAGTCGTAATTTTCTCTATCTTGGGTGTGTAAAACTGCTGTTCTGGGTCCATGTCAATTTTCTGTTGTTGTTGTCGTGTGCAATGAAGAGCCTCAGATGTCTCCATACATCTCTATCACAACAGTCGTAATGTCCTCTATCTTGGGTGTGTAAAACTGCTGTTCTGGGTCCATGTCAATTTTCTGTTGTCGTGTCCAATGAAGAGCCTCAGGTGTCTCCATACATCTCTATCACAACAGTCGTAATGTCCTCTATCTTGGGTGTGTAAAGCTGCTGTTCTGGGTCCATGTCAATTTTCTGTTGTCGTGTCCAATGAAGAGCCTCAGATGTCTCCATACATCTCTATCACAGCAGTCGCAATGTCCTCTATCTTGGGTATGTAAAGCTGTTGTTCTGGGTCCATGTCAATTTTCTGTTGTCGTGTCCAATGAAGAGCCTCAGATGTCTCCATACATCTCTATCACAGCAGTCGTAATGTCCTCTATCTTGGGTGTGTAAAGCTGCTGTTCTGGGTCCATGTCAATTTTCTGTTTTTGTCGTGTCCAATGAAGAGCCTCAGATGTCTCCATACATCTCTATCACAGCAGTCGTAATGTTCTCTATCTTGGGTGTGTAAAGATGCTGCTCTGGGTCCATGTCAATTTTCTGTTGTTGTTGTCGTGTCCAATGAAGAGCTTCAGATATCTCCATACATCTCTATCACAGCAGTTGTAATGTTCTCTATCTTGGGTATGTAAAGCTGCTGTTCTGGGTCCATGTTAATTGTTTGTAAGGCTGCGGCCATTACCGGACATGAGGATATGTGGATAGGTGTTAGTTCCACACCAGGACAGTTATTACATCTCCTATAGGTTCTTGTACCATCTGGATGTATTGTCAATCCTTTATAGTGTTTTATTCTGAGTCTTGTTATAGTTTTTGTAATTATTCTTTCAGAGTTTATTTCGCATATTTGATCTTATTTTTTGTTTAATTATTTGTATTTTGCCAAAGCATCAGCGTCAAATACTGACATTTGTTCTCTTTCCTTTGAAGTAATGATTAATCATAATTATAAGTGATGTGATTTTGACTAGAGTGTGCAGCTATATTTATAGATAAAGTCTAGCTAAGTTTTATAGAGAATTTAACCTAATACTTTATCTCTGTGTGTTCAGGAATTATAATAAAAATATTAGTACTATTGATTAGAGATATTGTGTGATACAGCTCAAAATGTAATCAGTCTAACGATCTAGGAGAACCTGGGTTACCTATATAAATATAATCAGCTTATCTGAAATTAAAAAAAAAAAAAAAAAATTCGTGTAAAAATACGTTTGGAGAAAATTTGAGTATAGTCTGGGTCATTGGCCAAATCTAATTTAATATTTACTTTAGCATTATCTATGCCCGTCAGTTTAAGGTCAATATTTTCCAACTGATTCCGATAAAAATCTCGTTGAGTTTCCAGAATGGTTGCAAGGTTTTCCCACTATGTACTTAGTGAAATTCTCAACCTGCAACTCAAAACCACATAAATAACTGTATTGGATCATCCATTAATGAGCTCTACTCAACTTTAGATTCAGAAACGTCTAGAACCAAGACAATTTTTCATTATGATGCAACAGCGCGCCATCTCTTATGAATATTCGAAACTATTAAAGACCCCTATGATTCTTTTGAAAATTAAACAATTTATACTGCCCTTACTGAAATGGAAAAATTAAAGGGAGGGCCTGGCTCATCAATGGTGAACCCTCTCAGCGGTTTCGCCAGTTTAATCTACCATACCGCTGTTATGTACACGCTTGTTCAGCGGCACATATACTAAAATTGGAACATACCGCTGTTATATTGCATTTTTGGAGTGAATTTTTGCACTTTTATAGTGATACTGATACTAGATTCTTGGAATGGGTATTTTAGCTGAACTATGGACATAAACTTTGAGGACAGCAGTATTACATATAATTATAAATCTGGCCTTAAATACCCGTTTCATGATTTTTCAGGATGCCTTAATGACCAATTTTTTTGGTCGTTGAGGTACAGCTTGCACCACGCTGATGAGGGCCAACAGCCCGAAACGCGTCCGTGGTTAGCTTTTCTTGATAATCAAGAATGGGTATTTGGCCAATTCTGGAATAATTAAAAATCAACGAGAATAGTTGATATTTATTCCGATAGATGGCGCAAGCCATCAGCAACTTTCAGTTGCACGATAAGGAGATGCCTTTTTCTTAATTATAAATATATAATATGCTTCCAGCAATCGCTTTTCCGCAAACTTTAAATTGAGTCTTTTATTTGAACAATTATATTATGATGCTTCAACTTCTTCCATTGTTGTTTAGATTGCCAAAGCGGCTAGAACCAAGACTTCTTCAATTGTTGTTTAGATTGCCAAAGCGGCTAGAACCAAGACTTCTTCCATTGTTGTTTAGATTGCCAAAGCGGCTAGAACCAATACTTCTTCTATTGTTGTTTAGATTGCCAAAGCGGCTAGAACCAAGATTTCCTCAATTGTTGTTTAGATTGTCAAAGCGGCTAGAACCAAGACTTCTTCCATTGCTGTTTAGGATTGCCAAAGCGGCTAGAACCAAGACTTCTTTCATTGTTGTTTAGATTGCCAAAGCGGCTAGAACCAAGACTTCTTCTATTGTTATTTAGATTGTCAAAGCGGCTAGAACCAAGACTTCTTTCATTGTTGTTTAGATTGCCAAAGCGGCTAGAACCAAGAGTTCTTCCATTGTTGTTTAGATTGACAAAGCGGCTAGAACCAAGACTTCTTCCATTGTTGTCTAGATTGCCAAAGTGGCTAGAACCGATATTTCTTCCATTGTTGTCTAGATTGCTAAAGCGGCTAGAACCAAGACTTCTTCCATTGTTGTCTAGATTGCTAAAACAGCTAGAACCAAGACTTCTTCCAATTATGTTTAGATTGCCAAAGCGGCTAGAACCAAGATTTCTTCCATTGTTGTTTAGATTGCCAAAGCGGCTAGAACCAAGATTTCTTCTATTGTTGTCGTTCATTTAAAATATCAGCTAGAGAACCAGTTTTTATTGAACGCTAAAACTCTTAATTAAAAAAAATCTAAAAAAAAAAAAAGCTTTGAAACATACACATTGCACATACATATATACAGAATGGAATATGCCTCTCTTTTATTATTTTCACTCATTTTTTAATTATTTGACGAAGTTGACTCAATCCAAATTTTGCCGTCACCACTCTGTTAGGTAAAAGTTATTGTTGTCGATATTTAGAAAAGGGCATCTTCTAATCGTTAGACTGAAAGTTGCTGATGACTAGCGTCATCTATCCCGAATTCTGGACATTATATTTCTTTTTCAACCCCTAAATTGGTGGCTGGCAGCAGTAATTCGTTACCCTCTAAGTCTTTTGATAGTACAAGGGATAAAATTTGACTGATGATGAAGCACTGGAAGCCTTTATCAATGCCGTAAATTCCATCCCCGAAGATGACTGGTGTAAATGCTTCGATAATTGGTTTTCATGGATAAAATCTTGTATAAGTACTAAGGCTGAATACTTTGAGAAACTCTGATAATTTGAAAGTTGCAGCTTTAATAAAAATAAATGTTTGCAAAAACTTTTGGAGTGACTCTTGTATCTTAAGGACTCTTCCCAGAATTGTTCATTACGATTCTCGGATGTTCTCTTTATGGTCTTCCTTCTACACATCCCTCCAGAAATACCTTTATAGAAATACCTTTACTCAATCATCTCCAGTATCCATATATCTTCTTGATCATTTCAGGACATCGTCTTCCAAGATAACCTAAATATAATTACTCTCTTTCTCTGAAAATTGATTCTGTGTGTCTTAAAAAAAAAAAAAAAAATTATGAGAAAAGTACCTTTAAAATCAAGAAAAAAGGCTTTGATCGTGCAATTAAAAGTTACTGATGGCCTACACCATCTATTTAGTTGCACAGGGGATCGGTGGAAGGATGATCTAAACCATTGGTTTTCGACCGGGTTCGATAAAAAAAAAAAAAAGTGCTCCAATAGCCCCCGATTCTTGCAAAAGTCTAACCCCACCAGCAAGTGCAAGTAACCAAACAGGGTTCTAGAACATTTGTAAGTGTAAAATCGAACTGCTTTTCACATGTGTAGACATGTGCTCCTTATTCAAGGAGCTGCTAATCAAAATAAAATGATTTTTGAGCCCAAATGGCCGCATAAAGCGGAATATATAACACTATGACCAGGCTGGGGAGACTAGGGACAGGATCTCTGTCAGGGAAGAGGCAGGTTAGGCCGGATTGGGTCCGCGGAAGTCAGGAGGCAGAAAGAAAGCGGGAAGATTAGAACTTTGCAGCTCTAGCTCTGGCAGTTGGGAAAGACATTGATCTCGCCTCGAGCGTTAAATCAATAAAATATATTATTAAAAATATCTAAAGAGACAAGAGTCGCCTCTCCAGTCAAAATAGACGTCTAAAACCAGACGCCATCCATTGACTGTCGTCGCAACTAACGGCCTCGGGTCAGTGACAAAGCCACAACACCAGCTTTGGCAAACTGAAAAGCGTCCACCTAGAGACCATGGTCGAGGCCGCTAGTTGCGGCGACGGTCAATAGATGGCGTCTGGTTTTAGACGTCTATTTTGACGGGAGAGGCGACCCTTGTCTCTTTAGATCAATTTCCTCCCGGCAAAATTTCCATCTAAATTAAAAATATATCTAATACATTATGAGCCATGCAATTTTAAAATAAAATTAAAAATGGCTCTGTTCGTGCACCTAAAAGTTGCTGATGGCTTGCGCCATCTATTCAGTTGCACAATCAAGAGATGCCTTTTTTTTTTAATTGATCCACCTGATCCAAATACAAATTCACTTTTGTACTATTTTTCACCATTAAAATCATTAGCGCTCTAATTTTTCATTTCTTTTTCTTAGCATTGTCTTTATCCTTTCTAAATAAAAACAGTGTGATAAGCTTGGTAAAAGACGATATGTTAAAAGCTATCTTATCTTAAAGCCACATTTTTCTTCTTATCCAAAGTACACGTGACATAGACCATGCTTATCATGGTGGGTAGACCGGTATTATGCCTATTTTTTAAAAAAGTTGTCTTTCATTCTAAGATTGAAACCTGGAATACTCTCATATAGACTTCAAAATTAAGAATTTAGCAAACTGAACCACGATGTCGAAGGATAATTTTTGTAGAATATTACAGATAAGAAAACGAATTTTTTAGTTATAATAATTAACTCTAACTCTAAGAGAGATATAAGAAAATTGAAATTCGGAATTCTTCAAGGTCGTAAGCAATCGCTTAAAAAATCAAATCTCAGCTCCAAACAGCGATCGAATGGTCATTCTGGCAAATAGACATCGTAGTTTTTTTTATTTATCCTAAGTACACTTCGTACAGGCCATGATAATCATGGGTAGTTAGCGACTGCTTTTACTATAAGTGCACCACATCTCTTCACATATGAAAAGCAGTTCGACTTTTGCGTAGTTGGCATAAACAATGTTTGATTTTAAACAAAAATCGTAATTTTAGTTTTTCATAAAATCTATATATATATTATCTCATAGACAAAACTTAATATAGGTATACGTCTACTTAAAATTTAATATAGATATATATGCATTTACCAGGTCTATTAGTATGAAACGCGAAAATGGGCGCCAGAGGCCGCTGTGCAACTTTATTTGAGCCGACGGTGGCGCTGTTGTAGGCGTTTTGTTCTTTGACTCACGTGGCATCAGCATGCGTGAAGTTTTAGAAAAATTCAAATCTTGAAACATTTCTGGAGCCCGTGGAAAATGGCGATTTCCGAGCCAAAAAGTGCCCATTTGCGGGAAGTTTTGTTGTTCGCCTTCAACTGGAAGAAAAGTGCCACTGAAGCCCACCAAATGCTCGAGGAAGTTTACAGCGAACACGCTCTGAGCAAATCGCAGTGTTACAGGTGGTTTAAAAAATTCCAAAGTGGCGATTTTGAACTTGATAATGAACCACATGGAAAACCGCCCCAAAAGTTCGAGGACGCTGAACTGCATGCTTTGTTGGATGAGGACAGTAACCAAGTGCAGGAGAAACTCGCGAAACAGCTCCAGGTGTCTCAAGGTGCTGTTTCCCTACGTTTAAACAGCCTCAGAATGACCCAAAAGCTTTCCAGATGGGTCCCCCACGAGTTGAGCGAAAGGCAGCAAGAACGGCGTCTGGTAACCTGCGAAGGGCTGCTCGCCAGGCATGAAAAGAAGTCATTTTTGCACCGAATTGATACTTCTTATAAGAAATGGATCCACTTCAGCAATCCTACGTGCCAAAAGTCGTGGGGCCTGCCCGGCCAATTTCCAAAACAGACGCCTAGGCCCAATCGCTTCGAAAAAAAGGCAATGCTTTGCATATGGTGGGACCAGACCGGCGTAGTATATTTCGAGCTCCTGAAACCTGGCGAAACGGTCAATACCTGGTATACTAGTCGCTACGAACAACAAATGCAAAGTTTGAGAGAGGCGTTGAATGAAAAAAGACCGGAATGGCGTGAAAAGCACAACAAGCTGATACTGCAGCATGACAACGCTCCAGCCCACAACGCTACGGTGGTCAAAAACACCATAAAAGACTTGGGCTGGGAACTCTTACCCCACCCGCCGTACTCACCAGACTTAGCGCCGTCGGACTACCACCTTTTCACATCTTTAGGACACGCCCTAAAAAAACAGGAATTTTCGAACTCAGACATACACCGAAAATGGCTTGTTGACTGGTTCGACTCAAAAGGAATTTAATTTTTCAGACAAGGAATTCGAAAATTTCCTGAAAGGTGGTCCGAGTGTATAGCTAATCAGGGCAATTACTTTGAATAAAAAATCTTTTGTTGTATGGAATTGGTGAACTTTTGAATTTACTGAAAATTTTCGCGTTTCATACTAATAGACCTGGTAAATGGGAAACCACTGGAAATCGGCACATTTTTTCGCAGTAAGAACGGCAGAAAGACAGGACCTTTTATTCCAACCCTACCTCCATGACCTTGTATAATTATACAATGGGATAATAATAAAAATAATTTACACTCATAGACAAAATTTAAGCCTGTAAATCAGGATTGAGGCAATAATTCTGAAAGATATTACAGTGACCTTTATTGAAGACAACACGGGATAACCAAGTGTGAACAAAATTGTCTCTGTCTCCTTAAAAAAAAAAAAAATAGAAGACTGGCGATGCTAAAGACTTTCTACCTCCATAAGTTTTGCCCATGAGTTTACTTTTCTCATTCTTAATAAATGCCTTGATGAGAGCTAACTATTAAAAAAAAAAAAACGATAAAAATTTATATCTTATTGTTTATTTTTTCTCTCCTTAAAAAAATAGAAGACCGGCGATATATCAAAATAGGAAACTTTCTTAAATAAATTATCAAAGACTTTTACTCTCAAATTTCGAAAAATTACATATCATATTTACATACATAGCTCGAGTCGAGTTCATGCAACTTTTTTTTTACAATAATCATTATACAACGACATTTAAAAATTATCCCGCATGAGTTTCTTTTCAATGAAAAATCAAAATTTATCTAAAGGAGAAATAACGATTATTTCTAACCTTAAATATGTGGTATGAAAGGATGAATTGTGAAGAGTAATGATAAACGGAAACATAATCATTATGTAGTCCATTGTATATCAGAATTTTGGTCACAGCTAGGCAACATTTTAATTTATAATTTCATATATATACATTATCTCGGACCAGGAGGCTGTTGTTGGGTGCTGCGTTGTCTGGAGTATAGGATTATCTATTATTTCTTCCTGTAGTGAATCTGTATAAGACAGGTGGTCTTAATAAAGCTTTGTGTGTGTATATATATATACATCATTGTAAAGGTAGAGGTTGCCCGACCAGCATTCATAGTTTTTCAAATTAAACATACTTCGGTCAGTAAATATTTTTATTATCTCGACATATGAAGCACTTGCAAAAGTCCAACCCCACCAGCGAATGCAAGTAACCAAACAGGGCTCTTGGCATATTTGTAAGTGCAAAGTTGAACTGCTTTTCACATGTGTAGGAATGTGGTGCACTTACAGTAAAAGCAGTCGCTAACTTCTACCCACCATGATTATCATGGCCTGTACCACGTGTACTAGGGATAAGCAAAAGAAAAAGACATGAAAATTCCTTAGTGGTTTACTGCTTCTTTTATTCAATTAAATCAATCTAATCACACACTGGTAGATGGTGAAACCGCTGGGGGAGGGTTCACCACTCCTGATCAATCAGGAGATGCCTTTTTTTCTTTTTTAATTAAGAATCACCTAATCTCTCTTTATTACAATTTCACTTTTCTACTAATGTTTCCACTATAAAGTAAGTTATTTTATCAAATGTTAATTTATTTTAAAAATCTTGACACATAGAGATGAGTGTTATGGGAAGTGGAAAGTGAGATGCTATACAGGGATATCAATGACATTGTTGATGTCATTTCCTCTGCATTAGTCAGATCATTTGTTTTCTGATACCACGTGGTGTCTTTCTGTGAATTGTCTTCATTTATAATATTACTAGGCAACTGTTGCATATAAAATGGGAAAACTTGAGGATATCAAATCTAAAATGCTAAGTTTGTTGAAAAAAAGAGTTTCTCCACTTTTTTTCCTAAAATAAAAGAATGTTATCTCATCATTTATTCTTTTTTTTTTTTACTTTGTCCCATTCCCGATCTGTCTTTTGTGATTCCCATATATACAGTGGAAACCTTGTTATAACAGCATAAATTTGGGTTATAAACATGATAATACTAAAGTCCCAACTCAATTTTCAAGTTTTGCTAAATGTTTTAATTTTTGTTCACTCCTGACAAGGACAAAAGATTTTTGTCGAAACGTCGAGATAATAAAAAAGATTTACTGGCCGAAGTATCAACAATTTGAAGATATTTACATCAATATAAAAATAATATATTTTAATTTATATATTCAGAGAATTATTCCTTATTCTGTCCTTTAGAAAACAGTAGGATGGTAACAGAGAGATCGGTGCCAAGACTTGAGGAAATTGTCAACTAAGTTGACATGGAGGTGACAATCCATCACCCCATTTGTCTATTTACTTAGGGGAAAGCTAATCTTACATAGATTATGGGGTCATGGAAACTAGTTTCACAGGTGGCTACAGGTTGTTTGCATGCTCCTCTACTTTCACCATAAATCAATTTATTGATCAATAAGAGAAGATATTGAACTATTTACGCCTATTACAGAGGAAACAAACAAAATAACAAACAAATTAGAATTAATTAACAATTAATCCGCCTTCTACATGCTTTCGGATAAGCATTTTAAGGCACAACATCTTTGAGAGTCACCAAGCGCCTGTCGCAATGGAGGGCCAAGGAGAGGGCTGGAGAGGCGCCAGCAGGGCAGTGGGCACCCCGGGGGAGAAGAGGGCGAGAGCGCCGTTTATGAGGGAACCAAGGCAGCACCAAGCACAGCTAAAGCACCGCAGGCTTCAAAAATTTTTAAGGGATCATTTCAGTGATCAAGATTCAGAGATCAATACAAAAAAATTAGAACTTATATTTAAATACTTTCCACATATGATGCACTAGCGCGCCATCTGTTATCAAAATTCGAAACTATTTTAAACGCGTAAGATTCTTTTTGAAATTAAACAATTTCTACTGCCCTTAATGCAATGGAAAAATTAATGGGAGGGCCTGGATCATCAGTGGTGAACCCTCCCAGCCCTCTCATTGATTTTTCCATTACAGTAAGGGCAGTAGGTTTTGTTTAATTTCAAAAAGAATCTTACGCGTTTAAAATAGTTTCGAACTTTCTACATAGATAATAAAAAATATGAAATACTTGTCTATATGAGAAAAACATAGTGTAAAAATGAAATTGTACTGTATTCAGATGTTTGCATTGAGAAACAAACATCATTCCCAATCATTTTTCTATGAAAAAAAGACACTTCGAGCAGTTAGTTTTTTTTCTCAACGGAGAAGTAAATAAAAGTTTAGGAGAAGTAAATAAATCATTTGGCAAGGCACGACACATGCATAACATTGTTCTGAGGTTGCAAGGACGTTCTCACGCGCTCCAGGGGCCTGGGTTATCCATATTTCTCTCTCTGTGTATATACAGTAGAACCTCCAGAGTGTGTAGACGAGTGGGTAACACCCTCAATTCCAGACAGCCATGAACCGGGATTGAATCCCACGTTAACATTTTGTTTAATATGTGAATATTATTCACTGTTTCAATTATCATACTACAACTAGGTTGCTCTTGTTGAGCGGTACCTAATAAAGTGGTTTTGAACCGGTATTATCTATACCCTATGTATATATTAATGCAACAAAATAATTACTAAATGTATTTCTCATATAACTTTGTAACATCGAAGTCTTTTCTACCTCTTTTTTGTATATATCTCAAGAGAATCTGTTTCTAAGACTATATATTGAATGATATCATTCCCAATCTCTTGAGATTTTTTTTGAAAGCCTCTAAGACCAGAATTTATGGTTGTTAAGTGACAGCCTGTTACATGCTGACGAGGGCCAATAGCCCGAAACGTGTTATGTTGTTGGCTTATATTGATTTATCAAGAAGAGTATTTAGCCAATATTATCTAATAATTGAAGATTAACGATTGATTGGTATTTATTCCGATAGATGGAGCAAACCATTAAGAAATTCCAGTTAAACAATCTGGAGATAACTTTTTCTTAATGACCTTTTTTTTGCTGTAATGATTTGTACTTATCCTGAAAAAGCGTGGTATTAAAATAAGTTGTTTTCAAGTATTCAACCATTGGTAGATTGTCTCAATTCAGTGACGATATCCTCTCTAAATTACTAATATCATTTAAAAAATTACATCCACAATTATCTGGAACATATTTGACAATCATTTATTGGCAGGAAGTTATATAGTATTTTTTTTTTGCTTATCCCTAGTACACGTGGTACAGGCCATGGTAATCATGGTAGGTAGAGGTAGACGACTGCTTTTACTGTAAGTGTACCACATATCTACACATGTGAAAAGCAGCTCGACTTTGCACTTACAAATATGCCAGAGCCCCGTTTGGTTACTTGCACTCGCTGGTGGAGTTGGACTTTTGCAAGAATCGGGGGCCAATGAGCATTTTTTTTTTTAAATCAGAAAAAGTGCCCCAGTTCTACTTATATACGTACATGGTTTTCTGGAATACAACGTCACGTATCTGCATATAAAAATAATTCATAAAAGTTTGAAAAAATATAAATTTCATATTACCATTTAATCTGATTTTAGCTTCAAAAAAATAATAATAACATTGCTTATTACTGGTACTTTTACTGTTATTCCTGTATTTTATTTCAACTTACAAAATACGATATCCCGGCTAGGAATATAATTACGTCGATTTACATTTCCAAACAGAAACATTTATAAACATATTATACAAGAAAATAAATATTAAAAACAGAGAGAAACAATAAGATATATTAGAAACTTGATTCTTCAAGGTTAGAAAGATAATGTATGCGTTAAAATTTTACACAAATAAATTTACTGGCAATGCACTTCTTTTAAATATCATCAAATAGTATCTCTACAGACCTTACTGCAATGATATGAGTTATTGAATGAGAGGGCTTGGCTCATCAGTATATTTTGAGGAAGAGCTTTGCTCGTTGTGATATCTTGAAATTATATGTATGTTTCTCTACAGACCTATAAGCTTATGTCCATAGTTCACTAAACACCCCTAAGTTGCCTTCCATAGAAAATACAGGGTATATTCCAAACCAATCCAATACAATAGTAGAGCGGTCTAGAGATTAATTTGGCGAAACCGCTGAGAGGGTTCACTACTGATGAGCCAAGACCTCTCATTCAATAACTCATATCATTGCAGTAAGGTCTGTAGAGATAATATTTGATGATATTTAAAAGAAGCGCATTGCCAGTAAAATTATTTGTGTAAAATTTTAACAGTAGATGGCAATTAAATTTAATTAATTAATTTATTTAATTTATTAATTAATATTATAATATTAATATTATTAATTTATTTATAGAAAGAATAATATAAACAGTCATCAAATGTGAGGTTCAAAATCCTTTAGCATCCTCTCATTGATGATTTTAACTATCAGAAAGACATGGTTACTTTATTTAATAATCGAGTTACCGATATTGATTTCAATATTGATGATTCTGATTTTAGTTTGGGACTTTCTTCCAAGAAAACAGATCCTTATCTGCATACAAGAAGGAAGTTTAGACAGTTGAATAAACTCCTGCTAAAAATTCACTTTATCTCCCCCTCTGTTTATGTGTTAAGTAAATATATATTTTAAAAAATCTCGCTTTATCTCTGTGTTTATTTGTATTTTCTTCCCAGGATAGGTTATCTACTCACGCTACAACTTTTGAAAAAAATAACTTTTTTTCACGCCACCTCATGTTACCGCAGTTTTTTTTTTTTTGGACAAGCGCATGACGTGTCAAAGCCGATTTATAAGCTTGATCCATAAGCGACTTTCCAATTAATTCTAATTTTGTCCATGATATGATACAATTAAAACAAAAGAGAAAATATATAGAATTAAGAAGTAAAATTAAGAATAAAAGTATCATCTGATTGAGTACCTGAATGTTTATGATGGTTGTTGACTTCCCCATATATGCTTAGCTCAACTATATGAAATATCAAGAAATAGCCTATGAATGCCAAGATATTAGTGAGGAGAGGACATTCTTTTCAATGGTAGACACCAGCCAACTTAGGTCAATCCAAATGATGTTAACCAGTGCCCAGACTAGTTGCTCAGGCCCTATATAATTTTTACAAGGCAGTAGAGTCAGCAGAATGATGACGAAACATCGAGGGGCCATCGTGTTATTACTAATAATTGTATATAGTTGCGGAACTACTGGTTTCCTGTGCTGCTCTTTTCCTGTTATTGCACCTTGTACGGAGAATCTGTATGAGACTAATGTCTTAATAAAGGCTTTGTGTGTGTGTGTGTTTATGATGGTTGTTTGATGATAAGTCAAGAAAAAAGGTATTTGGCTCTTACAGTAGAACCATTCCAACTAAAAAAAAAAATCAGACGCGATATCCCCACAAGGGATGCTTACGTCAAGAAACAAAACTAGCTACTATATTACATGAACAATTGAATAATTACAAGGTTTGAGTAGAGTTTAAAGAAGAAAAGAAAGGACATTAAAATCATGAATTCACAACCAACCAATGAAACAAACAAATAAATAGTTTGGGAATTACGGTTTCACATCTCGTGATGGAATATCTTGCAAAAAGGGCCTGCTAATACTATAAAATATTATTTTTAAGGTATTACTGTTCTTTTTTAGAAGAATCATCAAACCGGAAAGCTGTAAATACTAAATAAAATGTCAAAATTAACTTCACCCTCTGATAGATTAATTATAATTTTATGATACATTAGCGCGCCATCTGTTATGAAAATTCGAAACTATTATAGATGCGTATGATTCTTTTTAAAATTTAAACAATTTCTACTGCCCTTACTGCAATGGAAACATTAATGGGAGGGTCTCTGGCTTATCAGTGGTTTTCCATTTTTTTCCATTGCAGTAGAAATTGTTTAATTTTTAAAAGAATCATACGCGTCTATAATAGTCTCGCGCGCGCTCTCAATTGTAATTTTAATTAAAACAAAGGGTTAATTTGTCAAAAAATGATATTTTTGATGATGAAAACTGTCTTTTTGTTTCATTTTTAAAATATTCATACACGTCTATTATACAAAGCAATAACGCGCCATCTATACATATAAAATGAAAGGATTTAAAAGCATGAATGTTTCTTTTATACATAATACAAACATTCGTGCTTTTAAATCCTTTCATTTTATATGTCTATAATAGTTTTGAATTATAATTTTAATTAAAACAATAGGTTAATTTGTAAAAAAGGTGATTTTGACGATAAAAACTGTCTTTTATTCAATTCAATTCAACTTTATTAACATCATGAAACGCGATATCCCAAACTCAGGGATATTTGCGTCAATACATTTCATTTGCATTACAGCAATTCGGCTATATACAATCCTGTTCAATTCATTATTTTACATAAATCAACCAAAGAAAATTGTCCAAAGAGAAAAACAAACAACAAAGCAAAACACACAGAGCAAGCATCGCAGTTCTTTTTTTTTTCTAAGATTCCTTCTCTTTTTTCCAATTCAAGAGAAAGTTGTATATGTATTTACAAAATTGATCAAAATTTTTATACTTTTCTTTTTTGTCTACAAATTCGTCAAGCTGTCCAATACGACCAAATCTATTTTCCCTAAAATCCCGGAAAATTGGGCACTCCAGAAGTAGATGTCTCGCGTCTTGAATTTCACCTCCGCAGAAGCATCCTGGTTCCTTCACGGCGCCGATAGTTGCCAAAAATTTCCCAAAATTGCCATGATCTGTAATGAATTGGATATTATAAAATTTGGACGGAAAAATCTTGGAATTTTGTAGAGAGGTATCCTATAATAAAGGTTCTCTCTAATGTAGTTCGAGATATATTTTGTTGGTTTATTGAATTACTCAGCTGATTTTGTCTCCAGCTGCGGGCAATTGATTGCATCAATTATACACGTGACACGCATGGTGTCATCATGTCTGTTTGGATGCAAATATTGCATATCGTTGGTCTCTCTATATAACCTGTACATGGACGATAATCAAGCTCTCCATATAAATGAAGGGGGGGGGGGGGGATCGGTGGAAGGATGGTTTAAACCGTTGGTTTTCGACCGCTAAGACCTTGGTTCGATTCCTGCATTGGACACTTTCTGATTCTGATCTTCTGATCAAGAAAAAAAGACTGATCGTGCAATTAATAGTTACTGATGGCCTACGCCATCTATTTAGTTGCACAGGGGATCGGTGAAAGGATGGTCTATGGACATAAGCTTATAGGACAACAGATTTGCATATAAAGTGAAGCGGTCTGGTAGAAATTGGCAAAACCGATTGGAGGTTTCACCACTGATGAGCCAAGCCCTCCCAATATATTTTTTTTCATCGCATTAAGGACAGTAGACGAGTTTGTTTTGTGTTTGAAAAAAGAAAAAATCGTGCTTTATATTGCTACTCCCTTTATTGTGTATAGATAGCACATTATCACTTTATATTGTAGCGTAGAAATCAAGTCTTTGTATATCTGAAGATGTGAAAGTATTTATTGATATTTATTGATTTATTTCAGTTGACTGAACGCCAACCTTTATCAAGGTGTTATAACATTTTAAAAACTTAATGCTGTTGACGTTATGTTGCGCCGAGATTGTTGTTGTCACATTTCAAAAATGAACACCTTAATAAAGGTTGGCGTGTTAAGCCAACTGAAATATTGGTAAAATAAAATTATATTTTGATCCAATATATGCCTTTTTAATTAAAGATTTAATTATGGATTGCTCTATTTATAAAAATAATAAATCTGTTTCTAAATATTTTAATTAATTAATTAAATTATCAATTATTTCTTCGCCACAATATTAAAAAGTTCCCCCTCCATAGTATGATTAATAGATAATATTTATTGTTGACCTAGTTTGTATTTTGGAAGGTTTATCAACCATAATCACTTCTTTACTCATGCCACTAAAAGGCAGTCTCTAAATACCTACCATGATTATCATGGACTGTAAAACGTGTACTTAGAGTATGTACCAACATAATATTAATACCACAATTTTAACAAGTAAAACTTGTCACACAAGTTTTTTTTTTGCTTATCCCTAGTACACGTGGTACAGGCTATAATAATCATGGTGGGTAGAAGTAGACGACTGCTTTTACTGTAAGTGCACCACATGTCTACACCTGTGAAAAGCAGTTCGACTTTGTACTTACAAATGTTACAGAGCCCTGTTTTGGTTACTTGCATTCGCTGTTGGGGTTGAACTTTTTCAAGAAGACGGGCACCATTGGAGCTCTTTTTTTTTTATCATAAAAAAAGTGTCCAATGCGGGATTCGAACCCGGGTCGTTTTGGTCGAAAACCAGACGGTTTAAACCATCCTTCCACCGACCCCCATAACACAAGATAATAAGACCAAATCCAAATAAATAGTGTGTGACGTTTCGGTAACAACGCTTGTCCAAGCAAAGCACAGTCCAAAGACTGTAACACAGAAGAGGAACTCAACTTGTAGAAAGATTGATGTTATTCTCTACACTTTCTGTAGATAACTGTTATGTTTATCTCTGTTAGAGAACCCTTACATGTGGTACCTTTACCACAGTAAAAGCAGTCGCCTACTTCTACCCACCATGATTATCATGGCCACGTGTACTAGGGATAAGCAAAAAACTTGGAACACATTAGAGGTAGAACGAAAATCACGAAATTTCTCTTTAATGGCTTATAAAATGCTGAAAATGAAGAGAAAAAGTTTTCTTTATTAAAATATATAGGTTACAAGCTTTCGGGCACCAAGCCCTTGTAGCCTGTAGAAGGGCTTGGTGCCCGAAAGCTTGTAACCTATATATTTTAATAAAGAAAACTTTTTCTCTTCATTTTCAGCATTTTACATTAGAGGTAGATTGTGGAACCCCCAACACAGGTCCTGTCAACTTGATCAAAAACTTGTTTGGAACATTCTGTATGAGACGAGTGTTTCTACAACAACAACAAAAAGCCTTTATTCAGGGTCACTGACCCTATACAGGATTCATCAGAGGTATGCATAAGAACAAAGCAGTGAGACAAAGGAAATAACAATATAGACAGAAGAAAAAGAAAAAAAAAAAACAAAAAAGAGAAAGAGGGAAGCAAGAAAAACAACACAAAAAGAGTAGCAGTAAGAAAGTGAGGAGTGAGTGTCACTTGGCCTTCTTCTGAGATATGGACTTGTGGAAACCATAAAACGCCGTAGCATTATACTTATTCTGGGTCATATTGTCAATTATTGATGGAAGTGAAGCACAGAGTTGCCCAGTTTTGAGCATAAGGGTTCTTCTTTCATTACAGTAAAAAGCAGTCGCCTACTTCTACCCAACATGATTATCATGGTCATGTGTACTAGGGATAAGAAAAATGAATGTAAAGGTTTTGTTGTTGTATTATTTTGTCTATAATTCAAATTGTGCCTTACTAAAATAAACGTTGTGTGTTTACAGATATTTTTTTGTGCAAGGAGATTTTGCAAAAGGATATTTTCGTTTTCATATTTGTCCTACAATCTTAAGTGATGGATTTTATGTGAAAACAAGTCCAGGGCGGAAATTCATTAACAAATACCATGAAGTACTCTTGAAGAACACCACGAATAATGTCTATGAACTTGGTTACCTATCAAAAGCAAATGACTGTGATTATGAGTATTCCAATATCACCATAAAACTCCATTGTAATACTACAGCTGATAAAGTAAGTTCCTTTTTATATAAACTTTATAATTATTATGTTTTATTATTATAAAATTGGTTTAAAAAGTATATGATTGTTTTTATCTTTTTGTTTTCCTTTGATTTATCATATATTTCCCCAGGTATAAGACTAATTCTTTAAATTCAAAAGTTTTCGTGTATATTTTATCATCTGAAAAAACGAAAGAAAAAAAAAAAAGATAAAAAGATCAGGTGTTGATATCAATAATAAAAATGGCATATCCTGACCAGGAGCACATGTGCTTTACATAAGGCAGAACGCCATCTAGTGGAACAGAAATCAACTCAACATTGATTTAGCCTGTTCTCTGATATTTGGCCAACCCAATTTCTTGATAAATCAAGAAAGGCCATCCACGATTTATTTCGACTTAGAGCGCTATGTCCCCCTAGGGACACTTGCACTTTAAAGATAAACAAAAATTTTGAAAGAAGAGGAAGAAAGATATTTTAAATATGTACAGAATTACTATGCAAGTTAGTTAGATGAAAAGATAAATATATATATCAACACAATTGATATATGTACAAAGGGTTGGTATGCAAATTTAGTTAAATGAAATCAAATTGTAAAGTATTGTGTATATTCGAGAAAAGCAATTTACAGAATAAAAAAAAAGTTTTAAGGAATATTTTAGAATGAAAATATGCTAGATATTAGAGAGTTATTCAATTAAAACAATACTAAAAAGAGTTAATAAAAAGCGTTCCAATGGAATTTAGTAGTTTTTTTTTATAAAATTGAAAATGAATCTGCAAAATGAGTTGAATTTTATATATTTGTCTTTTTGACTTTTTTTGAAGATAAACGAGATGCCAAGGTGAAAACAAAATTGCCTCCGTCGTCTTGACGGCCGTTTACTGAAAGACATTCCATTTCCATAATTTTTGTCCATGAATGTACATTATAATGTACATAAATGCATTATAGCTTGCATTATATTTCTTAAAATTTTCCCTTTTAGAAATAGAAAAATAATATAATTATCCCAACATATCAATGTTGTTGTCATTTCCAATGAAGAGCCTCAGATGTCTCCATACATCTCATCACAGCAGTCGCAATGTACACTATCTTGGGTGTGTAAAGCTGCTGCTCTGGATCCATGTAAAGTTTTTGCAAGGCTGCGGCCATTGTTGGACATGAGAATGTGTGGGTAGGTGTTAGTTCTACACCAGGACAGTTGTTGCATGTCCTATAGGTTCATATACCATCTGGATGTATTGTCATTCCTTTATAGTGTTTCGTTCTGAGTCTTGTAATCGTTTTTGTAATTCTTCGCATATAGTTTATTTCGCATATTTGATCTTTGTTGAATTATACTTATATTTTGCCATAATATTTGTACCAAAAGAAAAATCACTTTCGTTAAAAAAAAATTCATTTTTTAAGTGAAATTTTAACAGAAGAGAGTATCTTTTAAGATATTTTAATACCTTTCTCCTTAAACTTTATTTTATACTAATAATTTCTGATGTGTTGCAGGAAGTACTTACTAGGACTTTAATCAATAATTGTACAGCTGAATTGAATGTTCAGCTGTCCTGCCAAACTGAAATGCACTATCCAACCCAGAATCAAGATACCTGTTTTCATACTCGAGATGAAAATGGAAGAACCTATGATTTAACTCCTTTACATAGCCCTGGTGGTAGATACATTGAATCATCCTACGGAGTGAAATACTGGGCCACTTTTTGTGACGTTCTACAAAAAAGCAAGTGTCAATTTTAGTATATTTATAACATATACAACATATACAATATATACAACATATACAATATATATAACATATACAACATATACAACATATACAACATATATAACATATATAACATATATAACATATACAACATATACAATATATACAACATATACAACATATACAACATATACAATATATATAAAATATACAATATATACAACATATATAATGTATACAATATATACAACATATACAACATATACAACATATACAATATATATAAAATATACAAAATATACAACATATATAATATATACAATATATACAACATATACAACATATACAACATATATAACATATACAACATATACAACATATACAACATATATAAAATATACAACATATACAACATATACAACATATATAACATATACAACATATACAACATATATAAAATATACAATATATACAACATATATAATATATACAACATATATAACATATACAACATATATAACATATACAACATATACAACATATACAACATATATAAAATATACAATATATACAACATATATAATATATACAATATATACAACATATACAACATATACAACATATATAAAATATACAATATATACAACATATATAATATATACAATATATACAACATATACAACATATACAATATATACAATATATATAAAATATACAATATATACAATATATACAACATATATAATATTGTGACGAAGAAATATTTTATTATTTAATTTAATATTATTCAATGAAAATATATTCAACAGATTATAAAAATATATATTAATCTGTATTTGTGGAATCATCTTTAAAATATTTCGTTGCTTGCTTGCTTAAGATTCTCTAGCTGTAAAATAGTTTTGGGCTGACCTGTTAATAATTGTCGACTCGTCGCTGTGGCGTCATCAATAAATACTTTTACATCTTAGGATATTTCAAGGCTTGATTTCTACGCTACAATATATACAACATATACAACATATACAGTAAAACTTGGAGAATGCCAACGTCTTTAATACTGATTTTTGGAAAATTGCTTTTTTTTTTATCCCTTGGGTTTTGAATTATCCAAGTTCGACTGTGTATTAGGAATTCATATGTCTCTCTTCTTCTTTCTTATCACCACACACATGAGTTTGTACTTCATGTTAGGAGCGGCTGCACATGGTGTCTGTTCCTCATGTCAGAGGTGGTCATTTCATATTGAAGCTAAGTTGGCCAGAGTAGAGTCTTAATGACAAAGGCAGACGCTATCTACTTCACCCAGTGTCGAGATAAGATAGAAGACGCCTTACCAAATACCTTATTTTTATTTTTACTAACGAGGAATATAACTTTGCATCATATATCCCCTATATTAAGACTTCATAATTAGTAAGATAAAGAGTTTTTTCAAATAATCAGTGATCATATATAAATTTCTGAGAGAGTCTTCCTTCCTTCTTATCTCCACTCAATCACATTAGGGTATCAAGCTTGTAAAGCTTTAGATCATGACTGGGTGAAGTTGAATGCATCTGCCTTTGTCATTAAGACTGGGAGCACTACTCAGTGGCAGGCCGACTTAGCTCCAAAAGAAATGGCCGCCTCTGACATGAGGAACAGACGCCATGTGCAGCTGCTCCTAACATGGAGTACAAACACTGCTCATCCTGTATCCCTGGATTAGGAGCTCTTACAGGGTACTATCAGCCGGGCCAGCTGAGCCCAGGTTTTTTAGCGAGCTTGTTACTGCTCCCCCTCCTCCTTTTTCATCCGGGCTTGGGACCGGCAAAGGCGGAGTTAATTCATATGTAAAGTTGAACCTTATTACAACAAAATCTTCAACATGATCTAAGACAATCTTGTTGTGTTTTTGCAGATCCCTTACCATTTTGCAATAAATTCATGGGGTGTTTCATGGAGGAAAGATTAAATGGAAGCTTGCATCTATCAAAGATGATCACTACAATGTCCACCATAGATTTGCTCTATGTTTCTAGTTATGCTTCCTCTCATCCCCTTTGTTTACGTTTTGTCTGCAGCGTTGACAATAATAAGGTAAGTCCAAAAAACTTTTTTTTTTTATAAAGTGCTAGCCGGGTGTTGCCCGGGTTTTACCCGATTAAATGTTTTTATTCAAATATTATTCGTTACAATTATACAGACAATAACTCTGAAATATATTACAGTGACCTTGATTGAAGACACATGAGATAACCAAGTGTGAATAAAATTGCCTCTGTCTTCTTTAAAAAAAAAAAAAACAGACTTCCAGTGACATTAAAGAATTTCCACTTCCTTAAGATTTTACATAAGTATAGATGTCAATAACCTTTTTTTATATGCTCATATAATCCATTTAAACTTAATATAGTATAACCTCCTTTTATTGAATGTTTTTATTCAAATATTATTCGTTACAATTATAAATTGGCGCCGTGGATGTCACTCTTGTGAAACGTCCCGCTCCAAACTTTATTTGTTTTTAAAATATAAAAATATGTAAATTTTCACAACGATATTTGAAAATTTGCAAATAACTCGACGAATATTCAGGATAGAGACCTATAATTTCCACTATAAGTTTTTCCAGATTCTACTCTATATACTGTTAAAATTTCAATCAGATTAGTCACGTATTGTGAACGTGTATAGCCGACAAACATACATATATACACTGACTTTTAAATATATAGGGAGAGTTAGCTTCATGTGTTGTGGTTATTCCTTGAAAATATCTTATGATGGTCAATTAGGTATTTTTCTTCCTCTTCTTTCTTATCTTAATCGTATTATGGTAGAAAACCTATAGAGCTTGAGAACTTGAATTCTAGTTGAATTGAAGAGAAGTTTTTGTAAATATTGAGGCTGCCTGGCCGGCATTCATATTTTTTGAAAATAAAGATACTTCGGCCAGTAAATCTTTTTATTACCTTGACGTTTCGACAAAAATCTTTTGTCCTCGTCAGGAGCAAACAAAAATTATACATTTAGCAAGGCGTTAAAAATCTTTCTCTTTCTATTTTGTTTAATTTTTGTTTGCTCCTGATGAGGACAAAAGCTTTTTGTCGAAACGTCGAGGTAATAAAAAGATTTACTGGACGAAGTATCTTTATTTTCAAGAAAAATGTATATATGTGTTGACTTTTATAGTGTTCAATTTACAAAGGTGCCATCGAATTACGTACCAGCAAATTTCTACTATAGGAAATATTCTTAAACAATGAATTCGGAACAGTTTCAATACTATTATGATACATTAGCGCGCCATCTGTTATCAAAATTTAAAACTATTATAGACACGTATGCTTCTTTTATAAATTAAACAATTTCTACTGCCCTTACTGCAATGGAAAAATTAAAGGGAGGGCCTGGCTTATCAGTGGTGAACCCTCCCTTTTATATTTCCATTGCAGTAAGGACAGTAGAAATTGTTTAATTAAAAAAAAAAAAGAATAATACGCGTCTATAATAGTTTCGAATTTTCAGTTTAAATAGTAATAATTTTATTAAAATGCAAGGCAATATTTTTATTCTTTTAGTAAATGTCCTCAAGTAATGAATGCTATATAGTTCAAATATAGAAATAATCTATGAGAATTAACTATCAAAATTATATTATAAGCAATTGTTTCTCAAAATATAAATACAGTAGAATCTCTATATAAAAATGTATCTAAATTATAAAGCGAAAAGTGTCTTCTTTTACATTTATTGAAGTTATTCTTAGGATAAAAGTACTGAAATTGAATGCTAATATAATAAATGAGAACATTGAGATTCGAATGTTTCTTTCAAACATCAAACTCCTGTCTTTACTGCGATGAAAAAATATTGAAAGCCTTAGCTCATCAGTGGTGAACCCTCCCACCGGTTTCGCCAATTCTGATGGGTTCACCACTGATGGGAGGGTTTACTACTGATGAGCCAAGCCCTCCCAATATTTTTTCATCGCAGTAAGGATAACAGAAGTTTTATTGATATGTGATAGAAACGTTCCCTTCTTAATCCTTTCATTTGATATATCAAAAACAACAAAAAGCTTTATTAAGACCTTTTAGTCATATACAAATTCTCCGAACAGAAATGTAGGATACATGCAGGAATAACAATAATAATACCAATAATAAATTTATTGTTATTATTATAATTTAATTACAATGATAATATGAAATCTATATACAGGAAAACTTAATTAAGACAATCAAGATAATAAATAGATTAGTCAAGAAAAGATCAAATCTGCGAAATAAACTATATGCGAAGAATTACAAAAACTATTACAAGACTCAGAACAAAACACTATGAAGGAATGACAATACATCCAGATGGCACAAGAACCTATAGGACATGCAATAACTGTCCTGGTGTGCAACTAACACCTACTCACATATTCTCATGCCCAGCAATGACCGCAGCTTTGAAGAAAATTGACTTAGACCCAGAGCAGCATCTTTACACGTCCAAGATAGTGGACATTGCTGCTGCTGTGATGGAGATGCATGGGGACATCTGAGACTTATTTGGACACGACAACAACAACAACCATAGATTAGTCTGGGTAAATTGGAGGGAAAGAAATTCCTTATACCTGGATTTACCCCGGAGTCGAATCTCTGCAAGTGAAAAAAAAAAAAGTAAAAGCTATAATAATATATTTTCATTATGAAACATCGCCCTTATTTTTAAACCACATTATCTCTAATAGTATATTATAACACAATATAATGCGGTTAATGATTGTAGAACAACATTTGAAAATTATTCCGCATGTGTTTCTTTTGAACGAAAAATCGAAATTTGTTTTAAGGGGAGAAATAACGTTTATTTCTAACCTTAGGGATGAAGTATGAAAGGATGAATTGTGAAGAGTAATGATGAACGGAATGTCCAGTTTCCATCCCTGTAGACTTTAATTTTCCGTTTATTATTACTCTTCACAATTCATCCTTTCATACTTCATCCCTAAGGTTAGAAATAATCGTTATTTCTCCTTAAAATTCGATTTTTCGTTCAAAAGAAACACATTCGGGATAATTTTCAATTGTCGTTCTACAATTATACCACTTTGAAAATAGAGGAATCCATACTTAATTCATTAGATAATAAAAGGCATATATTGGATTTAATAAATCCATTATTTAATAAAATTTTTACAATATTTGATTGCAATTTTTATAATATTTTTTTCATGCACAAATTTCTCCCACCTACTCTGTATTTTAATTGATTTCAACTGTGATATTATAACACTATGCGGTGCTGAGTTTGTGTATACAAAAATGTAATGCCTCGATAAAGGTTGGCGTTCAGCCAGCCGAAATATTGGCAAAATAAATATTTTATTAAATCCATTATATACAGTAGACACCAGCCAACTTAGGTCAATCCAAATGATGTTAACCAGTGCCCAAACAAGCAGACTAGTTGCTCAGGCCCTATATAATTTTTACAAGGCAGTAGGTGTAAAGAGGGAGAAAAGAGAACTTGGAAGCTATTGTTCTTACACCTCAGAATGATGACGAAACATCGAGGGGCCATCGTGTTGGTCGACGATGAGATTGCGGAGCTGGTAATATGGATGGCTGTGCTGGAGTAAACCTCCTTTTTTTTTTGTGTCTGGATGCTATATTTTGGCGAACTAAATAACTTAGTCCCTATTTCTGCTCCGCGCTTATGGAATTGAAGACTTGGGGCGATGGCGTCGACCTTTCATATTAAATCTTACTTTTCCTTATTACTAATAATTGTATATAGTTGCGGAACTACTGGTTTCCTGTGCTGCTCTTTTCCTGATATTGCACCTTGTACGGAGAATCTATATAAGACTAATGTCTTAATAAAGGCTTTGTGTGTGTGTGTAAATCCATTATATGCCTTTTATTATCTAATTATAAAACTTTGATATATGAAAATTAAAAAGAACAATCGTTTGATGTATATAGATGGCGTATTATAATAATGGAATGAATATAATGGATTATATAATGGAATGATTGTGTTTTCAGGTTGAAGAAGAACAACGCAGCCAAGGGTGTTTATATCGTAAAATAATACCAACTATCCATGCTTGTTCCATAGAGAGCCGAACAGGTGATCCCTTATTATGTTCTTTCTCTTCGGAAGAGAACGTTATACATATGGGACTTGCTGCTTTGGTTAATAAAAATGGTGAGTATTTATAATTTTGTTTTAAGGTTAGATACCTTTTAGGCAAAAAAATTGGTAGTTTTGACAATTAAACATCTTTATTGACATCTCGTCAATCTTTACACTCAAAGGGAGTTAATAGGGTAATAATAATGGTAGGAATGAAGAGAGATATTTACAATCGAAGTAGCTCTCTCCTAGGGCACGTCCGGATCAGGAGCTTAAAGCCGCCTTAAATCTAGACAGATCCCTGCCATTTGGGGAGTTCATGTTCGGAACGTGTTTGATGATAATGTCGAAGAATTTGTCGAGAAGAATCTTGTCTTCAGGCGTGAGTAGCCCGAGGAATAATTGGTAGTTAGTTGAATTAAATATGTTATTTTGTATTCTCGTGGTCGAATTAAAATAAGTCTCTTTTTCTGTCTTAGTCATGCCCCCTTTTTGTCCATCACCCTTCATTTTATTCCTTCCATGTTACACTCCAATGTATAGAGACCGTTTCCAAAAACTAGAATACTTAGGTTGGTGACAGTCATAACACGTTTTTGCAAGCTGAGAAGCGGCCACCTGGAAACTATGGTTTTGGCCTTTCTCCCGTTAAATTAGACGCTAAAACTTAGGTGACTTAGGGTCGGTGACAAAGCCATAACACCAGCTCTGACAAATTTAGAGTTGTCCACTTGAAGACGTTCACCATTGTGAAGATTCCATTTGATCCCATTTAGATCTCATGTAGATCTCATGAAACAAAGTCTGCACTTGACTGACGAAGGCTATTAGACTGAAACCATTGCCTCCATGGTGATTATTTGGAATTTTTTTAAAAGGTTAGATACCTTTTAGGCAAAAAAAAATAGTAGTTGGTTGAATTAAATTTGTTATTTTGTATTCTCCGTGGTCGAATTAAAGATGGTCTCTTTTCTATCTTCGTCATGCCCCCTTTTTTGTCCATCACCCTTCATTTTATTCCTTCCAGGTGGACGCTTCTGTTTTCCAAAACTGGTATTATGGCTTTGTTACTGACCTGAATCTGCTAGTGGGTAGAGACGGTCAATAAATGGTGTTTAGTTTTAGCGTCTATTTGGAAGGGAGCGGCAACCATTATTTTTATAGATCAATTTTCTTCCTTCAAAATATCCATCTATAGTTGTACATATCGTTTTTTTTAAATAGTATCCAGTATTTTCTTTCTTCTCCCATAACTCACGAAAGTCTGTATATATGGTTAAGAAGAGAGAAAGAGAGAAGATTACCTACAACTCATATATATACTGTAGTTGTAGGATTAAAACTCTTAAAATCACGATCATTAAAAACAACAATAAACATTAAGAGGAACCTCTTAATGTTTATTGTTGTTTTTAATGATCATATATATACTATTATATCAAAATAATTATTTCTCTCTCTATATACATATTTCCCATATAACTTAGTAAATTCGCATTTATTCCACTCTTTTCTTTCCACTCATATATATGCTGCATATCTAAGGATAACCTGTATATAGGACTAACGTCTTAATAAAACTTTTGATTGATTGAACAGGTTAAACTGTAGCCAGATGAACTAACGAGGTTAAACTGAAGTTAAAATGTGTCTGTCCACAGGATATTACAACGGAACCTTGAACGATAATCTCAGCTTCAAGATCAACATCTGCAATGGACTGGGCAATACCACGTGTGGCAACCATAGCGGCCATGCTGTCGGAGTTTGTATCACAGACCATAGAACCAACGAAACCTTTGTGGCTGGAGAAATTCCTGGAACTCTAATGTGAGTACACATCCTTCTTTTCTTGAACATTCGATCTATGCTGAAAATGCTGATGGTTTATATCTCTTTCCTTGAACATTCGATATATCCTGTAAATTTTGATTGGTTAGATCTCTTTCCTTGAACATTTGATATATCCTGAAAATACTGATTGGTTATATCTCTTCGCTTGAACACCCGATCTATCCTGAAAATTCTTATTGGCAAAATATCTTCCTTTGAACATTTGATATATCCTGAAAATGCTGATTGTTTATATATCTTTCCTTGAACATCCGATATATCCTGAAAATACTGATTAGTTATATCTCTTTCCTTGAACATTCGATCCACCCTGAAAATTCTGATTAGTTAGGTATCTTCCCTTGAACATTCGATATATCCTGAAAATTCTGATTGGTTATATATCTTCCCTTGAACATTCGATCTATCCTGAAAATTTCGATATCTCTTTCCTTGAACATTCGATATATCCTGTAAATACTGATTGGTTCTATCTCTTTCCTTGAACATTCGATCTATCCTGAAAATACTGATTAGTTATATCTCTTCCCAGGGTTATACCCGAAAACCAAGCGGGATTTAGAAAAGGAAGATCATGTATTGACCACATATTTACACTAACTACTTTAATCCAACTATCATTAAGAAAAAAGAGGGGGAAACTATATGTCTTTTTTGTCGATCTAAGGAAGGCATTTGATACTGTACCTCACTCAATACTTTGGAAAAAACTTTACAACCTAGGCATAAGTTACCAATTCATAAGCACGATCAGAAGTTACTACGAACAAGCAACTATAGCTATCAGATGGAAGGGATCATTTACGGAAAGTATTAAGATAAACTCGGGAGTCCTCTAGGGAGAACCACTTTCCCCACTGCTATTTATATTATTTATCACGGACTTAATCGAAATTTATAATAACTCAGACCTGCCGAGTGTAAAATTGCCAGAATTTGGAGATATCCATTTATTGCTGTACGCCGACGACATAGCAATTATAGGTGAGTCCAGGATGAATCTCCAAAAGAAGATCAAAATACTGAAAGAATATCTCGATGAGAACTTAATGACACTAAATGAGTCCAAGTCAAAGATTATGGTGTTCCGTAATGGAGGTAAACCCTCAAATAAGGATAGATGTTTCTGGAATGATAAACCCATAACAATAACTTCAAGATATACATACTTGGGATTCCCTCTGACACCAACAATAACAACTACTCACCCGGCAAATTACTTTAAAGGAAAAGCACTTACAGCAATTAACGCCACACACCCAATATTAATAAAATCAAAAGCAAAGTCAATAAATTTATCAACCAAACTCTTTGATACAATAGTGAGAGCTGTCCTGATGTATGCCGCTCCATTGTGGGCAACAGAGCATAAAGACTTATTGGATAGTATACAAGACATATTTATCCGTAGGTTCCTGAATCTGCCCAGATACACTCCAGGTTACCTAATCAGATTAGAAACCGGTCGTATCTCATTGAGTGTAACAGCCTTAAAATTAACCCTGAAGTATTGGCTGCGGGTGTTGAATATGAGCAGTGACAGATTGCCACGTATATGTTTTAATAGAACACGGGAAATGTCTAATGCTTCGGGCACACCCATCGGTTTCATTATAAAGCTCACCAATCTGCTTAACAATAATGGATCCCCTGCACTTGTTTCCTGTGATGACCCTGAAACGCTGAGGAGCGCGATTACAGGGCTCTTAAAAACAGCGGCAGACCAATCTATACAAAACGGCCTTACAAGAATGGATAAATCTAAGCTATACTCTCACTACAAAGACATTCACATATCTTTCATGACGGAGGGATACCTTTTAGGTGATTTTCCTTTCCCGGTTGTAAGACTACTCGCACAAGTTAGAATACTTTCAAGTTTTTTTTAGAGAAAACCACACCAAGATGCTCTGCGGTGAGGACCCGACTTGTACCTTCTGTAATTCAAAACTAAAAAATGAAATCACTCACTATATTTTTGATTGCCCTGCTCTGAAAGAAGAAAGAAGAACCCTTATGCTTAAAACTGGGCAACTCTGTGCTTCACTTCCATCAATAATTGACAATATGACCCAGAATAAGTATATTGCTACGGCGTTTTATGGTTTCCACAAGTCCATATCTCAGAAGAAGGCCAAGTGATACTTACTCCTCACTTTCTTACTGCTACTCTTTTTGTGTTGATTTCTTGCTTCCCTCTTTCTTCTTTCTTTTTTTTTTTCCTTTTCTTGTTTTTTTTTTCTTTTTCTTCTTACTCTGTATATATCGTTATTTCCCTTGTCTCACTGCTTTGTTCTTATGCATACCTCTGGTGAATCCTGTATAGGGTCAGTGACCCTAAATAAAGGCTTTTTTGTTGTTGTTTTTTTTGTTATATCTCTTCCCTTGAACATTCGATCTATCCTGAAAATTCTGATATCTCTTTCCTTGAACATTCGATATATCCTGTAAATACTGATTGGTTATATCTCTTTCCTTGAACATTCGATCAATCCTGAAAATACTGATTAGTTAGGTATCTTTCCTTGAACATTCGATCTATCCTGAAAATACTGATTAGCAATATATCTTTCCTTGAACATTCGATATATCCTGAAAATACTGATTGGTTATATCTCTTCCCTTGAACATTTGATCTATCCTGAAAATGCTGATTAGTTAGGTATCTTTCCTTGAACATTCGTTTCATCCTGAAAATACTGATTAGTTAGGTATCTTTCCTTGAACATTCGTTTCATCCTGAAAATACTGATTAGTTAGGTATCTTTCCTTGAACATTCGATCTATCCTGTAAATACTGATTAGCAATATATCTTTCCTTGAACATTCGATCTATCCTGAAAATACTGATTAGTTAGGTATTTTTCCTTGAACATTCGTTTCATCCTGAAAATGCTGATTGGCAAGATTTCAGGAAACTTTCATACACATGCAATCTTTCTATAATGATCTTATTTTTACAAAAATAAGCTTTTAAACCTTTTGAAAATCTTCAGAATATTGAGTTGTGTGTATGTGCAGATACGATGGTGATGTGGTGTACAAGTACCACACCAACAGAACTTGTTCCCATCGACCAGTACCTATTGAGACCATCCTCAGGATCAAGTGTGGCACAAGAAATGATAGTAAGACCTCTTCCTGAAAGATTATCCCAACTGCTAAACTATTTATTTGAGGGAATATCGGGATTAAAATAAAGATACAAGGTTATCCCAAAAGCTCGTAAACACTTGCAATACCAATATTATTCGCCGTTATGTATAATGTCTTTGTATTATGTATAAAGTAATTGCATTATGTATTCGCCGTAATAATATTATTCGCCAATGTGCACCTGGTTGGATATGCCTTTTTATTTTTAATATCAACACCTGACCCACTTATTTTTAAATAGTTTTTTCATATGATAATATGTAATATATATTGATTCTGATATATTCTGTGTGTATCTAGTGGTGCCCTCTATTACCCTGGTGGAACGGGATTGTGTCTATGAGTTCCAAATGACATCACCACTGGCTTGTCCCAATCGACCATCTTGTAGGAAGATTCCAACCAATGGAGAGAATATATTCTTCACTTTGGAGAATTTGATGGAAAGATTAGGTAGGAGGTTTCTACAGCTGTGTTGATCAGAATGGTAAACTTTCCTTCATGTGCAGATTACCGAAATAGAGCTCTACAATTCCATCATCAAGATGATTATATCACTTTGGATCCATGTGGATTTATCGAAGAGTACAATGCTGATTATCAATTGTGATTAAAGGTAAGTGAATATTTTTTTATATACATTTTTTGAGGTGTAGAATTCACTTAAAGCGCGCGAATAGTGTAAGCGGGATTCATTCAATAGGTGGAATTTTGACCGGAAAAATATGGGTTCGATTCCCATCCCTGAACACTATTATTTTTCCGTTTATCATTACTCTTCACAATTTATACTTTATCCCTAAGGATAAGAATAGTCATTATTTCTCCTTAAATAATGATAATTACAATTTTTCGTTCTGTAAAAAATAAACATTTGCGGTTAAACTTGTTAAACATCGTTCTATATTGCCGTATTATATTGTATTATATATGATAATATCTAAAGGGTCGCCTCTCCCGTCAAAATAGACGTCAAAACCAGACGCCATCTATTGACCGTCGCCGCAAACTAGCGGTCTCGGGTCAAAGCCACAACACCGCGGCCACGGTCAATAGATGGCGTCTGGTATTGACGTCTATTTTGACGGTAGTGGCGACCCTTGTCTCTTAAGATCAATATCAAACAATAGAAAAATATTGATCTATAAAAATAGAAAGTATATCTGGATTTAAATAATTAATTGTTAAAATAGTATGTACTTGTAGAGCTTTGTAATCGATCCGAATTTTCAGAATTATCAATAGTTCATGCTTTTAGTTTCAACGTCTTTTTATACACTCATGGACAAAACTAGTACTAGAGGTGTAGAGTTCACACAAAGTGAATAGTGTGTTGTTGTTGTTTCTTATCCCCTTGTGTAAAGATTACACCAATTTCACGAGTTCATGATCTCATGGAATGGGGTATAGGGGTGCAGCTTTCGTTGATCATGGCACCATGATCCAGGCACACTTTGGTGAAAGTCTGACTTTGCCTGTAGTTTGAGACTGTTCTTAACGTGGAATCCTTTGCTGCCGACTCTAACATGAGTACAGACGCAGCTCATTCGTATCCCTGGAGAGGAACCCTTGCTGAGGTCCATCAACTGGGTCAGTTGAAGTCTTAAAGAGGGAGTGTCCCTTCTGGTTACAGAATCAAGTCTACCAGAACAAGACTTGATACGATCGTGTAGAGGGCTTACTCTGAATAGTGTACACGGGACTAATACACCAGAAGGAATGTATATAATACATCACAGCTATATCCATTCAATAGGTGTATGTAATCTATAAAAAGAGAAAGTACATCTGAATTTAATTAATTGTAGATTTGTCACCGATCCGAATTTTCAGAAATTATCAATAGTTTTTAGTTTCAACGTCTTTTTATACACTCATCGACAAAACTTGTACTTATTCAGAAATAACTATAAGAAAATCCAGTGACCTTTATTGACACACGAGATAACCAGGTGTGAATTAAATTACCTCTATCTCCTTAAAAAAAAAAAAAAAAGATAACCAGCGGCAGCAAAGACTTTCCTTCTCCTTAAATTTTGTCAATAAGTGTAAATTGTTCATTTTTAAATGAATTCTTGTAATAACCTATAGAAAGATAGATCTGAACTTTGACGTTTTGTTTCTTACCATTTAAAGGGCCAAACAATTTTTTTTAGAATATATTGAAAAGAGATATAAGTATATTAAATTATTGTTACCACCCCCCTGGTACACCCCCATTCCTAACAAATCTTCTTTCCACACCCTTACTAGGGAAGAACAAACGGCGATTTCAAGATTACAAACAGGACATCTTAGAATGCTCAAATTTAATGGAAAAATCAAAACATTCCTGAAATGCCCCAAATACGATTCTCAGCCTGCCAGTCCTGAACATCTATTAAATTGTATCAAATCCTCCAAAAAATACCTCTTGGAAAACCCCAGGACTATAAAAGCTTCTTCTTCTTTCTTATCTCCACTCAATCATATTAGGGTATCAAAGTTTTAAAGCTTGAGATTATGACTGGGTGAAGTAAAATGCATCTGCCTTTGTCATTAAGACTGGGAGCACTACTCAGTGGCAGGCCGACTTAGCTCCAAAATAAATGGCCGCCTCTGAAATGAGGAACAGACGCCATGTGGAGGCACTTCTAACATGGAGTACAGACTCATCCTGTATCCCTGGATTAGGATTCCTTACAGGGTACTATCAGCTGGGCCAGCTGAGCCCAGGTTTTTTAGTGAGCTTGTTACTGCTCCCCCTCCTCCTTTTTCATCCGGGTTTGGGACCGGCAAAGGCGAAGTTACTATAAAAGTTGAGACAATGGAATCTAATGGAGATTGTTTAAACGACTCGAGAAATAAGCAACAACAACAACAAATTTTTGCTGGGGTGAAAGTGGAGAGGTGAAGATAGAGTTAAATAAGCAAAACCAGGAAAAACGGAAAAGTCAGAAAATTCATTGACAATTTCTGGAAAAGATCCTACGATACCATCAAAATGCTGTCATAGAAAAGAACCTAGGACGAAGATTACTACCAGCATAGGTTGAGAAAAAATATGGTTGCATTTTTAAAGAACCTCGTTAATATTTCCTGTTTATAAATAGTATAAAAATGTGTTTATTTGTTCTCTGTTTTCACTTTTCTCTCTTTTTCTGCATGTTAATATCATGACTATTCTTACTTGTAGATATATATGTATAGACAAATGTAAAGGTATTCTATATACAGTTACGAGCGTCATCATCTCTGTCACCGTTTGCTTTTTTTTTTTGGAATGGCGCTCTCCTATTGGTTGGCTACGATCACGCCACCACAACGCGAGACACTTTGTTTTTGACTTTGCCCCCCCTCCCCCCCACTCGCTTTTTGGTTTTTGTAACTATTGTGTTGGAGACCAGTAAGAGACGCCTACGGAAGCCAACAGTACATAAACAGATAAAGCACATAGGCTATAGTTATTAACTAATATATGCATTTATTTAAGGCGCCAATTTATAATTGTAACAAATAGTATTTGAATCAAAACATTCAATCGGGTAAAACACGGGCGTTGCCCGGGTCATACGGCTAGTACATGTATATCGGCGTATGTGTCCTTAAGGGAAACATAGCGCTTTTAATAAACGCTAAAATAGTTTCGAATTTTCATAACAGATGGCGCGCTAGTGCATCATAAAATAAAAATGTGTTTACAGATAGATTTGGAGAGATAAAAATTTGGTCACATTTTTGAAGTACCTTTTTAATATTTCCAGTTTATAGTTGGTATAAAAATCTGTTTATTATAGAAAGACTTGGAGAGATAAAAAAATAAGCTGTATTTTTAAAGAACCATGTTAATAAAACCTGTTTATAAATGGTATAAAAATGTGTTTATAGATAAATTTGGAGAGATATAAAAATTAGCTTTTTCTTTTTTATCTCCACTCAATCATATTAAGGTATCAAGTTTGTAAAGCTTGAGACTTTTGATGGTGTTTTATCAGCTAAAATTAGCTGTAATTTTAAAGTATTTTGTTAATAAATCCTGTTTATAAATGTTATAAAAATGTATTTACAGATAAATTTGGAGGGATATAAATTAACTTCCTTTTTCTTATCTCCACTCAATCATATTAAGGTATCAATTTTGTAAAGCTTGAGACTTTTGATGGTGTTTTATTAGAAAAATTAGCTGTATTTTTATAGTACCTTGTTAATAAATCCTGTTTATAAATGGTATAAAAATGTATTTACAGATAAATTTGGAGGGATATAAATTAACTTCCTTTTTCTTATCTCCACTTAATCATATAAAGGTATCAAGTTTGTAAAGCTTGAGACTTTTGATGGTGTTTTATCAGCTAAAATTAGCTGTAATTTTAAAGTATTTTGTTAATAAATCCTGTTTATAAATGTTAAAAAAATGTATTTACAGATAAATTTGGAGGGATATAAATTAACTTCCTTTTTCTTATCTCCACTTAATCATATTAAGGTATCAAGTTTGTAAAGCTTGAGACTTTTGATGGTGTTTTATTAGCTAAAATTAGCTGTAATTTTAAAGTATTTTGTTAATAAATCCTGTTTATAAATGTTATAAAAATGTATTTACAGATAAATTTGGAGGGATATAAATTAACTTCCTTTTTCTTATCTCCACTCAATCATATTAAGGTATCAAGTTTGTAAAGCTTGAGACTTTTGATGGTGTTTTATTAGATAAAATTAGCTGTATTTTTATAGTACCTTGTTAATAAATCCTGTTTATAAATGGTATAAAAATGTATTTACAGATAAATTTGGAGGGATATAAATTAACTTCCTTTTTCTTATCTCCACTCAATCATATTAAGGTATCAAGTTTGTAAAGCTTGTGACTTTTGATGGTGTTTTATTAGATAAAATTAGCTGTATTTTTATAGCACCTTGTTAATAAATCCTGTTTATAAATGGTATAAAAAGTGTTTACAGATAGATTTGGAGAGATAAAAATTTGCTTACATTTTTAAAGTACCTTGTTCATAATTCCTGTTTATAAATGGTATAAAAAGTGTTTACAGATAGATTTGGAGAGATAAAAATTTGCTTACATTTTTAAAGTACCTTGTTCATAATTCCTGTTTATAAATGGTATAAAAAGTGTTTACAGATAGATTTGGAGAGTTAAAAATTTGCTTACATTTTTAAAGTACCTTGTTCATAATTCCTGTTTATAAATGGTATAAAAAGTGTTTACAGATAGATATGGAGAGATAAAAATTTGCTTACATTTTTAAAGTACCTTGTTCATAATTCCTGTTTATAAATGTTTTAAAAATGTGTTTACAGATAAATTTGGAGGGATATAAAAAATCAGCTTCTTCTTCTTTCTTATCTCCACTCAATCATATTATATATATCAATATATATCATATATATCAATTTTGTAAAGCTTGAGACTTTTGATGGTGTTTTATTATCTAAAATTAGCTGTATTTTTATAGTACCTTGTTAATAAATCCTGTTTATAAATGGTATAAAAATGTGTTTACAGATAAATCTGGAGGGCTAAAAAATTATGGTCGAGTGTCAAACATTACATGGGATTGGCACGAGGGCATCAGTATGACAATGCAAGGACAACCAGTACCAAGTTGTAATCAAACACAAGTCGTTGCAATATTCACTTGCGACATCATGTGTAAGTTTTCAGCCAATTTTCTTCCTAATATTAAATCTGATCGTCTTTCTACAGATCCTGAGGATTACTCTGTTCATTTGTCCAAGACCAGTAAATGCAATGCCTACTACACAATTGGAACAATGGATGCCTGTCCTTATTATGGACGCGTATATGATTGTTCGGATGGTGGTAAGTTTGTAGAATCTTTTAAATTTGTAATGATATTCATTGAAAAGTCAATTATACACTTAATTCTATATAGTAATTGTCAAAGAGAGAGAATATCAAGAAAAAAAAAAGATTATAGATAATACCTGTAAGATAACTGATCTCAGTCGCGCTCCCTTCGATGCGTTGCAAAGCGTCTATCGTTGGGGCCGACAGCACGTTGGTGGGCCCGGTTGGCTTTTACCGGTTGATCGGGTTCTCCGGCAATTTTATTTTGAAAAAATTAGGGTGCTCAAAGCAGGCTGGTGCCTGGATATTGGTGCATGGTGTAAGATAACAAAATATAAAATGTGAAAAAATAGCACAAAAGTAAATTTGTATTTGGATCAGTTAGATAAATTAAGAAAAAGGCATTTCCTTATCGTGCAACTGAAATTAAAAATCAACGATTAGTTGATATTTATTCCGATAGATGGCGCAAGCCATCAGCAACTTTCAGTGGCACCATCAGGAGACGCCTTTTTTCATAATTTATGCACCTTATCCCAGTACCTTTTTTCTTAAAATATAAAATGTTTAACGATATTCATTAAAAATCCATTACCAACTTACTTGAGGTAATCCGGATTCCTGGAGCGTGAGTTCATTGTATAAACTTAATTCTCTACTACTTGTCAAAGAAAGAAAACGACAAGAAAAAATAATTATAATACATACTATACATATTTCACTATTGAAAACTAGGACCATAAAATGCACCTTATGCAACGGTGAATTTACACTCGATTTTCCACACTACATGTTCTACTGCACGGCAATGGAAGAAGAAAGAGAAATTCTTCGTGAAGAGACCGGCTATAAAAGCAATTCGCCTTATGTTTTAATGGCAAAAGTCGTAAAATCCAGACCCTTTGCACTCCCTTTTTATAAATACTGGAAATCAGCCCAATCAAAATGTTTAGCACAGACACCGGATCCAACTCGATAATTGGTCGAGGTCAATACCCAATATTTGTATATAACTATGATGCTAATCTGTTATTTATTTATTTTGTCCTACCGGGAGAATCCTGTATGGCACGTGTGCCCAATAAAGGCTATTGTTGTTATAATACATACTATAAAGATAAAACCTACAAGATAACAAAATATGTTTATAGATATTCATTTAAAGCAAGCATGTCAAACTCGCGGCCCCCATTGAATATGTCATAGTGTATAAGCAGGGAAAAAATCTTTATTCTGTATCTTGTTTGTCAAAAATATAATTGAATGGAATTAAAGGCAAATTTTTCCAAATTAAGTGGCAAAATAAAGGGGGGAAAGGATTTCCTGATTATTGACAATAATTATAATTTCTGTGGGGTCGATGGAAAAATGGTCTAAACCGTTGGGTTTCGACCGCTATGACCCGGGTTCGATTCCTACATTGGGCACTTTTTTCTGATAAAAAAAAAAATGCTTCAATGGCCCCTGCTTCTTGCAAATGTCCAAACCCACCAAGTAACCAAATGGGGCTATGGCACATTTGTAAGTGCAAAGTCGAACTGCTTTTCACATGTGTAGACATGTGGCGCATGATAATTGACATCCTAGAAGCAATGGCCACCCAGACCTTTCGTTCCATAAACCAGCATGCAAAGCATGCCCTCTGCTGCTTACCTAGGCCACCGTACCAAAGGAATGATGCATTCTCCATGCACCGAGCGACCATTGTTTGGCCCCTCGCCCCCGTCATTATGGTCTGGCTCCATGGGGATGACCAATCAACGCACAGGCGTTTCCTGATAATTGACAATAATTATAATTGCTGTCGGGGTCGGTAGAAGGATGGTCTAAACCATTGGTTTTCGACCGCAACAACCCGGAATCGAATCCCGCCTTGGGCACTTTTTTCTAATTAAAAAAAAAAAAAAATGCTTCAATGCCTCCCTGATTCTTACCTGATTGAAGTCCAACCCTGGAACAAAGCTCTGTTACATTTGTAAGTAAAAAAATGAAACTGCTTTACACATGTGTACCAAAAGAGGCAACTTCTATTTAAATTAATCTATATTTATATTGTATGTTTCACTCCTTTGTCTCACTGCTTTGTTCTTATGCATACCTCTGGTGAATCCTGTATAGGGTCAGTGACCCTAAATAAAGGCTTTTTGTTGTTGTTATATTGTATGTTTCACAGAATCTTTAACTTAACCAATTGTATATTTTTCAGGAATGGAGGTGTTTAAGAGATATAAAAACCCAATCGTTTACGTTGGTGACTCCCTTTTTGTTTTAAACATATGCCATGATTACATCTACATTAAAAAGTAAGTAAATATTTATAACCTATGACAGAGATCGGTAAACTGCGGCTTTACATTATGTGAAGTTGCGGCTCTTTATATAGTTCCATATGTATATATTATTTATGCAAGTACTATTGTTGGCAAGATAAAATGTTTTGGCTCTTTGAAATTTGGTAAATTGTAATTTTAAATTCTTCTGATTCAAAAGTTTGCCGATCCCCGACCTATTTAAAAATGGAGCCTCTTTCTTTTTAATGAAAGGCATAAAAAGTACTTAATAATTGCATTAAAACATCATCTGAGCTTCTCAATATAAAACGTTTATAAAATGAAAAGATTTAAAAGCACGAATGTGTTTCATTTATTTATTTATTTAATTCAACACACAAACGCGATATCCCGGCTAGGGATAATTGCGTCGATTTACATTTTTTAAACAGAAACAGTTATAAAAATTTTACAAAAAAAGTAATCGAAATAAAAAGAGAAAAAAAATATATATATATTAGGAACCTGAACCTTTCAGGTTTGAAAGAAAATCATGAATATATTTACAAAAATAATTAAACTTATTATTATTCTCTCTGCTATTTACAAATTGATATAGATCTACAACATTATTTATTGTCTGTTGTCTAGCAGTGAAGAAGAGTGGACATTCCAGCAGTAGGTGTCTCGAGTCCTGGAATTCGTTGCCACAATGACAGCTAGAGTCTTCACTCGCGCCAATTTTTGATAAAAAAAATCCCTTAAAATTTCCATGGTTCGTTATAAATTGTGAATTATAATAGTTTGGTCGAAAATATTTCGGAATTGCATAAGGAAAGAAACTTTGAAATGTTTGATTAGTATTCTTTTTCAGTAAATTAATCCTTGATATAATGAAATCTTTGAGTATACCTGGAATATACAAATCATAAAATTGTTTATCTTCTGTTGATAAATTATTCAACTCATAACCTATAATTCTAGATTCCATATAATCAGTGATCAAAGGAATATTGGCTAAGGTGTGAACACAGTTATAACTGGTTGTTTTATATGTTTGGGTACACCATAGCAGAATTTGATATTGCATTGAGTTCAGTTTGTACTTATATTTTTTGCTAATAAATTGAAACCATATTTCTGTTCCGTAAGTTAACGTTGGTCTTATTATAGATTTATAAAGTGTAAGCCTTTTTTGGGTGCTAAGACCCCAAGATTTCCCACATATTGAAAAAAGAAGGTTTTTCAATCTTTGGGTTTTGTTTAGTATAATGTTAAGGTGAGGGCCAAAATTCAATTTGGTTTTCCATCTATGATTCGCAATCGTAATTCCAAGAATTTTAATTTCTTCTACGGGCATAATAATATTGTCTCTAAAATTAATTGAAATTTTGTCTTTATTGTGCAAGTGTAAAATACTAGTTTTATCAAGATTGATATTCAGCTTATTATCATTACACCATTGATCTATCTTTTCCAAATTAAACTCAATCGACTTTTTTAGATTTGCTAACCCATTATTCCAACATATAATAGTTACATCATCAGCATAGCAAATGATTTCAGAGTTTGGTGATTGCAAATTAGTTAGCAGATCATTTAAATATATCAGCCATAACAACGGAGACAATGGTCCACCCTGAGGACAGCCCTTTGTTAATATCTTTGAAACTTTCAGATTATTATACTTGAAAATCGTTTTTCTATTTCTCAAAAAAGAACGTAAAATTGTGATCAATTCAACTGGTAAATTGTCTTCGTCTAATTTTTTAAACAAGGCTGGCCACCATGTATTATCAAACGCTCCTTGTATATCAATTGCAATCAGCGTAACTAGTTGTTTTATACACAATACAAACTTCAACTGTCCTTACTGCGATGAAAAAATATATTGAGAGGGCTTGGCTCATCAGTGGTGAACCCTCCCAGCGGTTTCGGTGGATTAAATTAGCGAAACCGCTGGGAGGGTTCACCACTGATGAGCCAAGCCCTCCCAATATATTTTTTTCATCGCAGTAAGGACAGTTGAAGTTTGTATTATGTATAAAATAAACATTCGTGCTTTTAAATCCTTTCATTTTATATGTATAGATGGCGCGTTATTGATTTGTGATAAAACGTTTAGATTGAATTAGTGAATAAGTCCCAACACAACATCTTTAACTAATTCAGATAACAACCTCTATGTCATGATTTTTAGATCATCAGTATAGAGGTGGCTACAATTTCATATCATTCTGATGAAGGAATTACGAAATTGGTCTAAAAATATGCAAAAATGTATTTTTATGTTTTGAAAATAGAGCAATCCATAAATAAATCTTTAAATAAAAAGGCATATATTGGATCAAAATATCATTCATTTTACCAATATTTCAGTTGGCTGAACGCCAACCTTTATCAAGGTATTATAACATATTAACATATAAAATGTTATAATACCTTGATAAAGGTTGGCGTTGAGCCAACTGAAATATTGGTAAAATCAAAAGAAACATTTGCGGTATAATTGTCGAACTTCGTTCTATAATATATATACAAGGTCTATTAGTATGAAACGCGAAAATGGGCGCCAGAGGCCTCTGTGCAACTTTATTTGAGCCGACGGTGGCGCTGTTGTAGGCGTTTTGTTCTTTGACTCACGTGGCATCAGCATGCGTGAAGTTTTAGAAAAATTCAAATCTTGAAAATTTTCTGGAGCCCGTGGAAAATGGCGATTTCCGAGCCAAAAAGTGCCCATTTGCGGGAAGTTTTGTTGTTCGCCTTCAACTGGAAGAAAAGTGCCACTGAAGCCCACCAAATGCTCGAGGAAGTTTACAGCGACCACGCTCTGAGCAAATCGCAGTGTTACAGGTGGTTTAAAAAATTCAAAAGTGGCGATTTTGAACTTGATAATGAACCACATGGAAAACCGCCCCAAAAGTTCGAGGACGCTGAACTGCAAGCTTTGTTGGATGAGGACAGTAACCAAATGCAGGAGAAACTCGCAAAACAGCTCCAGGTGTCTCAAGGTGCTGTTTCTCTACGTTTAAATAGCCTCGGAATGACCCAAAAGCTTTCCAGATGGGTCCCCCACGAGTTGAGCGAAAGGCAGCAATAACGGCGTCTGGTAACCTGTGAAGGGCTGCTCGCCAGGCATGAAAAGAAGTCATTTTTGCACCGAATCGTAACTTCTGATTAGAAATGGATCCACTTCAGCAATCCTACGCGCCAAAAGTCGTGGGGCCTGCCCAGCCAATTTCCAAAACAGACGCCTAGGCCCAATCGCTTCGGAAAAAAGGCAATGCTTTGCATATGGTGGGACCAGACCGGCATAGTATATTTCGAGCTCCTGAAACCTGGCAAAATGGTCAGTACTAGTCGCTACGAACAACAAATGCACAGTTTGAGAGAAGCGTTGAATGAAAAAAGACCGGAATGGCGTGAAAAGCACAACAACCTGATACTGCAGCATGACAACGCTCCAGGCCACAACGCTACGGTGGTCAAAAACACCATAAAAGACTTGGGCTGGGAACTCTAACCCCACCCGCCGTACTCACCAGACTTAGCGTCGTCGAACTACCACCTTTTCACATCTTTAGGACACGCCCTAAAAAAACAGGAATTTTCGAACTCAGACATACTCCGAAAATGACTTGTTGACTGGTTCGACTCAAAAGGAATAGAAATTTTCAGACAAGGAATTCGAAAATTGCCTGAAAAGTGGTCCGAGTGTATAGCTAATCAGGGCAGTTACTTTGAATAAAAAATCTTTTGTTGTATGGAATTGGTGAACTTTTGAATTCACTGAAAATTTTCGCGTTTCATACTAATAGACCTGGTATACATCAATACCTCGCTTTGCGTCGTTTCGTTTTGCGTTTTTTTCGAAGTTGCGTCGCTGCTTAATTTTTACTGATTTTCACTGTGCGTCGTTAGATTTTCGAAGTTGCGTTTTTTTGGATTCGAGTCATTAATTTTTTTTGATTTTTTTTCCCTAAAATATGGCAACACCTTTGTTTTTGATTGCGCCTTCACATATTTTCACTTTGCGTCGTTTCAATTTGCGTCGTGTTTTTTTGGAACGTAACCCCGACGCAAAGCGAGGTATGGGTGTATATATACAGTGGATTAGAAACTATTTTGCTTAAACTTTCATTGTGTTTTCCAGACGCGATACACATGAAGAGAAGGCAAAACTCTCCCCATCAAATGCCAAAGTGATTCATCGACCAGAAGGCGACGTTATATTGGAATACTACAGTACCGATTCCTCCATAAGTCCACCTGTCATTAGGATCAACTTCATATGCTATACGAACACAGATATTTTCGGAACACGAGAATTTGTCACCAAGAATCCTGAAGGAACATATATTTTCAATTGGAGAAGTAGTTATATCTGTTCATTTATATATTACAAATTTTCTCATCACCTGACTCTGGATCCTCAAGATGGAAGCGTCTATGATTTATCAAGGTAAGATATATTGTACAGTACCTACTGCCTGATACCATCTACCTAAACTGTGGCACAGGCCCTGCAGACATATTTTACAGTACTCAGATTTACTCCATATACGTTTATAAAACATTAATTCAAGATATACTCATTAAACTTTAAAAAAGTTAAAATGGTTAGAGTTCTTTGATCACAATAATGAGCAGCAACAAGTCTCCAAGGATAAGTGTCTTCAAACGGAAGCGTTTGTAATAAAAGAAGACACTTATCCTTGAAGACACTTGAATCAACAACAAGTCTCCAAGGATAAGTGTCTTCAAGGGTAAGTATCTTCTTTTATTACCAACGCTTCCGTTTGAAGACACTTATCTTTAGAGTATTGTTGTTAATTCAGGTGTCTTCAAGGATAAGTAGTGTCTTCTTTTATTACCAACGCTTCCGTTTGAAGACACTTATCTTTAGAGTATTGTTGTTAATTCAAGTGTCTTCAAGGATAAGTATCTTCTTTTATTACCAACGCTTCGGTTTGAAGACGCTTATCCTTGAAGACACTTGAATCAACAATAAGTCTCCAAGGATAAGTGTCTTCAAAAGGAAACGTTGGTAATAAAAGAAGACACTTATCCTTGAAGACACTTGAATCAACAACAAGTCTCCAAGGATAAGTGTCTTTAAGGATAAGTATCTTCTTTTATTACCAACGCTTCCGTTTGAAGACACTTATCTTTAGAGTATTGTTGTTAATTCAAGTGTCTTCAAGGATAAGTATCTTCTTTTATTACCAACGCTTCGGTTTGAAGACGCTTATCCTTGAAGACACTTGAATCAACAATAAGTCTCCAAGGATAAGTGTCTTCAAAAGGAAACGTTGGTAATAAAAGAAGACACTTATCCTTGAAGACACTTGAATCAACAACAAGTCTCCAAGGATAAGTGTCTTTAAGGATAAGTATCTTCTTTTATTACCAACGCTTCTGCTTGAAGACACTTATCTTTAGAGTATTGTTGTTAATTCAGGTGTCTTCAAGGATAAGTATCTTCTTTTATTACCAACGATTCCGTTTGAAGACACTTATATTTAGAGTATTTTTGTAATTCAAGTGTCTTCAAGGACAAGTATCCTCTTTTATTACCAACGCTTCCGTTTGAAGACACTTATCTTTAGAGTATTGTTGTTAATTCAAGTGTCTTCAAGGATAAGTATCTTCTTTTATTACCAACGCTTCGGTTTGAAGACGCTTATCCTTGAAGACACTTGAATCAACAACAAGTCTCCAAGGATAAGTGTCTTCAAAAGGAAACGTTGGTAATAAAAGAAGACACTTATCCTTGAAGACACTTGAATCAACAACAAGTCTCCAAGGATAAGTGTCTTCAAGGATAAGTGTCTTCTTTTATTACCAACGCTTCCGTTTGAAGACACTTATCTTTAGAGTATTGTTGTTAATTCAAGTGTCTTCAAGGATAGTGTCTTCTTTTATCATCAACGCTTCCGTTTGAAGACGCTTATCCTTGAAGACACTTGAATCAAGTCTCCAAGGATAAGTGTCTTCAATAGGAAGCGTTAGTAATAAAAGAAGACGCTTATCCTTGAAGCCTTGTTATTGATTATGTTTAAAAAATAGTTTATTAGGTAAACCCCTGTCTCTCCATTTTTTTTTCAAAGTGGAAAAATCTTTCGTTTCGCTTGAAATAAACATGGCTTAAAAGCTTTCCAACTTGAAAAGAGCGAAATTTTTTCATGAGTATTATTATTATCCATCCTTGCTGTCCTTGAATATCATCCCCCTGAATATTTATGTTAATAAACTCATGCAGCATATGAATTTTCTATTATTTGCATCAATTCTTTTTTTTTTCAATGAGTAGTCTTGATTTACTATATATTTACTATGATATAAAAAAGATCAACTGGCCGAAGTATCTTTAATTTAAAGAACTATGAATACCAGCCAGGCAGCCTCTAACTTTATGATAGTCTTGATTTCATTTGTATATAAATTCACCAAATAAAATAGAGTAGAACCTCTCTTTAAAAGACACCAAGTTGCAGAGCCAAATTGTCTTTAAGTATTATTGCATTGAAATATTTTTTCTTTTATATCTATAATGAACCTCTTGGAAATTAAACTGGCGAAATCGCTTGGAGGGTTCACCACTAATGAGCCAGGCCCTCACATTAATTTTATCATTACAATGGAGGAGCTCTGAACATCAGAAATAGACAGCATCAAACAACACTAACAAGATTCAGAACAGGCCATTTCAAGCCATTGAAGTTAGAAAATAATAACAATATCTACCCCACTTGCCCAAAATGTAGCTTGGCACCTGCAGCTCCAGAAAACATTTTCGCTTGCATTAGATGCACTAAACAGGTCCTTTTGGGAGAGGCCGTTGCTTTTCATAAAACAGCTCGAGGAGCATGAACAATGGAATTCGTGTAATCTTTACACAAGGGGATAAGAAATAACAACAACATCATTGAAATAAATGATTAGAAAATGGTTTTATTTTGAACAGATTCATACACGTCCAAAATAGTTTAAATTTATGGTAATAGATGTGTGCTAATGCATCACGTTAAAAATGGTAATATATTGACAATAGAAAGTGTCCTTTGTAGACAGTTGTCCTATAGCAGTTGTCCTATAGAGATTCTACTGTAATTTCTTTATTTCACATAAAGATAGAGGCTGCCTGGCCGGCTTTCATAATTCTTGAAAATAAAGATACTCCGGCCAGTAAATCGCTTTGCCAAATGTTTTAATTTTTGTTCGCTCCTGACGAGGACAAAAGATTTTTGTCGAAACGTTGAGACAATAAAAAAGATTTACTGACAGAAGTATCTTTATTTTCAAGAATTGTTTATTAATTTTTCTTTCTTATCTCAACACAATCATATTATGGTATCAAGCCTGTAGAACGTGGCAACCATCTTGATTGGGTGAAGTAGAATGCATCTACCTTTGTCATTAAGATTGGGAGCACTACTCAGTAGCAGGCCGACTTAGCTCCATTATGAAATGGCCACCTCTCTCATAAGGAACAGACGCCATTTATTTATTTCTTCTTCTTTCTTATCTCCACACTGGGTGAAGTAGAATGCATCTGCTTTTGTCATTAAGACTGGGAGCACTACTCAGTGGCAGGCCGACTTAGCTCCAAAATAAATGGCCACCTCTCACATGAGGAACAGATGCCATGTGCAGCCGCTCCTAACATGGAGTACAAACTCATCCTGTATCCCTGGATTATGAGTCCTAACAGGGTACTATTAGCCAGGCCAGCTGAACCCAGGTTTTTTAATGAGCTTGTTACTGCTCCCCCTACTCCTTTTTCATCCGGACTTGGGACCGGCAAGGGCGGATTTATTAATTTATTTAAATGTTGATAATGGATGTGTTTTGTTTTTCCAGGACTAGATTCCAGCATGACCTGCAACTTGAAGAAAACAAATTTCTCGTCTGGGCTCTAGAGAGAATCGTTAGCATCAAAGAATGCTCTCCTTTGGCAGCTGCTTGTATTCTTTCACATGATCCAGTCAAAAATGTGAGTATATTTTACCATATTAAATTCTTCCAATAGAGGTCTTCTTCTTTCTTATCTCCACACTGGGTAAATTAGAATGCGTCTGTCTTTGTCATTAAGACTGGGAGCACTATTCAGTGGCAGGCCGACTTATCTCCAAAAGAAATGGCCACCTCTGACATGAGGAACAGATGCCATGTGCAGCCGCTCCTAACAAGGAGTACAAACGCTGCTTATCCAGTACCCCTGGAACCTTGATTTTATTTATCTAGATTTATTCTTTTGTTTGATGATGGTAACAATGATGTTACCGAAACGTCACATACTATTAAATTATTTGGATTAGAGAGAGAGAGGTCTTATTACCTTGTAACTATTAATATATTCAAAATGAGTCAATTACAACTAGATAGTTATGTTTATCACCTATACAACCAAATACATTTAAAATATAAGTCAGATTAAAAGTTCGATATATTAACATTCTCTTTCATTATATATTTTTTTGCTTATCCATAGTACACGTGGTGGTGCCTGGATCATGGTGCCATGATCAACGAAAGCTGCACCCCTACACCCCATTCCATGAAACAGCTCGAGGATGCATGAATTCATCTAATCTTTACACAAGGGGATAAGAAACAATAACACACGTGGTGGTGTTTTGTCCATCAATAAAAAAGCCTTGGTCATTGATGAGGTCCTTAAGCTGTTCTCCCTTTGAGTCTAGAGTATCCACATGTTAGACTTTTTGCAAAATTACGAATATTTTCTCACAATAAGTATCTTTTTATTTTATTTTAAAACTGCTAGCTTTCAAGCGTAAATCGCTCTTCAACGCGTTTGTTTTTGTAAATATTTCTAATGGGATAAAGTCGATATTATAGTAAGCCCGTTGAAGAACGATTTACGCTTGAAACCTAGCAGTTTTTAAATAAAAAATATACTTATTGTGAGAATATATTTGTAATTTTACAACTTTTTTCAAAATTTTATCATGAATAGACTTTTTACATTAAAATCACCGAGAAGCCTATACTGCCTATTCCTTCCAAAGTTGCTATGTCTATTGGGGTGTAGGTCTGGGTGGTAGAAATTTATTATTTTTAATGTTTTGGTTATTTAGAAAGATTCTAATGACTTGAAATTCGGTAGTCTTATCTCTGATGGTGTCTATGTTAATTTCTTCATATTTTATGGTTTTGTTTTTTTATTATTAGTACACGTGGTACAGGCCATGATAATCATGATGGGTAGAAGTAGACGACTGCTTGTACTGTAAGTGTACCATATGTCTACACATTTGAAAAACATATTCTTTTATCTGAATCATTTCTTTTATAATCTATATTGTTACCTTGTGTGTTACCTGATGTAGATTTGCTCCTGGTTGTTCGAGGACTAACCTAATCTGTTGTACAGGTCACGACAGGGACAACAATAGGGAACCAACGCCATACTGCCATTCAGTTCACCTCAAGAAATAAATTGAACACATATCTTGATGGAGGAGAACGATGTTTTGAGAATGATCATAAGACAACCTACAACACCAAAATCCATATGCGTTGTCTAAAATCGGTAAAAAACATTTTAAAATAACAATCTTATATCTTGAAAAAATAGTAAAAATGTGATAATGTACTGGGATAAGGTGCATAAATTAAGAAAAAGGCATCTCCTTATCGTTCAACTGAAAGTTGCTGATGGCTTGCGCCAAGAATGGGTATTTGGCCAATTCTGGAATAATTAAAAATCAACGAGAATAGTTGATATTTATTCCGATAGATGGCGAAAACCATCAGCAAGTTTCAGTTGCACGATAAGGAGATGCCTTTTTCTTATATCTTATCTCAAGTTATCTCTTATGTTTTCAAATACTAATCAATATTAGGAAATTTTATGTGAAAAAATATTTTTTATTTATATAATTATATTTTTGTAACAAGTTAAATCAACGTTTAGTTGATTTTTGTTCCATTAGATGGCGCTCTCCATCTAAAATGTTAATGTAAGTGGTAGGAAATGCCAAATTTGTGTTATAATATCAACACCTGACATAAGTTGTAGTAAGAAAAAGGCATATCCTTATCGTGCAATTGAAAGTTGCTGATGGCTTGCGCCATCTTTTGGAATAAATATCAACTATTCTCGTTGATTTTTAATTATTCCAGAATTGGCCAAATACCCATTCTAGTGAGGGCCCTCATGAGGGCCAAAAGCCTGAAACGCGTCCGTGGTTAGCTTTTCTTGATTAATCAAGAATGGGTATTTGGCCAATTCTGGAATAATTAAAAATCAACGAGAATAGTTGATTCTTAGTATATCTTAAGATGTGAAAGTATTTATTGATGACGTCAGTACGATTAGTCAACAATTATTGACAAACCCCAACAAAGCTATCTACAGTTAGAGAGAGATATTTATAACCCAGGTTCCCCTGGAGTGCCAACTACCCGGGGAGTCCAGCTTACTAGTATGGACCAGTGTTGAGCGCTTTTACTCGTGTCCTGTTTTGATTGCTGAGTTGAACCAGTTGACCAGGAATTTCCATGCTGAGGTTGAGTTTGGGAGGCTGGCCATAGATGTAGGATTGAGGTGGGTCAGTCCAAGCAGGATAGCTGTTTGTATCCTATGTCTTAGGAATACTGGACAGCTAAAGAGAAGATGATCAACTGTCTGAGGCTCTTCTGAACAGTGAATCTCTTTCTCTTGAGGTAACCTGGATTCCTGGAGCAACGTACTGAAGTCACCAACTATCCGGATATAGTGGATGTAGACAGCTAGAGAATATTGAACAAGCAAGTTAAAAAACATTTATGATGATTTCACAAATACATAGTAATAATCTGGTGTTAAATATTCATTGAATGAGAATAAATTAAATAATTAAAAAAAGATTATTTCTTCGCCACAAAATCAAATAGTCGAGAATGTTCAATTATTTCAGAATATTGGACGAATAGCCTTATTAGTTTAATTAAAATAAACCAACCCGGTAGCCTATTGGACCTTGTCAGCGTGATGCAGAATGTTCTTCAATACCAAAAAAAGCTGATACTTGAGGCTTCCTGAAAAATTATAGAATAGGTATTTAAGGCCATAAGCGTATGTGAACACCAAACAATATGAAAAATACAGATTATTTATTCCGACATGCAAGACATCAGGAACTTTCAGTTTCACGATTTTTTTTCTCTTTTTCGTTTAATTAATAGGGTATGATTTGAAATATTTCGATATAATTAGAGATAGGATTGATAACTCTATGTGTGTTTGTTTAGGATAATCATCACGATGAGAAAATGCAGTATTATGGGATGGAAGGAAAGTGTACCCATGTGATTTTGTGGGAGACCCCTGTGGCTTGTCCCATCTCCAACCCCCACTACCATGACTGTATCTTCCTTCTCTACCTAGACATGATTGATCTACGACATCTGGCCATGGAGAACACCTTTCACCACACACTTCCTAATGACTATGAATTGATGGTGAGTCATTTCTTTGATATGGCATAACCCACGACAACTATGGTCCAGGATCCAATCACGCTGTTTGAAATTTATATGTCAAGTTTGTAATTATTTTTATTTTTTAATTCATAAAATTATTTTTCTGGCAGACATATTCAATTTTTTTATCATCATCATTTTGGATAATATATATATATATATTTTTTGTTAGTTAGTTATCAAATCATTTTTTGCAATTGTAGTTTCTTTGTTTTGTTTTGTTGTGTTCCTTTTTAAGCAATTCTATATACAGTTACGAGCGTCATGCGTTCTTCATCTTTGTCACTGTTTACTTTTTTTTTTGGAATGGCGCTCTCCTATTGGTTCGCTACGATGGCGCCGCCACTGCGCGAGACACTTTGCCCCCCCCCCCCCCCCACTCGCTTTTTGGTTTTTGTAACTATTGTGTTGGAGCGGGTCGCTCCTTAAATAAATGCATATATTAGTTAATAACTAAATGGAATCCTCTCTTTCTTTTTCCCAGTAAGAGACGCCTACTGAAGCCAACAGTACATAGACAGATAAAGAACATAGGCTATAGTTATTAACTAATATATGCATTTATTTAAGGCGCCAATTTATAATTGTAACAAATAGTATTTGAATCAAAACATTCAATCTGGTAAAACACGGGCGTTAATGATCCAACAGGTCCACGTGTCTAAACTAAAACACGGGCGTTGCCCGAGTCATTCGGCTAATAAAATATTCAATTCAAGCATATGGAACCAACATCGATTCATTTTTAAAACAAAGCAAAATCATAAGCTTATACAAATTTTTCACACACCCGCATTCATCACATTTTTTTGAAAAAAAAAAATGCTTCAATGAACCCTGATTCTTGTAGTCAAACCCCATTGGTAAGGGCTGATAATCAAATGGAGCTCTAGCATATTTGTAAGTGCACAGAAATTGGAATGCGCTTTCAACATGTATTGATAGGCAAAGTCAGACTTTCACCAAAGTGTGCATGGATCATGGTACCATGATCAATGAAAGCTGCACCCTTATATCCCATTCTATGAGATCAGCTCGAACATGGATTCATAGAGTTTGTGTATTCTTTGCACAAGGGGATAAGAAACAACAGCAACATGTATGAACATGTGGTGTACAAGTAACTTAGCCAAAGATTATTAATTGATTTTTATTGAATCTTATACTAAATTGCGCGCCTAACTGCTATATTTAGTTGATGTTGTTGCTTGGGTATATTCTCATTGGCTGTACACCAGGAACTTGTGCTGTACTTGTGGTACCTTGAGAAATAAAAATTGTATAAGAAATTTAACCCAGGAATATCATATACATAATTGTGCCTAACTTGTTTAGTTGTTGCTTGGGTATATTCTCATTAACTGTACATCAGTGGTCTACCTGTGGTACCTTGAGGAATAAAAATTGTACAAGAAAATTAACCCATGTTTATTTATCGTAAAGATAGAAGCTGCCTGCCCGGAATTCATATTTATATGAAAAATAGACACTTCGACCAGTTGGAGTTTTTTATTTTCTCAACGCATTAAGCGTTAAGAACAATTTTTAACACTTTGCCAAATTATTTACTTCTCCTGACGAAGTTTTGTAGAAACGTTGAGAAAATAAAAAAACTCCAACTGTCCGAAGTGTCTATTTTTCCATGTTTATTTATTATTTTATTGAATCTTATACATAATTATCTAACTCTGGCATATTTAGTTGCCGCCTGGGTTTATTCTCATCCTTTTGGTATCAGGAACATGTGCTGTACCTTATGTACCTTGAGGAATAAAAATGTACAATATTTTAATAAATCTTATACATAATACAATATAATGTGGCTTATATGATTGTAGAACGGAACAATTATACCGCAAATGTTTCTTTTAAACGAAAAATCGAAATTTATCCCAAGGAGAAATAACGATTATTTCTAACCTTAGAGATGAAATATGAATTGTGAAGTGTAATAATGATCCCATCCCTGGACACTTTATTTTTCCGTTCATCATTACTCTTCACAATTCATCCTTTCATACTTCATCCCTAAGGTTAGAAATAGTCGTTATTTCTCCTTGGGATATATCTTATACATATTAACCTAACTCTGGTATATTTAGTTGATGATTGTGTATATTCTGATCCTTTGGAACATGTGCTGTTCTTGTGGTCCCAGGTCAGTTTCTGCCGCCCTCTCCTGGATACCCGTTGTGACAAGGGAAGCCCAATCTGTATCCTGGATGAAAACAAACACAGTATACTTGGCCGAGTAGTCAACAAGAAATCCAAGCACGCGGTCCTTGGTAATGAATATGAACTTCATTACACTTATGAATCAGGTAAATACCATTCATTCTGTTAAACAAAATCAATAAGCAATCCATGGCCAGGTCTTTAGTTCTCAGAATTTAGGGTCAATATGTCCTTCAACAGAGTACTAGAAGTACCACTTCTAGCCAATAATACACCCAAGGAGGAGGGGGAGCAGTAACAAGCTCACTAAAAAACCTGGGCTCAGCTAGCCCGGTTGATAGTATCCTGTAAGGGCTCCTAATCCAAGGATACAGGATGAGTTTGTACTCCATGCTAGGAGCGGCTGCATATGGCGTCTGTTCCTCATGTCCGAGTCGGTCATTTCTTTTGGAACTAAGTCGGCCTGCCACTGAGTAGTGCTTCCAGTCTAAATGACAAAGGCAGACGCATTCTACTTCACCCAATCATGATGGTTGTCAAGCTTGATACCTTAATATGATTAATTAGAGATAAGAAAGAGGAGATACACGCCGAAAATAAAGATTTAAATAAACGCGTTCATTGATGGGTTTTCTTAATTTATCAAGAAATTGGGTTGACTAAATATAAGGGAACAGGTTAAATCAACGTTTAGTTGATTTCTGTTCCACTAGATGGCGCTCTGCCATTTAAAAAGCACATGTGCTCCTGGTCAGGATATGCTTTCTTTATTTTTAATATTATATATATACTTTAATATATATATATATTAAAGGAGCACGTGTGGTAATCTAATTTGTATTGTAATTTCGCTAATGTATCATATTATAATTGGTATTGCGTTAAGAAGAGATTAGCACTTTTTTACCTTTTCTTAGAAAAATCAATTATATTCACGATACAGTAGAACCTCTCTCTTTGAAAGGAACCTAGTTCTTCTTTAGGGACATGTGTCCTTTTACTGGGGAGTGTCGAAGTAAAGTTTAGTAAAAATGATATACCTGTTAAAAGGTACAACTTCCTTACATTTTTTTCTATCAGTATGTCTTCTAAAGGCTCTGTAGAAGAATGGTTTTCGCTTGAAAACTTGAACGACAAAGATCTGTTGATGTTGTGTCCCTCTTTGGAAAATGGGTGCCATGTTAGTCACCTTGTACCAGAATGAGGTCAAATATTCCAAAAGTCCAGAGAGGACCGCAGGGGTCCCAAGTCGGACTTCTACCCCTCGATAGATCTTCTCAACATATTCATATCACAATATCACATATAAATTTTACTTTTGACACAATTTTGTGATGTGTTGTAGGTTATCAAATCAGCATCTCCTTTGACTGTGGATCAAACGTCTCCATGACAGAGGTTAAAGTTGACCCAAATAACAACTCTTCTATAAAGATTATCAAGCATCTTAAACACATTGAATGCACTCCCCCCAAATGTCTGGTCATTAAGACTCCTTTAGGCATTATTGATCTCAATCCCTTAGTTGGAAAAAAAAAGATCTACCAAACCCTCTTCGGACCATGGGAATTCAACTATTACTGCCAAAATAATGGAACTTCCAGTTTTTCAGAAAAAATAACTGGTAAGTTTTCTTTCTTTCCTTTTTTTTTTATCGTAAAGATAGAGGCTGCCTGGCCGGGATTCATATTTCTTCAAATAAAAGACATTTCGGCCAGCAAATCTTTTTATTTGTAAATTAAATTTAATTGCCATCCATCGATAAAAATTTGCATTTCAATAACTCGTATCATTGCAGTAAGGTCTGTAGAGATAATATTTGATGATATTTAAAAGAAATTTTTGTCGAAACGTCGAGAAAAAAAGATTTACTGGCCGAAATGTCTTTTATTCTTTTTGTGTGTGTAAAATATAATTTAAGTCAAAAGTATCCATTAAATATATTACCACGTGGAGAATTAGGAAAGACAAACTTCGGAAATATCTTTATTTACGGGTCTGCTAACCAAAATGGATGATTTTTGAGCATAAAGCGGAATATATACATTGCACTGTTGGAGAGGCCTGGGGATGGGTGACCAGGGGATCATTACCAGGAAAGCCGGGATGTAGAGGAGGAAAAAACAAACTTCGGGATGACACAGCTATTTATTTAAGTCAAAAAAAAAAAAAAAAAAAACTATGAATGATAAACAAAAGATAGGCAAATGAGGGAAATTTACAGAGTAGAAAAATATAAACATAAAAAATTATACTCTGTGATATGGTCTGGGGATGGGTGGCCAGGGGATCATCGCCAGGTGAGGCCAGGAGAGCCGGGATGTAGAGGAGGAAGAGACAAACTTCGGGATGACACAGCAATTTATTTAAGGCATGAACAAACTATGAATGATAAACAAAAGATAAGTAAATGAGGGAAATTTACAGAGTATAAAAATATAAACATAAAAAATGATACTCTGTGATATGTTTTTCTATTATAGGTTGAAGAATAGTGAAAGTTATTTTATAAGAAATTACACTTTATATAAATGATAGATGAATGGAAGATACGCAACACTCTATGCTACTATAATTATTTTATTATTTCACAATTCTTGCACACGTGCACATTATATGACAAACCTTTGTTATCTTCAAGATGATAATAAAAACGTTCGATTCGTTTCGAATCAAAACAGAGTAAAGTAATAATATATTACTGATATCTTTAAACAAAACAGATCACTCTGTTGGTAAAATAATAAATGCTTTGCTACAATATCTACACCTGGATCTTTTAACAAAGTTTTCAAAGTATCATATATAATTTATATTTTTGTTTTTTTCTATGATTCATATCTACTAATTCTCAAGCTTTACAAGCTTGATACCCTAATATGATTAAGTGGAGATAAGAAAGAAGAGACTCATACCCAGAACAGACACCATCAACAAGCTTTACAAGCTTGATACCATAATATGATTAGGTTGAGATAAGAAAGAAGAGATTCATCCCCAGCACAGACACCATAAACAAGCTCTACAAGCTTGATACCATAATATGATTAAGTTGAGATAAGAAAGAAGAGACTCATCCCCAGCACAGACACCATCAACAATCTTTACAAGCTTGATACCCTAATATGATTAAGTTGAGATAAGAAAGAAGAGATTCATCCCCAGCACAGACACCATCAACAAGCTTTACAAGCTTAATGCCATAATATGATTAAGTGGATATAAGAAAGAAGAAGAAGTAGGCCTACTAATACAAATTCCCAGCACAGACACCATCAACAAGCTTTACAAGCTTGATACCCTAATATGATTGAGTGGATATAAGAAAGAAGAAGAAGTAGACCTACTAATCAAAATTGTACCCTATATATCTTATTTTAAGAAAAAAGGCATCTCCTTATTATTCAATTGAAATGGTTTTCGCCATCAGCAACTTTCAGTTTCACAATAAGGAGATACCTTTTTTATTAATAAATCCACCTTATCCCAGTACAATTTCACATTTGTGCTATTTTTTCACTATCATAGTTTTTTATAATAGTGTTTAAAAATGGTTAATAACAAAAGAGAGGATTAAAAAGTGTTTTCTAAGTGTTACATATAATTGCAATGATTCTGATCTCCTAATATAAATTGTATTACACCAATACCTCGCTTTGCGTCGTTTCGTTTTGCGCTTTTTTTTCGAAGTTGCGTCGCTGCTTTATTTTTACTGAATTTCACTGTGCGTCGTTAGATTTTCGAAGTTGCGTTGTTTTGGATTCGAGTCTTTGATTTTTTTTGATTTTTTTTCTCCCTAAAATATGGCAACACCTTTGTTTTTGATTGCCCCTTAACATATTTTCACTTTGAGTCGTTTCAATTTGCGTCGTGTTTTTTTGGATCGTAACCCCGACGCAAAGCAAGGTATGGGTGTATATCTTATTTTACTATACTAACAGTGTAACATGTTCAGATGAAAACGAATTCAAGGTACGAACGTTGGGTAGTCTTATTTCTGAACCCCAAGTGGTAAACAATTTATGGATCAAGCTAGTTTATAAAAAGGAAAAAACTTGTGATGGGGGACCGACCACTTCTACAATCTACCTTCAATGTTCTCCTAGAAAGGTAAGTGAGCAAAAGTATAAGAAACAAAAACAAACTTTTATTAAGGATACTCTTCCCATACAGAATTCCCTCTCTCTCTCTTTTTTTTTTGCTTAGTCCTAGTATACGTGTTACAGGCCATGATAATCATTTTTTTTTGCTTATCCCTAGTACACGTGGTACAGGCTATGATAAACATGGTGGGTAGAAGTAGGCGACAGCTTTAACTGTAAGTACACCACATATCTACACATGTGAAAATCAGTTCGACTTTGCACTTACAAATGTGTCAGTGCTCCGTTTGGTTGTTGCACTCGCTGGTGGGGTTGGACTTTTGTAAGAATCTGGGGACATTGGAGAATTTTTTTTTTAAACAGAAAAAAATGCCCAATACGGGAATCGAACCCAGGTCGTAACGGTCGAAAACCAACAGTTTAGACCATCCTTCCAACGACCCCCAAAAACCCATGATAATCATGTTGGGTAGAAGTAGACGACTGCTTTTACTGTAAGTGTATCACATGTTAGGGTTCTCTCTTAGATTGGTCAACAGAAATAAACATAGCAGTCATCTATAGAAACTGTGGAAATTAGAATCTTTCCTCACGATGGGTCTTCTGTGTTATGCCTTTTGACTGTGATACTCTCCAGAATTTGTAAAAAGACAATGCATTAGTTCTGATTTTCACCACTTTTGCCAATAAAACATATAACGAATGAAACACAAGGTAATAAGACCATATACAAATAAATAGTGTGTAACGTTTTGTTAACAGAAATGACATACACTATGTGAATATGGTCTTATTACCTTGTAACACTTCGGTAACAGCGTTGTTACCGAAACGTCACACACTATTTATTTAGATGTGTTACGGGGGTCGGTGGAAGGATGGTTTAAACCGATGGTTTTCGACCACTACGACCCGGGATCAAATACCGTATTGGGCACTTTTTTATGATAAAAAAAAAGCTCCGATGGCCCCCGTATTCTTGAAAAAATCCAACCCCACCGGCGAGTGCAAGTGACCAAACGGGGCTATGGCACATTTGTAAGTGCAAAATCTAACTGATTTTCACATGTGTATATATGTGGTGCAGTCTATTCATCCTGCTATTCTCATTTTAAAATGTTTCAGAGGGATTTATGTACTAACAAACATTATTTTTATCACCCAAATATTTACTTGAATGTTTTTGTGTCAGGAATTAGACAATATGAGAGCTATGGGGAAAATTGACCCATGTCACTATGTATTCCTTATGGAGACCTACCATGCTTGTCCTTATGGAAACTACAGTGCACTCGTAAGTATCCTTAGAATTGTCCCTACACTTCACAACATATTGTCTACAAACTAACATGACGTTATTTAAAAAATGAAAACATTAAGACGCGAATGTTTCTTTTCACAAATAAATCAAACTTCTGTCCTTACTGCGATGAAAAAATATTGGGAGGGCTTGACTCATCAGTGGTGAACCCTCCCAGCTGTTTCTCTTGTATTGTATCATTACTGTATTGGATCATTCTGCTTATATATTCTACACTGAATGGTGGAACCATTTCTAAGATTTCACCCTCAGTGTAGCATAAGGATCCAATACAGTATTAGAGCTCTAAAGAAGCGGTCTGGTAGATTACACACACATTGTCGAAATCGATGGGTGGGTTCACGACTGATGAGCTAAGCCCTCCCAATATTTTTTTTTCATCGCAGTAAGGATAGTAAAACTTTTATTGATATGAAAAAGAAACATTCGCGTCTCAATGTTTTCATTTTTTTTTATATATAGATGGCGCGTTATTGCTTTGTATTTATGACTATAGGTTATAACAGTATTGATTGAATCCTCGTAGAGATAAAGGTAGTTACACACTACAATTAGTTTTCCTAAATTTCTGACCATACGGTGAAGTCCATATATCCTTCCTTATATCTATAAAAATGAAATGCGAAATCGATGTTTGTTATCGCTTCACGCAAAATCTACTGACTCAATCATTATGGAATTTCGCATGTAGGTAGCTGAAGATTTCGTTTAACATATAGGCTATTCAAAACACTAAATAAGTAAATGTGCTTTTTTTAAAAAATAAAAAACCAAAAAGCGTTAGTTCCAGTCTTTTACCGCTTGGGCGCAGCACTGGCCGCGACGATAAATGAATTCTGTCACCGTTTGCTTTTGGTTCAGTGGTAGAATGCTCGCCTGCCACGCGGGCGCTCCGGGTTCGATTCCCGGCCGATGCATTTTTTTTTTTTACAATTTTTAAAACTCATTTATATATTATAGTAGCGGGCGCCCCGGGTTCGATTCCCGGCCAATGCATTTTTTTTTTTTACAATTTTTAAAACTCATTTATATATTATACAAGAATGACATCCACGGCGCCAATTTATAATTGTAACAAATAGTATTTGAATAAAAGCATTTAATCGGGTAAAACCCGGGCGTTGCCCGGGTCATTCGGCTAGTATAATTATATTGTCAAGAAGCTCTATCCAGATGGGACACCTGTCAATCATCCCTGGTCCCCGGAGGGACCACAGGTGTAAGGGGTTCTCGGAATCTTATCTGCAAATAAGGAAAACGGGACGATGGCTGAACACTCTCATTATTATTATCTTTACCTTGGGAAAAGTTGTTATCTCTCTCCCTATCTATATATATAATTTTATTGAAGAACTAAAAGGTAAATACCCTTTATAATAAATTAATTATCCCCAATTTTTCCCTTGCTTTATCTTCGCGACAATATTCATTGTTAAAGCCCTTCATTGTTTAAAAAATGATTAAATTTTTCTAATACCTTAAAATATAATCCTTATCTACTTTTCATTTGATTCTCTTTACTTCTCTTATATCATTTTTATTTCATATATCATAGATATAAATATATTTTAATATATTTTTATAGTAGAACCTCACTGTAAAGGAAACCTAATTGCAGAGCTAAAGTGTCCTTTAGGGAGAGATTTCCTCTTAACAGGAGAGTTGCTAAACAGTAAACATGATAATTTTGTAATTCAAAACTGTCCTTTGTAGAGATATGTCCGCTAGCGGGAGGTTCTACTGTATATTTAAATGTGACAATAATAAATTTTAGTAACAAGAATTATGTCACATTTATAAAATAACGGTCACCTCCCGTCAAAATAGACATAAAAACAAGTCCTCCGTCTATTGAAAATCGCTGCAAACTAGCGACCTCAGGTCGTTAACAAAGCCACAACACCATCTTGAATGGGTATGTCACATGAGAAAGCGGTCAATACTCTTGTTTGTAATATATACAAGGTGTGTTCAAAAGGTATCGCGACCATTGTGTTTTTTCAAAAAAATATTTATTTATTCATGAATACCTATTTTCTCCCCTTCAAAGTAATCCCCATGAGATATTATACACATGTGCCAACGGTTTTCCAATCTTCGAAGTACTTCAAAAAATCATTTTTTAAAATCTTTTTCAGCTCCTTCTTCGATGCCGTCTTTATCTCGTCAAGCGTAGCGTAACGTCGTCCTTTCATGGGCCTCTTCAGTTTAGGGAACAAGAAAAAGTCACAGGGGGCCAGATCTGATGAATACGGTGGCTGCGCGGCATCATTAGTGTGTTGTTTTTGGCCAAAAAGTCGCGCACAAGCAACGATGTGTGAGCAGGGGCGTTATCGTGGTGCAAAAGCCAATTTTTGTTCTTCCACAAATCCGAGGGTTTCTGGTGGATTGCTTCGCGCAAATTGCGCATAACTTTCAGGTGATATTCCTTATTGACCATTCTACCCTGTGGCAAGAACTCATGATGCACCACGCCCCTGCAATCGAAGAAAACTGTCAGCAAAACTTTCACATTCGACCGAACTTGGCGCGCTTTTTTCGGTCTTGGTTCCATTGAGATTATTGAGCTTTGGTTTCCACGTCATAACCATAAACCCACGCTTTGCCACCAGTTATGACCCTCTGGAGCAAATTTGGGTCGTCGTGGATCTCATTAGCAATGTTCATGCGATGCTGTTTTTGGTCGCAATTGAGCAATTTTGGTACGAATTTCGCGGCGACCCGTCTCATGCCCAAATCATTGATAAAAATCGAATGGCACGAGCCAATCGATATGTTTAGGTCCTCAGCAACTTCTCTAACGGTGATTCGACGATTGGCCAATATCATTTTCTCTACTTCATTAATTTTTTCGTCTGTTGTTGAAGTGCTCGGGCGTCCGGCACGCTCTTCGTCGTTCACATCTTCTCGGCCTTCTGAGAACATTTTGTACCACCGATAAACGTTGCTTCGGTCCAAGGTAGCTTCTCCGTATGCCACAGTCAACATTCGGAATGCATCCGAGCACTTAATTTCGTTTTTCACACAAAATTTGATACAGGTTCTTTGATTCATTTTTTTAATAGTTAAAAATCGAAGACGATCCAAAACACCTGCAAGCAAAGCAGCTGTCAACAATTAAATGAACATTCAAAATGGCCGAGCTTGTCGGCATAAGTGAGAGACATGAGTACCAACATAAAGCCACAAAAAGATCGAAATTCGAATATACGTAACCCGCGAAAATTCAAAAGTCGCGATACTTTTTGAACACACCTCGTATTTAGCAGTAATATTGTCCTTTAATAATATTTGTGTAACTATTGCAATCTAACAATTTGTTGTTGTTTGTTTCAAAGTCATTCGACCTGAAAGTGAGTATTTCAATTTTATAAAATGATTGGTTATACAGAGATTGTTTTATAGGATTTCTATGAAGCGTTTATGCTTAAAGACATGAGAACGAATTTTAGAATGGAAAATCAATATAATTCCTTTGAAGTAAGTGTTCATTTTAATGTAACCTGTACAATACATTGATAATTTCCACACTACATTGGTAACCTGTACAATACATTGATAATTTCCACACTACATTGATAACCTGTACAATAATTGGTAATTTCCACACTACATTGGTATAACCTGTACACTACATTGGTAACCTGTACAATACATTGGTAATTTCCACACTACATTGGTAACCTGTACAGTACATTGGTAATTTCCACACTACATTGGTAACCTGTACAGTACATTGATAATTTCCACACTACATTGATAACCTGTACAATAATTGGTAATTTCCACACTACATTGGTAACCTGTACAATACATTGATAATTTCCACACTACATTGGTAACCTTTACAATAATTGGTAATTTCCACACTACATTGGTATAACCTGTACACTACATTGGTAACCTGTACAATACATTGGTAATTTCCACACTACATTGGTAACCTGTACAGTACATTGGTAATTTCCACACTACATTGGTAACCTGTACAGTACATTGGTAACCTGTACAGTACATTGGTAATTTCCACACTACATTGGTAACCTGTACAGTACATTGGTAACCTGTACAATACATTGGTAATTTCCACACTGCATTGGTAACCTGTACAGTACATTGGTAACCTGTACAATACATTGGTAATTTCCACACTACATTGGTAACCTGTACAATACATTGGTAATTTCCACACTACATTGGTAACCTGTACACTACATTGGTAATTTCCACACTACATTGGTAACCAGTACAATACATTGGTATAATTTCCACACTACATTGGTAACCTGTACAATACATTGGTAATTTCCACACTACATTGGTAACCTGTACAATACATTGGTAACCTGTGCACTACATTGGTAACTTGTACAATACATTGTTAACCTGTACAATACATTGTTAACCTGTACAGTACATTGGTATATAACCTGTACACTACATTGGTAACCTGTACAGTACATTGGTATATAACCTGTACACTACATTGGTAACCTGTACACTACATTGGTATATAACCTGTACACTACATTGGTAACTTGTACAATACATTGTTAACCTGTACAGTACATTCGTGATTATGACATTGAAATGTTCACACATGGTTCACTGTATTTTTCAATACAGTGTCTGATACGTCTCCTTTAAATTTGTTTTGAAGACATTATATAGATAAATAATTATATATTCTGAGTTAAAAAAAACCTGAATGTTCCTGTGTAGATAATATTAATGATCTAGTAAAAAATAGCACGCTAATTGTGTTGTGTTTCCAGCCTTTGTTCAAGATTGATATTACTCATCCTTTCAAGGTAAAATAACTAGTTCCATAATAAACATAAAACATCAATACCTCGCTTTGCGTCGTTTTGTTTTGCGTTTTTTTTTTCGAAGTTGCGTCGCTGCTTAATTTTTACTAATTTTCACTGTGCGTCGTTAGATTTTCGAAGTTGCGTTGTTTTGGATTCGAGTCTTTATTATTATTATTATTATTTTTAATTTTTTCCCCCTAAAATATGGCAACACCTTTGTTTTTGATTGCGCCTTCACATATTTTCACTTTGCGTCGTGTTTTTTTGGAACATAACCCCGACGCAAAGCGAGGTATGGGTGTATTCACAGTAAAAAAAATACTATACATGGAAACCTCATTATAGCAACATAGTTATAACATTAGAATTATAAATTCTCAAGTTTGAATAGTTTTAATTGTTGACACAAGGTAATAAAACCAAATTCAAATTCAACAACGTGATCTTTATTTGAAAATGGGTGCCATTGACATGTTAGTCACTTTGTTAACAAACCAGAATTTGGTTAAATATTTCAATGAATAATTTAAATTGTCAACACAAGGTAAAAAAAACAAATTCAATTAGTGTTGTTGTTGTGTTCAATGAAGAGTCTCAGATGTCTCCATGCATTTCTATCACAGCAGTCGCAATGTCCATTATCTTGGGTGTGTAAAACTGCTGTTCTGGGTCCATGTCAATTTTCTGTTGTTGTTGTCGTGTCCAATGAAGAGCCTCAGATGTCCACATACATCTTTATCACAGCAGTCGAAATCTCCACTATCTTTGTATTGTGTTAAGGGACATATATAATAATATTTATTTTTCAGCACACATATTACCGGACAAAGACTACGTTAAAAGATGTAAATGATTCCATAATAGTGGTGCCACGTTTAGTCACTTTGTTAACAAACCAGATTTTGGTCAAATATTCCAAGGGTTTAGGGTTAACCACAGGAAGTAGTTTTCGGATTTCTACCCCCCTTCCCCAATAAATAGTATGACCTTTCAGTAACAGCGTTGTTACCATCATCAGACAAAGATACTAAGTTATTAATTTTTACATAATATTATTGAATTCATTCAGTACTTTTGTGTCTGACTTTACCGAAATATAACACTATTTATTTAAGATTTTTGTCTTATTACCTTGTGTTTCTAATCTATAATACAAATTGTAAATTATCAGTCTTCAATTGTTTTACCTATTTTTAAGGTAAAGATAGAGGCTGGCATTCATAGTTCTCAAATTTAAATATACTTTGGTCAGTATATCTTTTTATTATCTCGACGTTTCGATAAAAATCTCTTGTCTTCGTCAGGAGCGAACAAAAATTTGGCAAGGCGTTAATATTATTCTAAGGTTGCAAGGGGGTTCTCACGCCATATTATAACTATGGTTATCTTCTTCTTCTTTCTTATCTCCACTCAATCATATTAGGGTATCAAGTTGTGACCCTTGATGGTGTCTGTTTGACAACCATTATGACTGGGTGAAGTAGAATGCGTCTGCCTTTGTCATTAAGACTGGGAGCACTACTCAGTGGCAGGCCGACTTAGCTCCAGAAGAAATGGCCGCCTCTGACATGAGGAACAGACGCCATGTGCTGTTGCTCCTAACATGGCGTAAAAACGCTGCCCATCCTGTATCCCTGGATTAGGAGCCTTTACAGGGTACTATCATCTGGGCCAGCTGAGCCCAGGTTTTTTAGTGGACTTGTTACTGCTCCCTCTCCTCCTTTTTCATCCGGGCTTGGGACCGGCAAATGCATCATGTTAAAAATGGTAATAAATTGACAATAGAAACTGTCCTTTGTAGAAAGTTGTCCTATAGCAGGAATGTCTGCTCATAGAGATTCTAATGTAATTTCTTTATTTCACATAAAGATAGAGGCTGCCTGGCCGACATTCATAATTCTTGAATCTAATCGTTGATTTTTAATTATTCCAGAATTGGCCAATAATACACAATCAGGAAATGCCTTTTTTTCTTTATTTATCTACCTGATCCAAGTACAAATTCTCTTTTGTACTATTCTTCACAAATCATAATATGTTAACGAATTTTTGGGACAACCTTGTACTTTTTTACCATTTATCTATCTCTCTTTATTTATTTGTTGTAATTAACTTTAAATATTTGATTTTTTTCCAGAGGCATATCGAGGAAGATAAACAGAAGAATGAAACAACTTCTAATGTAATATTTACCCCAGAAGATCATATCGCTGTACCTATGGTAAGTATTTTACCATTGTTATCTTATTTGATATGAACAAAACTTAAGGAAGTTGTATCTTTTACCATGTATATCGGGATTCAGACAATAACTCTGAAATATATTACAGTGACCTTTATTGAAGACACACGAGATAACCAAGTGTATATACACTCATAGACAAAACTTAAGGAAGTTGTACCTTTTACCATGTATATCGGGATTCAGACAATAACTCTGAAAGATATTACAGTGACCTTTATTGAAGACACACGAGATAACCAAGTGTATATACACTCATAGACAAAACTTAAAGAAGTTGTACCTTTTAGCATGTATATCGGGTTTCAGACAATAACTCTGAAAGATATTACAGTGACCTCTATTGAAGACACACGAGATAACCAAGTGTATATCCACTCATAGACAAAACTTAAGGAAGTTGTACCGTTTACCATGTATATCGGGATTCAACAATAACTCTGAAAGATATTACAGTGACCTTTATTAAAGACACACGAGATAACCAAGTGTGAAACAAATTTTTACTGTTTCCTTCAAAAAATAAAAAATAAAATAAAACTGACGACCGGCGATATCGAAAACTTTTTACTTCCTTGAGTGTTGTTATTTCTTATTGCCATGTGTAAATATTACACGAATTCCATGAATCCATGCTCCTCGAACTGTTTTATGATAAGCAGCGGCCTCTTCCAAAGGTCCTGTTTAGTACATCTAATGCAAGCCAAAATGTGTACTGGAGCTGCAGGTGCCAAGTGTCTCTTTAAAAAAAAAAAAAATAATAATAATAATAATAGATGACCGGCGACATCAAATATACTTTCCACTTCCTTAAGTGTTGTCCATGAGTGAACCTAGGTGTCCTTCATATATCGAATATATATATTTTATATATCTTATAGAATGTTAAAGTTTTAAGATCATTAGAAAGTAGAACGAAATTTGACAATTATACCGCAAATGTTTTTGTAGGATGAAGTATGGTAGGATGAATTGTGAAGAGATAAATAGAAAAATCCAGGGATGGGAAAGAAATAATCGTTATTTCTTTTTACGTGACAACGTCTTAAATTAGGTTGCGGCTGGGAGTCACTTATGAAAAAGTGTAACGCCCGGTAACGTTACGATGAGTCACGAACGAGAGTGCTGCGCGCGCAGCTCTAGAGAATTAGGCGCATTGAATCGGCGCATGCTTGTCTCTGTCTTTGTCTTTCTCGAACGTTCTTGGCGTTGGAAAAACAAGAAAGCGTCATAATACAAGTTCACACGTGTGGCTAAAGTATCGTCAGCTGTGTCTGTAGTGAAAATGTGGAGTGCTTAGATTCGTCATTTACAACAACTACAACTACAACTAATTGTACACTGATATTTCATTATCGTAAACTATGATTGATTGATTAATTGTTAGATTGACACAAAAGTTGAGAAACTGAGTTTATAGGTTATGTCATACTATTGATAAATGTTGATAGTGTTAAGTAAATTATTAGTTTAAAATTAATTAATTAATTATTATTTTACAAATTTTAAATAGTTTCAAATATATTTATCAAAAATTTGAACCTTCGATCTGAATAAATGTTTTGATTTTCGAATTGATTCTTTAAAATTACAAATATTAAGAAAAAGTGACAGATATAAGAAAACTTTATTTAAACTGTGTTGAGCAAGAATTTTAACATCTAATTTAAGTAAATGTTTTAATTTTCAACTTCATCATTTACAATTACAAATTTTATTTAATTTCAAATTTATTTAGCAAAAATTTGAACCTTCGATCTGAATAAGTGTTTTGATTTTCAAATACCAACGCGGCTGGTGGAGTGGCGATCTATCGTAAATTATCATCGACATCTACGGCGGAAGTGTTCCAAGTTGCGATTACAGACGTAACTCGTGTCATTAAAACCAAGGGTGACATGTGCATGACTGAAGTTACTTGCTTCGCCGCTAATACTAGCTTCAAGTTTATACTCGGTGCTGTATATATTCATCCAGGAGCTAGTATGCAGGATATTGGAATGTTACTATGGCAAGGACTCGGTCCGTACATTCACAACAGCCAGTACGTGCCACCATTCGTGCAAGTTGATTCTAGTATACCGATTCTTCTGTGTGGTGATTTTAACAAAAACGTAAAGCCTGACAGCTCGTTTCTTAAATTCATGAAAAATACGTATAATCTTGATTGCGTATCAAACGTTTCTAAGTCAACTACGTTAAAAGGAACAACTATCGACTTGACTTTCGCAAGACACATTACAGCAGAAATACTTCCTTTCATTTCATATTTCTCCTATCATCGTCCTATCCTCAACAAAATCACTCAAATAGGAATTAGTTAAGTTTAAGTTTACATGTACAATGTTTTAGTAAACAAAATATATTTCTATAGTTAAAATTTGTGCAATTCTTATTTTCATTCAATTCCTTGTTCCTATTGTGCAATTTAATTATATTCATATCAATAAATATTCTACCGTTGTCACGTAAAATCTTCGCCCGTAAAACCGACTTTACAGGCAACCATTTTTAAAATAAATATCGATTTTTCGTTCAAAAGAAATATTTGCGGTATAAATATCAATTTTCGTTCTACAACCATAAATCATTATATTGTATTATAAATTATTAGAAAGAATTAATATAGAAAGATGTGGTTTCACAGGGATACGCCAGGGACTGTCATCTCTATGTACCAGGCCACGAGCTCTACGACCTGAGACCACTAAGGAAGTCTGAGGATGAAGAACCATATCTGATCCATCTCGAGGATGGTCAACTCTTGATGTTCAACATCTGCGGAGTCGTCACTACCCACAAGGATTGTCATGATCATGGTGCATGCCTTCTAAATAGGGACAAGTCAATTGGCATTGGTTTAGGTAATTTTTTCTTATTCATATCAACACCTAACTTTTTAATTTTCTATTGTTTTTCCATGTATTTAGCGTATTTACACAAGTTTGGTTTTAAATACCCATTTCTTGATTTCTAAAGAAGCCTCTGGGACCAAAAATATTTTTAGTCGTAATGGTACAGCTTGCTCCACGATGACGAAGGCCAACAGACCGAAACGCGTTCGTGATTGACTTTTATTAATCAAGAAATTGGGTTGGCCAAATATCAGGGAACAGGTTTAATCAATGTTTAGCTGATTTATGTTCCACTAGATGGCGTTCTGCCATCTAAAAAAGCACATGGGCTCCTGGTCAGGATATACCTTCATTAAATAAAACAATAAGTCGGTGGACGAGTGGGTAACACCCTCGATTCCCAACAGCCATGAACCGGGATTGAATCCCACGTTAACCTTTTGTTTTAATATGTGAATAACCTTCACATATTATTCATTGTTTCAATTACCATAAACTAAAAAGTGATTTTGGAATACCTTCATAATTTTAAACATAATATCACGGGGCAAGCTAAATAAACGTTCAGTTTATTTTTGCTCCATCTGCCATCTAAAAAGCACATGTGCTCGTGGTTAGTGTTGTGATAACACTTAGCCATTACCACAGTCAGGAGATGCCTTCTTTATTTTTAATATCAACACCTGACCCACTTATCTTTTATTTTTTTCTATTGTTTTTTCATATATATATTGTGACGAAGAAATATTTTATTATTTAATTTAATATTATTCAATGAAAATATTCAACAGATTATAAAAATATATATTAATCTGTATTTGTGATATTCATCTTTAAAATATTTCTTTGCTTGCTTGCTTAAGATTCTCTAGCTGTAAAGAGTAGTTTTGGGCTGACCTGTTAATAATTGTCGACTCGTCGCTGTGACGTCATCAAGAAATACTTTTACATCTTAGGATATTTCAAGGCTTGATTTCTACGCTACAACTGGTGGAGAGACTGGACCGATACCCATTAAGAAATATAAAAAAAATTGATTCTGTTGAACCAGAAGAAACTTCTATGAATGTAAAGAAGGAAGGTACTCAGGTAAGCAACTATGTTGTTCAACATTTGCCAAGGAACCCTTCCATTTTCACCGGGGAGGATGGTGAAGATCTCCAAAAATGGTTAAAAGGGTATGCACGTGTTGCAAGGTACAACCATTGGGACGAAACCCTTTGTCTTACTAAAGTTTATTTTTATCTGTCTGGAACTGCTCTCAAATGGTTTGAGAACAACGAAGAAAGCATACAGACTTGGAAGGAATTCACATCTCAATTAGAGAATGTGTTCGGAAAAAAAGAAAATTCAAAATTGCAAGCGGAGAAGAAACTTAAAACACGGGCACAATTAAAAGGTGAAAGTACCGAATTTTACATCCAGGATGTCCTGTGCTTGTGCAAAGAGGTTGATCCTCAAATGAGCGTAGAAGATAAAATCTCCCACCTCATGAAGGGGATAGCTGAGGAGCTTTATCAAGCACTCCTACCGAGGGATGTACAGAGCACCGAGCAATTCATTACAGAATGTCGCCGCGTCGAAGCGCTCCGTTGTAAGCGAGTTACCCCAACCAGGTACGAGCGCCTACCAAATGTAGCCTCTCTCTGTGACCAGGATGACGGAGAAGATCTGTCATCGCTGATCCGAAAAATTGTCCGCGAAGTGATACAGCAAGCATTGGACTCTCCTCAAGAGGAGCCTAAAATCGCTGCCAATGAAGATTTAGTAAGGGAAGAGATCGTAAAGACGTTGGCGCCTATATCAGAACCTACAATAAGTCCCCCTCAAGCACCCAGGCCGGTATCAAATCCTAAATTTGAGGCTCAACCTAGAAATCCCCATCCTACATCTCAATATCAGAAACAAGGAAGAAGACGCGACACCAATGAATGGCGGACAACTGAGGGAAGGCCAATCTGTTTCTACTGCGGACGCCCAGGTCACGTCGTCCGCTATTGCCGTGACAGGAAGAGACACAATGAGGAAAGGAGAAAAGAATATTTCCAAAGAAAGCAAGACGCAATGGTATTCTGCAACTTTCGAGCCGAATCTCAGGACTTCAATGACGAATCGTCGAGGAAAAATTTCACTCGCTACCAAAGCCCTACCTCATATCCCGGTCGAAACAGACAACATTTCTCACCTGCTAGAAGATCTAGCTGGACGCCCCGCCATTAAAACTAGATGATAGACCATATGGGAGGTAAGGCCGCAAATTTATAAAATCCTCCCTTGCCGACCACAGTGGAAATAAAAAACTACATTGACGTAAACATAGACCTACCAAGCCCTCATGAAGAAGATATCTCAACTGAAAGAAGACAGCCACCGCAGTCACCTGAAAATATCCCTGGCCATAGTACTAGTCCTTAAGACTGACGACGTAAGTCTCCTGTTAAGCATCGGGTCGATGCTCTCTATAGGAGGAGGCTATGTGACGAAGAAATATTTTATTATTTAATTTAATATTATTCAATGAAAATATTCAACAGATTATAAAAATATATATTAATCTGTATTTGTGATATTCATCTTTAAAATATATCTTTGCTTGCTTGCTTAAGATTCTCTAGCTGTAAAGAGTAGTTTTGGGCTGACCTGTTAATAATTGTCGACTCGTCGCTGTGACGTCATCAAGAAATACTTTTACATCTTAGGATATTTCAAGGCTTGATTTCTACGCTACAATATATAAAAGGTCAGGTGTTTGGTATTAAAATAATAAAAAACGGCATATACTGACTATGCTCACATGAACTTTTGATATTTTGATAGCATATTGATACAATGAATTATTTCAATTATTACATGAAGTACACGCCAGCTAACACCATGTTTGTATTTGCAGGAGAAGGAGTTCTGATGTATAGAAATGGATTAAGTCTTGAAATGAGATATCCACCTACCATTCTCGGCTGTTCAGGCACATATCTTGTGATTGACTTCATCTGTGATCTATCAAGTCAAGAAGGACCTAAGTTTGTATCAAAGGATTACTGTACTTACAAACTTCGCTGGCGAACACCTACAGCATGTCCACATACCCCTCTTCTCTCCTGTAGCGACTTCTACTGGAAGGATTATGGCAAGATGGTGAAGTTCTTGCCTTACGATGATAATTCAAATTCTTCTCAATCTGACATCCCCCATCCCTGTCATCTAATGCTACATCCACAAGGTAATTGTTGTATACACACCGATTTTTCAATTTTTCTTAAATAAAATACACTTTGGTCAGAAAAGGTTTTATTTTCTCAATGTTTTGACAAAAAATCTTTTGTACCCGTTAGGAAAAATGATAATAGTATTTGATAAGGTGTCTTCTTCTTCTTTCTTATTTTATGAGTAAATAGCTATAGCTTTTTGTACTATTAAAGTGCACATATAAAAATCAGTTCAATTTTTAAATACTCTCTTCTTCTTTTTATCGCCACTCAATAATATCAAGGTATCAATGATCCTGTAGAACTTGAGATGGTGTCTGCTAATGATGAATAGAGCTCATCAAAGAAGGTTGGACATCCATAATGATTGGATGAAGTAGAATGCGTCTGCCTTTGTCATTAAGACTGGGAGCACTACTCAGTGGCAGGCCGACTTAGCTCCAAAAGAAATGGCAACCTCTGACATGAGAAACTGATGCCATGTACAGCCACTCCTAACATGGAGTACAAACGCTGCTTATCCTGTATCCCTGGATCAGAAGCCCTTACAGGGTACTATCAGCCAGGCCTGCTGAGCTCAGTTTTTTTAGAAAGCTTGTTACCGCTCCCCCTCCTCCTTTTTTTTTCATTCGGGCTTGCGACCGGCAAAGGCGGAGTTACAGGTATCATAGAGGTATATAATAGCATTAATTCCCGTTTCCATTTGTTTATATGCCATGTAATTTAGGATATGATTCGGAGCCTGATCTTGAAGGATCCCTACTCATCAGTTCCTTACATATTAGGGATATCTTCGTCCAAAATAGTCTTTATTAATATTCTGAAAATTGATTCTATCATTATTCTCAACTATAAAGAGAACCTCTCTTTATGGCCTTGTAGAACCAGCCAATGCGTACGTAGCTTAATTTAGAGCTTCACTCTCTCACAAATTTATATATGATATTATTTAAAAAAAAAAAAACTCTTTTATCTTACTAATTATGAAGTCTTAATATAGGGGATATATGATGCAAATACATTATTCATCGTTAGGAAAAATAAAAAAAAGTATTTGATAAGGCGTCTTCTATCTTATCTCCACACTGGGTGAAGTAGAAAGCGTCTGCCTTTGTCATTAAGACTCTACTCTGACCAACTTAGCTTCAATATGAAATGACCGCCTCTGACATGAGGAAAAGACGCCATGTGTAGCCGCTCCTGACATGGAGTACAAACGCTACTTATCCTATATTTCTGGATTAGGAGCCTTTACAGGGTAATATCAGTCGGACCAGCTGAGCCCAAGTTTTTTAGTGAGCTTGTTATTGCTCCCCCTCCTCCTTTTTCATTCGAGCTTGGGACCGGCAAAGTCGGAGTTATATTCCTCGTTAGGAAAAATAAAAATAAAGTATTTAGCAAGGCGTTAAATGTTTAATTGATAAATGTATAATTGATATTTGTGTGGTGTTCCAGGCTACCAATCTCTTGACAATCCCTACATGTGAGTTATTCCACCAATATTTATTTGTTGGCTTATAAATATATGATGATTGATGTCCAGAGGTAGTGCTGGTCTTCAGATAACCAATTTCGACATTAAGAATGACACCTTTGTAGCCGAAATCGATTCTCAAGAACCCTGTCCTGATCATAACACCACCAACTACAAATATCGAATTCTAGAAAAATGTTATACAAAAGAAAAAGCTTCAAAATCACAAACTACTGAAGTAAGTATCAATTTTAAACAATTTTTCACTAATATATATATATATATAGATGGTGGTGTCTTGTCCATTCTCCATGGGTGCCATTGCCTCGTTAGTCAGCCACATTTCAGATTTCCCTGTTTACTGTTACCGTAGCGGCTCGGGGCTCACGACACCGTACTTCACCCTACAGGGCAGTCCCTTACTTGTGCTGCTTCTCCCACGTAGAGGAGGATTTCTGGCCATTGCCCCGTTAGTCAGCAACATTTCAGAGTTCCCTGTTCACGGTTACCGTAGCTGCTCACGACACAGTACTACAGGGCAGTCCCTTACTTGCGCTGCTTCTCCCGCCCGCCATGTCCTCTACATACTTCTGGGCAGGTTATATCTAGATAAAAGAGAAGCGATATTTTTATAAAGAGATGATCTGGCTTTGTGTCTTCTCCTCGAATGAATGTTTTTCTGTTGGAATTTTGTTCCTGCACACTAAAAATGAACTGGCTTCACCCGTGGTCTCAGCTTTTTGGAATTTTTCCCGATATAATTTTGTTTCTGATAATCAAACATGATACAGCAATATTGTCATCATCATTTTCTGACTAAAAAAACAACTATTTTTGCCCAGAACCTGTCATTGGCTAAAGATCCGATGAATATATTTTCCAGATTTTTCTCTATTTTCCTGTCAAAACACGTTTTACATGTACATTAGGTCAGCTGATATTACTTCCCATCTTCACCGCTAGAGGTGCTGCTTGCGAGCGAAAAGGCAAATTTGCAACGCAATTTGCAAATAACTCGAAGAATATTCGGGATAGAGACCTGAAATTTTCACTATAAGTTTTTCCAGATTCTACTCTATATACTGTTAAAATTTCAGTCAGATTAGTTACGTATTGTGGACGTGTATAGCCGACATAGGAACAAACACACATACATACACTGACTTTTATATATATAGGGATATCAATTACCTGGTCACTCATATGAGCATTTTTAGATGGCAGAGTGACATCTAGTCGAATAAAACTCTAAACGCTAGCTTGTTCCAAAGATATTTAGCCAACCTAATTTCTTCATATCTTTGTAACAAGTTAAATCAACGTTTAGTTGATTTTTGTTCCATTAGATGGCGCTCTACCATCTAAAAATGTTAATGTAAGTGGTAGGAAATGCCAAATTTGTGTTATAATATCAACACCTGACATAAGTTGTAGTAAGAAAAAGGCATCTCCTTATCGTGCAATTGAAAGTTGCTGATGGCTTGCGCCATCTATCGGAATAAATATCAACTATTCTCATTGATTTTTAATTATTCCAGAATTGGCCAAAGTTGCACATTAAGGAGATGCCTTTTTCTTAATTTAGGCACCTTATCCCAGTACAATGTCACATTTGTACTATTCTATATACAGTTACGAGCGTCATGCGTTCTTAATTCTTCAGTTTTCATCTCTGTCACCGTTTGCTTTTTTTTTTTGGAATGGCGCTCTCCTATTGGTTGGCTACGATCACGCCATCATGCCCCCCCCACTCGCTTTTTGGTTTTTGTAACTATTGTGTTGGAGCGGGTCGCACCTTAAATAAATGCATATATTAGTTAATAACTAAATGGAATCCTCTCTTTCTTTTTCCCAGTAAGAGACGCCTACGGAAGCCAACAGTACATAGACAGATAAAGCACTTAGGCTATAGTTATTAACTAATATATGCATTTATATAAGGCGCCAATTTATAATTGTAACAAATAGTATTTGAATAAAAACATTCAATCGGGTAAAACACGGGCGTTGCCAGGGTCATTCGGCTAGTTTTTTCATAAGTTGGAATGTTAATAATTGTGTTTTTTTTTTTTTGTGTTTCAGTTCTTTGAAATTTCCACGAATGACTCCTGCGTTCGCCAATGGAGCAGAGCTCTTCCTTGTTCAACGGATGAAAAAGAGGAAATTCCTGGCATCTCCTGTTATATTCACGATAAATATACAGGCACAGTCCTGGATATCACATCTAGCGCTGACAAATCAATCATTAAATTTGATCAAGAATACACCATTTGTAATCATAATACCCTAAGAACAACAGAAAGTAAGTACCTAGTAAAAAATATCCTAGTGTATACACATATTCCCATATATAATCCATTCGGTGTTGGTGGTGTCTTGTCCATACATTAATTAAGTTTTCCTCTCTATATAAATTTCATATTATTATTATATGTAATTAGCTTTTATATAAAATTATAATAATAACAATGATTTTATTGGTGGTGGTGGTGTCTTATCCATGGATCAGATCGGTCCATGCACCCTGATCACAATACCGGCCAATTGAGATGTCTTGTCCGTATGGATGTCCTCTTCCAGATTGATGTTGCTTCATGGAAAGGGAGGATGCCATTGCCCCGTTAGTCAGCCACATTTCAGAGTTCCCTGTTCACGGTTACCGTAGCGGCTCGGGGCTCACGACACCGTACTTCGCCCTACAGGACAGTCCCTTACTTGTGCTGCTTCTCCCACGTAGAGGAGGACTTCTGGCCATTGCCCCGTTAGTCAGCCACATTTCAGAGTTCCCTGTTCACGGTTACCGTAGCGGCTCGGGGCTCACGACAACGTACTTTACCCTACAGGGCAGTCCCTTACTTGTGCTGCTTCTCCCGCCTGCTACGTAGAGGAGGGGTTGGACTTTTGGGCAGGAATCCATTCGGTAAAATAATAAATAAAAGAAAATTCACTGAGGAAAGAATTTCATTTTTAATCATGATAAGACAAGCTTTCGGATGTAACAGTCCTTTGACATGTATAACTACCCTACTAACAACGTGGTTTTACCTGTTGAAAGGCTGTTTCATCCGAAAGCTTATATTTTCATAATTAAAAAGTTCTTCCTTCAGCGATTTACTTTTATTTATATAAATTTATACGATCAATAAGGAATCAAGGGTTTCTTTTCTCATTTCTTTATTTCTCGAGCTTACGGGCTAACATGGCCTTTAACACGGAGATCCTGACGTACTATTTATTCTGCTACAGAAGTTGTACTTATGGGTTGAAGAGCATGTTAGCCAAAAACTCGAGAAATGAAACCAAACCCTTGGTATAAGAAAATTCTTTTCTTCCAATTTACCCAGACTAATTTATATATTAGCTTGATTGTCTTAAGTTTTCCTGTATATAAATATCATATTACCATTTTTTCTTTGTTTTGAGGTGTGTTTAAATTAAATTACCTATGTATATAGTATGCTTGTTTGAAACCAATTTAATGAATATGGTAAATGCCTTTGTGCATATGTTTTTGGATATATAAATAGATTCTCCCTCTTTCTCTCTCTCTTGTATTGCTTTCCTTTGGGCGCCAGTGTCCTTGGCGGGACATCGCGCTTTGTATTTATAGTTGAATATAGTTGAATAAAGTTGAATTATATATGAGATTATCTTTAAAAAATATAATAATAACAATGCTTTTATTACTAGTACTATTACTGTTATTATTGCATAAGCCTTACATTTCTGGTTGGAGAATCTGTATAAGACTGAAAGGTCTTTAATAAAGCTTTTTGTTGTTGTTGATACTAAACAAAACACTTGTATGACAAGTGACATTTTCTTGATAAATCAATAAAAGAGAACCACGAATGCATTTCAGGCTGTTGGCCTCACGTCAGCGTGGTATGCATGCTTTTAAATTAAATTAAATTTTGATATGTATTATAGACATTTCAAAATATTCAAGTGTTTTATCGACTCGTGTGTTTCAGGTGGTCCCATAAAGAATAAGAAAGGATCAATTAGAACACTACAGAGTTCAACTTACATACGAGGATTCGGCTCTCTCGGCATTTCCAATCCTACTTCTAGCTTCTCCAAATTATTACTTATGTGCGAAAGCGAACTTTTCTATTTGCCCGAATATGTCAAACATCAGGAACCCTTCTTTTGTGATAGTAGGGTAAGTGTATATCGATTTTTTTCTGGCATGTGTAACATCGAACTTTAAACGATCTTCTACAGGCTTAGGATAAATATAAGAAGATATATGATATATCATATATCAGACTAAAACATTAAACAAATAGTTTGATGAGGAAGAGCTTGCCCGAAAGTTATTTTTGTACGGGTTAACACAAAATGCAATATACTAGGTCCTACAGTAAGAGTAACTTAAACACAAAAAAGGTACACTCAAGAGTACAACACCAACAACAAAAAGGGGGGTAAAATAAAAATAAAAAAGGCGATTTGTTAAATAAAATAAAAACAGCACTTATCTTTTATTTGCAGCGTTGATAAGGAGCGGACCGGGGTTTCACAGGTATGAGAGGAGAATCACCAGACAAGCACACAGAGAGTGCTTTAAGCGTCTCCACTCGAACCTACCTTTTTGTAAATTTTTGATATCCGTAAACCTGTGTAATTAATATTATATATGCTGTTGTTAGCTGTCGACATTTGGTTACTATATGGACAATATATTGTCTAATTTAATCGACGCTCCTGAGGTTGCATAATACACAATGTGTTATTTAGCGTTCTTCCCTGGATTATACTACACCCATACCTCGCTTTGCGTCGGGGTTACGTTCCAAAAAAAAAAAAAAAACCACGACGCAAAGTGAAAACCATTTAATGATCGAAGATAGGTTGTATTAAATTTGCGTTGATTTTTAGTTAGAAAGGGAATCCCCAAATTTTGATGGCATGGCGCAATAAAAAATAATGGTGTTGCCATATTTTAGGAAAAAAAAAAATAAAAAAGACTCGAATCCAAAACAACGCAACTTCGAAAATCTAACGACGAACAGTGAAAATCAGTAAAAATTAAGCAGCGACGCAACTTCGAAAAAACGCAAAACGAAACGACGCAAAGCGAGGTATTGGTGTATTTCGAGATATCGTTCAACCAACACGCATCATCCACCATGCACGTGTATTTTCAAAAAAATGTTTTCAACACACAAAGAATGTAATATATTTTTCTCTCCCTTTTAATATCATAAATATTTAAACTATGTAAATAATAATTTGTATATAAAAACAGTATTTATTATCAATTTATTAACGTGATAATCCTGTTGAAGGACTGACAAGTCCGAAAGCTTGAAAATAAAAAGTTGAACAAGAAACTTATAGACCTGGAAGCTTTATTTACTTTACAACAACAAAAGCCTTTATTTAGGGTCACTGACCCTATCTATACAGGATTCACCAGAGGTATGCATAAGAACAAAGCAGTGAGACAAAGGAAACAACGATATAAACAGAAGAAAAAGAAGAAGAAGAAAAAAAAACAAGAAAGAGAAAGAGGGAAGCAAGAAAAACAACGCAAAAAGAGTAGCAGTAAGAAAATGAGGAGTGAGTGTCACTTGGCCTTCTTCTGAGATATGAACTTGTGGAAACCACAAAACGCCTTAGCAATATACTTATTCTGGGTCATATTGTCAATTATTGATGGAAGTGAAGCACAGAGAGAGTTGCCCTATTTATTTTATATCAATGTATAATCACAAATGTTATTGATAAATAATATAATATAAATGTAATATTGTATAAAAATGTAATATGATTGTGTGACGTTTATAGTTTTTCACACTGCAAACATGGATGTGCAGGCCAGGGCGAACTGTGACCTAATGTGGCATGGGGCATGGCATCATATTATATCTGAAAAACGACTTTACGTTATTAAAGAAGAATCCTATGAGATTCATATCTCCCCCTGCTATGATGCGACCAAACTTGGCAAAAATTGTGCAGTATGTCGCATAGATGGAGATCATGTCACTGTAAGTATGTCTTCCCTTATAACAAATAAAAACGTGAATGTTTCTTTTCATAAATCAAACCTCTACTGTCCTTATTGCGATGAAAAAATATTGGGATCACTTATCACTCATCAGTGACGAACCCTCTCAGTGGTTTCACCAATTTAATCTATCAGACCGCTTCTTTAGAGCTCTAATACTGTATTGGATCATTCTGCTTTTATATGTTACACTGAAACGTGGAATCATAGAAATAGCAAACTATGGACATAAGCTTTTAGGACAGTAGAATTACATTTTATTATTGTGTTGTATATTAATTTATGTCTATTCTTATTCACATATTTAGAGAGAGAGGCCTTCAAGGCATACTTAAACACGTTATTAATGGGAATAGAATGTTTTTAAGAAGGGATTGATTTTAAGTTACGAATTTTTATTTATTATACAGTAGAAGATTCGCGCATGAGAATACCTCTCTACAAAGAATAGTTTTCATTTGCAAAATTACTATTTTTACTATTTAGTAACTCTAAATATAAAATCTAAAATATATATATATATTTTTTTGCTACATGTTTTAATTTGCATTTACCTATTTTACATATATCGGATTGTATTTAAAAATTGTCATCTAATTCTTCTACTTTTGGCGGAATGGTGTTTTATTAATTTATCATTTGATATTATTAGGGTTTTTTTTAAATATGTGTGTCGATCAATTATTATATTTTTCAATTTATCAAACAATTTGGCCGCCTAATATCTGATTCTGGTAGAGCGCCTTCTAGCGAATAAAATTGTAACTAAAATAAATTTCGAATATTTCATTATTTGCCCTAAAAAATCACATTGCATCCTGAACACAATGGTGTTTACCGCATTGCTCTAGCGGAAATATTCGCGGAGTTATTAATTTTTAAGTAGTGGAAGACTTTTGGATCACCCTGTATATTTCGATATATCCATTTATATTTGTTACCTTCTAATTCCTTTCTATCATTGAAATCAACCTCGGTAAAATATTTTTAAAATGTTTTTTAGAGTTATGGTCAAGTGGAGACCAGGAGTTCCTTCCATAGTAACAAAGGAGCCTTCTTCGCATACTCCGAGGGCGATGTTTGCGATGCCGACCACAGTAGAAAGTACAGTTCCAGGATCCACGTGCTTTGTTATCTTGGATCTAAGCGGAATGAACAAATAAAAGTAAGTATATGCAAGTGATAAAGCACAATTTTGATTATAGATTATAAACACAAGTTAATAAGACCAAATCCAAATAAATAAATAGTGTGTGACGTTTCGACAGACCTACTTCAGACAAAAGTATTGAATGAGAAATATATTTATTTATTTATTTCATCTCAATTTGCAGGTGTTACATTCGAGCACAGCTCGCGAGTCACCTTGTCCAGATTATTTACACATGGCGAGTTGTAATGCTGGAGTGGCCCCCCGAACCTTACAGGAGGGCAGTTGTTGGGTGTTTGGCTGTCAGCTAGCCATTGGGTCCAGGTCGTCGGATTCGGTGGCTGAGGTCACCTTGATTTTGAACAATTTCTTGTATAGTTGGATTTGAAGATTTTTGGAATTGCGAGAATAGTCTTGTCGCAGAGTCTTTATAAATCTCTTCTATATTAGGCTGGTTGAGATCTTCTTTGAGAATTTTGTTTGAAAGATTGAATGGGGCTCCTATAGTAATTCGTAAGCAAATCCTCATGAAGGCATCTATTCTTTTTTTATCCGTAGGTATGATATATTTGCCCCAGACTGGTAGTGCGTACGTGATGATGGGTAGAATACAGGTTTTGTACAACGTGAATTTATGCTTTGTTGTTAAATTACTTTTAAAATTAAGCAGGCTTGATAGAGATATTTTGGCTATCTTTGCCTTTCTTATGGTGTTTTGGACATGTAGGTTAAATTTTAATTTCGAATCCAAAGTGACACCAAGATACTTGGCATGGTCGGCCCAACTAATAGTGCTTGAGTTTACTGTCAAGTTGGTTTGTGGCTTGAATTTTTTGTTATCTCTTGGGGGAAAAACTATTGCTTGAGTCTTAGTTGGGTTAATGTCTAGTTTCCACTCATCGCACCATTTGATTATGTCATTTAGGTAATTCTGAAGCTGAGTAACCAATAGGTCGACTGATTTAGAGTTAAATAAAATTTATGTGTCATCTGCGAAGAGCTTAAGTTTACATTTAGAGTGCAGTGGGATGTCATTAATGTAAATATTGAAAAGGTAGGGTCCGAGGATAGAGCCTTGAGGTACTCCAGCCTGGATTGGCTTTGGTTCAGTTATAAAATTTCCTTGCTTGGCTGAAAATGTCCTGCCCTGTAGATAATTCTGCAAAATGAATACTCCAGCTAGAAATACAATTCATTTGATGGGAAGATTCTTGGCCATTTGCGGAATGATGTTGTCATGGCCAGGAGCTCTGTGGTTAGCTAAGTATTTAATCACTTCCTTGACTTCATTTGGTGTCGTCATTGTGAGCATTTTTTTTTGTTGGTGATTATAAGTTATATTTGGTTGGTCTTCTTTTTCCTTGGAGAACTGGTTGGAGAAGTGTTCTGCAAGTTCATTTCCGATTTCTTTGTCGGTCAATAAGGTTTTGCCGTTCGTTACTAAACTTGAGATCCTTTCCGTTTTTTTTCCTGATGGGTTTTGTTTTTCTCCAGAAGTCTTTTGGGCTTGATTCAATCTTGTGTTTGAATTGATTCCAGTTCTCGGTGGAGTCGGATTTGAGGGCTTTGTTAACTTTTCCCTGTAGGTTAAAATAAATGGCTCTATGGGCTGGATCCCAGGTTGCTTGCCATCTCTTACGAGCTTTATTCTTTTCTTTTATCAAGGCCTTGGTCGAATGATAAATTTTACCACAAGGAATTTAGTCTTGCCTTCGCCCGCACAAATCTCAGTGGAGATTTTTCCGGGCACACTGTAGCTGGAACGAAAGGGGTTTCAGGGATGGACAGGTCCGTCAGGGGATGGAGATTGGCCAAGGGCAATGCTCGGGTTAAAGAAGTCAGGACTGTTACCCCCTGAAGTTGTTTGATAACATGTTTAAAATCTCTTGTTCAAAGATGATTTTAATGGCAGGTTTGAGTAGTTGAATATACATATATTTACAAGTATAATGTTTGGCATGGGAGAAGGCATCTTTTCTTTTTTTTGTTATGTATAAAAAATACTTTTTTTTTTGTCGTATATATTAAAGTTTTTTCTTTTTTTTTAACATTTATTTTGGAAAACTTTATGTGCCGGTAGAAGTTTTTGTTTTGAATTATATTATTTGGCAAAATTCCTCTTTATAATCTCCCATGCTTGTACATATTCCATTAAGGTAGAAAAGTGGGTGTGAGAGTAGAAAAAATCTATGTACATGGTTGTTTATATGGTTATTACAAGGTGGATTAATAGTGAGGCATATTTACATTTTTATATACAAGATTATTGGTTTTAGTGTATGAGGGTGTATCTATGGTTGATTGGTGCATGGTACATTAATAGGTGGTGTTGAATATGCATGATTATGGGTAGGCGAATGTTGAAAAGGTGTTTGGGGGGATTCTGTTTAGAGGGTTAAAAGGTAATGGATGTGAAATGTTGTAGCCAGTGCGATTTTCAAATGTAGGTGTAGAATGGGAGTTGTAAGAAGAGGTTTTATAGATTGGGCTCGTATCTGACTAATCAGATTCTGAGGTGCTTGCTTCGGAGTCAGTCTGGGGTGGTTTGTTTGAGGGTGAGAATCTTCCACAGCCGTGTGCGAAGGCGAGCACTGACCTCCATATTTTCTTATTGGAAAATAATATTTTGGTAGTGTTGGGAATGTACCCTATTTGTTTCACACAGTTAGAAAATAGTATGGATCTGTGGTTATCTAATGGCGGACATTCTAGGAAAATGTGTTCTGTTGTCTCGGGTGGTCCGCCACAGTGTCTACATGAGGAACTGTCGTGTTTAGATTTACTGTGTTTGTTAGCACCTATCCAAGTGTGGCCTGTGATGAAACCTGTGGTGATATGTCAGGTGTTATATGTTTGTGGGTGGTTTTGAGGGAAATGGGTGTCATGCCAAGGCTGCTGAGTATAGTGGGGTTGGATGTCGTGAATTCGTTTTCCCAGGCTTCCCATTGTTTGGATGAGAGGAAGTTTATTTTTGTTTTTTTCGAGGCCAGTTTGTATTTGGGGTTAGTGAGATTTGTAGCTGCTCCTATCTTTGCTAGAGCATCGGCTCGGCAGTTGCCCTCGATGCCAGAGTGTCCCCTTACCCAGTGGAGTGTTATTTTGCGTGTGGGAAGTAGGTCGTATAATAGTATCTGACATTTGTGGACAATGGGGTGTAAGCATCTGTGCCTTGAAAGGGTGCATAATAGGGATAGGCAATCTGAAAAAATGCCTATTGATATGTTGTGATCCAAGGTTAGGATGTCTTTTAGTGCTGTAAGTAAAGCGAAGCTTTCCGCCTGAAAGACTGTGCAGTGTTTGGATAAGGATAAGGAAGATTCTAGACAGGGGGTGGAGGGTAGGGATGAAGATCTAAATATTCCTGAGCCAACCCCGGAGGAGGTTTTGGAGCCATCAGTGTAGTATGATATATCCGGGGTGGACTCCGGAATCGGGAAGTGCGAGAGGTCGCGTAGAAGGTGTGGTTGAGGGTAACTATAAGGGGGTGGGGGGTGTTCAACCTTAAAGGGGAGGGAATGGGAGGGTTTGAAAAGGGAAGAAAGGAGTTTTAGCTTATGGTCAATAGGTAGGACTCGTAAGAGGGCAAAAGAGGTGAAGGTGGGTACTGAGCGAAATCAGTGTATTGCATTAATACAGAATTTGCGCTGAGTGGAACGTAGGCGGCTTCTGCCTGCAATGGTGTCCGCTGCTTCAGCCCAAATTGGTGCTGCGTAAGTGAGTATTGGTTCAATAACGGAGTGATAAAATAATTTTCTAGCTCTATAACCGAAACCATAATAGCTGTTTGCACAGGAATGAAGTCGGGGGAAGAGATTGAGGATTTTGTCGCAAATTTTGTTGAGGTGAGGAGAGAAGGAGAAGCGAGAGTTGAAATTTACACCAAGGATGGTTATGTCTTCTACGCATGGAATAGTGGAGTTCTGAATATGTATTGTAGGTTCGCTGCAGAAAATGGGGAGTATTGAAGATTTGTTAGGGGATAGAGTTAGCTTGTTGTCCAGGTACCATTCGATAATAAGGTTAATGGATATTTGTGCAATATCTTTTAAATTATTTGGGGCTCCATGTATGACGAGTTGAAGATCATCAGCGAAAGCTTGAGCGTGTACACCGGGTGGGATTGGAAGTGATAGAATTGGGTCGAAGAAGATATTCCAAAGGATGGGACCGCTCTTTGAGCCCTGGGCACATCCTCTCTTTGGAGAAGTTGTGCAAGAGAAACCCCTGTACTGTAGCGTAACTTGGCGATTTTTGAGGAAAGAGGAGTAAATTGAAATATAGGATGGAGAGAGGCCTATATTAGAAAGTCTGGATATTAGAGCCGGGTGCCAGAGGTGGTCAAACGCGGATTTTATGTCAAGGTTGATCAGTAGACAGCATTGGTGGCTAGTTATAGCATTGGAGATTTGAGTTTTAAAGTTAAAGAGGGCATCAGTGGGTGATATCCCTCTACGGAAGCCAAATTGGAGGGGATTAAGAAGATTGTTGTTTTCAAGTAGATGGGATAAACGGTGGCAGAGGAGACTCTCAAATATTTTGTTGAAGGCAGAAAGAAGGGTAATTGGGCGGTGGCTGGAAGTGAAATCACCATCTGAGTGCGGTTTGGGGACGAATGCGAGTCTACCTATTTTCTAAGCAGTGGGGAAGTGTCCGAGGGTTAGGCAAGAATTGTATAGGAGCAAAAAGAAGTCATGGAATGAAGAGATCATCCCTTTGGCAAATTTGCCAGGGATATGGTCTGGGCCTGGTGCTTTCCTGGGTTTTAGGGAGGAGCATGCAATGCGTAATTCGACTGAAGTAAAAGGTGGGTCAGGGTGAGATATAGGATGATGACGGGGTGTTGAATAGTGGAAGTGTGCTGGTCTAGTATCTGGGGGTGGATTGGAGAAGAAGGTATTTAGTATGGAGTTGAGATATTTCGGGACGAGGGCCGAGAGGCGATTAGAAAGTGGGGATTGTTTTGTGTCTGTATGTGTTATGATGAGGTGGTTTGGGTTGCCTTTTGTGTCGAATTTTTGTTTTGTGTTGGTGGTGGTATTGTTAGGTGGAGTTTGGGTTTTATTTGGTTGAGGGTTTGGTGGTGGGGGAGTAGGGGTGTTGGAGTTATGTTTAGAGGGGTGTGCGTTGTTAGTGTTATTGATAGGTAGGTTTGCGGATGTCGTTTGCGGTGTCAAAAAGAAAGGTTTGTTATTTGGCGTGTTTGTGGGATTGCAGAGGTTGGTGGCATGTCTAGTATGTCCGTTTACTCTATCTTTGGTGTTGGGTGTAGGGATGGAGATGTTAGTGGAGGTGTCAAATTTGGTGTTGTGTGAAAAATATTTGTTTATAATCTCGTCGTATGCTTTTTTGGTGTAGTGAAGCTCTTGTTTTCTATGTGTTAGTGTGTGTTTGAATGCTCTAATGATGCCTTCGCACGCTGCTGCAGTGTGTTCGATTATAATGTTATCGCATTTGTGATGCTGGAGGTTTTTACCCAGAATGATATTAGTGTTGCGAGCCCATTCTATTATGTCATCGTTAGTCATGGTATTGAGTTGTTCAGTATCTGGTAGTTCAGGATATTTAAAAACTTCAACTTCGAGAGTAGGATGGTTTATGGGTGTTGTACAGTATGTGTTATGGGTGGGCGTAGCGTTTATATTATCCATTGTTGTTAGTTGAGGGGTATTTAGGGTACACAGGGGGGCATGACTGAGGGCGGTATATAATCCGCTCCTTAGTTGCATGTGTATAACAGTTGTATAAACTATTTTAGTGAGACTAAAAAATGTGTCAATATTTTAAAGAGGCTAGGACAAAAGTTTGGTTAGATACTAACAAAGAGGAAAAAAAAAAAAAACCTTTGGCGGCCGTTCGGGAGAGCCTAAAAAGCAGTAGTGACCTTGTAGTCTTCAGTTTTGGAAGGTTGGTAGCGGTATAGCTAGTAGGGGGCAGGAGAACCAGTAGGGTAGCAGTAGAGCCAGGGAAGCATTCATAAAATATATCTTCACTGTTTGAGATTCGGGGGTGAACCCGAAATTTTACCACAGCATGCTTTAAATAGTTACTGTTATCAAGTGTGTACACAAGATAGCAGATAATAAGAAGATAGTTTTCTGATAAACACAGAATATTATTCTTTGAATTAAAAGTTGAAAAAAAAACACTTTTTAAAAAATATAATTAAAAGCATATCTATAAATATCATTTATATTTCCTCTTTCTTCCATTTTGTTAATTGTAGCACATTTCTTTTGAATGAAAATTGCTTTTTTAAATTGTCTCTTAAAATAATTTTTCTCATAATCTAGTATTTTAGTTTCTTTTAGGTTAAAATTATTATGCCCTGTGATTTTTCTATGTTCTACAAGTGCAGTACAAGTTTCTCATTCAGTACTTTTGTCTGAAGATGGTAACAACGCTGTTACCGAAACGTCACACACTATTTATTTATTTGGATTTGGTCTTATTACCTTGTGTTTAAGTATATGAAAATTCTGTTGATAATTCTTGTATTTCAATTTGAAAGAAAGTCAAAATTCACTAAAAGTAGGAAAAAATCATTAAAATGTTGTTAAAATTCACTTTTTATTACTTTCACTCACTCTAATGTATATACAGTAGAATATTCTGGTTGAAAATAGAGAGCCAGAACAAATAATAAATAGATTGTCCATCATCAATATGGCACAGTTTCCTCTCAGAGCTGCTGGGGAAGAAGGAAGTTTGCTGTCATCTTAGAAGCAAGTGTTAGGTTCAACTCTCACATTCCAGCCACATGTAAGGAAATGCCTTGAGACAATCTCCCATTGTCACTCCCATACCAATGTTGTCTCTTACTCCCAGATACAAGGAGAGTTTTATAGAGATGCTACTACAGTAGAATCTCCATGAGAGGACACTCACGCTAGAAGACACCTCTCTACAACTCACATTCCAGCCACATGTAAGGAAATGCCTTGAGACAATCTCCCATTGTCCAACCACTCCCATACCAATGTTGCCTCTTCATCCCAGATACAAGGAGAGTTTTATAGAGATGCTACTACAGTAGAATCTCCATGAGAGGACACTCACGCTAGAAGACACCTCTCTACAACTCACATTCCAGCCACATGTAAGGAAATGCCTTGAGACAATCTCCCATTGTCTAACCACTCCCATACCAATGTTGTCTCTTCCTCCCAGATACAAGGAGAGTTTTATAGAGATGCTGCTACAGTAGAACCTCCATGAGAGGACACTCACGCTAGAAGACACCTCTCTACAACTCACATTCCAGCCATATGTAAGGAAATGCCTTGAGACAATCTCCCATTGTCCAACCACTCCCATACCAATGTTGTCTCTTCCTCCCAGATACAAGGAGAGTTTTATAGAGATGCTGCTACAGTAGAACCTCCATGAGAGGACACTCACGCTAGAAGACACCTCTCTACAACTCACATTCCAGCCATATGTAAGGAAATGCCTTGAGACAATCTCCCATTGTCCAACCACTCCCATACCAATGTTGCCTCTTCCTCCCAGATACAAGGAGAGTTTTATAGAGATGCTGCTACAGTAGAACCTCCATGAGAGGACACTCACGCTAGAAGACACCTCTCTACAACTCACATTCCAGCCACATGTAAGGAAATGCCTTGAGACAATCTCCCATTGTCACTCCCATACCAATGTTGTCTCTTACTCCCAGGTACAAGGAGAGTTTTATAGAGATGCTACTACAGTAGAACCTCCATGAGAGGACACTCACGCTAGAAGACACCTCTCTATAAAGGACAGTTTTCATTGCCAAAAATTACTATTATTACTATTTAGTAACTCTCCTACTGTATTGACTCATCCATTGATGAGCTCTACTCTTCCCCGGCAGACACCATAAAAAATCTCAAGCTTTACAAGCTTGATACCTTAGTGTGATTGAGTGGAGATAAGAAAGAAGAAGAAGTAACTCTTCTGTAAGAGGACATCTCTCCATAAAGAACAATTTTGCTCTGTAACTAGACAGGGAGGTTCTACTGTAATTCAATGCTAAAAAAGATGCCATTTTTTCTGTGTTTCTCGCACATTCATTGCTCAATGACCTCAAGTTGTCTGGTCCTAAAATAAGAGCGCCATCTAGTTGAACAGAAATCAACTAAACGTTGATTTAACCTGTTCCCTGATATTTGGCTAACCTAATTTCTTGATAAATCAAGAAAAGCCATCCACGATTTTTTTTCTATTGTTTTTTCATTCTATATATTGCAGAGGATTTAACTTTTCCTATATTGCGAGTGCATTTTTTTTTTGCATAGACCAAATGGAAACTTCTCAAGACACCAGGTTTCACTGTATTAGGTCAAATGTAATAATGTTGGATGTTCTAGATGCTGAAGAGTGACGATCCATGTACCAAGGTATTCATATGGATCAGCTGGTGCCGTAGAAATATGGAAGTTGAGAACAATCCCCTGAAACATTTCTATATTCCAACCATAGGAATGTATAATCCTGACCTTAGAGGTCTCATCCATCGTGGGGAATCCTATGTAAGTACCTTTGTCGTAGCCTTGACAATGGCTGGCGTTCAGCCAACCGAAATATTAGCAAATAAATCCTTATATTTAATCAAATTTTTTTGCCTTTTTATTATCTAAAAAAGATTTTATTATATTGTTGGCGAAGAAATAATTTATTATTTAATTATTCAATGAAAATATTTGAAATAGTTTTATTACTTTATATTTGTAAAATCATCATTTAGTTACCTAGCTTGCTTGCTCGATATTCTCTAGCTGTAGATAGTTGGGGTTGATTTGTTAATAATTGTCGACTAGTCGCCGTGACGTTATCAATAAATCCTTTCACTTCTTCAGATATACAAAGACTTGATTTCTACGCTACAATATATATTTTTTATTTTATACATTTGGTATATATTTTAATCATAATGTATAATTATATGCATTTTTATTAGTAATACATTCAGATGGCACAAGAACCTACAGGACTCAGAACGAAACACTATAAAGGAATGACAATACATCCAGATGGTATATGAACCTATAGGACATGCAACAACTGTCCTGGTGTGGAATTAACACCTACCCACATATTCTCATGCCCAGCAATGGCCGCAGCCTTGCAAAAAATTGACATGGACCCAGAGCAGCAGCTTTTGCACACCCAACATAGAGGACATTGCGACTGCTGTGTAAGAGATGCACGGGGATATCTGAGGCTCTTCATTGAACACAACAACAACAACAGAAAATTGATATGGACCCAGAACAGCATCTTTAAACACTCAAGATATAGTGGACATTGCGACTGCTGTGATAGAGATACATGGGGACATCTGAAACACTTCATTGGACACAACAACAGAAAATTGACATGGACACAGAGCAGCAGCATTACACACCCAAGATAGAGGACATTGCGACTGCTGTAATAGAGATGCCTGGAGACATCTGAGGCTCTTCATTGGACACAACAACAACATAAAATTGGCATGGACCCAGAACAGCAGCTTTACATATCCAAGATAGAGGACATTGCGACTGCTGTGATAGAGATGTACGGGGACATCTGAGGCTCTTAATTGGACACAACAACTGAAAATTGACATCTGAAGATCGTCATTGGACACAACAACAACTGTTTTTATTAATAATCTTTGATGAAGGCCAAAGGGTGATACAATTAATGATGATAACTCTCATGTTGTCCAGATCGAGGGCAAGAAGAACGCTGACCAGACCTATGAGTTGAACCTCCTCCCCAGCACTGACTGTCACTATGGAGGAGTTTGTCTCCACACCACAGGACTGGGCGACATCAGCTATGGCAGACTGACCGATCTCTCTCGCAAAAACTCTTCCATTATTCTCCACTTTGAAACTGGAAACTTAAGTAAGTAATTAATATCACTGTCAACTTTTTTGTGCGTGTGTGTGATCACTGCATTGTACACATGCTTGATAAAAGGTTTATTACCTTGTAAACCCACCCTTTACTTAGAGAAATTCTTCCTTTATTCTCTACTTTGATACTGGAAAATTAAGTAAGTAATTTATATAACAGCCAACTTTTTTGTGTGTGTCTGCTCACTGCATTGTACACATACTTGATAAATGTTCTATTACCTTGTAAACCCACCCTTTACTTAGAGAAATTCATCCATTCTCCTCTTTGATACTGGAAACTTACGTACTTAATTATAAAAAGGCATCTCCTTATCGTGCAACTGAAAGTTGCCGATGGCTTGCGCCATTTATCGGAATAATTAGCCAAATACCCATTATTGATTAATCAAGAAAAGCTAACCACGGACGCGTTTCGGGCTGTTGGCCCTCATCAGCGTTGTGCAATATGCCCCTTATCCCAGTACAATATCACATTTGTACTATTTTTTCACATTAAGTACTTAAGTCAACTTTTTGTGTGTGTGTGTGTGTCTGCTCACTGCATTGTACACAAGCTTGATAAATGTTTTATTACTTCGTAAACCCACCCTCTACTTTGAGAAATTCCTCCATTCTCTTCCACTTTGATACTGGAAACTTATCACTATCACAGTCAATGTCTGCTTACTGAATGATACATGGGTTTTTCTTTACTAAACTAGCCTATGTCCAGCGAGTCAACGCAGAAGCTCAACTGTTGAAGTCATCTGCGATCTGTTCAAGCCACGAGGACAACTTGAAATATTGAACGTAAGTTATTTTATGATCGAAGAATTCTTTATTATCTAAACAACTTGGATTATTTTAATAACATTAATGACGTGTGGTGCACTTACAGTAAAAGCAGTCTCTAACTACCCACCATGATTACCATGGCTTGTACCACGTGTACTAGGGATAAGCAAATTTTATAACTGTTATTTGTGTGTATGCAACTAAGTTAATTAATATCTTATTTCTAATTAATGTTTTAAACGGCGTTGCTATTTATTTTATAAATTTGTGTAAAATAGGTAAACTTTATATGATTCTATACGAACATTGTGAATGAGTTAAGAAAAATACATGGACAACTAAAGGTTTCACAATCAAGGAGATGCCTTTTTCTTAATTTATCTACCCGAATCCAGTATATTTTTACTTTTGTATTGTTTTTTTCACAATATGAATGAGATAATATAAAAGAGCGTACCTGGATCTGTAAAGAAAAAAAAAATCTCTAAATATTTCGAGAGATTGCTCCCTCTTGCACACTTCACTGTGCAATAAATTGATAAAGAGGGAGGAATCTCTCGAAATATTTTGAGATTTTTTTTTTCTTTACAGATCCAGGTACGTCTTTTTATATAATCTTAATTGATGGATCGTCTTTTTGATCAAAATATGAATGAGGTTGAAATATGTAAAACAATGAGTATGTTTAACTTATTCATATATTAAAAAAATAATGACTACATTTCCCATCGAAATAGATGTCTAAACTAGACGCCATATATTGGTACTCATCCTAAACTATAGACAGACTTGAGATCGCAAGTTTGTGGAGATGGTCAATAGATGGCGTCCAGTTTTGACGTTTTTTGAAGGGAGAGGTGATCTTTTTAGATCAATATCCCCACAGCAAAATTTCCATCTTTATTTATAATTGATTTTTGCTTATTGTAAAGATAGAGGCTGCCTGGCCTGCATTCATATTTCTTGAAAATAAAGATACTTCGGCTAATAAATCTTTTTATTACCTCGACGTTTCGACAAAAATCTTTTGTCCTTGTCAGAAGCAAACAAGAATTAAAACATTTGGCAAGGCGTTAAAAATATACTTGGAATCTTAGAATAATTTTTAATGCCTTGCCAAATGTTTTAATTTTTGTTTGCTCCTGAACGGGGACAATTTTTTGTCGAAACGCCGAGGTAATAAAAAGATTTACTGGCCGAAGTATCTTGATTTTTGCTTTTTACTCATAAATTATAATTTTATAATGAAAATGTTTCTTTTTCTTTATCTTTGAAGTGTGTTGTCCACAGACTACCAACAGTACTCACGCCGACCTACGTCTGTATTCACCAAATCTCTGTGAAGAGACCTATGAACTACCAAAATGTGTTTTCTTCGATCCCAAATCCTCACTTTTCTACGATCTACGTGAACTTAATATGGCTCCAGAAAGAATTTCACCAATCGATAAATATAAGGGAAGGTAAGTGTGTTAAGTTCTACTTTTTTACTCATTTATCAATTTCTTTTTAGAAACCAAGAACTCTCGGTAGACGTCGAGTGTAGATATAGAGACAGATACTCTACTTAAATGTAGATAAGAGGTATTTATCAACATTAAATAGTTCCAGTAACTACTGTAAGAAAGAATTATTTGTCATTAGTATCATCTCAATACCATTTAGATAAATTGAAACTCGCATTGGGCACTTTTTTCTGATTAAAAAAAAAAGCTCCAATGGCCCTCGATTCTTGCAAAGTCAAACACCACCAGCGAGTACAAGTAATCAAACGGGGCTCTGGCATATTTGTAAGTGCAAAGTTGAAATGCTTTTCATACATGTTACAATAGACAATTAAACAACTTTATTGACATCTCGTCAATCTTTACACTCAAATGGACTTATAAGGTAATAATAATGGTAGGAATGAAGAGAAATATATACAATCGACGTAGCCCTCTCCGAGGGCAAGTCTGGATCAGGAGCTTAAAGCCACCTAGAATCTAGACAGATCCCTGCCATTTGGGGAGTTCATGTTCAGAACATGTTTGATGATAATGTCGAAGAATTTGTCGAGAAGAATCTTGTCTTCATACATGTGGTGCACTTACAGTAAAAGCAGTCGCCTACTTCTACCCACCATCATTATCATGGCCTGTACCACGTGTACTAGGGATAAGTAAAAAAAAAAAAAACTATGCAACATTAGGAAGTTGAAAGTTTTTATACAGCACGTATGTTACTTTTACATTAAAACAATTTAATGATATAATCATATAACCATAAATATAATCAGATACTATTTTACATAATTTTATAAAAATGCTGTAGATATACATAAGCTTATCTTCATAGTTCATCTAAAACACCCATTTCAAGAGTCTAGCAACAGTATCACTATAAAAGGAAGTTCCAAAAATGCAATATGTTGGCTTCCATAGGCGTTTCTTACTGGGAAAAAGAAAGAGAGGATCCAATGAAATAATTTAGTAGCGTTTATTAAAACAAAATCATCATAGTGAACAACACATATAACAGAGAGTACCGTCGTCTTCCGGGTATTCCTTCTACTGGGGAGCTCGGATTCTATATTCTGTGCGTTTATAATCTGTTTATCTGTGGCTCTCTGGTCGGGATGGCGCCTACATTCGGCCATTCCTGGATTTCAATCGTCCTCGATTGAACCTTGCGTTGCAGGAACGTCGTGGGTTGCGTCGGGGGGTATCTTCTACTTCTGGCTCCTCGTCCGGACTTTCTTCTGTAGCTGTAGTCGTTAATTCTATTTTGTTCTGCTACTGTCCTATCACACGGGTCCTTTCGAAAGATCTGGATCAGGTCTCTCAATTCAGGGCCGGAATGCTGAATCATCAAGATTTGTTCTTCCAGTGTGATTGTGAGGCACACTTCAAGGTTTTTCTCCACGATTTCCTCCATCGTGTCTCTAGGGTCGTCGACTGGAGCTCTACTCATTCCGTCTACGTGGGCCATCTTCTCCCCTGGTTTATGTCGAATTTCGAAATCGTATTCCTGAATCAGATTGTACCATCGCGCTATCTGAGGATTTGTAGTCTTCTTCGCGTTCATGTAGACCAGTGCTTGGCAATCTGTAACCACTGTAAACTTGATTCCTACGAGGAACTGACGTAGTCGATCCAAGGTCCACACTATCGCCATCTGCTCCAATTTGCTTGAGTGGTACATCTTCTCGGCTTCTGTTGTCTTCTTGCTCACACAGTAGACCAAGCGCCATTTGCCGTCTTCGTCCATCTGTAGCACCATTCCTGCTAATCCCTCAGCACTCGCATCGCAATGTACTTCTGTCTTGAGTTCAGGGTTGTAATGAGCTAGTACCGGATATTCGACCAGATCCTTTCGTAGTCCTCCAAATGACCTTCGCTGTTCTTCCTTCCATTCAAATTGTGAACCTTTCTTCGTAAGTCTGCTTAGCGGTTCTGCTTTCCTCGCGAAGTCCTTTACAAATCGTCTGAAGAAGTTCGTCAGTCCCAGAAAGCGTCGTATGTCGTGGACATTCTTGGGTTCTGGAAATTCTTCTATCGCCTTGATCTTTCTTGGGCCTGGCTTAAGTCCGCCTGTACTGATGACATACCCTAAGAACTCAACTTCCCTCCTTCCGAACTCACATTTGGAGGGTTTCAGTGTCAACTTCGCTGATCTTATTCTTTCGAGGACTTCCCTCAACCTTTCGATCATCTCCCGCCAATCCTTTGCCGGGATAATCACGTCGTCGAGATAGCAGAATGCCTTCTTGTTCAGCAGCGGACCTAGGACAATGTGCATCAGTCTTTATCGGTCAGTGGTATCTGCAGATATCCATGCGCCAGATCCAGAGTGGTGAAGAATTTCGCATTCCTTAGGCCTTCCAGAAGGTCGTCTATCCTTGGTAATGGGAACTTGTCCTTAACTGTTTGAATGTTGAGTCTCCTATAATCTACCACCAGACGATGATCTCCAGTTTTCTTCCTCACAAGTAGGACGGGACTAGCGTAGGGTGATCTAGTTTCCGTGACTATTCCATTGTCCTTCCACTCTCTGACAATCTCCCTGATTGCTTCGCGTTCACTTGCAGTCGTCTTATACGGTCTCAGACAGACTGGCTTGCTTCCATCAACCTCCTTAATGTTCATCTTGGTGACATCGGTGCACCCTAATTCCTCCATGCCAAGAGCGAAACAGTCTCTATACTCGTTTACTACATCTAGGATTTCTTGTCTCTCTTTCGAAGTCAGAGAATGATTGACGTTGATGTCCTCAGGCAGTATGGGGCGCTTACGTTTCATTTGGTCTTGTCCTTCCCTCTTCTCTTCATTTTTAGTCTGAAACGAATCCTCTGCGACGTCCAGGTTAACAACAATATCATCAAGGTTCAGTAGTTCAACTCGCCCTACACATTGGTTCTTCCTTACTCTCAACTTGCCCTTGCCAGCTGAGATGATGGGTACGGTCGTCTTTCCGTCGACCACTTCCAATAGGGAATCGACACAGGCGTCATCTACTCCTGTGAACAATACATATCCGTCCTTTACCTCGTCTGTGATTGCACTTGTAAAGTTAATGGAGTCGCTCTCCAACTGAACAGTTTCGGTTGCTCTCAGTTCGATGCGACGCGACTTGATTTCTTCTTGCAGATTAGCAAACGGAAATTCGGATGAATAGCCAATATGCAAGTTTTTACCAATTCTGGCGAAGGATACGTAGGGCAGATCTGTCCATGTTCTTCCAATTAATAGGTCATAGGGTTGGGCATCATTGTTGACAATGAATACAGTGATTTCCCTTCCGACGATGCCATCAATCTCCAGGTCGACTGTCGTCTTCCCAACGGTCCTGGCAGCTGGTGCAGTCTGGTTACCGATGCCGTACAGACTAGTCGAGTCTGGTTCGATGTCGACGCTGATCCTCCTTGCGACCGATTCTCTCATTAGACAACTGCTGCTCCCGGTGTCTATCATTGCCTTCACGGTTTCCTTGTTGTCGATCTTGACATCCTTCAAATATACATCTGGCGGGACAGTCTCCAGTCCTTCGACTTCCAGGTTGGCTACTTTTAGTCCTTCTTTGGGTCTTGTGCAATTCCTTTCCTTGTGTCCCGTTTGACCGCATCCTCGGCATGTCAATGTAGTCCTGGGTGCTGGGCAGTCTCTGGCAATGTGTCCAAACTGATTGCAGTTGAAGCACTTCGGTTCTCCCTTGTCGTTTCTGATCGTACGGTTGACCATTCTCCTCAAGGTGTTAGGGTACGTTTCACTGATTTCGTTCCTTGCAGCGTCTTGACCCGAAACATTCGTTCCTTGTTTAGTCTCTTTAACTTCGCTTTGGTTGGGGAATCTCGCAGATTTCTGCTGAAACGACGGTGGTATGAGGTGTTTCGCATTCCAATGCGGAGGTCCCATCTCGGTGCGAACATTTTCGTACTCGTCCAGTTTATCCGCCAACTCATCTGGGTTGTTTAACTTGGTCCAATCGTCAATGAGATGATTACGCAGCACATTTGGAACTTTTTTCTTTAGCTGGTTAGTGACGGACAAATCCTTTAGGGCGTCGAAATTTTCCACGTTCATTCCTTCGATCCATTCGTTGAAATATCCTCGCAATTCGAAAGCGAAGTCTCTCCAGGAACCCTTTTGAGATCTCTCGTGCTTCTCGAATTTTTGTCTGAATTGTTCGGGGCTCAACTTGTACCGTTTTAGGAGCAACCTTTTCACGAACCTATAATCGCCGCTTTGTTCTTCTGTCTCCCGAGCGATTAATTGAGTCATTTCGTAAGGTAGCAATCCTAGGAGGCTGAACGCCCATTGGTCTTCATCCAATCCTAGTCGCTTTGCCTGTCTTTCGAAAAGAATTAGGTAAAAACTCAAATCATTGTCCTTCGACTCGTACTTGGGCATCAGTTTACGTATCTCGTAATGTGCGTCATTGCTGGTACTTCGAGACGTATCGTTGTTTCCGCGTGTAGTCTGGATGCGCAGCTTCTCAAGCTCGAATTCCATTACCATTTGTTCTTTTCGTTCCCGTTCGATTCGTTCCCGATCCTCGATTCGTTTCCGATCCTCGATTCGTTCCCGCTCCTCGATTCGTTCCCGATCCTCGATCAGAGTTTCTAACAGTTGCTTTGCGAATTCTTCTTCGTAAGATTGGCTATTCAAAATAAGGTGTTTTAAGTCGACGATCCTGCTCTCTGGCGGTACTACCTCGCCGAGTTCATACGCCAACTTGCTCAAATCGCATTTCCTTACTTTCGCTAAATAAGTCATGTTTTTCAAAAGGAAAAATAAACAAAGCAAAAAATTTTAAAATAAACAAATAAAACTGACTAAACCAGATACGTACTGTTTCAATTATTTCTTTAAACGAAATCAACTTTTCTTTAGTAATTTTGAGACAATACTTTTTTTTCTTTTTACCGCGATACTTTGCGATAATACTTTTTATCGAGATGATTTTGCAATAATACTTTTACCGCGATACTTTGCGATAATACTTTTATCGAGATGACTTGCAATAATACTTTTACCGCGATACTTTGCGATAATACTTTTGTCGAGATGACTTGCAATAATACTTTTAGGAATAGGTAATTAAATTTCGTACATACCATGCAACTCCTCTTACGTTGATCGGTCACCGCGCCACGTCCTTCTCGTTTCCAAATTATTCCAGTGAATCTTCAATTTTCTTCAGGACCATCCCACTTCTGAATTTCTGTTGGCTTCCGTAGGCGTTTCTTACTGGGAAAAAGAAAGAGAGGATCCAATGAAATAATTTAGTAGCGTTTATTAAAACAAAATCATCATAGTGAACAACACATATAACAGAGAGTACCGTCGTCTTCCGGGTATTCCTTCTACTGGGGAGCTCGGATTCTATATTCTGTGCGTTTATAATCTGTTTATCTGTGGCTCTCTGGTCGGGATGGCGCCTACAAATATAACAGCGGTATGGTAGATAAAACTGGCGAAACCGCTGGGAGGGTTCACCACTGATGAGCCAGGCCTTCCCATTATTTTTTCCATTGCAGTAAGGGCAGTAGAAATTGTTTAATTTCAAAAAGAATCTTACGCGTTTAAAATAGTTTTGAATTTTGATACATTTTTTGGTATAATAGTTAAATATGAATTTTTTTTTATATCTATCTCTCTATACAGAATTTTATATAAAATTATGTAAAATAGTATTTGATTATGTTTCAACTCGTGTTCTATTGGTGAATCATTATACCAGGTTTTCTTCTTCAGAAGGACATTCGTACCTGAAAACTAGAGATTAAAAAGGTTTTTGTAAATATACTTTTCCCTCTAGATACTTTTTACTCAATTGCATATTGTTACATATCATTTTTAACATGTTTTTTTTGTGTTTATTTTAGGTTTTGGATCAATCTCTGCAATCCAGATTCGGTCCAGAATTCTCAATGTGGACTTTCCAATCCAGCAATGTGTGTTCAATACCAAGACAAATCGTACAGTGTTGGTTCAAGAGACTCGCCTCTATCCGTGAAAATATCTAATGGTAATGATTATGATAGATGATAATGATAAGTATAATGAGTTTGTTAAAAAAATGTTTTGAGCAGATGGAGTTAAAATGGAGTTTGAAAGCAATTTACCCTGTTATGGAGATACTTCCATTGTCTATTTAACGATATCTTGTAGCATACATGAGGAGCCTCCTGTTATAAAAAAAGATTTTAGACTATGCTTTATCGATATTCTTTGGAAGACACCACAAGCCTGTCCGAAAACTCTCAAGTAAGTTATTCTTTTTTTTTTTTTAGTAGTTTCTATCTTTTTAATATTATTCTCTTATCTCCAATTCGTCAGTTAAATCTACATGATTGCTTGTGTATTTCTTATCCATATAGTGTAGTATAGTAGTATCCATACTAATAGTGCCTAATACATTGCCAAGAGTTCATCTTCAGTATTAGATATAAAAGTAAAACAGCTCAATGTATACAGTATTTTTCTCTCAATTTAAACTTTCCATTCGGTAGTTGAATCTACAAGATTGATCTACTAATGTATTTATTATCCATTTTAGACCTTCAATACGGTCTTATTGGATAATAAATACACTATGTCTAATACATTGCCAAAAATTCACCTTCAGTATTGTATATTCCAGTATTATTTATATCTCAAACTTCTCATTCGACAGTTCTGTATCTACAAGATTGATCTACTTGTGTATTTCTTATCCATCTCAGATCTTCAATACTGTCTTATTGAATAAGAAATACCTTTAGTATTAGTTATAAAAGCAAAATTGCTCAATACATACAGTAATTTTTACATCAATTTAGACTTCCCATTCGCCAGTTGAATCTACAAGATTGATCTACTTGTGTATTTCTTATCCATCTCAGATCTTCAATACTGTCTTATTGAATAAGAAATACTCTAATCTAATACATTGCCAAGAGTTCACCTTCAGTATTGTGTATAAAGCAAAACTGCTCAATACATACAGTATTCTCTCTTTCAATTTGAACTTTCCATTCACCAGTTGAATCTTAAGATTGATCTACTTGTGTATTTCTTATCCATTTTAAATCTTCGAAGGCTATCGGTCTAATGCATTTCCAAGTGTTCACCTGGGTTGTAATTATGCATATTAATGTCATATGGATTTTTTTTTGTAATTTGTTGAAATAATGGAGTATGTTTATGATTGTTTGTTTCTAGAAAATTCGGATATAAAGAAAAAGTAAATAACAACACGAGCTATATGGAGTAAGTATAATTGAAGTCCTTATGGGAAATGTTCTAACTTTGTTCTTGCAGTTCCCTCGACCTAGGAGGACTTAAGATGGATAACATCACGAACACATATTTCTTAGGTTTGTAGCCTTCTCCTTCCTGGCTTATATCTTCATCTTAAGTCATTTACCTTAGTCATCAACATATTCTGTTTATGTATATTACTTTAGAGCAGTTCACCCCCACAGCCTTAATGTCAGTAATACTCATGGATAACACATAAACCACCCATTTTCAACCCTCCCCCCCCCCCTCGATCAAAATGTAATAGTCTTCTTCTTCCTTCTTATCTCCCCTTAATCATATTAGGGTGTCAAGCTTATATACTCTTATATATATATATATATATATAGTAATCCCGATGTGGAATGTACTGGGCAGTCGTGGTCGTGGGTGTGTGATGGGATTCCCGCACGGGGACAGCAAGAGACAGAGACAGGTCTAGATGGTAGCTCCAAGAAGTAGAGGTAGACCACGGACGAAGGCAGTCGAACCACGGGCGTCACGGATGCCCTAGCCTACGCGGATAGAAGGGGGGGGGGGGGGGGGGGGTGAGAGATCCGTCCGACCGTATAACGGCGTCACTCTGAAAACAACTACTTTGTCTTATTTCTGGGCCTTTATATACGGGACTCCCGCATATGTTGACGAGTTCTGATTGGTTCCTATAATCACGCCACCTGTCCGGCCACCTGTTGACGGGGTGATTGAACTCATTATCATAAACACCTGTTCGTCTGGGTTATGGCGTCGTCTGGTCTACCTTTACCTCTTTGTTTTATTTGTCACTTCCATTGTTATACAAGGTCGATACATATTTTATATAGATATGGGGTTATACTAAATATTAGAAGAAGGTTGTGAACTATCTAACTCAAAATATACTACAGAATGTGCCCCCGGTGATGAAGGTTTGGTTGGGGGAATGACATGTAATGAATGATGACCTAACAAACCTATTATAAAAAATAAAGAAATAATTTGTATACAAATTAGTTAGAATAATTATTAAGCTACAAGTTAAAAAGAGAAAGATGTTGTAATGGTGGTGTATCAATGAAATAAAAATCAAGGTTATAAAAATAAAAACGCACAAAATGAATGATAAAAGATTAAGAGAAAGTATATAATACAAAATGGTAAATATGGTAAAATGAATCGTACAAGGAAAATAATATCTTATTGCATAAAAGATGAGAGAAAAAAAAAGAAGTTAGTTTATTGACTAAACGTATAATGTGACGCTAAGGTTGAAAAGGGGAAAAAGGGTATCTGAGCATGTTTCTGCAAAGTAGTATCCCAAGCATTCTGCAATGCAATGCGAACTTGTTTAAGTGAGGCATTGTTTTAATTAACAGAAGGCCCAAGATATTCCGTCTGCATCATTAGCTCAGACAGTGAAAAGAGGTGGGAAGATTGATGGAGGTAAAAGGGAGAGGTAGAGGAAAGAGGGATCCCTGTTGTCCATAATGATTGTGCCCGGTTGAATTATGAAAAAAAAAGTGAAAAGTTGAAAAAATGGTGAATTGATATGATGAGTCGGGCGATGAGAAAAAGAAAATAAAAAGATCGCGCTGGATATCCTGAACTCACTATTGGGAATGGGTATAGCGAGGAAGGATTGTTCCAGTCGGATTAATCAATGAAAAAAAAAAACAAAAATGTTCGGCGAACTGGAATCCCTTGGAAGGTAGTTGGAGGCTTGAAGGATGTGGAAAAGGAGAGGTGGATGTAAGAGATTTATTGCTGTCAATTTTGATTGTGTCCGACTTGTGTGGTGAAAAGAAAAAGTTGAAAAATGAAAAAAATGATGAGCCGGACGATAAGAGAAAAAAAAAATCTAACTGGGTCCCCTGAGCTCACTGTTGGGGAATGTACAGCGAGGAAGGGTCTTCTAGTTAGTTTAATCAATAAAAAAAAAAAAAGAAAATGGCTGACGAACAATAAACTCTTGATGGATGTAAAAAGTTGGGAGGAAAGGTCCATGGGATAGAGTTAAGAGGTTGTAAGGGAAGCGTCAAAAATAACATTTTGAAAATCTATTAAGAAAAATAAAATGATAAATGTTTTATCTGTTTAAGAAATATTATAAATATTGTTAGGTGTAGGTTTTTTTTAAATGGTGCCTAAAATAGTTGAAGTTGTAAAATGCTAAGTCTAAACATGATGAGAAAAAGAGAAAATAAAAATATTAAAGGTAATAATATATAAAGGGTTGGTTGGTAGTTGATGGCATTAATGTTGATGGTTAATAAACAAAATGATATTATCGATTAATAGTGAAATATTTTATCTACATCTGTAAGTTAAAAAACAAAGTCCAACACCACAAAACTAGGTAAACTGTAAGTCTATTTACAATAAATGAGAGAAAAGTTAAAAGATAACAACAATATTCGTTCCTGAAAAAAGGGAACATATTTACACACAGTGTAGGTGCAAGATTATTGCTGTCTTTCTAGTTTGGCCTACGGGGAGGTAATGTGGCCCTATGTCGCTTTGGTCCGGTCTGAGAAGTCGGTCTTTGCCAGATCTTCCCGATTATATTATGTGAGACCAGACGGGGAGCGATCTTGATCCCTAAAATTATGTCATTGTAGTGGAAGATAGGACTTTAGGTACATGTAGAATGTAGTGCATGTCTTAGGTGCTAAAAAGATTGCAGAGCGTTTTATTCAGTTGGTCTGCAAAATTTCTAGGTGAGCCTACCCAAACGCCGACTTGTTACGTTTGGGGAACATCTTTTAAAATATTAACTTAACAGATCTTTTCTCCATGTAACATTACGTTACATATGGGGAAAATGAGAGGCGACAAATTTGACAAAAAGAAAAAGAAAAGTTAAAGCCTTTTTTATTCCTAACAAGGGAGCCGGTAATGTAGTGTATGTTCGTATTAAATTGTACCCAAAAGCCCTATAATTGAATGATTGATAGGCAAGAGTGTTGAAGTAGGAAGGAATATCTCTGCTAATGGTGAATACAAAGGGTCATTCCACCCCTTTAGAAGTATGGAGGGAAAGACGAAGTAGAAAAAAAAAACTAGGGGAAGTTCAGTGCGTCCTTGAGTTTGTTGTCGTTGGGATGAAGATTGGAATACCGCTGTGGCGATAGACACCATTTCTTTTGATGATGTATTTTATGATGATGTCATTGAAGAGAGATCAGATAGAATGGTGTTCTAAAGGAAGATGTGTGCTCAGGCGATGAGAAGATTGTTCTGGTGGGGCTTGGAGATCCCAGCACTTTCAATTGTAATAAAAACAGGAGCACCAACATTGTTGTGTTGGAATGTAACTCTATCAACCCTATTCCAAAAGTAAGTGTTCCTTTTATATACTTATCTATATATATAAAAATGAATGTATGTGTGTGTGTCTGTTTGTCCTTTATGCCTGAATAAACCACTCATTGGAACGCCATGAAACTTTGGGAAGTTATTTAGTATAGTACTGGGAAGGTTTCTAGCAAATAAAATTTTTGAAATAACTTTTCGCTTTAAAATAATCAAGATAAATATTCTAATTTATCTGTTATAATTAAACAATCTGCTCTGAATATTATCATGATGATACGATTATTTTGTAATGTAGAAAATTAGGAAAGACAAAATTCAGGATGACACGGCAATTTATTTGAGACAAGAATAATGATACAATTCCAAGGCAAGATACTATTCCTTTAACTTCCAATTACCGAGGGAACCAATTAATATTGATTTTATTCAACTTATCGAGTATTTTTCAAGGGACCGGGAAAAAATGCTCACTTTATTGAGAGATTCGTTAGACAAACCTTTACTCGGGTAAAACCCGGGCGAAGCCGGGTACGTCCATACAAGAATAATGATACAATTCCAAGGCAAGATACTATTCCTTTAACTTCCAATTACCGAGGGAACCAATTAATATTGATTTTATTCAACTTATCGAGTATTTTTTCAAGGGACCGGGAAAAAATGTTCACTTTATCGAGAGATTCGTTAGACAAACCTTTACTCGGGTAAAACCCGGGCGAAGCCGGGTACGTCCGCTAGTGTATAATATATTATATTAAAGTTACTTAAATTCAAACACTAGACTTGATGGATACTAACAATAGCAAGTAAAAACTTTTTAAAAAGAATTAAAGCGGGGGAAGATTCGAGTTTTTTTTTTTTGTGGACCTAAGGAACAAACCTGAATACATATTTTACTAGATTGTCCTGTTTTTCAAGACTACAGAATCGAAAATAATTTAATAGTAACAGATCCAAGTATTTTTATTTCCAGTAAATAAATGTATATTAAATTCAATATCTTTTGTGGATATATTTTAAATTATATATCAACACAAATATCTTTTAAGAAACTGATAATTTATATTATGCTGATTTTACATATTGCCAGACACACCTTTATTTTGTACACAGTTTTTTTCTCGTTTTTCTCTCTCATTCTCATTGTTAACATCATATGACTATTCTATTCACGCCCTAAATTTATTGTATATATATATATATATGTATGTATAGACAAAGGTAAAGGCATTGACAGCGCAAGTGTCCTTAGGGGGACATAGCGCTTTAAATTGAAATAATTTTTTTTTTGCTCATTCCTAGTACACGAGCTACAGGCCATGATAATCATGGTAGGTAGAAGTAGGCGACTGCATTTACTGTAAGTGCACCACATATCTACACAGGTGAAAAGTAGTTCGACTTTGCATTTATAAATGGACCAGAGCCCCGTTTGATTACTTGCACTCGCTGGTAGGGTTGAATTTTTGCAAGAATCGAGGGCCATTGGAGAATTTTTTTTTTTAAGAAAAAAAGTGCCTAATTCGGGAATCGAACCCGGGTCGTAGCGGTCGAAAACCAACGGTTTAGACCATCCTTCCATCGACCCCCACAGAAATTATAATTATTGTTAATTATAAGGAATTCTTTGCGCCCCTTTATTTTGCCACTTAATTTGGAACATTTTACCTTCAGTTCTATTCGATTATATTTATGACAAACAAGATACATAATTTAAGATTTCTCCCTGCTTATACACTATAACATATTCAATAAGAAATCTAGGATTTGATTTCTTTTTTTTTTTTTACAATTATTTCTCGAGCTTTGTTGTGTATTAAGCTGTTGAAGATAAAAAATACACCTATCCCCCGATTTACACGGTAGATACGTTCCTGAGAAAAACGTGTAAATTGGGGGATAGGTGTACACAGAAATAAAATGCATTGACAGGTTAAAATATGTAGTCAGCACATAAGCTCGGGATTCCTCGTGAGATGTGTACACAGCGCATGTGTTCAATCACAGTAACATTTAGTATAGTGCGTTAAAAAAAAAAAACTTATTTGGAAAACCGCGTAAAAGCGAAAACGTGTAAAACAAGTACCGTGTAAATCGGGGGATAGGTGTACTGTTGATATAAAAATACTGTTGATTAAATATTAATTGAAAATTAAATACCAAAGACTTTTAATAGAATCTATGATAACCAAACAGCAAAAAAGCATAAACAGATGCATTGAACTATCAGAAACATACAAAACAATATGGTTCAATACTATCTCATAGATATAGGCAGTCTTCTATATATAACACAATAGTTCACGAATTTATTAAATTTAATTTGAAGTCTCGAGATATCATTCAACCAGCATGTATCATCCATCCACCACGCACGTTTATTTTCAAAAATTTTGATTTTCAAATAGAAATAATGTAGTATATTTTTCTCTCAGTATATAATATGTATTTATAAATATGTATATAATAATGTATATAAAAATTGTATTTATTATTAAGTTGTTAACGTGATAATCCTGTTGAAGGACTGAAAAGTCCGAAAACTTGAAAATAAAAAGTTGCACAAGAAACTTAACCCTGGAAGCTTCATTTATTTTATAATATTAATTGGAACTACACCTATCCCCCGATTTACACGGTAGATACGTTCCTGAGAAAAACGTGTAAATCGGGGGATAGGTGTACACAGAAATAAAAATAAAATGCATTGACAGGTTAAAATATGTAGTCAGCACATAAGCTCGGGATTCCTCATGAGATGTGTACACAGCGCATGTGTTCAATAAGAGTAGCATTTAGTATAGTGCGATAAAAAAAAAACTTATTTGGAAAACCGTGTAAAAGCGAAAACGTGTAAAACAAGTACCGTGTAAATCGGAGGATAGGTGTATTGTTTAAATTGAATTTTGTTGGTAGCGCTATAGATCTTAAGTGCTCTACAAGAGACTGTATCATGACTGTGTATGTTACAGAGACCCGTCTTGATGCATGTCTCGGATTATGGCTGTACCGTAACATGGTCAATCTACTCACAGGTGGTCTGTCCAGAGTAAGTACATCTTCATAGTTTTGTCATCTCTTTGGTAGATTGTGAAAATTCCATTAGATCCCCTGTAGATCTCACGGAATAAATTCCACCCTAGACTGACGAGGGCCATTAGCCCGAAACCATGGTTTCTAGGTGGACGCTTCTCAGTTCGCCAAACTGGTGTTGTGGCTTTGTTACTGACCCGAGGCCGCTAGTTTGCGGCGACGGTCAATAGATGGCGTCTAGGTTTGACGTCTATTTTGACGAGAGAGGCCACCTTTATCTTTATATATAGATGGACTAAACTGTAAAACTGCTGGAAAGTTTACAATTTACGAGTGTCATGCCTTCTCATTACAATTTTTAGTATTAATTTCTATTAAAAAATTATATAAATAGAGATAACATTTTTCTCTTTTTTTTTTAACTCAAAATATATTGCCAAAGAGTATTTAATAATCAAAATCAGTTAATATTTGCTTCAAAATATAGAAATTTCTGACAAAGTAGTTTAACATTGATGGCATCTGGTTTTGACGAGAGAATCTCCCTATGCTTTTATAGATATTTAGAGTTGTTCAATCATATGTACATAGGTCTTATCATAATAACATGTGCACAATAGATGGCTATGTAATTTGTATAATCTACCTATATGCTGAATATATAAGGAATCTCAGAACTCTACTGAACATATATAATTACACTCATATAAAAAACTTAAGGAAGTGGAAAGTCTTTGATGCCTTTTTTATAAGGAGACAGAGACAATTTTGTTCATACTTGGTTATCTCGTGTGTCTTCAATAAAGATCACTGTGTGTCAATTATCTTTTAGAGTTATTGTCTGAATCCCGATATACATGCTAAAAGGTACAACTTCCTTAAGTTTTGTTCAAGAGTAACTTTCAGAGTTATTGTCTCAATACCGATATACATGCTGGAGGTACAATTTCTTTAAGTTTTGTCCATGAGTACCTTTCAGAGTTATTGTCTGAACCCCGATATTCATGCTGAAGGTACAACTTCCTTAAGTTTTGTCCATGAGTGTTTATCAACAAAACTACGCATAAAGCAGCATCAACCTATTATTTCACATTAATATCATTGTTTTTATATGAATAAAATATATCGTTGTTTCAGTCCGCCTCCATATAGCGATCCTGAAACCACCGATAGTCCAAGGTAAGTAAGACATCTACTGAATGCCATCTTTATATACCTATTATTTCACATTAATATCATTGTTTTTATATGAATAAAATATATCGTTGTTTCAGTCCGCCTCCATATAGCGATCCTGAAACCACCGATAGTCCAAGGTAAGTAAGACATCTACTGAATGCCATCTTTATATATAATGATTTCATATCGAGAAAAACAAAATACAGTAGAACCTCCCTGTAAAGGACATCTAGTTGCAGAGCCAAACTGTCCTTTAGGGAGAGTTGTCCTCTTACTGGAGAGTTACTAAATTGTGAAAATGGTAATTTTGCGAATGAAAACTGTCCTTTGTTGAGAGGTGTCCTCTAAAGGGAGGTGCTACTGTATTAAGATTAAAGAGATAGATTTGTAGAACGAAATTTTGCAATTATACCGCAAATGTTTCTTTTGAACGAAAAATCGAAATTTATTTTAAGGAGAAATTGGTCGTAGAGGTACAGTCTGCTCCACTCTGACGAGGGCCAACAGCCCGAAATGTAACCATATATTTGAGCTAAGAAAGCAGCTATACCTTTCAGCTTTGGTTTTGTGTTTCAATTCTCCATATGATTCTTTACTGTTTTTGAATTATTTGTTTATTCCAGCGTTATCAGTATTACTAAATTATACTATGTAGTTGACACAATCTTGTTGTGTGTGTTTACAGCTCTGTCACGGAATCCCATAAGCTCCAGCTTGATGATAGGTATGATGTTCATTTACCACCATACAAGCTGAACAATCTATATAAATAAATAAATTTTCACAATCAAACGATACTAGATTTAGAACAGGCCATCTCAACTTATCTCTAAATTCATCTTCAATGGATACCCTCGTATGTTGGCATTAAAGGCAATAAAGCTGCTGATGCGCTAGCAAAAAAAAAAAAGGCACAAGAGAACCCTTGCCACGGAAAAATAAAATAACATGAGTCCATGCTCCTCGAGCTGTTTTATAATAAGAAGCGGCCTCTCCCAAAGGTCCTGTTTAGTACATCTAATACAAGTCAAAATGTGTTCTGGAGCTGCAGGTGACAAGCTACATTTTGGGGCAAGTGGAATATATTTTGTTGTTATTTTCTATCTTCAATGGCTTGAGATGACCTGTTCTAAATCTTGTTAGTGTTGTTTGGTGCTGTCTATTTCTGAGGCTCAAAGCTCTCATTAATATAGCCTTGTAAAAGAGCGAGTGACTTGCTTCGAAAGCTCGATTGTTTTCCACATTAAAAACATAGCGTTAACTCTTTATTGAAAATTTTACATATATTCCTTCCAGTTTCCATAAACCATATGTGTATAGAATACCGTCTTGAAGGATTGAAGCTATAATCTAAATATTTATATCTTACACAATATATTTCGCGTTTCGGGCTGTTGGCCCTCATCAGCGTGATGCAAGATGTACATTAAAGACAAAAAGGTTGGTCATTCAGGTATTCTGAAAAATCATGAAAGTTAAGGCCAGAATTACGTCTTTTTACTTTTATTTTGTCAAGTGCCCAAATGGGTGCGGAGTATAGTATGTGAAGTAAGATTGTAGAATCAAATAATTTCATTACCGGGAGTTAATCTTGGAAGATATTAAAATTAGAAACTATTATAGACGCGTATGATTCTTTTTTTTTTATGAACAATTTCTACTGCCCTTACTGCGATGGAAAAATTAATGGGAGGGCCTGGCTCATCGCTGGGAGGGTTCACCACTGATGAGCCAGGCCCTCCCATTAATTTTTCCATCACAGTAAGGGCAGTAGAAATTGTGCATCATAATATAAATGAAGGATATTGACATATCTAGAATGACCCCAATCTTGACTTGTGTGTTTCTAGCTCGACCCTATTGATCATGATATTATTTTCTGTGCTACTGGTTTCAATCACAGTCGTTTCTGGTATACTCTGCTACAGGTAAGTAATTCTCCATTTCTCTCATTGATATCTACCAATCAAATCTGTGTCTACAGGTACCGAATGATGGCCTATATAAGAAGACGTATGCCTGTCATTGTTCATTATAACAACGTAAGTAACTTTTTAGATTGAAAACGAATCACTACAATCTTTTTAAAGCTCTTTTTCCGAAGTTTTGACAAACTGTTGGTGTCCTTTTTAAGGAAAACTATTTTGATATTTAAAAGTACGAAAGCGTATACGGGCGAAAATTTTCTTCTAAGTTTTTTTTTTTTAATTATTTATGGGGGGTCGGTGAAAGGATGGTCTAAACCGTTGGTTTTCGAACGCTAAGACCCGGGATCGAATGCCGAATTGGGCACTTTTTTCAGATTTTTAATGTTTATTGGGCACTTTTTATGTTCATCTTTATTCATTTTCTGAATTTGTAGGTTTATCCATGGTGGAAACACGTGTTTGTTTCAGGACAAAGTTAGTATGGTCAGAAGTTGAAATGCGAATCAACACACGCAGGTAAATTATCAACAATTCTTATAGATAAAAAATAACAACTAAATCTATCCCACTTGCCCAAAATGTAGTTTGGCACCTGCAGTTCAGGAACACATTTTGGCTTTCTTCTTTGTTCCAAAGTCACTTTATTAGGTACCAAAAAGTGCTCAAAAATAGCAACCTAGTTTATGATATACACACACACACAAAAGCCTTTATTAAGACACACAGGTCTTACAGAGGATTCTCCTTGGGGTTACAAAACGGAGAAACCTATGAAAGTGGGAAATAAAAAATGGAGAAAGATTATATACATTTGGTAAATATATACAGATTATAAGAAAGAATAAAAAATAAGAAGAATAAAAAAAAATCAGAAAAAGAGAAAAAAAAAAAAAATTTTGGAAATATGGATATTAGTTTATGATATTTGCAACAAAGAATAATATGTGAAAATTATTCACATATTAAACAAAATGTTAAAGCTGGATTCAAACCCGGTTCATGACTGTCGGGAATCGAGGGTGTTACCCATTTGTCCACCGACTCTACATTTTGACTTGCATTAGATGTACTAAACAGGACCTTTGGGAGAGGCCGCTGCTTATCATAAAGCAGCTCGAGGAGCATGAACTCATGGAATTCGTGTAATCTTTACACAAGGAGATAAGAAACAACAACTACGCTGTTATCAAAACATCATACATTATTTATTTGGATTTGGTCTTGTTACCTTGTGTTTTTACCATGATAACCTAGTACAGTAGAACCTCCCTGTAAAGGACACCTAATAGCAGAGCCAAAGTGTCCTTTAGAGAGAGGTGTCTTCTTACCGGAGAGCTTCTAAATAGTAAACATTACACAAAACAAACAGCTCGAGGAGAATGAATTCATGGAAGTTGTGTAATCTTTACACAAGGGGATTAAAAAGTAACACAATTCTTATAATCCATAACTTGCGGGAGAGTTATATACATGTATACAAAAACAACAAAAAGCTTTATTAAATACTTTTGATCTTATACAGATTCTCAGAGTAGAAGAGGGTATATAGAGAAATAACAGTAATAGTAAAAATAATCAGCAATGTTATTTACAATGTATCAAATAGGGGGAAAAAAGAAAGAAAGGCTTGGTATAAACTTATATACAAGCAATCGAGAACAAGCAGTTACTTTTCTTGAAAAACAATAATGTATAGTATTGCCACGTGGAAAATTAGGTAAGACAAAAACTTCAGGAGGAAACAAAATTTATTTCAGGGAAGGACAAACTATGGATTGTAAACAAAAGATAAGCCACAAGGGAAATTTACAGAGTCGCAAGATATAAAACATAAAAATGACCACTCTGTAAATAAAAAATAATAAAATTAATAAATACTATGTTACAGTATTGACAGAAATTTAGATTAGTACTAGTGAGAAAGGAATATACAACAATGTATTATACATAATTATAACGCATCTTTATTAAATTCAGACAAAAATCTATACTGGAGACCATTTCGGGCTTTAACTTTTATCAATACAGTTATTATGGCTCATGTTTGTATATTTTTTACTGCCGTACAAATTGCATTGTTTTTATGCATTTTTTAAAGGAAGTGTTGTTGTTGTTGTCGTGTCCAAAGAAGAGTCTCAGATGTCTCCATGCATATATCCATCACAGCAGCAGCAATATCCACTATCGTAGTGGATCGTAAAGGAAGTGTAATATAGTTAATATTGTACTCATCAACACAATTGAGTTCGATATAGAATGTGAGAATGTAGAATGCAGTCGGAAACTGATAATTCAGCTGGAGAGGAGGAGACCAGAGAGGAGCGGAAGTTCACAAGAAGCGGTCGCCAGGTGAAGCCACCAAAAAGAATGGATTTATATAAAAGGAGAGTTGTAATATAGTTAATATTGTACTCATCAAAACAGTTGAGTTCGATATAGAATGTAAGAATGTAGAATGCAGTTGGAAATTTATAATTCAACTGGAGAGGAGGAGACCAGAGAGGAGCTGAAGTTCACAAGAAGCGGTCGCCAGGTAAAGCCACCGAAAAGAATGGATTTATATAAAAGGAGAGATGTAATATAGTTAATATTGTACTCAGAAACACAGTTGAGTTCGATATAGAATGTAAGAATGTAGAATGCAATAATTCAGCTGGAGAGGAGGAGACCAGAGAGGAGCTGAAGTTCACAAGTAGCGGTCGCCAGGTGAAGCCACCGAAAAGAATGGATTTATAAAAAAGGAGAGATGTAATATAGTTAATATTGTACTCAGTTGAGTTCGATATAGAATGTAAACAAAAGAACTAACGCTATCTAATACTAACAACAAACCTGTAAGTAAATAAATTATCTAATACCCCAATTATTATTATTATTTTATTTCCAAAGCGCTATATCCCGCAATACTTGCGCCAAACAAGGAGAAAAGTTTATTTACATAAGTTATTTACATTATTCAACGCATGAAAACATTAGAGAGGCAGATTTTGTAGAAAGTTTAGAATGTATTTACAAAATGAATTGAACTTTAAATGTGATTTTTTATCGGAAATCAAATCGTTAAGTTCACGAACAACTAGTTCATTCTTCATTTTATAATCTTGAAATGCTGGGCAATCGATCAGTAGATGTCTTGAGGTTTGTTCCTCAATACCACAAAAGCAATCCCAATAAATAAATCTTATAATACGTTTGTTAATTACGTTTGTTTCACTTTGCGTCGTGTTTTTTGGAACGTAACCCCGACGCAAAGCGAGGTATGTGTGTATACTAAAAGTGACACCTCTTCCTTTAAAAATACATAAAAACAACGCAATTTGTTTATCAAGCCAGTAGAAATTATACAAACATGAGCCATAACACCTGTATTAATAAAGGCCAAATCCCAAAATGGTATCCAGAATGGCTTTTTGTCTATATTTACCAAAACTGATGTTGTCGCTTATTCTTTTTCATCTACTTCACGTTTGTACTGAAGGAGATTGAAACTGATTTATTATAAGTCCATATAAGATTATATAAGGTTAAATACATAAAATGAATAAATAATATTAATAATGATAGATATATGAATAAATAGATATAAATTGTTAAAATAATTGATAAATATATATATATATACAAGGTCTTCATTGGTGGCGCCCACCGCGAGAAAGACTCCACCACCGATGGACTGCGAGAGTTTTTTCCCACAGAGTGGGCAGGTCGATGTGATGGCTGGCGTTACCCAACTCAAAACCAAGATGGTACTGAAGGGGAATAGACCAAATGTATTGTTATAATGCATTTTAAATGGGAGAGGTTCAATTTCTGGTATAGTATCACTTTGTCCAATTTTAGAAAATAAAAGAGAGATTTAGAAAAAGGCGCCATATTCATTGAACATGTGTTATATATATATGTTGTAATATATTCCAATATATATCTATGTCTCCATGTATTGTATAGTTGTATATGTAA
>CP092879.1:58483348-58748633 GCA_030710605.1 Cordylochernes scorpioides
AGCGATATGATCTTCTGGGGTAAATATTACATTAGAAGTTGTTTCATTCTTCTGTTTATCTTCCTCGATATGCCTCTGGAAAAAAATCAAATATTTAAAGTTAATTAAAACAAATAAAAAAGGAGAGATGGATAAATGGATAAAAAAAAGTATAAGGTTGTCTCAAAAATTCGTAAACATATTATGATTTGTGAAGAATAGTACAAAAGTGAATCTGTACTTGGATCAGGTAGATAAATAAAGAAAAAAAGGCATTTCCTGATTGTGTATTATTGGCCAATTCTGGAATAATTAAAAATCAACGATTAGATTCAAGAATTATGAATGCCGGCCAGGCAGCCTCTATCTTTATGTGAAATAAAGAAATTGCAGTAGAATCTCTATGAGCAGACATTCCTGCTTTAGGACAACTTTCTACAAAGGACAGTTTCTATTGTCAATTTATTACCATTTTTAACATGATGCATTTGCCGGTCCCAAGCCCGGATGAAAAAGGAGGAGAGGGAGCAGTAACAAGTTCACTAAAAAACCTGGGCTCAGCTGGCCCAGATGATAGTACCCTGTAAAGGCTCCTAATCCAGGGATACAGGATGGGCAGCGTTTGTACCCCATGTTAGGAGCAACAGCACATGGCGTCTGTTCCTCATGTCAGAGGCGGCCATTTCTTCTGGAGCTAAGTCGGCCTGCCACTGAGTAGTGCCCCCAGTCTTAATGACAAAGGCAGACGCATTCTACTTCACCCAGTCATAATGGTTGTCAAACAGACACCATCAAGGGCCACAACTTGATACCCTAATATGATTGAGTGGAGATAATAAAGAAGAAGAAGATAACCATAGTTATAATATGGCGTGAGAACCCCCTTGCAACCTTAGAATAATATTAACGCCTTGCCAAATTTTTGTTCGCTCCTGACGAAGACAAGAGATTTTTATCGAAACGTCGAGATAATAAAAATATATACTGACCAAAGTATATTTAAATTTGAGAACTATGAATGCCAGCCTCTATATTTACCTTAAAAATAGGTAAAACAATTGAAGACTGATAATTTACAATTTGTATTATAGATTAGAAACACAAGGTAATAAGACAAAAATCTTAAATAAATAGTGTTATATTTCGGTAAAGTCAGACACAAAAGTACTGAATGAATTCAATAATATTATGTAAAAATTAATAACTTAGTATCTTTGTCCGATGATGGTAACAACGCTGTTACTGAAAGGTCATACTATTTATTGGGGAAGGGGGGTAGAAATCCGAAAACTACCTTCTGTGGTTAACCCTAAACCCTTGGAATATTTGACCAAAATCTGGTTTGTTAACAAAGTGACTAAACGTGGCCCCACTATTATGGAATCCTTTACATCTTTTAACGTAGTCTTTGTCTGGTAATATGTGTGCTGAAAAATAAATATTATTATATATGTCCCCTAACACAATACAAAGATAGAGGACATTTCGACTGCTGTGATAAAGATGTATGTGGACATCTGAGGCTCTTCATTGGACACGACAACAACAAAAGAAAATTGACATGGACCCAGAACAGCAGTTTTACACACCCAAGATAGTGGATATTGCGACTGCTGTGATAGAAATGCATGAAGACATCTGAGACTCTTCATTGAACACAACAACAACACTATTTGAATTTTTTTTATTTTTATTTTTTTACCTTGTGTCGACAATTTAAATTCTTCATTAATATTTGATCGAATTCTGGTAGGTTAACAAAGTGACTAAAAGTGGCATCACTTTTCTGTGAGAGAAATGTATGGAGACATCTGAGACTCTTCATTGAACACAACAACAACACTATTTGAATTTGGTTTTTCTACCTTGTGTTAACAATTTAAATTCTTCATTGAAATATTTAACCAAAATTCTGGTTCGTTAACAAAGCGACGAACATTGCAACGTCACCCATTTTCCAATAAAGATCATATTGCTGTTACAGAAATGCATGGAGACATCTGAAGCTCTTCATTGAACACAACAACAACACTATTTATTTGAATTTAATATTTTTACCTTGTGTTAACAATTTAAATTCTTCATTGAAATATTTAACCAAAATTTTGGTTGGTTACTTAGTGACTAACATGTCAACGGCACCCATTTTCCAATGAAGATCACGTTGTTGAATTTGAATTTAAATTCAAACTTGAGAATTTATAATTCTAATGTTATAACTATGTTGCTATAATGAGGTTTCCATGTATAGTATTTTTTTTTTTTTACTGTGAATACACCCATACCTCGCTTTGCGTCGGGGTTACGTTCCAAAAAAAAAAACACGACGCAAAGTGAAAATATGTGAAGGCGCAATCAAAAACAAAGGTGTTGCCATATTTTAGGGGAAAAAAATTAAAAAAAAAAAATAATAATAATAAAGACTCGAATCCAAAACAACGCAACTTCGAAAATCTAACGACGCACAGTGAAAATTAGTAAAAATTAAGCAGCGACGCAACTTCGAAAAAAAAAACGCAAAACAAAACGACGCAAAGCGAGGTATTGATGTATTATGTTTATTGTGGAATTAGTTATTTTACCTTGAAAGGACGAGTAATATCAATCTTGAACAAAGGCTGGAAACACAACACAATTAGCGTGCTATTTTTTACTAGATCATTAATATTATCTACACAGGAACATTCAGGTTTTTTTTAACTCAGAATATATAATTATTTATCTATATAATGTCTTCAAAACAAATTTAAAGGAGACATATCAGACACTGTATTGAAAAATACAGTGAACCATGTGTGAACATTTCAATGTCATAATCACCAATGCACTGTACAGGTTAACAATGTATTGTACAAGTTACCAATGTAGTGTACAGGTTATATACCAATGTAGTGTACAGGTTACCAATGTAGTGTACATGTTATATACCAATGTACTGTACAGGTTACCAATGTAGTGTACAGGTTATATACCAATGTACTGTACAGGTTAACAATGTATTGTACAGGTTAACAATGTATTGTACAAGTTACCAATGTAGTGCACAGGTTACCAATGTATTGTACAGGTTACCAATGTAGTGTGGAAATTACCAATGTATTGTACAGGTTACCAATGTAGTGTGGAAATTATACCAATGTATTGTACTGGTTACCAATGTAGTGTGGAAATTACCAATGTAGTGTACAGGTTACCAATGTAGTGTGGAAATTACCAATGTATTGTACAGGGTACCAATGTAGTGTGGAAATTACCAATGTATTGTACAGGTTACCAATGTACTGTACAGGTTACCAATGTAGTGTGGAAATTACCAATGTACTGTACAGGTTACCAATGTAGTGTGGAAATTACCAATTATTGTACAGGTTACCAATGTAGTGTGGAAATTATCAATGTATTGTACAGGTTACCAATGTAGTGTGGAAATTACCAATTATTGTACAGGTTATCAATGTAGTGTGGAAATTATCAATGTATTGTACAGGTTACCAATGTAGTGTGGAAATTATCAATGTATTGTACAGGTTACATTAAAATGAACACTTACTTCAAAGGAATTATATTGATTTTCCATTCTAAAATTCGTTCTCAAGTCTTTAAGCATAAACGCTTCATAGAAATCCTATAAAACAATCGCTTTATAACCAATCATTTTATAAAATTGAAATACTCACTTTCAGGTCGAATGACTTTGAAACAAACAACAACAAATTGTTAGATTACAATAGTTACACAAATATTATTAAAGGACAATATTACTGCTAAATACGAGGTGTGTTCAAAAAGTATCGCGACTTTTGAATTTTCGCGGGTTACGTATATTCGAATTTCGATCTTTTTGTGGCTTTATGTTGGTACTCATGTCCCTCACTTATGCCGACAAGCTCGGCCATTTTGAATGTTCATTTAATTGTTGACAGCTGCTTTGCTTGCAGGTGTTTTGGATCGTCTTCGATTTTTAACTATTAAAAAAAATGAATCAAAGAACCTGTATCAAATTTTGTGTGAAAAACGAAATTAAGTGCTCGGATGCATTCCGAATGTTGACTGTGGCATACGGAGAAGCTACCTTGGACCGAAGCAACGTTTATCGGTGGTACAAAATGTTCTCAGAAGGCCGAGAAGATGTGAACGACGAAGAGCGTGCCGGACGCCTGAGCACTTCAACAACAGACGAAAAAATTAATGAAGTGGAGAAAATGATATTGGCCAATCGTCGAATCACCGTTAGAGAAGTTGCTGAGGACCTAAACATATCGATTGGCTCGTGCCATTCGATTTTTATCAATGATTTGGGCATGAGACGGGTCGCCGCGAAATTCGTACCAAAATTGCTCAATTGCGACCAAAAACAGCATCGCATGAACATTGCTAATGAGATCCACGACGACCCAAATTTGCTCCAGAGGGTCATAACTGGTGGCAAAGCGTGGGTTTATGGTTATGACGTGGAAACCAAAGCTCAATCATCTCAATGGAACCAAGACCGAAAAAAGCGCGCCAAGTTCGGTCGAATGTGAAAGTTTTGCTGACAGTTTTCTTCGATTGCAGGGGCGTGGTGCATCATGAGTTCTTGCCACAGGGTAGAACTGTCAATAAGGAATATTACCTGCAAGTTATGCGCAATTTGCGCGAAGCAATCCGCCAGAAACGCCCGGATTTATGGAAGAACAAAAATTGGCTTTTGCACCACGATAACGCCCCTGCTCACACATCGTTGCTTGTGCGCGACTTTTTGGCCAAAAACAACACACTAATGATGCCGCGCAGCCACCGTATTCACCAGATCTGGCCCCCTGTGACTTTTTCTTGTTCCCTAAACTGAAGAGGCCCATGAAAGGACGACGTTACGCTACGCTTGACGAGATAAAGACGGCATCGAAGGAGCTGAAAAAGATTTTAAAAAATGATTTTTTGAAGTACTTCGAAGATTGGAAAACCGTTGGCACATGTGTATAATATCTCATGGGGATTACTTTGAAGGGGACAAAATAGGTATTCATGAATAAATAAATATTTTTTGAAAAAACACAAAGGTCGCGATACCTTTTGAACACACCTTGTATATATTACAAACAAGAATATTGACCGCTTTCTCATGTGCCATACCCATTCAAGACACCCATTAGCCCGAAACAATGGTCTCTAGGTGGACGCTTCTCAATTTGCCAAAGCTGGTGTTGTGGCTTTGTCACCGACCCGAAGCCGCTAGTTTGCGGCGACGGTCAATAGATGGCGACAGTTTTTGACGTCTATTTTGACGGGAGAAGCGCCCTATGCTTCTATGGATCAATTTCCTCCCGGCAATTTTTCCATATATATATATATATATATATATATGGTCATTTTTGCCGGGAAGATATTAATCAATAAAAAATAAGGTCGAATCTACCGTCAAAATAGACGACAAAACAAGATGCCAAGTCACTCACTTTGCCAAAGTTGGTGTTGTGGCTTTGTTACCGACCTGAGGTCGCTAGTTTTGCAGCGATTTTCAATAGACGGAGGACTTGTTTTTATGTCTATTTTGGCGGGAGAGGTGACGTTATTTTATATATGTGACATAATTCTTGTCACTAAAATTTATTATTGTCACATTTAAATATACAGTAGAACCTCCCGCTAGCGGACATATCTCTACAAAGGACAGTTTTGAATTACAAAATTATCATGTTTACTGTTTAGCAACTCTCCTGTTAAGAGGAAATCTCTCCCTAAAGGACACTTTAGCTCTGCAATTAGGTTTCCTTTACAGTGAGGTTCTACTATAGAAATATATTAAAATATATGTATATCTATGATATATGAAATAAAAATGATATAAGAGAAGTAAAGATAATCAAATGAAAAGTATATAAGGATTATATTTTAAGGTATTAGAAAAATTTAATCATTTTTTAAACAATATAAAGGTGGGTATTTACCTTTTAGTTCTCCAATAAAATTATATATAAGATAGGGAGAGAGATAACAACTTATCCCAAGGTAAAGATAATGAGAGTGGTCAGCCACCGTCCCGTTTTCCTTATTTGCAGATAAGATTCCGAGAACCCCTTACACCTGTGGTCCTTCCAGGGGTCCAGGGATGATTGACAGGTGTCCCATCTGGATGGAGCTTCTTGACAATATAATTATACTAGCCGAATGACCCGGGCAACGCCCGGGGTTTACCCGATTAAATGCTTTTATTCAAATACTATTCGTTACAATTATAAATTGGCGCCGTGGATGTCATTCTTGTATAATATATAAATGAGTTTTAAAAATTGTAAAAAAAAAAATGCATTGGCCGGGAATCGAACCCGGGGCGCCCGCTACTATAATATATAAATGAGTTTTAAAAATTGTAAAAAAAAAAAAAATGCATTGGCCGGGAATCGAACCCGGGGCGCCCGCGTGGCAGGCGAGCATTCTACCACTGAACCAAAAGCAAACGGTGACAGAATTCATTTATCGTCGCGACCAGTGCTGCGCCCGAGCGGTAAAAGACTGGAACTAACGCTTTTTATTTTTTAAAAAAAGCACATTAACTTTTTTAGTGTTTGAATAGCCTTTATGTTAAACGAAATCTTCAGCTACCTACATGCGAAATTCCATAATGATTGAGTCAGTAGATTTGGCGTGAAGCGATAACAAACATCGATTTCGCATTTCATTTTTATAGATATATATAAGGAAGGATATATGGACTTCACTGTATGGTCAGAAATTTAGGAAAACTAATTGTAGTGTGTAACTACTTTTATCTCTACGAGGATTCAATCACTACTGTTATAACCTATAGTCATAAATACAAAGCAATAACGCGCCATCTATATATAAAAAAAATGAAAACATTGAGACGCGAATGTTTCTTTTTCATATCAATAAAAGTTTTACTATCCTTACTGCGATGAAAAAAATATTGGGAGGGCTTAGCTCATCAGTCGTGAACCCACCCATCGATTTCGACAATGTGTGTGTAATCTACCAGACCGCTTCTTTAGAGCTCTAATACTGTATTGGATCCTTATGCTACACTGAGGGTGAAATCTTAGAAATGGTTCCACCATTCAGTGTAGAATATATAAGCAGAATGATCCAATACAGTAATGATACAATACAAGAGAAACAGCTGGGAGGGTTCACCACTGATGAGTCAAGCCCTCCCAATATTTTTTCATCGCAGTAAGGACAGTAGAAGTTTGATTATTTGTGAAAAGAAACATTCGCGTCTTAATGTTTTCATTTGTTAAATAACGTCATGTTACTTTGTAGACAATATGTTGTGAAGTGTAGGGACAATTCTAAGGATACTTACGAGTGCACTGTAGTTTCCATAAGGACAAGCATGGTAGGTCTCCATAAGGAATACATAGTGACATGGGTCAATTTTCCCCATAGCTCTCATATTGTCTAATTCCTGACACAAAAACATTCAAGTAAATATTTGGGGTGATGAAAATAATGTTTGTTAGTACATAAATCCCTCTGAAACATTTTAAAATGAGAATAGCAGGATGAATAGACTGCACCACATATATACACATGTGAAAATCAGTTAGATTTTGCACTTACAAATGTGCCATAGCCCCGTTTGGTCACTTGCACTCGCTGGTGGGGCTGGATTTTTTTCAAGAATACGGGGGCCATTGGAGCTTTTTTTTATCATAAAAAAGTGCCCAATGCGGGATTCGATCCCGGGTCGTAGTGGTCGAAAACCATCGGTTTAAACCATCCTTCCACCGACCCCCGTAACACAAGATAATAAGACCAAATCCAAATAAATAGTGTGTGACGTTTCGGTAAAAACGCTTGTTACTGAAAGTAGTGAAAACAAGATCAATGCATTGTTTTTCCATAAATTCTGGAGAAAAGCACAGTCCAAAGACTGTAACACAGAAGAGGAACCCAAATTTCTGTAGATAACTGCTATGTTTACTTCTTTTTACCCATTTAGGAGAACCTGTATGGTATGAGTGTCCTTAATAAAATGCTTTGTTGTTTCTTATACTTTTGCTGAATTTCTTGGAACACATTAGAGGTAGATTGTGGAATCCCCAACACAGGTCCTAATTGTAAACTTGATCAAAAACATTTTTTGAACACATTCTGTTTTGCTATTTCACTTTAAGGCATTGATACATTTCTAGGTGCAAAGTCGAAATGCTTTTTACGTGTATAGATACATGGCACTACCTTACAGTAAAAGGAAAAGCTAACTACCCACCATGATTATCATGGACTGTAATTCCAAAATTTTAACAAGTATATCTTGTAGCACAAGGTAATAAGATCTTATTCATATAGTGTATGACATTTCTGTTAACAAAACGTCACACACTATTTATTTGTATATGGTCTTATTACCTTGTGTTTCATTCGTCATATGTTTTATTGGCAAAAGTAGTGAAAATCAGAACTAATGCATTGTCTTTTTACCAATTCTGGAGAGTATCGCAGTCAAAAGGCATAACATAGAAGACCCATCGTGAGGAAAGATTCTAATTTCCACAGTTTCTATAGATGACTGCTATGTTTATTTCTGTTGACCAATCTAAGAGAGAACTCTAACATGTGATACACTTACAGTAAAAGCAGTCGTCTACTTCTACCCAACATGATTATCATGGGTTTTTGGGGGTCGTTGGAAGGATGGTCTAAACTGTTGGTTTTCGACCGTTACGACCTGGGTTCGATTCCCGTATTGGGCATTTTTTTCTGTTTAAAAAAAAAATTCTCCAATGTCCCCAGATTCTTACAAAAGTCCAACCCCACCCAGCGAGTGCAACAACCAAACGGAGCACTGACACATTTGTAAGTGCAAAGTCGAACTGATTTTCACATGTGTAGATTATGTGGTGTACTTACAGAAAAAGCTGTCACCTACTTCTACCCAGCATGTTTATCATAGCCTGTACCACGTGTACTAGGGATAAGCAAAAAAAAAAAGATTATCATGGCCTGTAACACGTATACTAGGACTAAGCAAAAAGAGAGAGAGAGGGAATTCTGTATGGGAGGAGTATCCTTAATAAAAGTTTGTTATTGTTTCTTATACTTTTGCTCACTTACCTTTCTAGGAGAACATTGAAGGTAGATTGTAGAAGTGGTTGGTCCCCCATCACAAGTTTTTTCCTTTTTATAAACTAACTTGATCCATAATTTGTTTACCACTTGGGGTTCAGAAATAAGACGACCCAACGTTCGTACCTTGAATTCGTTTTCATCTGAACACATTACACTGTTAGTATAGCAAAATAAGATATACACCCAAACCTTGCTTTGCGTCGGGGTTACGATCCAAAAAAACACGACGCAAATTGAAAATATGTTAAGGGGCAATCAAAAACAAAGGTGTTGCCATATTTTAGGGAAAAAAATTCAAAAAAAAAAATCAAAGACTCGAATCCAAACAACGCAACTTCGAAAATCTAACGACGCACAGTGAAATTCATTAAAAATTAAGCAGCGACGCAACTTCGAAAAAAAAAACGCAAAACGAAACGACGCAAAGCGAGGTATTGGTGTAATACAATTTATATTAGGAGATCAGAATCATTGCAATTATATGTGACACTTTGAAAACACACTTTTTAATCCTCTCTTTTGTTATTAACCTTTTTTTAACATTATTATACCAAAATATGATAGTGAAAAAAATAGCACGAATGTGAAATTTTACTGGAATAAGGTGGATATATTAAGAAAAAGGCATCTTCTTATCGTGAAACTGAGTGTTGCTGATGGCGAAAACCATTTCAGTTGAATAATAAGGAGATGCCTTTTTTTTTTCTTAAAATAAGATAGGGTACAATTTAGATTAGTATGTCTTCTTTTTATCTCTACTCAATCATATTATGGTATCAAGCTTGTAAAGCTTGTTGATGGTGTCTGTGCTGGGGATGAGTCTCTTCTTTCTTATCTCCACTTAATCATATTATGGTATCAAGCTTGTAAAGCTTGTTGATGGTGTCTGTGCTGGGGATGAGTCTCTTCTTCTTTCTTATCTCCACTTAATCATATTATGGTATCAAGCTTGTAAAGCTTGTTGATGGTGTCTGTGCTGGGGATGAGTCTCTTCTTTCTTATCTCAACTTAATCATATTATGGTATCAAGCTTGTAAAGCTTGTTGATGGTGTCTGTGCTGGGGATGAGTCTCTTCCTTCTTATCTCAACTTAATCATATTATGGTATCAAGCTTGTAAAGCTTGTTGATGGTGTCTGTGCTGGGGATGAGTCTCTTCTTTCTTATCTCAACTTAATCATATTATGGTATCAAGCTTGTAAAGCTTGTTGATGGTGTCTGTGCTGGGGATGAGTCTCTTTTTCTTTCTTATCTCCACTTAATCATATTAGGGTATCAAGCTTGTAAAGCTTGAGAATTAGTAGATATGAATCATAGAAAAAAACAAAAACTATAAATTATATATGATACTTTGAAAACTTTGTTAAAAGATCCAGGAATAGATATTGTAGCAAAGCATTTATTATTTTACCAACAGAGTAATCTGTTTTGTTTAAAGATATCAGTGATATATTATTACTTTACTGTTTTGATTCGAAACGAATCGAACGTTTTTTTATCATCATCTTGTAGATAACAAAGCCTTGTGATATAATGTGCACTTGTGCAAGAATTGTGAACAGCCCCCCACCCTCCTAGGAATAAATATATTTGCCCCTGAAGACCTTCAGAACATCCCCAAGCACAAGTCAGCCTGGCGACACCTGATAAACTGGATGTCTGCTGCCACCATTAAACGTGAAGTCTAAAGACCAACCCGGATAGTTGGCGACTTCAGTATGCTCCAGGAATCCGGGTTACCTAAATAAATAATAAGAATTGTGAAATAATAAAATAATTATAGTAGCATATATAGAGTTGCGTATCTTCCATTTATCTTTAAAGATATTTAAATATATAAAGTGCAATTTCTTATAAAATAACTCCCACTATTAATCTTTAACCTATAATAGAAACATATCACAGAGTATCATTTTTATGTTTATATTTTGCTTCTCTGTTTTTCCTTCATTTACTTATCTTTTGTTTATCATTCATAGTTTGTTCATGCCTTAAATAAATTGCTGTGTCATCCCGAAGTTGTCTCTTCCTCCTCTACATCCCGGCTCTCCTCGCCTCACCTGGCGATGATCCCCTGGCCACCCATCCCCAGACCCCTCCAACAGTGCTTTGTATATATTCCGCTTTATGCGTCCATCGGGGCTCAAAAATCATTCATTTTGGTTAGCAGACCCGTAAATAAAGATTGATATGAGTTATTGAATGAATCATTGCAGTAAGGTCTGCAGAGATAATATTTGATGATATTTAAAAGAAACGCATTGCCAGTAAATTTATTTGTGTAAAATTTTATCGATAGATGGCAATTAAATTTAATTTACAAATAAAAAGATTTGCTGGCCGAAATGTCTTTTATTTGAAAAAATATGAATGCCGGCCAGGCAGCCTCAATATTTACGACAAAAAAAGGAAAGAAAGAAAACTTACCAGTTATTTTTCCTGAAAAACTGGGAGCACCATTATTTTTGCAGTAATAGTTGAATTCCCATGGTCCGAAGAGGGTTTGGTAGATCTTTTTTTTTCCAACTAAGGGATTGAGATCAACAATGCCTAAGGGAGTCTTAATGACCAGACATTTGGGGGGAGTGCATTCAATGTGTTTAAGATGCTTGATAATCTTTATAGAAGAGTTGTTATTTGGATCAACTTTAACCTCTGTCATGGAGACGTTTGATCCACAGTCAAAGGAGATGTCGATTTGATAACCTACAACACATCACACAATTATGTCAAAAGTAAAATTTATATGTGATATTGTGATATGAATATGTTGAGAAGATCTTTCGAGGGGTAGAAGTCCGACTTGGGACCACTGCGGTCCTCTCTGGACCCTTGGAATATTTGACCACATTCTGGTACAAGGTGACTAACATGGCACCCATTTTCCAAAGAGGGACACAACATCAACAGATCTCTGTCGTTCAAGTTTTCAAGCGAAAACCATTCTTCTACAGAGCCTTTGGAAGACATAGTGATAGAAAAAAATGTAAGGAAGTTGTACCTTTTAACAGGTATATCATTTTTACTAAACTTTACTTCGACGCTTCCCAGTAAAAGGACACATGTCCCTAAAGAAGAACTAGGTGCCTTTCAAAGAGAGAGGTTCTACTGTATCGTGAATATAATTGATTTTTCTAAGAAAAGGTAAAAAAGTGCTAATCTCTTCTTAACGCAATACCAATTATAATATGATACATTAGCGAAATCACAATACAAATTAGATTACCACACGTGCTCCTTTAATATATATATATATTAAAGTATATATATAATATTAAAAATAAAGAAAGCATATCCTGACCAGGAGCACATGTGCTTTTTAAATGGCAGAGCGCCATCTAGTGGAACAGAAATCAACTAAACGTTGATTTAACCTGTTCCCTTATATTTAGTCAACCCAATTTCTTGATAAATTAAGAAAACCCATCAATGAACGCGTTTATTTAAATCTTTATTTTCGGCGTGTATCTCCTCTTTCTTATCTCTAATTAATCATATTAAGGTATCAAGCTTGACAACCATCATGATTGGGTGAAGTAGAATGCGTCTGCCTTTGTCATTTAGACTGGAAGCACTACTCAGTAGCAGGCCGACTTAGCTCCAAAAGAAATGACCGACTCGGACATGAGGAACAGACGCCATATGCAGCCGCTCCTAGCATGGAGTACAAACTCATCCTGTATCTTCGGATTAGGAGCCCTTACAGGATACTATCAACCGGGCTAGCTGAGCCCAGGTTTTTTAGTGAGCTTGTTACTGCTCCCCCTCCTCCTTGGGTGTATTATTGGCTAGAAGTGGTACTTCTAGTACTCTGTTGAAGGACATATTGACCCTAAATTCTGAGAACTAAAGACCTGGCCATGGATTGCTTATTGATTTTGTTTAACAGAATGAATGGTATTTACCTGATTCATAAGTGTAATGAAGTTCATATTCATTACCAAGGACCTGGTGCTTGGATTTCTTGTTGACTACTCGGCCAAGTATACTGTGTTCGTTTTCATCCAGGATACAGATTGGGCTTCCCTTGTCACAACGGGTATCCAGGAGAGGGCGGCAGAAACTGACCTGGGACCACAAGAACAGCACATGTTCCAAAGGATCAGAATATACACAATCATCAACTAAATATACCAGAGTTAAGTTAATATGTATAAGATATATCCCAAGGAGAAATAACGACTATTTCTAACCTTAGGGATGAAGTATGAAAGGATGAATTGTGAAGAGTAATGATGAACGGAAAAATAAAGTGTCCAGGGATGGGATCATTATTACACTTCACAATTCATATTTCATCTCTAAGGTTAGAAATAATCGTTATTTCTCCTTGGGATAAATTTCGATTTTTCGTTTAAAAGAAACATTTGCGGTATAATTGTTCCGTTCTACAATCATATAAGCCACATTATATTGTATTATGTATAAGATTTATTAAAATATTGTGCATTTTTATTCCTCAAGGTACATAAGGTACAGCACATGTTCCTGATACCAAAAGGATGAGAATAAACCCAGGCAGCAACTAAATATGCCAGAGTTAGATAATTATGTATAATATTCAATAAAATAATAAATAAACATGGAAAAATAGACACTTCGGACAGTTGGAGTTTTTTTATTTTCTCAACGTTTCTACAAAACTTCGTCAGGAGAAGTAAATAATTTGGCAAAGTGTATATGTATATGATATTCCTGGGTTAAATTTCTTATACAATTTTTATTTCTCAAGGTACCACAAGTACAGCACAAGTTCCTGGTGTACAGCCAATGAGAATATACCCAAGCAACAACATCAACTAAATATAGCAGTTAGGCGCGCAATTTAGTATAAGATTCAATAAAAATCAATTAATAATATTTGGCTAAGTTACTTGTACACCACATGTTCATACATGTTGCTGTTGTTTCTTATCCCCTTGTGCAAAGAATACACAAACTCTATGAATCCATGTTCGAGCTGATCTCATAGAATGGGATATAAGGGTGCAGCTTTCATTGATCATGGTACCATGATCCATGCACACTTTGGTGAAAGTCTGACTTTGCCTATCAATACATGTAGAAAGCGCATTCCAATTTCTGTGCACTTACAAATATGCTAGAGCTCCATTTGATTATCAGCCCTTACCAATGGGGTTTGACTACAAGAATCAGGGTTCATTGAAGCATTTTTTTTTTTTCAAAAAAATGTGATGAATGCGGGTGTGTGAAAAATTTGTATAAGCTTATGATTTTGCTTTGTTTTAAAAATGAATCGATGTTGGTTCCATATGCTTGAATTGAATATTTTATTAGCCGAATGACTCGGGCAACGCCCGTGTTTTAGTTTAGACACGTGGACCTGTTGGATCATTAACGCCAGTGTTTTACCCGATTGAATGTTTTGATTCAAATACTATTTGTTACAATTATAAATTGTCGCCTTAAATAAATGCATATATTAGTTAATAACTATAGCCTATGTGCTTTATCTGTCTATGTACTGTTGGCTTCCGTAGGCGTCTCTTACTGGGAAAAAGAAAGAGAGGATTCCATTTAGTTATTAACTAATATATGCATTTATTTAAGGAGCGACCCGCTCCAACACAATAGTTACAAAACCATAAAGCGAGTGGGGGGGGGGGGGGCAAAGTGTCTCGCGCAGTGGCGGCGCCATCGTAGCGAACCAATAGGAGAGCGCCATTCCAAAAAAAAAAGTAAACGGTGACAAAGATGAAGAACGCATGACGCTCGTAACTGTATATAGAATTGCTTAAAAAGGAACACAACAAAACAAAACAAAGAAACTACAATTGCAAAAAATGATTTGATAACTAACTAACAAAAAAAAATATATATATATTATCCAAAATGATGATGATAAAAAAAATTGAATATGTCTGCCAGAAAAATAATTCTATGAATTAAAAAATAAAAATAATTACAAATTTGACATATAAATTTCAAACAGCGTGATTGGATCCTGGACCATAGTTGTCGTGGGTTATGCCATATCAAAGAAATGACTCACCATCAATTTATAGTCATTAGGAAGTGTGTGGTAAAAGGTGTTCTCCATGGCCAGATGTCGTAGATCAATCATGTCTAGGTAGAGAAGGAAGATACAGTCATGGTAGTGGGGGTTGGAGATGGGACAAGCCACAGGGGTCTCCCACAAAATCACATGGGTACACTTTCCTTCCATCCCATAATACTGCATTTTCTCATCGCGATGATTATCCTAAACAAACACACATAGAGTTATCAATCCTATCTCTAATTATATCGAAATATTTCAAATCATACCCTATTAATTAAACGAAAAAGAGAAAAAAAATCGTGAAACTGAAAGTTCTTGATGTCTTGCATGTCGGAATAAATAATCTGTATTTTTCATATTGTTTGGTGTTCACATACGCTTATGGCCTTAAATACCTATTCTATAATTTTTCAGGAAGCCTCAAGTATCAGCTTTTTTTGGAATTGAAGAACATTCTGCATCACGCTGACAAGGTCCAATAGGCTACCGGGTTGGTTTATTTTAATTAAACTAATAAGGCTATTCGCCCAATATTCTGAAATAATTGAACATTCTCGACTATTTGATTTTGTGGCGAAGAAATAATCTTTTTTTAATTATTTAATTTATTCTCATTCAATGAATATTTAACACCAGATTATTACTATGTATTTGTGAAATCATCATAAATGTTTTTTAACTTGCTTGTTCAATATTCTCTAGCTGTCTACATCCACTATATCCGGATAGTTGGTGACTTCAGTACGTTGCTCCAGGAATCCAGGTTACCTCAAGAGAAAGAGATTCACTGTTCAGAAGAGCCTCAGACAGTTGATCATCTTCTCTTTAGCTGTCCAGTATTCCTAAGACATAGAATACAAACAGCTATCCTGCTTGGACTGACCCACCTCAATCTTAAATCTATGGCCAGCCTCCCAGTCAACCTCAGCATGGAGCTTCCTGGTCAGCTGGTTCAACTCAGCAATCAAAACAGGACACGAGTAAAAGCGCTCAACACTAGTTCATACTAGTGAGCTGGACTCCCCGGGTAGTTGGCGTTCTGTGCTCCCTGGGTTATAAATATCTCTCTCTCTCTCTCTCTATAACTGTAGATAGCTTTGTTGGGGTTCGTCAATAATTGTCGACTAATCGTACTGACGTCATCAATAAATACTTTCACATCTTAAGATATACTAAGTCTCGATTTCTACGTTGCAATATTTATTCCGACAGATAACAAAATCTAACAATGACTACTAAGGAATGTTTATATACAATGATAGTATAAAATTTCCAGATATTGATTAGTATTTGAAAACATAAAAGATAACTTGAGATAAGATTAAGAAAAAGGCATCTCCTTATCGTGCAACTGAAAGTTGCTGATGGTTTTCGCCATCTATCGGAATAAATATCAACTATTCTCGTTGATTTTTAATTATTCCAGAATTGGCCAAATACCCATTCTTGGCGCAAGCCATCAGCAACTTTCAGTTGAACAATAAGGAGAAGCCTTTTTCTTAATTTATGCGCCTTATCCCAGTACAATATCACATTTGTACTATTTTTTCAATATATAAGATTGTTATTTTAAAATGGTCTTTTACCGATTTTAGACAACGCATATGGATTTTGGTGTTGTACGTCGTCTTATGATCATTCTCAAAACATCGTTCTCCTCCATCAAAATAAGTGTTCAATTTATTTCTTGAGGTGAACTGAATGGCAGTATGGCGTAGGTTGCCTATTATTGTCCCTGTCATGACCTGTACAACAGATTAGGTTAGTTCTCAAACAACTAGGAGCAAATCTACATCAGGTAACACACAAGGTAACAATATAGATTATAAAAGAAATGATTCAGATAAAAGAATCTGTTTTTCATATGTGTAGACATATGGTATACTTACAGTACAAGCAGTCGCCTACTTCTACCCATCGTGATAATCATGGCCTGTACCACGTGTACTAATAATAAAAAAAACAAAACCATAAAATATGAAGAAATTAACGTAGACACCATCAGAGATAAGACTACCGAATTTCAAGTCATTAGAATCTTTCTAAATAACCAAAACATCAAAAATAATAAATTTCTACCACCAAGACCTACACCCCAATAGACATAACAACTTTGGAAGGAATATGCAGCAGGACAATAACCTCTAAAGTACTACTCGGAGATTTTTATGTAAAAAGTCTATTCATGATAAAATTTGAAAAAAAGTTGTAAAATTACAAATATATTCTCACAATGTGTATCTTTTTAATTTCAAAAACTGCTAGCGTTTCAAGCGTTAATCGCTCTCTTTAACGGGCTTATTATAATATCGACTTTATCCCAACAGAAATATTTACAAAAACAAACGCGTTGAAGAACGATTTACGCTTGAAAGCTAGCAGTTTTTAAATAAAAAAGATACTCATTGTGAGAAAATATTCGTAATTTTGCAAAAAGTCTAACACATGTGGACACTTTAGACTCAAAGGGAGAACAGCTTAAGGACCTCATCAATGACCAAGAGTTTTTTATTGATGGACAAAACACCACCACGTATGTTGTTGTTTCTTATCCCCTTGTGTAAAGATTACATGAATTCCATGAAAACATAGCGTCCAAATTTGGAAGGAATATGTAGCAGGACAATAACTTCTACAGTACTTCTCGGAGATTTTAATGTAAAAAGTCCAACATGGGGATCTGACGATAAAGACTCAAAGGGAGACCAGCTCAAGGACCTCATCAAATACTTTTTTTTTATTGATGGACAAAACACCACCAAGTGTTTTGTTGTTGTTGTTGTTTCTTATCCCCTTGTGTAAAGATTACATGAATTCCATAAATTCATGCATCCTCGAGCTGTTTCATGGAATGGGGTGTAGGGGTGCAGCTTTCGTTGATCATGGCACCATGATCCAGGCACCACCACGTGTACTATGGATAAGCAAAAAAAAAAGATATGATGAAAGAGAATGTTAATATCGAACTTTTAATCTGACTTATATTTTAAATATATTCGGTTGTATAGGAGATAAACATAACTATAACAAAACAAAATGGTCTTAGATCATGTTGAAGATTTTGTTGTAATAAGGTTCAAGTTTACATATGAATTAACTCCGCCTTTGCCGGTCCCAAGCCCGGATGAAAAAGGAGGAGGGGGCAGTAACAAGCTGTAATAAGCAATCCATGGCCAGGTTTTTTTTAACCACGCTTTATTTATCAAGTTTTAGAGTTAATATGTCCTCCAACAGGAGAACTAGAAGTACCACTTCTAGCCAATTATACACCCAAGGAGGAGGGGGAGTAGTACAAGCTCACTAAAAAACCTGGGCTCAGCTGGCCCGGCTGATAGTACTCTGTAAGGGCTCCTAATCCAGGGATACAGGATGAGCAGTGTTAGGAGCAGCTGCACATGGCGTCTGTTCCTCATGTCAGAGACGGCCATTAGTTTTGGAGCTAAGTCTGCCTGCCACTGAATAGTGCTCCCAGTCTTAACGACAAAGGCAGACGCATTCTAATTCACCCAGTGTGGAGATAAGAAAGAAGAAGACCTCTATTGGAAGAATTTAAGATGGTAAAATATACTCACATATGTGACCGGATCAATTGAAATAATACAAACAGCTGCCAAAGGAGAGCATTCTTTGATTTCAAAGAGTCTATCTAGAGCCCAGATGAGAAATTTGTTTTCTTCAAGTTGCAGGGTATGTTTGACGCGAGTCCTGGAAAAACAAAACACATCCATTATCAACATTTAAATAAATTAATGAAGCCGCCCTTGCCGGTCCCAAGTCTGGATGAAAAAGGAGTAGGGGGAGCAGTAACAAGCTCATTAAAAAACCTTGGTTCAGCTGGCCTGGCTAATAGTACCCTGTTAGGACTCCTAATCCAGGGATACAGGATGAGTTTGTACTCCATGTTAGGAGCGGCTGCACATGGCGTCTGTTCCTCATGTCAGAGGCGGCCATTTATTTTGGAGCTAAGTCGGCCTGCCACTGAGTAGTGCTCCCAGTCTTAATGACAAAAGCAGATGCATTCTACTTCACCCAGTGTGGAGATAAGAAAGAAGAAGAAATAAATAAATGGCGTCGGTTCCTTATGTCAGAGGCGGCCATTTCATAATGGAGCTAAGTCGGCCTGCTACTGTGTAGTGCTCCCAGTCTTAATGACAAAAGTAGATGCATTCTACTTCACCCAATCATGATGGTTGCCACATTATACAGGCCTGATAGCATAATATGATTGTGTTGAGATAAGAAAGAAAAATTAATAAACAATTCTTGAAAATAAAGATACTTCTGTCAGTAAATCTTTTTTAATGTCTCGACGTTTCGACAAAAATCTTTTGTCCTCGTCAGGAGCAAACAAAAATTAACAACACAAGCGATTTACTGGCCGAAGTATCTTTATTTTCAAGAATTATGAAGGCCGGCCAGAGGCAGCCTCTATCTTTATGTGAAATAAAGAAATTACAGTAGAATCTCTATGAGCAGACATTCCTGCTATAGGACAACTTTCTACAAAGGACAGTTTCTATTGTCAATTTATTACCATTTTTAACATGATGCATTTGCCGGTCCCAAGCCCGGATGAAAAAGGAGGAGAGGGAGCAGTAACAAGCTCACTAAAAAACCTGGGCTCAGCTGGCCCGGCTGATAGTACCCTGTAAGGGCTCCTAATCCATGGATACAGGATGAGTCTGTACTCCATGTTAGGAGCGACTGTACATGGCGTCTGTTCCTCATGTCAGAGGCGACCATTTCTTTTGGAGCTAAGTCGGCCTGTCACTGAGTAGTGATCTCAGTCTTAATGACAAAGGCAGACGCATTCTACTTCACCCAATCATGATGGTTGTCATGCTTTACAAGCTTGATACCTTGATATGATTAAGTGAAGATAAGAAAGAAGAAGAAGAAGACATGATGCATTAGCACGCCATCTATTACCATAAATTTAAACTATTTTGGACGTGTATGAATCTGTTCAAAATAAAGCAATTTTCTACTGATTTATTTCAATGATGTTATTTCTTATCCCCTTGTGTAAAGATTACACGAATTCCATGAGTTCATGCTCCTCGAGCTGTTTTATGAAAAGCAGCGGCCTCTCCCAAAAGGACCTGTTTAGTGCATCTAATGCAAGCGAAAATGTTTTCTGGAGCTGCAGGTGCCAAGCTACATTTTGGGCAAGTGGGGTAGATATTGTTATTATTTTCTAACTTCTCAATGGCTTGAAATGGCCTCTTCTGAATCTTGTTAGTGTTGTTTGATGCTGTCTATTTCTGATGTTCAGAGCTCCTCCATTGTAATGATAAAATTAATGTGAGGGCCTGGCTCATTAGTGGTGAACCCTCCAAGCGATTTCGCCAGTTTAATTTCCAAGAGATTCATTATAGATATAAAAGAAAAATAACTCAATGCAATAATACTTAAAGACAATTTGGCTCTGCAACTTGGTGTCTTTTAGAGAGAGGTTCTACTGTATTTTATTTGGTGAATTTATATACACATGAAATCAAGACTATCATAAAGAGATAGAGGCTGCCTGGCTGGTATTCATAGTTCTTTAAATTAAAGATACTTCGGCCAGTTGATCTTTTTACATCATAGTAAATATATATAGTAAATCAAGACTACTCATTGAAAAAAAAAAGAATTGATGCAAATAATAGAAAATTCATATACTGCATGAGTTTATTAACATAAATATTCAGGGGGATGATATTCAAGGACAGCAAGGATGGATAATAATAATACTCATGAAAAAATTTCGCTCTTTTCAAGTTGGAAAGCTTTTAAGCCATGTTTATTTCAAGCGAAACGAAAGATTTTTCCACTTTGAAAAAAAAATGGAGAGACAGGGGTTTACCTAATAAACTATTTTTTAAACATAATCAATAACAAGGCTTCAAGGATAAGTGTCTTCTTTTATTACTAACGTTTCCTTTTGAAGACACTTATCCTTGGAGACTTGTTGATTCAAGTGTCTTCAAGGATAAGCGTCTTCAAACGGAAGCGTTGGTAATAAAAGAAGACACTTATCCTTGAAGACACTTGAATTAACAACAATACTCTAAAGATAAGCGTCTTCAAACGGAAGCGTTGATGATAAAAGAAGATACTTATCCTTGAAGACACTTGTCCTTGGAGACTTGTTGTTGATTCAAGTGTCTTCATGGATAAGTGTCTTCTTTTATTACCAACGCTTCCGTTTGAAGACACTTATCCTTGAAGACACTTGTCCTTGGAGACTTGTTGTTGATTCAAGTGTCTTCAAGGATAAGTGTCTTCTTTTATTACCAACGCTTCCGTTTGAAGACACTTATCCTTGAAGACACTTGAATCAACAACAAGGATGAGTGTCTTCTTTTATTACAAACGCTTCTCCGTTTGAAGACACTTATCCTTGGAGACTTGTTGCTGCTCATTATTGTGATCAAAGAACTCTAACCATTTTAACTTTTTTAAAGTTTAATGAGTATATCTTGAATTAATGCTTTATAAACGTATATGGAGTAATTCTGAGTACTGTAAAATATGTCTGCAGGGCCTGTGCCACAGTTTAGGTAGATGGTATCAGGCAGTAGGTACTGTACAATATATCTTACCTTGATAAATCATAGACGCTTCCATCTTGAGGATCCAGAGTCAGGTGATGAAAATATGGGTAATTCATCAATGAACAGATATAACTACTTCTCCAATTGAAAATATATGTTCCTTCAGGATTCTTGGTGACAAATTCTCGTGTTCCGAAAATATCTGTGTCCCTATAGCATATGAAGTTGATCCTAATGACAGGTGGTTTTATGGAGGAATTGGTACTGTAGTATTCTAATATAACGTCGCCTACTGGTCGATGAATCACTTTGGCATTTGATGGGGAGAGTTTTGCCTTCTCCTCATGTGCATCGCGTCTGGAAAACACAATGAAAGTTTAAGCAAAATAGTCTCTAATCCTCTGTATATATACTCCATACCTCGCTTTGCGTCGGGGTTACGTTCCAAAAAAACACGACGCAAATTGAAACGACGCATAATATGTGAAGGCGCAATCAAAAACAAAGGTTTTTGCCATATTTTCGGGAAAAAAAAATTCAAAAAAAAAATTAATGACTCGAATCCAAAACAACGCAACTTCGAAAATCTAACGACGCACAGTGAAAATCAGTAAAAATTAAGCAGCGACGCAACTTCGAAAAAAACGCAAAACGAAACGACGCAAAGCTAGGTATTGGTGTATATATATATATATATTATAGAACGAAGTTCGACAATTATACCGCAAATGTTTCTTTTGATTTCACCAATATTTCAGTTGGCTGAACGCCAACCGTTATCAAGGTATTATAACAATTTATATGTTAATATGTTATAATACCTTGATAAAGGTTGGCGTTCAGCCAACTGAAATATTGGTAAAATGAATGATATTTTGATCCAATATATGCCTTTTTATTTAAAGATTTATTTATGGATTGCTCTATTTTCAAAACATAAAAATACATTTTTGCCTATTTTTAAACCAATTTCGTAATTCCTTCATCAGAATGATATGAAATTGTAGCCACCTCTATACTGATGATCTAAAAATCATGACATAAAGGTTGTTATCTGAATTAGTTAAAGCTGTTGTTGGGACTTATTCACTAATTCAATCTAAACGTTTTATCACAAAGCAATAACGCGCCATCTATACATATAAAATGAAAGGATTTAAAAGCACGAATGTTTTTTTATACACAATACAAACTTCTACTGCCCTTACTGCGATGAAAAAATATATAGGGAGGGCTTGGCTCATCAGTGGTGAACCCTCCCAGCGGTTTCGCTAATTTAATCCACCGAAACCGCTGGGAGGGTTCACCACTGATGAGCCAAGCCCTCCCAATATATTTTTTCATCGCAGTAAGGACAGTAGAAGTTTGTATTATGTATAAAAGAAACATTCGTGCTTTTAAATCCTTTCATTTTATAAACGTTTTATATTGAGAAGCTCGGATGATGTTTTAATGCAATTATTAAGTACTTTTTATGCCTTTCATTAAAAAGAAAGAGGCTCCATTTTTTAAATAGGTCAGGAATCGGCAAACTTTTGAATCAGAAGAATTAAAAATTACAATTTACCAAATTTCAAAGAGCCACAACATTTTATCTTGCTAACAATAAATAGTACTTGCATAATTAATATATACATATGGAACTATATAAAGAACTGCAGTTTCACATCCAAAGAGCCGCATGTGGCTTGGGTTTGGCGACCTCAGTCATAGGTTATAAATATTTACCAAAAGGGGCTCTGGCACATTTGTAAGTGCAAAGTCGAACTGCTTTTCACATGTGTAGACATGTGGTGCACTTACAGTAAAAAGCAGTCGCTAACTACCCACCATGATTATCATGGCCTGTACCACGTGTACTAGGGATAAGCAAAAAAAAAAAAAAACTTACTTTTTAATGTAGATGTAATCATGGCATATGTTTAGAACATAAAGGGAGTCACCAACGTAAACGGTTGGGTTTTTATATTTCTTAAACACCTCCATTCCTGAAAAATATACAATTGGTTAAGTTAAAGAGTCTGTGAAACATACAATATAACAACAACAACAACAAAAGCCTTTATTTAGGGTCACTGACCCTATACAGGATTCACCAGAGGTATGCATAAGAACAAAGCAGTGAGACAAAGGAGTGAAACATACAATATAAATATAGACTATTTTAAATACATATGCATATATATATACATGTATATAGTATTTTAAAATTAAAGAAAACTTTTTTAATTTTTAAGACAACTTTTTCCATTTGTAAACAAAGGCTCGAAGGTGTTATTAAAATTTAAAAAGTTGCTATTAAAATTTAAAAAGTTGCTATTAAAGTTAAAAAGTTTTCTTTAATCTTTAAATACTATGTATATCATTTTGACTAATTTTAATTCAACGATAAAATTATCTCTCAATGATAAAGGAATAGCTTTTTTTAATTTCTTATTTATTTTTTAGATTATATATGTATTTTCAAAAATTGGTGACAATTTCTACCTCTCTTGCTATAAAAATCCTATAACCACTGCAAAATGGGCCCCGTGAAGAAATATGTTGAAAGAGAATTGGGTAAGAAGAAGGATATTATCACAATGGAGGCAAAGAGGGAAATGATTGAAAAGCACGAACGTGGCATGCGGGTGACAGAAATAGCGAGATTTTATAAGAAGTCGACATCAACGATTTGCACAATATTGAAGAAGAAAAAGGAATTAAGGGAGTTAGATGCAGCAAAAGGAGTCACAAGACTATCAAAACAGCGTCCACGTCTTCTAGAAGAAGTTGAAAAATTGATTCTTGTATGGATAAACGAGAAGCAATTAGCAGGTGATACCATAACCCAGAATTTAATATGTGAAAAGGCAAAGGCCTTGTACGCCGAACTCGGGAGTAAAATACCATGTACATCAATAGAGAACGAAGTACATGCAGACTTCAAAGCCAGCAAGGGGTGGTTCGAAAACTTTAAGAGGAGAAGTGGCATCCATAGTGTCACGAGGCATGGAGAGGGTGCAAGTTCGGATGCTAAAGCAGCTGAGACATTCACTGCCGAGTTCGAGAAGCTCGTTGTTACCGAGTGTTACCTCCCACAGCAAGTTTTCAACTGTGATGAAACAGGACTTTTTTGGAAAAAGATGCCGAAGAGAACCTACATTACAGCCGAAGCGAATACAATGCCCGGTCACAAGCCCATGAAAGACCGTCTCACCCTCTTGCTGTGTGCTAATGCAAGTGGAGATTTGAAAGTAAAGCCACTGCTCGTGTATCATTCTGAGAATCCACGGGCTTTCAAGAAACACAAAGTGCAAAAGAGCCAATTGAACGTTTTGTGGAAGTCGAATACTAAGGCTTGGGTCACTCGTTTGTTGTTTGTTGAGTGGATGAACGAAGCATTCGGTCCTGCAGTGAAGAAATACCTTTCGGAAAAAAAAACTGCCACTCAGAGCGGTGCTGGTTATGGACAATGCTCCTGCTCATCCACCAAGCCTTAAGGATCACTTACTGGATGAATTCAAGTTTATTGAGGTCAGGTTCCTCCCTCCTAACACCACCCCACTACTGCAGCCTATGGATCAGCAGGTCATTTCCAACTTTAAGAAAATATATATCAAAGAACTTTTTCAGAGATGCTTCGAATTAACTGAAGAAACAAACCTTACTCTCCGAGAGTTTTGGCAGAATCATTTCAACATTGTCCACTGCCTTAAGATCATTGATAAAGCATGGAATGGAGTCTCCCAGAGAACTCTCGTTTCTGCTTGGACAAAATTGTGGCCTCACATCGTCCATGCATATGATTTTAAGGGGTTGTCTGGTGAACAGGAGCTACCAATTATCGATGTTATTGTGTCTCTGGGGAAAACTTTAGGACTGGAGGTGAATGAGCCAATCATTCAAGAGCTTGTGGAGGAAGAAGATCAGGAGCTTACCACAAATGAACTGATCGATCTTCATCGCGAGCAATTGTTCGTAGCAAAGCACCACCCGAATAAGCCGGCTGCTTTGCGAGCGACGGATCAGTTCAACGATAATGCGATGTCGCATTTCCGTGAAATTCTCAAAAAGAGGCAGAAGCAACAGTCATTAGACCAGTTCTTCGATAAAATTGAAAGAAAAAAATAAAATGTTATAAAATAACCCTTTTATGCCATTTTTCCCTCAAATAGTGGTTTTTTAACGCAATTGCATCAGCCATCCCAACATTATCTTTTATTTTTGTTTATTTTATCTTTTTTTATACATTTATTTATGCATTATCTTTTTATTTACTTATCACTAGGTTTGAAATTCAGTAACTATCACGTGTAAAATTTTTCTTTCGAATCTTTCATTAAAAATATGATAGCTATGATTTCAAATATTGAATGGAGTACAAGCTTCTCTTATACTTATCACGAAGTGTTTACCGACTCTAATTAAACTAAAATTCATGGAAGAATTGCCCGAGTTTCAATTATTAAAAATAAGAAATTAGTTTCGCACTACGAGCGTTTTGGAGTACGAGCATGGCTCTGGAAAGGATTATGCTCGCAAACCGAGGGTCCACTGTAGAAAGGTTCATCTTTTGGTACACATGTGTAAAGCAGTTTTATTTTTGTACTTACAAATGTAACAGAGCTCTGTTCCAGGGTTGGACTTCAATCAGGCAAGAATCAGGGAGGCATTGAAGCATTTTTTTTTTTTTTATTAGAAAAAAGTACCCAAGGCGGGATTCGATCCCGGGTTGTTGCGGTCGAAAACCAATGGTTTAGACCATCCTTCTACCGACCCCGACAGCAATTATAATTATTGTCAATTATCAGGAAACGCCTGTGGGTTAATTGGTCATCCCCATGGAGCCAGACCATAATGACGGGCGCGAGGGGCCAAACAATGGCCGCTCGGTGCATGGAGAATTCCTTTGGTACGGTGGCCTAGGTAAGCAGCAGAGGGCATGCTTTGCATGCCGGTTTATGGACCGAAAGGTCTGGGTGGCCATTGCTTCTAGGATGTCAATTATCATGCGCCACATGTCTACACATGTGAAAAGCAGTTCGACTTTGCACTTACAAATGTGCCATAGCCCCGTTTGGTTACTTGGTGGGTTTGGACATTTGCAAGAATCAGGGGCCATTGAAGCATTTTTTTTTTTTTTATCAGAAAAAAGTGCCCAATGTAGGAATCGAACCCGGGTCATAGCGGTCGAAACCCAACGGTTAAAACCATCTTTCCATCGACCCCCACAGAAATTATAATTATTGTCAATTATCAGGAAATCCTTTCCCCCCTTTATTTTGCCACTTAATTTGGAAAATTTTGCCTTTAATTCTATTCAATTATATTTCTGACAAACAAGATACAGAATAAAGATTTTTTTCCCTGCTTATACACTATGACATATTCAATAAGAAATCTAGGATTTAATTCCTTTTTTTATTTTTTTTTATTAAGCTTTTGAAGATGAAAATACTGTTAATTAAATACTAATTGAAATTATTATTTGTTTTATTTACTATTATTTAACTATTAAATTGAATTTTGTTGGTAGCGCTATTGTTGTTAAGTGTTCTACAACAGACTGTATCATGACTGTGTATGTTACAGAGACCCATTTTGATGCATGTCTCGGATAATGGTTGAACCGTAACATTCTTTTATTTCTCGAGCATTCGGGCTAACATGCTATTCAACACAGAGACTTAGTACTTCTAGTCAATTATAACATACCTTGGCTAGAAGTAATACTCCACCTGTGCTGTGTGAGCAGAAGAGCTTGAATTGACTTGTTCCATATGTAAATACCTGTTTTCTTTCCTCTTTTCGCTCTCCACTTCTCCCATCCATATTTCCATTTTTTTTTTCTTTCTTATAATATAATATATATATATAGTCACGACCGTCTTTCCTCATCGGCCTCTGTCACAGATGCGCGCGCACAGGGAGGTCACGTGCTCGCCGGCTCCCTCGAGCCGGATTTGAACCAGTGACCTAAGGATCACCGTTGTAACATCTACAGTCGGGTAAAACACGGGCGTTGCCCGGGTCATTCGGCTAGTCTGTATATATTTACCATATGTATATAATCTTTCTCCATTTTTTATTCCCCACTTTCATAGGTTTCTCCGTCTTGTAACCCCAAGGAGAATCCTCTGTAAGGCCTGTGTGTCTTAATAAAGGCTTTTCTGTGTGTATTGTGTGTAATACTTCTAAGTCACCATGTTGAGGAACATGTTGACCCAAAAGCTCGAGAAATAACCTTTTACCCAATTCTCTATTTGACAAGTATTTAGTAGACATGTAATGAAGTTTATTACTGACTTTAAATGAATATCTATAAACATATTTTGTTATCTTGTAGGTATTATCTTTATAGTATGTATTATAACAACAACAATAGCCTTTATTGGGCACACGTGTCATACAGGATTCTCCCGGTAGGACAAAATAAATAAATAACAGATTAGCATCATAGTTATATACAAATATTGGGTATTGACCTCGACCAATTATCGAGTTGGATCCGGTATCTGTGCTAAACATTTTGATTGAGCTGATTTCCAGTATTTATAAAAAGAGAATGCAAAGGGTCTGGATTTTACGACTTTTGCCATTAAATAGCCGGTCTCTTCACGAAGAATTTCTCTTTCTTCTTCCATTGCCGTGCAGTAGAACATGTAGTGTGGAAAATCGAGTGTAAATTCACCGTTGAATAAGGTGCATTTTATGGTCCTAGTTTTTAATAGTGAAATATGTATAGTATGTATTATAATTATTTTTTCTTGTCGTTTTCTTTCTTTGACAAGTAGTAGAGAATTAAGTTTAAACAATGAACTTACGCTCCAGGAATCCGGATTACCTCAAGTAAGTTGGTAATGGATTTTTAATGAATATCGTTAAACATCGTTAATTTATCTACCTGATCCAAATACAAATTTACTTTTGTACTATTTTTTCACATTTTATATTTTGTTATCTTACACCATGCACCAATATCCAGGCACCATCCTGCTTTGAGCACCCTAATTTTTTCAAAGTAAAATTGCCGGAGAACCCGATCAACCGGTAAAAGCCAACCGGGCCCACCAACGTGCTGTCGGCCCCAACGATAGACGCTTTGCAACGCATCGAAGGGAGCGCGACTGAGATCAGTTATCTTATAGATTGTTATCTTACAGGTATTATCTATAATCTTTTTTTTTTTTTCTTGTCATTCTCTCTCTTTGACAATTACTATATAGAATTAAGTGTATAATTGACTTTTCAATGAATATCATTACAAATTTAAAAGATTCTACAAACTTACCACCATCCGAACAATCATATACGCGTCCATAATGAGGACAGGCATACTCTGTTCCAATTGTGTAGTAGGCATTGCATTTACTGCTCTTGGGAAAATGAACAGAGTAATTCTCTTGATCTGTAGAAAAATGGTTAGCTTCAATATTAGGAAGAAAATTGGCTGAAAACTTACACATCTCGCAAGTGAATCTTACAAAGACTTGTGTTTGATTACAACTTGGTACTGGTTGTCCTTGCATTGTCATAAGGATGTCCTCGTGCCAATTCCAAGTAATGTTTGACACTCGACCATAATTTTTTATCCCTCCAGATTTATCTGTAAACACATTTTTATACCATTTATAAACAGGAATCATGAACAAGGTACTTTAAAAATGTAAGCAAATTTATATCTCTCCAAATCTATCTGTAAACACTTTTTATACCATTTATAAACAGGAATTATTAACAAGGTACTTTAAAAATGTAAGCAAATTTTTATCTCTCCAAATCTCTCTGTAAACACTTTTTATACCATTTATAAACAGGATTTATTAACAAGGTACTATAAAAATACAGCTAATTTTATCTAATAAAACACCATCAAAAGTCTCAAGCTTTACAAACTTGATACCTTAATATGATTGAGTGGAGATAAGAAAAAGGAAGTTAATTTATATCCCTCCAAATTTATCTGTAAATACATTTTTATAACATTTATAAACAGGATTTATCAACAAAATACTTTAAAATTACAGCTAATTTTAGCTAATAAAACACCATCAAAAGTCTCAAGCTTTACAAACTTGATACCTTAATATGATTGAGTGGAGATAAGAAAAAGGAAGTTAATTTATATCCCTCCAAATTTATCTGTAAATACATTTTTATAACATTTATAAACAGGATTTATTAACAAAATACTTTAAAATTACAGCTAATTTTAGCTAATAAAACACCATCAAAAGTCTCAAGCTTTACAAACTTGATACCTTAATATGATTGAGTGGAGATAAGAAAAAGGAAGTTAATTTATATCCCTCCAAATTTATCTGTAAATACATTTTTATAACATTTATAAACAGGATTTATTAACAAAATACTTTAAAATTACAGCTAATTTTAGCTGATAAAACACCATCAAAAGTCTCAAGCTTTACAAACTTGATACCTTTATATGATTGAGTGGAGATAAGAAAAAGGAAGTTAATTTATATCCCTCCAAATTTATCTGTAAATACATTTTTATACCATTTATAAACAGGATTTATTAACAAGGTACTATAAAAATACAGCTAATTTTTCTAATAAAACACCATCAAAAGTCTCAAGCTTTACAAAATTGATACCTTAATATGATTGAGTGGAGATAAGAAAAAGGAAGTTAATTTATATCCCTCCAAATTTATCTGTAAATACATTTTTATAACATTTATAAACAGGATTTATTAACAAAATACTTTAAAATTACAGCTAATTTTATCTAATAAAACACCATCAAAAGTCTCAAGCTTTACAAACTTGATACCTTAATATGATTGAGTGGAGATAAAAAAGAAAAAGCTAATTTTTATATCTCTCCAAATTTATCTATAAACACATTTTTATACCATTTATAAACAGGTTTTATTAACATGGTTCTTTAAAAATACAGCTTATTTTTTTATCTCTCCAAGTCTTTCTATAATAAACACATTTTTATACCAACTATAAACTGGAAATATTAAAAAGGTACTTCAAAAATGTAACCAAATTTTATCTCTCCAAATCTATCTGTAAACACATTTTTATTTTATGATGCACTAGCGCGCCATCTGTTATGAAAATTCGAAACTATTTTAGCGTTTATTAAAAGCGCTATGTTTCCTTTAAGGACACATACGCCGATATACATGTACTAGCCGTATGACCCGGGCAACGCCCGTGTTTTACCCGATTGAATGTTTTGATTCAAATACTATTTGTTACAATTATAAATTGGCGCCTTAAATAAATGCATATATTAGTTAATAACTATAGCCTATGTGCTTTATCTGTTTATGTACTGTTGGCTTCCGTAGGCGTCTCTTACTGGTCTCCAACACAATAGTTACAAAAACCAAAAAGCGAGTGGGGGGGGGGGGGGGGCAAAGTCAAAAACAAAGTGTCTCGCGTTGTGGTGGCGTGATCGTAGCCAACCAATAGGAGAGCGCCATTCCAAAAAAAAAAAGCAAACGGTGACAGAGATGATGACGCTCGTAACTGTATATAGAATACCTTTACATTTGTCTATACATATATATCTACAAGTAAGAATAGTCATGATATTAACATGCAGAAAAAGAGAGAAAAGTGAAAACAGAGAACAAATAAACACATTTTTATACTATTTATAAACAGGAAATATTAACGAGGTTCTTTAAAAATGCAACCATATTTTTCTCAGCCTATGCTGGTAGTATTCCTCTTTGTCCTAGGTTCTTTTCTATGACAGCATTTTGATGGTATCGTAGGATCTTTTCCAGAAATTGTCAATGAATTTTCTGACTTTTCCGTTTTTCCTGGTTTTGCTTATTTAACTCTATCTTCACCTCTCCACTTTCACCCCAGCAAAAATTTGTTGTTGTTGTTGCTTATTTCTCGAGTCGTTTAAACAATCTCCATTAGATTCCATTGTCTCAACTTTTATAGTAACTTCGCCTTTGCCGGTCCCAAACCCGGATGAAAAAGGAGGAGGGGGAGCAGTAACAAGCTCACTAAAAAACCTGGGCTCAGCTGATAGTACCCTGTAAGGACTCCTAATCCAGGGATACAGGATGAGTCTGTACTCCATGTTAGGAGTGCCTCCACATGGCGTCTGTTCCTCATTTCAGAGGCGGATGCATTTTACTTCACCCAGTCATAATCTCAAGCTTTAAAACTTTGATACCCTAATATGATTGAGTGGAGATAAGAAAGAAGAAGAAGCTTTTATAGTCCTGGGGTTTTCCAAGAGGTATTTTTTGGAGGATTTGATACAATTTAATAGATGTTCAGGACTGGCAGGCTGAGAATCGTATTTGGGGCATTTCAGGAATGTTTTGATTTTTCCATTAAATTTGAGCATTCTAAGATGTCCTGTTTGTAATCTTGAAATCGCCGTTTGTTCTTCCCTAGTAAGGGTGTGGAAAGAAGATTTGTTAGGAATGGGGGTGTACCAGGGGGGTGGTAACAATAATTTAATATACTTATATCTCTTTTCAATATATTCTAAAAAAAATTGTTTGGCCCTTTAAATGGTAAGAAACAAAACGTCAAAGTTCAGATCTATCTTTCTATAGGTCATTACAAGAATTCATTTAAAAATGAACAATTTACACTTATTGACAAAATTTAAGGAGAAGGAAAGTCTTTGCTGCCGCTGGTTATCTTTTTTTTTTTTTTAAGGAGATAGAGGTAATTTAATTCACACCTGGTTATCTCGTGTGTCAATAAAGGTCACTGGATTTTCTTATAGTTATTTCTGAATACCGATATGCATGCGAAAAAGTACAAGTTTTGTCGATGAGTGTATAAAAAGACGTTGAAACTAAAAACTATTGATAATTTCTGAAAATTCGGATCGGTGACAAATCTACAATTAATTAAATTCAGATGTACTTTCTCTTTTTATAGATTACATACACCTATTGAATGGATATAGCTGTGATGTATTATATACATTCCTTCTGGTGTATTAGTCCCGTGTACACTATTCAGAGTAAGCCCTCTACACGATCGTATCAAGTCTTGTTCTGGTAGACTTGATTCTGTAACCAGAAGGGACACTCCCTCTTTAAGACTTCAACTGACCCAGTTGATGGACCTCAGCAAGGGTTCCTCTCCAGGGATACGAATGAGCTGCGTCTGTACTCATGTTAGAGTCGGCAGCAAAGGATTCCACGTTAAGAACAGTCTCAAACTACAGGCAAAGTCAGACTTTCACCAAAGTGTGCCTGGATCATGGTGCCATGATCAACGAAAGCTGCACCCCTATACCCCATTCCATGAGATCATGAACTCGTGAAATTGGTGTAATCTTTACACAAGGGGATAAGAAACAACAACAACACACTATTCACTTTGTGTGAACTCTACACCTCTAGTACTAGTTTTGTCCATGAGTGTATAAAAAGACGTTGAAACTAAAAGCATGAACTATTGATAATTCTGAAAATTCGGATCGATTACAAAGCTCTCTACAAGTACATACTATTTTAACAATTAATTATTTAAATCCAGATATACTTTCTATTTTTATAGATCAATATTTTTCTATTGTTTGATATTGATCTTAAGAGACAAGGGTCGCCACTCCCGTCAAAATAGACGTCAATACCAGACGCCATCTATTGACCGTGGCCGCGGTGTTGTGGCTTTGACCCGAGACCGCTAGTTTGCGGCGACGGTCAATAGATGGCGTCTGGTTTTGACGTCTATTTTGACGGGAGAGGCGACCTTTTAGATATTATCATATATAATACAATATAATACGGCAATATAGAACGATGTTTAACAAGTTTAACCGCAAATGTTTATTTTTTACAGAACGAAAAATTGTAATTATCATTATTTAAGGAGAAATAATGACTATTCTTATCCTTAGGGATAAAGTATGAATTGTGAAGAGTAATGATAAACGGAAAAATAATAGTGTTCAGGGATGGGAATCGAACCCATATTTTTCCGGTCAAAATTCCACCTATTGAATGAATCTCGCTTACACTATTCGCTTTGAGTGAATTCTACACCTCAAAAAATGTATATAAAAAAATATTCACTTACCTTTAATCACAAATTGATAATCAGCATTGTACTCTTCGATAAATCCACATGGATCCAAAGTGATATAATCATCTTGATGATGGAATTGTAGAGCTCTATCGAAGTAATCTGCACATGAAGGAAAGTTTACCATTCTGATCAACACAGCTGTAGAAACCTCCTACCTAATCTTTCCATCAAATGCTCCAAAGTGAAGAATATATTCTCTCCATTGGTTGGAATCTTCTTACAAGATGGTCGATTGGGACAAGCCAGTGGTGATGTCATTTGGAACTCATAGACACAATCCCGTTCCTCCAGGGTAATAGAGGGCACCACTATATACACACAAAATACATCAGAATCAATATATATTACATATTATCATATAAATGAATAAAACAAAGCATCAAGGGCTACGTATCTTTATTAGAACAAATATATACGAGCTTTCGGGCACATACGCCCTTCTACAGGAAGCTCGTATATATTTGTTCTAATAAAGATACGCAGCCCTTGATGCTTTGTTTTATTCATTTATAAATCGTACAGGGCTTTTTCAATTGATATTATCATATGAAAAAACTATTTAAAAATAAGTGGGTCAGGTGTTGATATTAAAAATAAAAAAGGCATATCCTGACCAGGAGCACATTGGCGAATAATATTATTACGGCGAATACATAATGCAATTACTTTATACATAATACAAAGACATTATACATAACGGCGAATAATATTGGTATTGCAAGTGTTTACGAGCTTTTGGGATAACCTTGTATCTTTATTTTTAATCCCGATATTCCCTCAAATAAATAGTTTAGCAGTTGGGATAATCTTTCAGGAAGAGGTCTTACTATCATTTCTTGTGCCACACTTGATCCTGAGGATGGTCTCAATAGGTACTGGTCGATGGGAACAAGTTCTGTTGGTGTGGTACTTGTACACCACATCACCATCGTATCTGCACATACACACAACTCAATATTCTGAAGATTTTCAAAAGGTTTAAAAGCTTATTTTTGTAAAAATAAGATCATTATAGAAAGATTGCATGTGTATGAAAGTTTCCTGAAATCTTGCCAATCAGCATTTTCAGGATGAAACGAATGTTCAAGGAAAAATACCTAACTAATCAGTATTTTCAGGATAGATCGAATGTTCAAGGAAAGATATATTGCTAATCAGTATTTACAGGATAGATCGAATGTTCAAGGAAAGATACCTAACTAATCAGTATTTTCAGGATGAAACGAATGTTCAAGGAAAGATACCTAACTAATCAGTATTTTCAGGATGAAACGAATGTTCAAGGAAAGATACCTAACTAATCAGCATTTTCAGGATAGATCAAATGTTCAAGGGAAGAGATATAACCAATCAGTATTTTCAGGATATATCGAATGTTCAAGGAAAGATATATTGCTAATCAGTATTTTCAGGATAGATCGAATGTTCAAGGAAAGATACCTAACTAATCAGTATTTTCAGGATTGATCGAATGTTCAAGGAAAGAGATATAACCAATCAGTATTTACAGGATATATCGAATGTTCAAGGAAAGAGATATCAGAATTTTCAGGATAGATCGAATGTTCAAGGGAAGAGATATAACAAAAAAGCCTTTATTTAGGGTCACTGACCCTATACAGGATTCACCAGAGGTATGCATAAGAACAAAGCAGTGAGACAAGGGAAATAACGATATATACAGAGTAAGAAGAAAAAGAAAAAAAAACAAGAAAAGGAAAAAAAAAAAAAAAGAAAGAAGAAAGAGGGAAGCAAGAAATCAACACAAAAAGAGTAGCAGTAAGAAAGTGAGGAGTGAGTATCACTTGGCCTTCTTCTGAGATATGGACTTGTGGAAACCATAAAACGCCGTAGCAATATACTTATTCTGGGTCATATTGTCAATTATTGATGGAAGTGAAGCACAGAGTTGCCCAGTTTTGAGCATAAGGGTTCTTCTTTCTTCTTTCAGAGCAGGGCAATCAAAAATATAGTGAGTGATTTCATTTTTTAGTTTTGAATTACAGAAGGTACAAGTCGGGTCCTCACCGCAGAGCATCTTGGTGTGGTTTTCTCTAAAAAAACTTGAAAGTATTCTAACTTGTGCGAGTATTCTTACAACCGGGAAAGGAAAATCTCCTAAAAGGGATCCCTCCGTCATGAAAGATATGTGAATGTCTTTGTAGTGAGAGTATAGCTTAGATTTATCCATTCTTGTAAGGTCGTTTTGTATAGATTGGTCTGCCGCTGTTTTTAAGAGCCCTGTAATCGCGCTCCTCAGCGTTTCAGGGTCATCACAGGAAACAAGTGCAGGGGATCCATTATTGTTAAGCAGATTGGTGAGCTTTATAATGAAACCGATGGGTGTGCCCGAAGCATTAGACATTTCCCGTGTTCTATTAAAACATATACGTGGCAATCTGTCACTGCTCATATTCAACACCCGCAGCCAATACTTCAGGGTTAATTTTAAGGCTGTTACACTCAATGAGATACGACCGGTTTCTAATCTGATTAGGTAACCTGGAGTGTATCTGGGCAGATTCAGGAACCTACGGATAAATATGTCTTGTATACTATCCAATAAGTCTTTATGCTCTGTTGCCCACAATGGAGCGGCATACATCAGGACAGCTCTCACTATTGTATCAAAGAGTTTGGTTGATAAATTTATTGACTTTGCTTTTGATTTTATTAATATTGGGTGTTTGGCGTTAATTGCTGTAAGTGCTTTTCCTTTAAAGTAATTTGCCGGGTGAGTAGTTGTTATTGTTGGTGTCAGAGGGAATCCCAAGTATGTATATCTTGAAGTTATTGTTATGGGTTTATCATTCCAGAAACATCTATCCTTATTTGAGGGTTTACCTCCATTACGGAACACCATAATCTTTGACTTGGACTCATTTAGTGTCATTAAGTTCTCATCGAGATATTCTTTCAGTATTTTGATCTTCTTTTGGAGATTCATCCTGGACTCACCTATAATTGCTATGTCGTCGGCGTACAGCAATAAATGGATATCTCCAAATTCTGGCAATTTTACACTCGGCAGGTCTGAGTTATTATAAATTTCGATTAAGTCCGTGATAAATAATATAAATAGCAGTGGGGAAAGTGGTTCTCCCTGGAGGACTCCCGAGTTTATCTTAATACTTTCCGTAAATGATCCCTTCCATCTGATAGCTATAGTTGCTTGTTCGTAGTAACTTCTGATCGTGCTTATGAATTGGTAACTTATGCCTAGGTGGTAAAGTTTTTTCCAAAGTATTGAGTGAGGTACAGTATCAAATGCCTTCCTTAGATCGACAAAAAAGACATATAGTTTTCCCCTCTTTTTTCTTAATGATAGTTGGATTAAAGTAGTTAGTGTAAATATGTGGTCAATACATGATCTTCCTTTTCTAAATCCCGCTTGGGTTTCGGGTATAACCCTGGGAAGAGATATAACTAATCAGTATTTTCAGGATAGATCGAATGTTCAAGGAAAGAGATAGAACCAATCAGTATTTACAGGATATATCGAATGTTCAAGGGAAGATACCTAACTAATCAGAATTTTCAGGGTGGATCGAATGTTCAAGGAAAGAGATATAACTAATCAGTATTTTCAGGATATATCGGATGTTCAAGGAAAGATATATAAACAATCAGCATTTTCAGGATATATCAAATGTTCAAAGGAAGATATTTTGCCAATAAGAATTTTCAGGATAGATCGGGTGTTCAAGCGAAGAGATATAACCAATCAGTATTTTCAGGATATATCGAATGTTCAAGGAAAGAGATCTAACCAATCAAAATTTACAGGATATATCGAATGTTCAAGGAAAGAGATATAAACCATCAGCATTTTCAGCATAGATCGAATGTTCAAGAAAAGAAGGATGTGTACTCACATTAGAGTTCCAGGAATTTCTCCAGCCACAAAGGTTTCGTTGGTTCTATGGTCTGTGATACAAACTCCGACAGCATGGCCGCTATGGTTGCCACACGTGGTATTGCCCAGTCCATTGCAGATGTTGATCTTGAAGCTGAGATTATCGTTCAAGGTTCCGTTGTAATATCCTGTGGACAGACACATTTTAACTTCAGTTTAACCTCGTTAGTTCATCTGGCTACAGTTTAACCTGTTCAATCAATCAAAAGTCTTATTAAGACGTTTAGTCCTATATACAGATTATCCTTAGATATGCAGCATATATATGAGTGGAAAGAAAAGAGTGGAATAAATGCGAATTTACTAAGTTATATGGGAAATATGTATATATAGAGAGAAATAATTATTTTGATATAATAGTATATATATGATCATTAAAAACAACAATAAACATTAAGAGGTTCCTCTTAATGTTTATTGTTGTTTTTAATGATCGTGATTTTAAGAGTTTTAATCCTACAACTACAGTATATATATGAGTTGTAGGTAATCTTCTCTCTTTCTCTCTTCTTAACCATATATACAGACTTTCGTGAGTTATGGGAGAAGAAAATACTGGATACTATTAAAAAAACGATATGTACAACTATAGATGGATATTTTGAAGGAAGAAAATTGATCTATAAAAATAAAGATTGCCGCTCCCTTCTAAATAGACGCTAAAACTAAACACCATTTATTGACCGTCTCTACCCACTAGCAGATTCAGGTCAGTAACAAAGCCATAACACCAGTTTTGGAAAACAGAAGCGTCCACCTGGAAGGAATAAAATGAAGGGTGATGGACAAAAAAGGGGGCATGACGAAGATAGACGCTAAAACTAAACACCATTTATTGACCATCTCTACCCACTAGCAGATTCAGGTCAGTAACAAAGCCATAACACAAGTTTTGGAAAACAGAAGCGTCCACCTGGAAGGAATAAAATGAAGGTAGATGGACAAAAAAGGGGGCATGACGAAGATAGACGCTAAAACTAAACACCATTTATTGACCGTCTCTACCCACTAGCAGATTCAGGTCAGTAACAAAGCCATAACACCAGTTTTGGAAAACAGAAGCGTCCACCTGGAAGGAATAAAATGAAGGGTGATGGACAAAAAAGGGGGCATGACGAAGATAGACGCTAAAACTAAACACCATTTATTGACCGTCTCTACCCACTAGCAGATTCAGGTCAGTAACAAAGCCATAACACCAGTTTTGGAAAACAGAAGCGTCAACTTGGAAGGAATAAAATGAAGGGTGATGGACAAAAAAGGGGGCATGACGAAGATAGACGCTAAAACTAAACACCATTTATTGACCGTCTCTACCCACTAGCAGATTCAGGTCAGTAACAAAGCCATAACACAAGTTTTGGAAAACAGAAGCGTCCACCTGGAAGGAATAAAATGAAGGGTGATGGACAAAAAAGGGGGCATGACGAAGATAGAAAAGAGACCATCTTTAATTCGACCACGGAGAATACAAAATAACAAATTTAATTCAACCAACTACTAATTTTTTTGCCTAAAAGGTATCTAACCTTTAAAAAAAATTCCAAATAATCACCATGGAGGCAATGGTTTCAGTCTAATAGCCTTCGTCAGTCAAGTGCAGACTTTGTTTCATGAGATCTACATGAGATCTAAATGGGATCAAATGGAATCTTCACAATGGTGAACGTCTTCAAGTGGACAACTCTAAATTTGTCAGAGCTGGTGTTATGGCTTTGTCACCGACCCTAAGTCACCTAAGTTTTAGCGTCTAATTTAACGGGAGAAAGGCCAAAACCATAGTTTCCAGGTGGCCGCTTCTCAGCTTGCAAAAACGTGTTATGACTGTCACCAACCTAAGTATTCTAGTTTTTGGAAACAGTCTCTATACATTGGAGTGTAACATGGAAGGAATAAAATGAAGGGTGATGGACAAAAAGGGGGCATGACTAAGACAGAAAAAGAGACTTATTTTTAATTCGACCACGAGAATACAAAATAACATATTTAATTCAACTAACTACCAATTATTCCTCGGGCTACTCACGCCTGAAGACAAGATTCTTCTCGACAAATTCTTCGACATTATCATCAAACACGTTCCGAACATGAACTCCCCAAATGGCAGGGATCTGTCTAGATTTAAGGCGGCTTTAAGCTCCTGATCCGGACGTGCCCTAGGAGAGAGCTACTTCGATTGTAAATATCTCTCTTCATTCCTACCATTATTATTACCCTATTAACTCCCTTTGAGTGTAAAGATTGACGAGATGTCAATAAAGATGTTTAATTGTCAAAACTACCAATTTTTTTGCCTAAAAGGTATCTAACCTTAAAACAAAATTATAAATACTCACCATTTTGATTAACCAAAGCAGCAAGTCCCATATGTATAACGTTCTCTTCCGAAGAGAAAGAACATAATAAGGGATCACCTGTTCGGCTCTCTATGGAACAAGCATGGATAGTTGGTATTATTTTACGATATAAACACCTTTGGCTGCGTTGTTCTTCTTCAACCTGAGAACACAATCATTCCATTATATAATCCATTATAATCATTCCATTATTATAATACGCCATCTATATACATCAAACGATTGTTCTTTTTAATTTTCATATATCAAAGTTTTATAATTAGATAATAAAAGGCATATAATGGATTTACACACACACACAAAGCCTTTATTAAGACATTAGTCTTATATAGATTCTCCGTACAAGGTGCAATATCAGGAAAAGAGCAGCACAGGAAACCAGTAGTTCCGCAACTATATACAATTATTAGTAATAAGGAAAAGTAAGATTTAATATGAAAGGTCGACGCCATCGCCCCAAGTCTTCAATTCCATAAGCGCGGAGCAGAAATAGGGACTAAGTTATTTAGTTCGCCAAAATATAGCATCCAGACACAAAAAAAAAGCAGGTTTACTCCAGCACAGCCATCCATATTACCAGCTCCGCAATCTCATCGTCGACCAACACGATGGCCCCTCGATGTTTCGTCATCATTCTGAGGTGTAAGAACAATAGCTTCCAAGTTCTCTTTTCTCCCTCTTTACACCTACTGCCTTGTAAAAATTATATAGGGCCTGAGCAACTAGTCTGCTTGTTTGGGCACTGGTTAACATCATTTGGATTGACCTAAGTTGGCTGGTGTCTACTGTATATAATGGATTTAATAAAATATTTATTTTGCCAATATTTCGGCTGGCTGAACGCCAACCTTTAACGAGGCATTACATTTTTGTATACACAAACTCAGCACCGCATAGTGTTATAATATCACAGTTGAAATCAATTAAAATACAGAGTAGGTGGGAGAAATTTGTGCATGAAAAAAATATTATAAAAATTGCAATCAAATATTGTAAAAATTTTATTAAATAATGGATTTATTAAATCCAATATATGCCTTTTATTATCTAATGAATTAAGTATGGATTCCTCTATTTTCAAAGTGGTATAATTGTAGAACGACAATTGAAAATTATCCCGAATGTGTTTCTTTTGAACGAAAAATCGAATTTTAAGGAGAAATAACGATTATTTCTAACCTTAGGGGTGAAGTATGAAAGGATGAATTGTGAAGAGTAATAATAAACGGAAAATTAAAGTCTACAGGGATGGAAACTGGACATTCCGTTCATCATTACTCTTCACAATTCATCCTTTCATACTTCATCCCTAAGGTTAGAAATAAACGTTATTTCTCCCCTTAAAACAAATTTCGATTTTTCGTTCAAAAGAAACACATGCGGAATAATTTTCAAATGTTGTTCTACAATCATTAACCGCATTATATTGTGTTATAATATACTATTAGAGATAATGTGGTTTAAAAATAAGGGCGATGTTTCATAATGAAAATATATTATTATAGCTTTTACTTTTTTTTTTTTCACTTGCAGAGATTCGACTCCGGGGTAAATCCAGGTATAAGGAATTTCTTTCCCTCCAATTTACCCAGACTAATCTATGGTTGTTGTTGTTGTCGTGTCCAAATAAGTCTCAGATGTCCCCATGCATCTCCATCACAGCAGCAGCAATGTCCACTATCTTGGACGTGTAAAGATGCTGCTCTGGGTCTAAGTCAATTTTCTTCAAAGCTGCGGTCATTGCTGGGCATGAGAATATGTGAGTAGGTGTTAGTTGCACACCAGGACAGTTGTTGCATGTCCTATAGGTTCTTGTGCCATCTGGATGTATTGTCATTCCTTCATAGTGTTTTGTTCTGAGTCTTGTAATAGTTTTTGTAATTCTTCGCATATAGTTTATTTCGCATATTTGATCTTTTCTTGACTAATCTATTTATTATCTTGATTGTCTTAATTAAGTTTTCCTGTATATAGATTTCATATTATCATTGTAATTAAATTATAATAATAACAATAAATTTATTATTGGTATTATTATTGTTATTCCTGCATGTATCCTACATTTCTGTTCGGAGAATTTGTATATGACTAAAAGGTCTTAATAAAGCTTTTTGTTGTTTTTGATATATCAAATGAAAGGATTAAGAAGGGAACGTTTCTATCACATATCAATAAAACTTCTGTTATCCTTACTGCGATGAAAAAATATTGGGAGGGCTTGGCTCATCAGTAGTAAACCCCCCCATCAGTGGTGAACCCATCAGAATTGGCGAAACCGGTGGGAGGGTTCACCACTGATGAGCTAAGGCTTTCAATATTTTTTCATCGCAGTAAAGACAGGAGTTTGATGTTTGAAAGAAACATTCGAATCTCAATGTTCTCATTTATTATATTAGCATTCAATTTCAGGACTTTTATCCTAAGAATAACTTCAATAAATGTAAAAGAAGACACTTTTCGCTTTACAATTTAGATACTTTTTATATAGAGATTCTACTGTATTTATATTTTGAGAAACAATTGCTTATAATATAATTTTTTTATAGTTAATTCTCATAGATTATTTCTATATTTGAACTATACAGAGCATTCATTACTTGAGAACATTTACTAAAAGAATAAAAATATTGCCTTGCATTTTAATAAAATTATTACTATTTAAACTGAAAATTCGAAACTATTATAGACGCGTATGATTCTTTTTTTTTAAATTAAACAATTTCTACTACCCTTACTGCAATGGAAATATAAAAGGGAGGGTTCACCACTGATAAGCCAGGCCCTCCCTTTAATTTTTCCATTGCAGTAAGGGCAGTAGAAATTGTTTAATTTATAAAAGAAGCATACGTGTCTATAATAGTTTCAAATTTTGATAACAGATGGCGCGCTAATGTATCATAATAGTATTGAAACTGTTCCGAATTCATTGTTTAAGAATATTTCCTATAGTAGAAATTTGCTTGTACGTAATTCGATGGCACCTTTGTTAATTGAACACTATAAAAGTCAACACATATATACATTTTTCTTGAAAATAAAGATACTTCGTCCAGTAAATCTTTTTATTACCTCGACGTTTCGACAAAAAGCTTTTGTCCTCATCAGGAGCAAACAAAAATTAAACAAAATAGAAAGAGAAAGATTTTTAACGCCTGGCTAAATGTTTAATTTTTGTTTGCTCCTGACGAGGACAAAAGATTTTTGTCGAAACGTCAAGGTAATAAAAAGATTTACTGGCCGAAGTATCTTTATTTTCAAGAAATATGAATGCACAGGCCAGGCAGCCTCAATATTTACAAAAACTTCTCTTCAATTCAACTAGAATTCAAGTTCTCAAGCTCTATAGGTTTTCTACCATAATACGATTAAGATAAGAAAGAAGAGGAAGAAAAATACCTAATTGATCATGATAAGATATTTTCAAGGAATAACCACAACACATGAAGCTAACTCTCCCTATATATTTAAAAGTCAGTGTATATATGTATGTTTGTCGGCTATACACGTTCACAATACGTGACTAATCTGATTGAAATTTTAACAGTATATAGAGTAGAATCTGGAAAAACTTATAGTGGAAATTATAGGTCTCTATCCTGAATATTCGTCGAGTTATTTGCAAATTTTCAAATATCGTTGTGAAAATTTACATATTTTTATATTTTAAAAACAAATAAAGTTTGGAGCGGGACGTTTCACAAGAGTGACATCCACGGCGCCAATTTATAATTGTAACGAATAATATTTGAATAAAAACATTCAATAAAAGGAGGTTATACTATATTAAGTTTAAATGGATTATATGAGCATATAAAAAAAGGTTATTGACATCTATACTTATGTAAAATCTTAAGGAAGTGGAAATTCTTTAATGTCACTGGAAGTCTGTTTTTTTTTTTTTTTTAAAGAAGACAGAGGCAATTTTATTCACACTTGGTTATCTCATGTGTCTTCAATCAAGGTCACTGTAATATATTTCAGAGTTATTGTCTGTATAATTGTAACGAATAATATTTGAATAAAAACATTTAATCGGGTAAAACCCGGCTAGCACTTTATAAAAAAAAAAAGTTTTTTGGACTTACCTTATTATTGTCAACGCTGCAGACAAAACGTAAACAAAGGGGATGAGAGGAAGCATAACTAGAAACATAGAGCAAATCTATGGTGGACATTGTAGTGATCATCTTTGATAGATGCAAGCTTCCATTTAATCTTTCCTCCATGAAACACCCCATGAATTTATTGCAAAATGGTAAGGGACCTGCAAAAACACAAAAAGATTGTCTTAGATCATGTTGAAGATTTTGTTGTAATAAGGTTCAACTTTACATATGAATTAACTCCGCCTTTGCCGGTCCCAAGCCCGGATGAAAAAGGAGGAGGGGGAGCAGTAACAAGCTCGCTAAAAAACCTGGGCTCAGCTGGCCCGGCTGATAGTACCCTGTAAGGGCTCCTAATCCAAGGATACAGGATGAGCAGTGTTTGTACTCCATGTTAGGAGCAGCTGCACATGGCGTCTGTTCCTCATGTCAGAGGCGGCCATTTCTTTTGGAGCTAAGTCGGCCTGCCACTGAGTAGTGCTCCCAGTCTTAATGACAAAGGCAGATGCATTCAACTTCACCCAGTCATGATCTCAAGCTTCACAAGCTTGATACCCTAATGTGATTGAGTGGAGATAAGAAGGAAGGAAGACTCTCTCAGAAATGTATATATGATCACTGATTATTTGAAAAAATTCTTTATCTTAGTAATTATGAAGTCTTAATATAGGGGATATATGATGCAAAGTTATATTCCTCATTAGGAAAAATAAAAATAAGCTATTTAGTAAGGCGTCTTCTATCTTATCTCCACACTGGGTGAAGTAGATAGCGTCTGCCTTTGTCATTAAGACTCTACTCTAGCCAACTTAGCTTCAATATGAAATGACCACCTCTGACATGAGGAACAGACACCATGTGCAGCCGCTCCTAACATGAAGTACAAACTCATGTGTGTAGAGATAAGAAAGAAGAAGAGAGACATATGAATTCCTAATACAGTGTCGAACTTGGATAATTCAAAACCCAAGGGATAAAAAAAAGCAAATTTTCCAAAACTCCGAATTGAAGACGTTTGCATTCTCCAAGTTTTACTGTATATGTTATATATGTTGTATATGTTATATATGTTGCATATATTGTATATGTTGTATATGTTATAAATATACTAAAATTGACACTTACTTTTTTGTAGAACGTCACAAAAAGTGGCCCAGTATTTCACTCCGTAGGATGATTCAATGTATCTACCACCAGGGCTATGTAAAGGAGTTAAATCATAGGTTCTTCCATTTTCATCTCGAGTATGAAAACAGGTATCTTGATTCTGGGTTGGATAGTGCATTTCAGTTTGGCAGGACAGCTGAACATTCAATTCAGCTGTACAATTATTGATTAAAGTCCTAGTAAGTACTTCCTGCAACACATCAGAAATTATTAGTATAAAAATAAAGTTTAAGGAGAAAGGTATTAAAATATCTTAAAGATACTCTCTTCTGTTAAAATTTCACTTAAAAAATGCATTTTTTTTAACGAAAGTGATTTTTCTTTTGGTACAAATATTATGGCAAAATATAAGTATAATTCAACAAAGATCAAATATGCGAAATAAACTATATGCGAAGAATTACAAAAACGATTACAAGACTCAGAACGAAACACTATAAAGGAATGACAATACATCCAGATGGTATATGAACCTATAGGACATGCAACAACTGTCCTGGTGTAGAACTAACACCTACCCACACATTCTCATGTCCAACAATGGCCGCAGCCTTGCAAAAACTTTACATGGATCCAGAGCAGCAGCTTTACACACCCAAGATAGTGTACATTGCGACTGCTGTGATGAGATGTATGGAGACATCTGAGGCTCTTCATTGGAAATGACAACAACATTGATATGTTGGGATAATTATATTATTTTTCTATTTCTAAAAGGGAAAATTTTAAGAAATATAATGCAAGCTATAATGCATTTATGTACATTATAATGTACATTCATGGACAAAAATTATGGAAATGGAATGTCTTTCAGTAAACGGCCGTCAAGACGACGGAGGCAATTTTGTTTTCACCTTGGCATCTCGTTTATCTTCAAAAAAAGTCAAAAAGACAAATATATAAAATTCAACTCATTTTGCAGATTCATTTTCAATTTTATAAAAAAAACTACTAAATTCCATTGGAACGCTTTTTATTAACTCTTTTTAGTATTGTTTTAATTGAATAACTCTCTAATATCTAGCATATTTTCATTCTAAAATATTCCTTAAAACTTTTTTTTTATTCTGTAAATTGCTTTTCTCGAATATACACAATACTTTACAATTTGATTTCATTTAACTAAATTTGCATACCAACCCTTTGTACATATATCAATTGTGTTGATATATATATTTATCTTTTCATCTAACTAACTTGCATAGTAATTCTGTACATATTTAAAATATCTTTCTTTCTCTTCTTTCAAAATTTTTGTTTATCTTTAAAGTGCAAGTGTCCCTAGGGGGACATAGCGCTCTAAGTCGAAATAAATCGTGGATGGCCTTTCTTGATTTATCAAGAAATTGGGTTGGCCAAATATCAGAGAACAGGCTAAATCAATGTTGAGTTGATTTCTGTTCCACTAGATGGCGTTCTGCCTTATGTAAAGCACATGTGCTCCTGGTCAGGATATGCCATTTTTATTATTGATATCAACACCTGATCTTTTTATCTTTTTTTTTTTTTTCTTTCGTTTTTTCAGATGATAAAATATACACGAAAACTTTTGAATTTAAAGAATTAGTCTTATACCTGGGGAAATATATGATAAATCAAAGGAAAACAAAAAGATAAAAACAATCATATACTTTTAAACCAATTTTATAATAATAAAACATAATAATTATAAAGTTTATATAAAAAGGAACTTACTTTATCAGCTGTAGTATTACAATGGAGTTTTATGGTGATATTGGAATACTCATAATCACAGTCATTTGCTTTTGATAGGTAACCAAGTTCATAGACATTATTCGTGGTGTTCTTCAAGAGTACTTCATGGTATTTGTTAATGAATTTCCGCCCTGGACTTGTTTTCACATAAAATCCATCACTTAAGATTGTAGGACAAATATGAAAACGAAAATATCCTTTTGCAAAATCTCCTTGCACAAAAAAATATCTGTAAACACACAACGTTTATTTTAGTAAGGCACAATTTGAATTATAGACAAAATAATACAACAACAAAACCTTTACATTCATTTTTCTTATACCTAGTACACATGACCATGATAATCATGTTGGGTAGAAGTAGGCGACTGCTTTTTACTGTAATGAAAGAAGAACCCTTATGCTCAAAACTGGGCAACTCTGTGCTTCACTTCCATCAATAATTGACAATATGACCCAGAATAAGTATAATGCTACGGCGTTTTATGGTTTCCACAAGTCCATATCTCAGAAGAAGGCCAAGTGACACTCACTCCTCACTTTCTTACTGCTACTCTTTTTGTGTTGTTTTTCTTGCTTCCCTCTTTCTCTTTTTTGTTTTTTTTTTTCTTTTTCTTCTGTCTATATTGTTATTTCCTTTGTCTCACTGCTTTGTTCTTATGCATACCTCTGATGAATCCTGTATAGGGTCAGTGACCCTGAATAAAGGCTTTTTGTTGTTGTTGTTGTAGAAACACTCGTCTCATACAGAATGTTCCAAACAAGTTTTTGATCAAGTTGACAGGACCTGTGTTGGGGGTTCCACAATCTACCTCTAATGTAAAATGCTGAAAATGAAGAGAAAAAGTTTTCTTTATTAAAATATATAGGTTACAAGCTTTCGGGCACCAAGCCCTTCTACAGGCTACAAGGGCTTGGTGCCCGAAAGCTTGTAACCTATATATTTTAATAAAGAAAACTTTTTCTCTTCATTTTCAGCATTTTATAAGCCATTAAAGAGAAATTTCGTGATTTTCGTTCTACCTCTAATGTGTTCCAAGAACAGTTATCTATAGAAACTGTTATATATTAACAGTTATCTATAGAAACTGTGGAAAGTTTGTGATAAGGTACAATTTGAATTATAAACAAAGTAATACAACAACAAAACCTTTATTATAAATACTCGTCTCATCCAGAATGTTCCAAACAAGTTATTGATCAAGTTGGCAGGGTCCTGTGTTGGGGATTCCACAATCTACCTCTAATGTGTTCCAAGAAATTCAGCAAAAGTATAAGAAGTGAAACAACAAAGTATTTATTAAGGACACTCATACCATACAGGATTCCCTAGATGGGTAAAAAGAAGTAAACATAGCAGTTATCTACAGAAAGTGTAGAGAATAACATCAATCTTTCTACAAGTTGAGTTCCTCTTCTGTGTTACAGTCTTTGGACTGTGCTTTGCCTTGACAAGCGTTGTTACCGAAACGTCACACACTATTTATTTGGATTTGGTCTTATTATCTTGTGTTATGGGGGTCGGTGGAAGGATGGTTTAAACCGTCTGGTTTTCGACCCAAAACGACCCGGGTTCGAATCCCGCATTGGACACTTTTTTTATGATAAAAAAAAAAGAGCTCCAATGGTGCCCGTCTTCTTGAAAAAGTTCAACCCCAACAGCGAATGCAAGTAACCAAAACAGGGCTCTGTAACATTTGTAAGTACAAAGTCGAACTGCTTTTCACAGGTGTAGACATGTGGTGCACTTACAGTAAAAGCAGTCGTCTACTTCTACCCACCATGATTATTATAGCCCGTACCACGTGTACTAGGGATAAGCAAAAAAAAAAAACTTGTGTGACAAGTTTTACTTGTTAAAATTGTGGTAATAATATTATGTTGGTACATACTCTAAGTACAAACGTTTTACAGTCCATGATAATCATGGTAGGTATTTAGAGACTGCCTTTTAGTGGCATGAGTAAAGAAGTGATTATGGTTGATAAACCTTCCAAAATACAAACTAAGTCAACAATAAATATTATCTATTAATCATACTATGGAGGGGGAACTTTTTAATATTGTGGCGAAGAAATAATTGATAATTTAATTAATTAATGAAAATATTTAGAAACAGATTTATTATTTTTATAAATAGAGCAATCCATAATTAAATCTTTAATTAAAAAGGCATGTATTGGATCAAAATATAATTCTATTTTACCAATATTTCAGTTGGCTGAACGCCAACCTTTATTAAGGTGTTATAACATTTTTGAAATGTGACAACAACAAACTCAGCGCCATATAACGTCAACAGCATTAAGTTTTTAAAATGTTATAACACCTTGATTAAGGTTGGCGTTCAGTCAACTGAAATATTGGTAAAATAAATGATATTTTTGATCCAATATATGCCTTTTTAATTTAAAAAAATATATATATTATTTTATATTTGTAAAATCATCATTTAGTTACCTAGCTTGCTTGCTCGATATTCTCTAGCTGTAGTTAGTTGGGTTGGTTTGTTAATGTTTGTCGACTAGTTTCCGTGACGTCATCAATAAATACTTTCACTTCTTCAAATATACAAAGACTTGATTTCTACGCTACAATATAAGGTGATAAAATGTGCTATATATACATAATAAATGGAGTAGCATTATAAAGCAGGATTGTTTCTTTTTTTCAAACACAAAACAAACTCTACTGTCCTTACTGCGATGAAAAAATATATATTGGGAGGGCTTGGCTCATCAGTGGTGAACCCTCCCAGCGGTTTTGCCAATTTAATCTACCAAACCGCTTCACATTATATGTAAATCTACTGTCCTAAAAGCTTATATCCATAGTTTGCTTGAATACTATTCTAAGATTCCACCCGTCATTGCAGCGTATATAAGCAGAATCATCCAATACATTATTAGAGCTCTAAGAAGCTGTCTGGTAGATTAAATTGGCGAAACCGCTGTAAAGGTTTATCCACTGATGAGCCAAGCCCTCCAAATATATTTTTTCATCGCAGTAAAGTACAGTAGAGAAGAGTATGTTTTGTGTTTAAAAAAAAAAAACATACTAAAAATACACGTCTGGAAACTTTCATTGTGAGTACTTCATGGTACAGGCCATGATAATCATGGTGGGTAGTTAGCTACTGCTTTTACTGTAAGTGCACCACATGTCTACACATGTGAAAAGCAGTTCAACTTTTGACTTACAAGTATACCAGAACTCCCATTGGTTACTAACACTCACTAGTGGAGTTGGCCTTTTTGCAAAGATTGGGACTCATTGAAGCAATTTCTCTTCAGAAAAAAAAAAAGGTGCCTAATGCGGGATTCGAACATGGGTTTGTGGCTGTAGATAATCAATGGTTTATTCCACTCTTAGAACGAACCAGTGTGCCAGAGCCCCGTTTGGTTACTTGCACTCGCTGTTGGGGTTGGACTTTTGCAAGAATCTGGGGCAATTGGAGCATTTTTTTTTTAATCGAACCCGAGTTTGTAGCGGTCGAAAACGGTTTAGACCATCCTTTCAACGACCCCCTGTGCAATTAAATAGATGGCGTAGGCCATCAGTAACTTTGAATTGCACGATCAGAGTCTTTTTTCTTGATCAGAAGATCAGAATCAGAAAGTGCCCAATGCAGGAATCGAACCAAGGTCGTAGCGGTCGAAAACCAACGGTTTAAACCATCCTTTCACCGACCCCCCCATCATTTATATGGAGAGCTAGAGTATTCTCCATGTACAAGTTATATAAAAAAAAATCACAAGATACCAACGATATGCAATATTTGCATCCAAACAGACATGATGACATTATGCGTGTCACATGTATAATTGATGCAATCAATTGCCCGCAGCTGGAGACAAAATCAGCTGAGTAATTCAATAAACCAACAAAACATATCTCGAACTACATTAGAGAACCTATATGATGGGATACCTTTCTACAAAAAGACTGTTTCATCATCAAAATCAGCATTTTTGACAAATTATCCCCTTGTTTTAATTAAAATTATGATTACAAACTATTATAGACGAGTATGATTCTTTTAAAAAATTAAGCAGAAAGACAGTTTTCATCTTCAAAATCAGATTTTTTGACAGATTAACCCTTTATTTTAATTAAAATTATAATTCGAAACTATTATAAATGCGTATGATTCTTTTAAAAATTAAACATTTTCTACTACAATGTAAAATGCATTACTGAAATGGAAAACCACTGAGAAGCCAGAGACCCGCCCATTAATTTTTCTATTACAGTAAGGGCAGTAGAAATTGTTTAAATTTTAAAAGAATCATAAACGTCTATAATAGTTTCGAATTTTCATAACAGATGGCGCGCTAATGCATTATAAAATTATAATTAATCTATCAGAGGGGGTAGTTAACATTTTATTTAGTATTTACAGCTTTCCGGTTTGATGATTCTTCTAGAAAAGAACAGTAATACCTTAAAAATAATATTTTATAGTATTAGCAGGCCCTTTTTGTAAGATATTCCATCACGAGATGTGAAACCGTAATTCCCAAACTATTTATTTGTGTTTGTTTCATTTGTTGGTTGTAAATTCAAACATGATTTTAATGTCCTTTCTTTTCTTCTTTAAATTCTACTCAAACCTTGTAATTATTCAATTGTTTATGTAATATAGTATCTTAGTGTTGTTTCTTGACGTAAGCATCCCTTGTAGGGATATCGCGTCTGATTTTTTTTTAGTTGGAATGGTTCTATTGTAAGAGCCAAATACCTTTTTTCTTGACTTATCATCAAATCAGAAACATTATGTTTTTATATAAAAAATAGACACTTCGGCCAGTTGGAGTTTTTTATTTTCTCAACGTTTCGGCAAAAATATTTTGTCTTCTTCATATATAAATATGAATGCCGGCCAGGCAGCCTCTATCTTTACGATAAACATTCAGGTACTCAATCAGATGATACTTTTATTCTTAATTTTACTTATTGATTCTGTATATTTTCTCTTTTGTTTTAATTGTATCATATACACTCATGGACAAAATTAGAATTATTTGGAAAGTCGCTTACAGATCTAGCTTTTAAATCGGCTTTGACACGTCATGCGCTTGTCCAAAAAAAAAAAACGGTGGTAACATGGGGGTGGCTGCTCGAAGTGTCTATTTTTCATAGAAAAATGATTGGGAATGAAGTTTGTTTCTCAATGCAAACATCTGAATACAGCACAATTTCATTTTTACATTATGTTTTTCTCCTATAGACAAGTATTTCATATTTTTCATTATCTATGTAGAAAGTTCGAAACTATTTTAAACGCGTAAGATTATTTTTGAAATTAAACAATTTCTACTGCCCTTACTGCAATGGAAAAATTATTGAGAGGGCTAGGAGGGTTCACCACTAATGAGCCAGGCCCTCCCATTAATTTTTCATTTGCAGTAAGGGCAGTAGAAATTGTTTAATTTCAAAAAGAATCTTACGCGTTTAAAATAGTTTCGAATTTTGATAACAGATGGCGCGCTAGTGCATCATATGTGGAAAGTATTTAAATATAAGTTCTAATTTGTTTGTATTGATCTCTGAATCTTGATCACTGAAATGATCCCTTAAAAATTTTTAAGCCTGCGGTGCTTTAGCTGTGCTTGGTGCTGCCTTGGTTCCCTCATAAAACGGCGCCCTCGCCCTCTTCTCCCCCGGGGTGCCCACTGCCCTGCTGGCGCCTCTCCAGCCCTCTCCTTGGCACTCCATTGCGACAGGCGCTTGGTGACTCTCAAAGATGTTTGTGCCTTAAAATGCTTATCCGAAAGCATGTAGAAGGCGGATTAATTGTTAATTAATTCTAATTTGTTTGTTATTTTTGTTTGTTTCCTCTGTAATAGGCGTAAATAGTTCAATATCTTCTCTTATTGATCAATAAATTGATTTATGGTGAAAGTAGAGGAGCATGCAAACAACCTGTAGCCACCTGTGAAACTAGTTTCCATGACCCCATAATCTATGTAAGATTAGCTTTCCCCTAAGTAAATAGACTAATGGGGTGATGGATTGTCACCTCCATGTCAACTTAGTTGACAATTTCCTCAAGTCTTGGCACCGATCTCTCTGTTACCATCCTACTGTTTTCTAAAGGACAGAATAAGGAATAATTCTGAATATATAAATTGATATATATTATTTTTATATTGATGTAAATATCTTCAAATTGTTGATACTTCGGCCAGTAAATCTTTTTTATTATCTCGACGTTTCGACAAAAATCTTTTGTCCTTGTCAGGAGTGAACAAAAATTAAAACATTTAGCAAAACTTGAAAATTGAGTTGGGACTTTAGTATTATCATGTTATAACCCAAATTTATGCTGTTATAACAAGGTTTCCACTGTATATATGGGAATCACAAAAGACAGATCAAAAATGGGACAAAGTAAAAAAAAAAAAAGAATAAATGATGAGATAGCATTCTTTTATTTTAGGAAAAAAAGTGGGAGAAACTCTTTTTTTCAACAAACTTAGCATTTTAGATTTGATATCCTCAAGTTTTCCCATTTTATATGCAACAGTTGCCTAGTAATATTATAAATGAAGACAATTCACAGAAAGACACCACGTGGTATCAGAAAACAAATGATCTGACTAATGCAGAGGAAATGACATCAACAATGTCATTGATATCCCTGTATAGCATCTCACTTTCCACTTCCCATAACACTCATCTCTATGTGTCAAGATTTTTAAAATAAATTAACATTTGATAAAATAACACACACACACACACACAAAAGCCTTTATTAAGACACACAGGTCTTACAGAGGATTCTCCTTGGGGTTACAAAACGGAGAAACCTATGAAAGTGGGAAATAAAAAATGGGGAAAGATTATATACATTTGGTAAATATATACAGATTATAAGACATTTGATAAAATAACTTACTTTATAGTGGAAACATTAGTAGAAAAGTGAAATTGTAATAAAGAGAGATTAGGTGATTCTTAATTAAAAAAGAAAAAAAGGCATCTCCTGATTGATCAGGAGTGGTGAACCCTCCCCCAGCGGTTTCACCATCTACCAGTGTGTGATTAGATTGATTTAATTGAATAAAAGAAGCAGTAAACCACTAAGGAATTTTCATGTCTTTTTCTTTTGCTTATCCCTAGTACACGTGGTACAGGCCATGATAATCATGGTGGGTAGAAGTTAGCGACTGCTTTTACTGTAAGTGCACCACATTCCTACACATGTGAAAAGCAGTTCAACTTTGCACTTACAAATATGCCAAGAGCCCTGTTTGGTTACTTGCATTCGCTGGTGGGGTTGGACTTTTGCAAGTGCTTCATATGTCGAGATAATAAAAAGATTTACTGACCGAAGTATGTTTAATTTGAAAAACTATGAATGCTGGTCGGGCAACCTCTACCTTACAATGATGTATATATATACACACACAAAGCTTTATTAAGACCACCTGTCTTATACAGATTCACTACAGGAAGAAATAATAGATAATCCTATACTCCAGACAACGCAGCACCCAACAACAGCCTCCTGGTCCGAGATAATGTATATATATGAAATTATAAATTAAAATGTTGCCTAGCTGTGACCAAAATTCTGATATACAATGGACTACATAATGATTATGTTTCCGTTTATCATTACTCTTCACAATTCATCCTTTCATACCACATATTAAGGTTAGAAATAATCGTTATTTCTCCTTTAGATAAATTTTGATTTTTCATTGAAAAGAAACTCATGCGGGATAATTTTTAAATGTCGTTGTATAATGATTATTGTAAAAAAAAAGTTGCATGAACTCGACTCGAGCTATGTATGTAAATATGATATGTAATTTTTCGAAATTTGAGAGTAAAAGTCTTTGATAATTTATTTAAGAAAGTTTCCTATTTTGATATATCGCCGGTCTTCTATTTTTTTAAGGAGAGAAAAAATAAACAATAAGATATAAATTTTTATCGTTTTTTTTTTTTTAATAGTTAGCTCTCATCAAGGCATTTATTAAGAATGAGAAAAGTTCACTCATGGGCAAAACTTATGGAGGTAGAAAGTCTTTAGCATCGCCAGTCTTCTATTTTTTTTTTTTTTTAAGGAGACAGAGACAATTTTGTTCACACTTGGTTATCCCGTGTTGTCTTCAATAAAGGTCACTGTAATATCTTTCAGAATTATTGTCTCAATCCTGATTTACAGGCTTAAATTTTGTCTATGAGTGTAAATTATTTTTATTATTATCCCATTGTATAATTATACAAGGTCATGGAGGTAGGGTTGGAATAAAAGGTCCTGTCTTTCTGCCGTTCTTACTGCGAAAAAATGTGCCGATTTCCAGTGGTTTCCCATTTACCAGGTCTATTAGTATGAAACGCGAAAATTTTCAGTAAATTCAAAAGTTCACCAATTCCATACAACAAAAGATTTTTTATTCAAAGTAATTGCCCTGATTAGCTATACACTCGGACCACCTTTCAGGAAATTTCGAATTCCTTGTCTGAAAAATTAAATTCCTTTTGAGTCGAACCAGTCAACAAGCCATTTTCGGTGTATGTCTGAGTTCGAAAATTCCTGTTTTTTTAGGGCGTGTCCTTAAGATGTGAAAAGGTGGTAGTCCGACGGCGCTAAGTCTGGTGAGTACGGCGGGTGGGGTAAGAGTTCCCAGCCCAAGTCTTTTATGGTGTTTTTGACCACCGTAGCGTTGTGGGCTGGAGCGTTGTCATGCTGCAGTATCAGCTTGTTGTGCTTTTCACGCCATTCCGGTCTTTTTTTCATTCAACGCCTCTCTCAAACTTTGCATTTGTTGTTCGTAGCGACTAGTATACCAGGTATTGACCGTTTCGCCAGGTTTCAGGAGCTCGAAATATACTACGCCGGTCTGGTCCCACCATATGCAAAGCATTGCCTTTTTTTCGAAGCGATTGGGCCTAGGCGTCTGTTTTGGAAATTGGCCGGGCAGGCCCCACGACTTTTGGCACGTAGGATTGCTGAAGTGGATCCATTTCTTATAAGAAGTATCAATTCGGTGCAAAAATGACTTCTTTTCATGCCTGGCGAGCAGCCCTTCGCAGGTTACCAGACGCCGTTCTTGCTGCCTTTCGCTCAACTCGTGGGGGACCCATCTGGAAAGCTTTTGGGTCATTCTGAGGCTGTTTAAACGTAGGGAAACAGCACCTTGAGACACCTGGAGCTGTTTCGCGAGTTTCTCCTGCACTTGGTTACTGTCCTCATCCAACAAAGCTTGCAGTTCAGCGTCCTCGAACTTTTGGGGCGGTTTTCCATGTGGTTCATTATCAAGTTCAAAATCGCCACTTTGGAATTTTTTAAACCACCTGTAACACTGCGATTTGCTCAGAGCGTGTTCGCTGTAAACTTCCTCGAGCATTTGGTGGGCTTCAGTGGCACTTTTCTTCCAGTTGAAGGCGAACAACAAAACTTCCCGCAAATGGGCACTTTTTGGCTCGGAAATCGCCATTTTCCACGGGCTCCAGAAATTTTTCAAGATTTGAATTTTTCTAAAACTTCACGCATGCTGATGCCACGTGAGTCAAAGAACAAAACGCCTACAACAGCGCCACCGTCGGCTCAAATAAAGTTGCACAGCGGCCTCTGGCGCCCATTTTCGCGTTTCATACTAATAGACCTGGTAAATGCATATATATCTATATTAAATTTTAAGTACACGTATACCTATATTAAGTTTTGTCTATGAGATAATATATATATAGATTTTATGAAAAACTAAAATTACGATTTTTGTTTAAAATCAAACATTGTTTATGCCAACTACGCAAAAGTCGAACTGCTTTTCACATGTGAAGACATGTGGTGCACTTATAGTAAAAGCAGTCGCTAACTACCCATGATTATCATGGCCTGTACGAAGTGTACTTAGGATAAATAAAAAAAGTACGATGTCTATTTGCCAGAATGACCATTCGATCGCTGTTTGGAGCTGAGATTTGATTTTTTAAGCGATTGCTTACGACCTTGAAGAATTCCGAATTTCAATTTTCTTATATCTCTCTTAGAGTTAGAGTTAATTATTATAACTAAAAAATTCGTTTTCTTATCTGTAATATTCTACAAAAATTATCCTTCGACATCGTGGTTCAGTTTGCTAAATTCTTAATTTTGAAGTCTATATGAGAGTATTCCAGGTTTCAATCTTAGAATGAAAGACAACTTTTTTAAAAAATAGGCATAATACCGGTCTACCCACCATGATAAGCATGGTCTATGTCACGTGTACTTTGGATAAGAAGAAAAATGTGGCTTTAAGATAAGATAGCTTTTAACATATCGTCTTTAACCAAGCTTATCACACTGTTTTTATTTAGAAATGATAAAGACAATGCTAAGAAAAAGAAATGAAAAATTAGAGCGCTAATGATTTTAATGGTGAAAAATAGTACAAAAGTGAATTTGTATTTGGATCAGGTGGATCAATTAAAAAAAAAAAAGGCATCTCTTGATTGTGCAACTGAATAGATGGCGCAAGCCATCAGCAACTTTTAGGTGCACGAACAGAGCCATTTTTAATTTTATTTTAAAATTGCATGGCTCATAATGTATTAGATATATTTTTAATTTAGATGGAAATTTTGCCGGGAGGAAATTGATCTAAAGAGACAAGGGTCGCCTCTCCCGTCAAAATAGACGTCTAAAACCAGACGCCATCTATTGACCGTCGCCGCAACTAGCGGCCTCGACCATGGTCTCTAGGTGGACGCTTTTCAGTTTGCCAAAGCTGGTGTTGTGGCTTTGTCACTGACCCGAGGCCGTTAGTTGCGACGACAGTCAATGGATGGCGTCTGGTTTTAGACGTCTATTTTGACTGGAGAGGCGACTCTTGTCTCTTTAGATATTTTTAATAATATATTTTATTGATTTAACGCTCGAGGCGAGATCAATGTCTTTCCCAACTGCCAGAGCTAGAGCTGCAAAGTTCTAATCTTCCCGCTTTCTTTCTGCCTCCTGACTTCCGCGGACCCAATCCGGCCTAACCTGCCTCTTCCCTGACAGAGATCCTGTCCCTAGTCTCCCCAGCCTGGTCATAGTGTTATATATTCCGCTTTATGCGGCCATTTGGGCTCAAAAATCATTTTATTTTGATTAGCAGCTCCTTGAATAAGGAGCACATGTCTACACATGTGAAAAGCAGTTCGATTTTACACTTACAAATGTTCTAGAACCCTGTTTGGTTACTTGCACTTGCTGGTGGGGTTAGACTTTTGCAAGAATCGGGGGCTATTGGAGCACTTTTTTTTTTTTTATCGAACCCGGTCGAAAACCAATGGTTTAGGTCATCCTTCCACCGATCCCCTGTGCAACTAAATAGATGGTGTAGGCCATCAGTAACTTTTAATTGCACGATCAAAGCCTTTTTTCTTGATTTTAAAGGTACTTTTCTCATAATTTTTTTTTTTTTTTTTAAGACACACAGAATCAATTTTCAGAGAAAGAGAGTAATTATATTTAGGTTATCTTGGAATACGATGTCCTGAAATGATCAAGAAGATATATGGATACTGGAGATGATTGAGTAAAGGTATTTCTATAAAGGTATTTCTGGAGGGATGTGTAGAAGGAAGACCATAAAGAGAACATCCGAGAATCGTAATGAACAATTCTGGGAAGAGTCCTTAAGATACAAGAGTCACTCCAAAAGTTTTTGCAAACATTTATTTTTATTAAAGCTGCAACTTTCAAATTATCAGAGTTTCTCAAAGTATTCAGCCTTAGTACTTATACAAGATTTTATCCATGAAAACCAATTATCGAAGCATTTACACCAGTCATCTTCGGGGATGGAATTTACGGCATTGATAAAGGCTTCCAGTGCTTCATCATCAGAGTCAAATTTTATCCCTTGTACTATCAAAAGACTTAGAGGGTAAGAATTACTGCTGCCAGCCACCAATTTAGGGGTTGAAAAAGAAATATAATGTCCAGAATTCGGGATAGATGACGCTAGTCATCAGCAACTTTCAGTCTAACGATTAGAAGATGCCCTTTTCTAAATATCGACAACAATAACTTTTACCTAACAGAGTGGTGACGGCAAAATTTGGATTGAGTCAACTTCGTCAAATAATTAAAAAATGAGTGAAAATAATAAAAGAGAGGCATATTCCATTCTGTATATATGTATGTGCAATGTGTATGTTTCAAAGCTTTTTTTTTTTAGATTTTTTTTAATTAAGAGTTTTAGCGTTCAATAAAAACTGGTTCTCTAGCTGATATTTTAAATGAACGACAACAATAGAAGAAATCTTGGTTCTAGCCGCTTTGGCAATCTAAACAACAATGGAAGAAATCTTGGTTCTAGCCGCTTTGGCAATCTAAACAACATTGGAAGAAGTCTTGGTTCTAGCTGTTTTAGCAATCTAGACAACAATGGAAGAAGTCTTGGTTCTAGCCGCTTTAGCAATCTAGACAACAATGGAAGAAATATCGGTTCTAGCCACTTTGGCAATCTAGACAACAATGGAAGAAGTCTTGGTTCTAGCCGCTTTGTCAATCTAAACAACAATGGAAGAACTCTTGGTTCTAGCCGCTTTGGCAATCTAAACAACAATGAAAGAAGTCTTGGTTCTAGCCGCTTTGGCAATCCTAAACAGCAATGGAAGAAGTCTTGGTTCTAGCCGCTTTGACAATCTAAACAACAATTGAGGAAATCTTGGTTCTAGCCGCTTTGGCAATCTAAACAACAATAGAAGAAGTATTGGTTCTAGCCGCTTTGGCAATCTAAACAACAATGGAATAAGTCTTGGTTCTAGCCGCTTTGGCAATCTAAACAACAATTGAAGAAGTCTTGGTTCTAGCCGCTTTGGCAATCTAAACAACAATGGAAGAAGTTGAAGCATCATAATATAATTGTTCAAATAAAAGACTCAATTCAAAGTTTGCGGAAAAGCGATTGCTGGAAGCATATTATATATTTATAATTAAGAAAAAGGCATCTCCTTATCGTGCAACTGAAAGTTGCTGATGGCTTGCGCCATCTATCGGAATAAATATCAACTATTCTCGTTGATTTTTAATTATTCCAGAATTGGCCAAATACCCATTCTTGATTATCAAGAAAAGCTAACCACGGACGCGTTTCGGGCTGTTGGCCCTCATCAGCGTGGTGCAAGCTGTACCTCAACGACCAAAAAAATTGGTCATTTAGGCATCCTGAAAAATCATGAAACGGGTATTTAAGGCCAGATTTATAATTATATGTAATACTGCTGTCCTCAAAGTTTATGTCCATAGTTCAGCTAAAATACCCATTCCAAGAATCTAGTATCAGTATCACTATAAAAGTGCAAAAATTCACTCCAAAAATGCAATATAACAGCGGTATGTTCCAATTTTAGTATATGTGCCGCTGAACAAGCGTGTACATAACAGCGGTATGGTAGATTAAACTGGCGAAACCGCTGAGAGGGTTCACCATTGATGAGCCAGGCCCTCCCTTTAATTTTTCCATTTCAGTAAGGGCAGTATAAATTGTTTAATTTTCAAAAGAATCATAGGGGTCTTTAATAGTTTCGAATATTCATAAGAGATGGCGCGCTGTTGCATCATAATGAAAAATTGTCTTGGTTCTAGACGTTTCTGAATCTAAAGTTGAGTAGAGCTCATTAATGGATGATCCAATACAGTTAAACAAAAAAACAAAAAAGCCTTTATTTAGGGTCACTGACCCTATACAGGATTCACCAGAGGTATGCATAAGAACAAAGCAGTGAGACAACGGAAATAGCGATATATACAGAGTAAAAAGAGAAAGAAAAAAAAAAAAAAACAAGAAAGGAAAAAAATAATAATAATAATAATAATAAGAAAGAGGGAAGCAAGAAATCAACACAAAAAGAGTAGCAGTAAGAAAGTGAGGAGTGAGTATCACTTGGCCTTCTTCTGAGATATGGCCTTGTGGAAACCATAAAACGCCGTAGCAATATACTTATTCTGGGTCATATTGTCAATTATTGATGGAAGTGAAGCACAGAGTTGCCCAGTTTTGAGCATAAGGGTTCTTCTTTCTTCTTTCAGAGCAGAGCAATCAAAAATATAGTGAGTGATTTCATTTTGTAGTTTTGAATTACAGAAGGTACAAGTCGGGTCCTCACCGCAGAGCATCTTGGTGTGGTTTTCTCTAAAAAAACTTGAAAGTATTCTAACTTGTGCGAGTAGTCTTACAACCGGGAAAGGAAAATCCCCTAAAAGGTATCCCTCCGTCATGAAAGATATGTGAATGTCTTTGTAGTGAGAGTATAGCTTAGATTTATCCATTCTTGTAAGGTCGTTTTGTATAGATTGGTCTGCCGCTGTTTTTAGATCCAATACAGTTATTTATGTGGTTTTGAGTTGCAGGTTGAGAATTTCACTAAGTACATAGTGGGAAAACCTTGCAACCATTCTGGAAACTCAACGAGATTTTTATCGGAATCAGTTGGAAAATATTGACCTTAAACTGACGGGCATAGATAATGCTAAAGTAAATATTAAATTAGATTTGGCCAATGACCCAGACTATACTCAAATTTTCTCCAAACGTATTTTTACACGAATTTTTTTTTTTTTTTTTAAATTTCAGATAAGCTGATTATATTTATATAGGTAACCCAGGTTCTCCTAGATCGTTAGACTGATTACATTTTGAGCTGTATCACACAATATCTCTAATCAATAGTACTAATATTTTTATTATAATTCCTGAACACACAGAGATAAAGTATTAGGTTAAATTCTCTATAAAACTTAGCTAGACTTTATCTATAAATATAGCTGCACACTCTAGTCAAAATCACATCACTTATAATTATGATTAATCATTACTTCAAAGGAAAGAGAACAAATGTCAGTATTTGACGCTGATGCTTTGGCAAAATACAAATAATTAAACAAAAAATAAGATCAAATATGCGAAATAAACTCTGAAAGAATAATTACAAAAACTATAACAAGACTCAGAATAAAACACTATAAAGGATTGACAATACATCCAGATGGTACAAGAACCTATAGGAGATGTAATAACTGTCCTGGTGTGGAACTAACACCTATCCACATATCCTCATGTCCGGTAATGGCCGCAGCCTTACAAACAATTAACATGGACCCAGAACAGCAGCTTTACATACCCAAGATAGAGAACATTACAACTGCTGTGATAGAGATGTATGGAGATATCTGAAGCTCTTCATTGGACACGACAACAACAACAGAAAAATTGACATGGACCCAGAGCAGCATCTTTACACACCCAAGATAGAGAACATTACGACTGCTGTGATAGAGATGTATGGAGACATCTGAGGCTCTTCATTGGACACGACAAAAACAGAAAATTGACATGGACCCAGAACAGCAGCTTTACACACCCAAGATAGAGGACATTACGACTGCTGTGATAGAGATGTATGGAGACATCTGAGGCTCTTCATTGGACACGACAACAGAAAATTGACATGGACCCAGAACAACAGCTTTACATACCCAAGATAGAGGACATTGCGACTGCTGTGATAGAGATGTATGGAGACATCTGAGGCTCTTCATTGGACACGACAACAGAAAATTGACATGGACCCAGAACAGCAGCTTTACACACCCAAGATAGAGGACATTACGACTGTTGTGATAGAGATGTATGGAGACACCTGAGGCTCTTCATTGGACACGACAACAGAAAATTGACATGGACCCAGAACAGCAGTTTTACACACCCAAGATAGAGGACATTACGACTGTTGTGATAGAGATGTATGGAGACATCTGAGGCTCTTCATTGCACACGACAACAACAACAGAAAATTGACATGGACCCAGAACAGCAGTTTTACACACCCAAGATAGAGAAAATTACGACTGCTGTGATAGAGATGTATGGAGACATCTGAGGCTCTTCATTGGACACGACAACAACATCAATCATTACTATATGTAATGTTTTCGCCCCATATAAACCAACGGACAAAATTGAACTTTTCTATAAATAGATTCGTCATTATATTATAAAATATATTTTATAATACATGTATATATGTAAATATTGAGGCTGCCTGGCCGGCATTCCTATTTATTGAAAATAAAGATACTTCGGCGCCAGTATAAATCTTTTTATTACTTCGACGTTTCGACAAAAAGCTTTTTGTCCTCATCAGGAGCAAACAAAAATTAAACATTTAGCAAGGCGTTAAAAAACTTTCTCTTTCTATTTTGTTTAATTTTTGTTTGCTCCTGGTGAGGACAAAATATTTTTTGTCGAAACGTCGCGGTAATAAAAAGATTTACTGGCCGAAGTATCTTTATTTTCAAGAAAAATGTATATATGTGTTGACTTTTATAGTGTTCAATTAACAAAGGTGCCATCGTTATAGAATAGAGACTGAAAAAACAAAGAATATATGAATAAAGAAACAGAAAGTCCATACTGATCACATTTTATATATGTCTATATGTATTTTTTTTTTTAATTGTGTGATCAATCCATATTCCATTTAATTATAAAAAAGCTTATTTTGGTTCAATACTTCCAATTTGGTACAACTCTTCCAATATTCCGTGGCTACAAACCAAACTTCTTTGTGAAACAAAACTTAGAAAGAATAAATATAATGATCCAAAATATAAGCAACTTTATAAATATACACCTATCCCCCGATTTACACGGTGGATACGTTCCTGAGAAAAACGTGTAAATCGGGGGATAGGTGTACACAGAAATAAAAATAAAATGCATTGACAGGTTAAAATATGTAGTCAACACATAAGCTCGGGATTCCTCGTGAGATGTGTATACAACGCATGTGTTCAATCATAGTAGCATTTAGTATAGTGCGATAAAAACAAAAAACAAAAAAAAAAAACTTATTTGGAAAACCGTGTAAAACAAGTACCATGTCAATCGGGGGATAGGTGTATATATTTTTTGAAGTTTATTAAAAAATTCATTAAAAAAAAAAATTAAATCAATTTTAAATTTCTTTGTTCATATAATGTGTTATGTAGTGGTTGAATCTCTTATTATAGCCCTTGTTAATGAAAAATATTTTTGAAATTTCTAATATTTCTTTGTAATTTTCCTTATCTAATCTTTTTTTTTTTTTCCGTGATGTTTTTTTTTCTGTAGAAGGGCTTCTGTGCATGAAAGCTAGAAAGATTATCCAGATCGGATATAGCCTGTCTTATTTGCAACTGGTAATAAATAAAAAATAAAGCTAGAGATAGATATGTGAATTTTAAAAATCTATCCGTGAATGCTTAATATTTTCATCTTAATAATCTCGTCTTTTTTCATTGACATGGACCCAGAACAGCAGCTTTACACACCCAAGATAGAGGACATTGCGACTGCTGTGATAGAGATGTATGGAGACATCTGAGGCTCTTCATTGGACACGACAACAACAGAAAATTGTCATGGACCCAGAACAGCAGCTTTACACACCCAAGATAGTGGACATTGCGACTGCTGTGATAGAGAAGTATGAAGATTAATATATTTTTTATTTTTAACATATAACTACCTAAATTTGAGAATATCTGAGAATACTCTTATAGTCAGTAAAATATTATATACCTATGTGCATATACCTAAAAGGAGAAAGAATTTTTAAAAATCAGGTTTGTATCTCAAATCTTATTGCACAAAATATAAGCACAAAACTCTTCTGCTTGGCAAAAATCAAAACTAATATCAATTTATCTGTTATCATTATGTAATATGTTTCAAATATCATCATATATATATTTATATTCATTATATATTATCTATAATTATCTATAATACATATTTATATATAAGTTACTAGCGGACGTACCCGGCTTCGCCCGGTTTTACCCGAGTAAAAGTTTGTCTAACGAATCTCTCGATAAAGTGAACATTTTTTCCCGGTCCCTTGAAAAATACTCGATAAGTTGAATAAAATCAATATTAATTGGTTCCCTCGGTAATTGAAAGTTAAAGGAATAGTATCTTGCCTTGGAATTGTATCATTATTCTTGTATGGATGTACCCGGCTTCGCCCGGGTTTTACCCGAGTAAAGGTTTGTTTAACGAATCTCTCGATAAAGTGAACATTTTTTCCCGGTCCCTTGAAAAATACTCGATAAGTTGAATAAAATCTATATTAATTGGCTCCCTCGGTAATTGGAAGTTAAAGGAATAGTATCTTGCCTTTGAATTGTATCATTATTCTTGTCTCAAATAAATTGCCGTGTCATCCTGAATTTTGTCTTTCCTAATTTTCTACATTACAAAATCATCGTATCATCATGATAATATTTAGAGCAGATTGTTGAATTATAACAGATAAATTAGAATATTTATCTTGATTATTTCTAGGCGTTATTTCAAAAATTTTATTTGCTAGAAACCTTCCCAGTACTATACTAAATAACTTCCCAAAGTTTCATGGCGATCCAATGAGTGGTTTGGTCAGGCATAAAGGACAAACAAACAAGACACACACACACATACATTCATTTTTATATATATAGATCACACAAAAATTTAGGTTTTATTGTTTTAAAACAAGCTCTGATTAAAAGTAATATTTGAATCAAATAAGTTATGATTTCTATTAATCAAAATATGGCAGATTATTTAACAAATGAATAATTACATTGTAATCGCGAGTAAGCAAGTAGAAAAAACTGAAAATTATTTCAAAATTATATTAATTAAAATTATAAAAATATAATTTAAACAGTTAACAAGTCTCCGAAGTTTATTCAAAATTCCCCATCTGATTAGCGATTGGAATAAAGTACAGTAGAATTTGGATAATTCGTATCTTTATCTCGCTCCCTAAACTTTTAAACCTTTTATTCAAAACGTTTTTAATACGAATTTTTGGATAATTGGAATTTTTTTATTGGTCTCTTGTGCTTCGATTTATCCAAATTCGACTGAATTATATAAGGAGAGGGTAGGGTAAAAAAAGGTACATACCGCGATGGATTTAGCAGAAGCAAGGAATCATTAGCGCCTTTGAAGATGCAGATTTCTCCCAAGGCACTTTGGCACAGAGCCAGCAACACCAGTACCTGCCACGACATGGCACTGAAGTAGACTGGTGAACAGGAAAGAGTTGAAGAAGGTAAAATCTTAATCCCTAACACCCCCTATCTTTTGTTTATTTTTCCTTGAAGTCTTCTATATCGATGTAGGTATACAGAAAGGAATGTTATCTTGAGATAAGCTTGTGGGATTCAAACCCCATAGGTCCCTGCGAAGACATCTCTACTGCCAGATCTTAAGATCCCTTGCCACCAGTTCGCGTTCTGCAGCCATGAAGGGGGCTAGATGACCTTGCTACTAAAGGCCAATTAGCCCGGAAGAAAAGAACTTGAACCCCATAGGTTAGAAGACCATACACCAAATTGTCTAATTAACCGAAGAACAAGCAACCAAGCTTGTGAGGTTCAGTTAAAAGCTGTGATATGGGCGTGTAGAGAGAATTGGTACAAAGCGGATGGTGTACATGGATAAATACATGGTAAATTCACAGAGAATAAATAGCTACAAGTAAAAAAAATCGAAGATGAAAAGTGACTTTAAAATTTTTCTCGTAAAACAAATTGTTGTTAATAGTTTTAAAACCTTGATCTTTAAGCGTTATTCCCACTTTTCTCTCATGCTCTTCTTGGTCACTTGAATAGAACCTGCTCTAGAGACAATTTTTATAGACAATTAAAATAATTTTATTGACATCTTGTCAATACATGCAAAGTGCAGAGTCTGCACTATTTAAAAATATATAAAATGCATTATAAACACTATGTACAATGAATATGGCGCCTCTACCACCGCTGCAGAGTTTGGTGGAGAATCGGCAGTGGGTCTCCAGCGACACCACACCTGTTCAAGAGAGAGAATAGAGAAACTAAGGATGAAGAAGAGATCTAAATAAATATGTACCAAAAGAAGGCCCCTCTCCCTTTAAAATGTTCATAAACCAATGCATTTGATGCATCGCTACACTACAGAATGTAATGGTATTGATAAACAATATGTCACACACACACACAAAAGCCTTTATTAAGACACACAGGTCTTACAGAGGATTCTCCTTGGGGTTACAAGACGGAGAAACCTATGAAAGTGGGAAATAAAAATGGAGAAAGATTATATACATATGCACAACGAATCACAAGTTTTACGAAGGAGCTTCTTTATTTATACTTGAGCTAGCTTTCGAACCTTTCGGTTCTTCGACAGGCGTGGCTAGTATGACTATACTAACAGGGTATAAGCGCGCTTGAGCCATTATATACAACATATATTTACATGCGAAGTGATATTTCAAATATAATTAAAATAAAAATAAGAATTATGACTATGAAATATAAAACTATGCAAATGAATTTAAAAATTTTAAATTTTGATAAAATTTTGGAAAATATACGCTAAAAGTTAAGTAAAATTATGATATTCACTGTATGCAAGTAGTGTGACACTTTAAAATTTTTAAAGTTTAAAACTAGTAAAATTTAAAACACCTCAACACAGAAAAGCCAAGCGGGGGTCCACTCCAACCCGACCACTCTCCAGAGCATATTAGGGATAACTATTGAGATAATATATGATATATTTCCGGTAGATCTATTTTCCTATTGATGCTGTTTGTTTGTGATGATATGATAGACTCTAGTACCAATCTGTGCTGCTTATTGTTTATGTGTTGGTATTGATTGATTGATTGCGTATGATATTGTTTTTTACAGCACAATACAACAATGTTGGCAAGTTTCTCTAGAGTGGAATGTCGAGGTGACGAATCCACTCCAGGGCCTCCTCTGTGCACCGGTGGATATCCCCAAGTGTTCCCTGGAAGAATCTTCGAGGACAGTCCCTTAGGATATGGTGCATTGTTTGTATTTGTCCACAGTCGCAGTTCTGGTCTGGACTCATGTTCCACTTATTTAGTAGGTAGTTGCATCTACCAGTAGAGGTCCTGATTCTATTGAGGGTTGACCAGGTCCTCCTAGGTAGGTTGTAGCCGGGAGGTTTGGTGTTAGGGTCCTCCACCAGGTCTTTGTTGGCGATGGCAAGATTGCTCCATCGGTTTCTCCACTCTTCTTTAAGATCTACATTTTCATCGGCCACCCATGCAGGATTCCTTGATATTAGTCGAGTTGGGGGAGGAATTTCGAGAACAGTGTTGATTGGAAGCTTAGTGTTAGCTTTAATTTTACTGAGAAGGTTGGAGGTAGATTTCTTTCTTCTGAGGTCAGGAGGTGCTATGTTAGAGAGATATGGGAGCCAGTCTATAGGGGTAGATGTGTTGGTATAGTACTTTAGGATGATCTAAGTTAAAGCTATGACCAGTGTTTGAAATATGTTGGTATATAAGAGACTTCGGGTCTCTATTGTTTATGTTTCTTTTGTGTTCGGTGATTCTGATATACGCGGTTCTGCCAGTCTCCCCCACATAGGAGGCCGGGCAATCCTGGCAAGAAACCGCGTATACTGCTCCGGTGGAGTGGATGGGATTGCTGGGTATGTCTGATTTGGTGATAGGATTCCTGAGGAGGGCAGCAAGATTGGGGGGGCTGTTAAAGTAAACTTGGATGCCATATGGGCGAAGGATTCTGGAAATGGTAACAGAGAACGAGGAATATGGAAGATAGCATACGGCTCTATAAGTCGTGGAGGTCCTCGGAGCAGTGGGATCAAACGTGTGTTTATCTATGAATTTTTTTTTTCGGGTATCCTGCAGTGGTTAGAAGGGTGGTAATTCTGTTTTTTTTTTCTATGGCTTTGAATATAGGTAATGAGCAATGCGTATGTATTCTTTTGGTTAAGGTCCTGACTGTATTTATTTTATAGACTACCGGGCTATTGGAGGAGAAATGGGTGTATAGGGGCGGGATATTCTTTTTGTGATAAACTGCTGTGTGTAATCTGTGTGGAGTGCGAATAATGAGAATGTCCAGAAAAGGTAATACTAGGTTTGTTTCTGTTTCATATGTAAATTTGATATCTGCGTGAAAGGAATGTAGAGTGTCAAAAATGGGTTGGAGTTTTATTCGGTTTGAGTATACAGTAGATGTCGTCCACATACCTCCTCCAATAATGGATGTCGGAAGAATGCGTCTGATTGATCCACCGGTCCAAGGACCCCATCAAAAAATTCATAGATAAACACACGTTTGATCCCACTGCTCCGAGGACCTCCACGACTTATAGAGCCGTATGCTATCTTCCATATTCCTCGTTCTCTGTTACCATTTCCAGAATCCTTCGCCCATATGGCATCCAAGTTTACTTTAACAGCCCCCCCAATCTTGCTGCCCTCCTCAGGAATCCTATCACCAAATCAGACATACCCAGCAATCCCATCCACTCCACCGGAGCAGTATACGCGGTTTCTTGCCAGGATTGCCCGGCCTTCTATGTGGGGGAGACTGGCAGAACCGCGTATATCAGAATCACCGAACACAAAAGAAACATAAACAATAGAGACCCGAAGTCACTTATATACCAACATATTTCAAACACTGGTCATAGCTTTAACTTAGATCATCCTAAAGTACTATACCAACACATAAACAATAAGCAGCACAGATTGGTACTAGAGTCTATCATATCATCACAAACAAACAGCATCAATAGGAAAATAGATCTACCGGAAATATATCATATATTATCTCAATAGTTATCCCTAATATGCTCTGGAGAGTGGTCGGGTTGGAGTGGACCCCCGCTTGGCTTTTCTGTGTTGAGGTGTTTTAAATTTTACTAGTTTTAAACTTTAAAAAATTTTAAAGTGTCACACTACTTGCATACAGTGAATATCATAATTTTACTTAACTTTTAGCGTATATTTTCCAAAATTTTATCAAAATTTAAAATTTTTAAATTCATTTGCATAGTTTTATATTTCATAGTCATAATTCTTATTTTTATTTTAATTATATTTGAAATATCACTTCGCATGTAAATATATGTTGTATATAATGGCTCAAGCGCGCTTATACCCTGTTAGTATAGTCATACTAGCCACGCCTGTCGAAGAACCGAAAGGTTCGAAAGCTAGCTCAAGTATAAATAAAGAAGCTCCTTCGTAAAACTTGTGATTCGTTGTGCAATTGTAACAATTATACGGAGTTTACCTATAAAAATTATATACATATGGTAAATATATACAGATGATAAACAATATGTCTTTACAACAGCTTTGGCAAATTCAGGCAAATAGCCAAGCTCTAAACCATGGTTTCAGGCTATGATCCTCATCAATACATAGATGGCTTCGATTTAAAAACATCCCAGAATGTCTAAAAATAAAGCAAACGATTACAGAAATGAATAAAAAGTCGTTTCCTGATCGTGCAACTACGAGGGGTGTCCCATAATTCTGTGGCCCTACCAAGAGAACGAAATATTAGAAACTAATAAATTTTACCATATATACCTTAAAGCCTTGTATAAAGATATGTAAATTTTTAAGTTTCTACAACTAACCGTTTTTTTTTTTTAGGTTCTGAAAGAGGACAAGAAACAGGAATCATCTAAAATCATTAGAACATCGCTGGAAAAAGTGTGTATAGACCTTAAAGGGGATTATGTTGAAAAATAAATCATAATCATTTTATTAGTCATTTTCTTTATATGTCGGGCCTCCGACTTATGGGACATCCCTCGTAAAGGTTTCTGATGACTTACTCTATCTGTCAGAATAGATATCAATTAATTGTTGGTTTTTAATTATTCAATAATTGGCCAAATACTCTTTCTTGATTAATCAAGAAAAGCTAACCAAGTACGCATTTCGGGCTGTTGGCTCTCATTAGCATGGTGCAAGTTATACCTCAACGATCAAAAGAGATGGGAGGGGGCATCCTGAAAAATCAAAAAGAAAGGTTATTTGGCCAATTCTGGAAAATTTGAAAATCAATGAGATTAATTGATATTTATTTTGACAAATGGTGCAAGCCATCAGCAACAACTTGTACCTTTTAGCGTTATATCACACACACACACAAAAACCTTTATTAAGACACACAGGTCTTACAGAGGATTCTCTTTGCGGTTACAAGACGGAGAAACCTATGAAAGTAGGAAATATACAAAGGGGTAAAAATGGAGAAAGATTATATACACATGTTAAATATATACAGATTATTATTTGAATGATCCTATCGAAAATAAGAAAATGGATTTGGAAGAAAAAAAAAAGAATTTTTTTTTGGAAATATGGATGGAAGAAGTGGAGAGCGAAAAGAGGGAAAAAAACAGGTATTTACATATGGGACATACATATAATGGAACAAGTCAATTCAAGCTCTTCTGCTCACACAGCATTTAGCGTTATATCAGGATTCAGATAATAACTATGAAAGATATTTTATATACAGTGAACAAAATTGCCTCTGTCTCTTAAAAAAAAAACAAAAAAAAAAACAGGTAACTGGACTGGAACACCAAAAATGAAACTTCCTTAAGTTTTGTCCATGAGTATATATAATTTTTACAAAAAAAAGCAATCAGAAGAAAAGAACCTAAGTGAATTTATGCTCCTTTTTTTCCCTATCTCTTTCTCTCTCTAAAAAACGATGTATAGTTGTATATAGAACGACATTTGAAAATTATCCCGCATGTGTTTCTTTTAAACGAAAAATCGAAATTTATTTTTAAGGAGAAATAACGATTATTTCTAACCTTAGAGATGAAGTATGAAAGGATGAATTGTGAAGAGTAATGATAAACGGAAAAATAAAGTGTCCAGGGATGGGAATTTTGTATTATAGTTGTATGTATATGTTTTTTTTTTTTCCCCCTCTTCTCTCCCATAACTTACCGGAATCTATAAATAAAAAGAATATCAACAACAACAACAATAGCCTTTATTGGGCACACGTGCCATACAGGATTCTCCCTGTAGGACAAAATAAATAAAATAACAGATTAGCATCATAGTTATATACAAATATTGGGTATTGACCTCGACCAATTATCGAGTTGGATCCGGTGTCTGTGCTAAACATTTTGATTGAGCTGATTTCCAGTATTTATAAAAAGCGAATGCAAAGGGTATGGATTTTACGACTTTTGCCATTAAAACATAAGGCGAATTGCTATTATAGCCGGTCTCTTGACGAAGAATTTCTCTTTCTTCCATTGCCGTGCAGTAGAACATGTAGTGTTGAAAATCGAGACTAAATTCACCGTTGCATAAGGTGTATTTTATGGTCCTAGTTTTCAATAGTGAAACATGATTAATTCTCTGTACTACAAAAAAGCTTCTTACATAAAAAGAATACCATAAGAGTGAATAAACATATGTATTAAACTAGTATATCAAAATATTTATGGCTTTATATTTACATATTTCCCATGCAACTTTGTTTTATCCTCATTTTCTGTATATCTTTTTTTTTTCTGTATCTCTCAGAAGAATAGGTATATAAGACAAAATATCTTAACCCATAACTGGACGGGTGGATTTTTATTACGTAACTGGACGTGTTGGGTTGATTCAACCCACTTATGTAACTTTATGAAATAAGCGCTAAATAATGATTGAAATCAATATTTAAAAGATTATTTAATGATTACAAATGTTAATATACAGATTTTGACTTCTAAAAATTCTAAATATAATCTACTAGCGGATGTACCCGGCTTCGCCCGGGGTTTTACCCGAGTGAAGGTTTGTCTAACGAATCCCTCGATAAAGTGAACATTTTTTCCCGGAGACTTGAAAAATACTCGATAAGTTGAATAAAATCAATATTAATTGGTTGCCTCGGTAATTGGAAGATAAAGGAATAGTATCTTGCCTTGGAATTGTATCATTATTCTTGTCTTAAATAAATTGCCGTGTCATCCTGAATTTTGTCTTTCCTAATTTTCTACATTACAAAATCATCGTATCATCATGATAATATTTAGAGCAGATTGTTGAATTACAACAACAACAACAAAAAAGCCTTTATTTAGGGTCACTGACCCTATACAGGATTCACCAGAGGTATGCATAAGAACAAAGCAGTGAGACAAAGGAAATAACGATATATACAGAGTAAGAAGAAAAAGAAAAAAAAAACAAGAAAAGAAAAAAAAGAAAGAGGGAAGCAAGAAATCAACACAAAAAGAGTAGCAGTAAGAAAGTGAGGAGTGAGTATCACTTGGCCTTCTTCTGAGATATGGACTTGTGGAAACCATAAAAACGCCGTAGCAATATACTTATTCTGGGTCATAATGTCAATTATTGATGGAAGTGAAGCACAGAGTTGCCCAGTTTTGAGCATAAGGGTTCTTCTTTCTTCTTTCAGAGCAGGGCAATCAAAAATATAGTGAGTGATTTCATTTTTTAGTTTTGAATTACAGAAGGTACAAGTCGGGTCCTCACCGCAGAGCATCTTGGTGTGGTTTTCTCTAAAAAAACTTGAAAGTATTCTAACTTGTGCGAGTAGTCTTACAACCGGGAAAGGAAAATCTCCTAAAAGGTATCCCTCCGTCATGAAAGATATGTGAATGTCTTTGTAGTGAGAGTATAGCTTAGATTTATCCATTCATGTAAGGTCGTTTTGTATAGATTGGTCTGCCGCTGTTTTTAAGAGCCCTGTAATCGCGCTCCTCAGCGTTTCAGGGTCATCACAGGAAACAAGTGCAGGGGATCCATTATTGTTAAGCAGATTGGTGAGCGTTTTAATGAAACCGATGGGTGTGCCCGAAGCATTAGACAGTTCCCGTGTTCTATTAAAACATATACGTGGCAATCTGTCACTGCTCATATTCAACACCCGCAGCCAATACTTCAGGGTTAATTTTAAGGCTGTTACACTCAATGAGATACGACCGGTTTCTAATCTGATTAGGTAGCCTGGAGTGTATCTGGGCAGATTCAGGAACCTACGGATAAATATGTCTTGTATACTATCCAATAAGTCTTTATGCTCTGTTGCCCACAATGGAGCGGCATACATCAGGACAGCTCTCACTATTGTATCAAAGAGTTTGGTTGATAAATTTATTGACTTTGCTTTTGATTTTATTAATATTGGGTGTGTGGCGTTAATTGCTGTAAGTGCTTTTCCTTTAAAGTAATTTGCCGGGTGAGTAGTTGTTATTGTTGGTGTCAGAGGGAATCCCAAGTATGTATATCTTGAAGTTATTGTTATGGGTTTATCATTCCAGAACCATCTATCCTTATTTGAGGGTTTACCTCCATTACGGAACACCATAATCTTTGACTTGGACTCATTTAGTGTCATTAAGTTCTCATCGAGATATTCTTTCAGTATTTTGATCTTCTTTTGGAGGTTCATCCTGGACTCACCTATAATTGCTATGTCGTCGGCGTACAGCAATAAATGGATATCTCCAAATCCTGGCAAATTTACACTCGGCAGGTCTGAGTTATTATAAATTTCGATTAAGTCCGTGATAAATAATATAAATAGCAGTGGGGAAAGTGGTTCTCCCTGGAGGACTCCCGAGTTTATCTTAATACTTTCCGTAAATGATCCCTTCCATCTGATAGCTATAGTTGCTTGTTCGTAGTAACTTCTGATCGTACTTATGAATTGGTAACTTATGCCTAGGTTGTAAAGTTTTTTCCAAAGTATTGAGTGAGGTACAGTATCAAATGCCTTCCTTAGATCGACAAAAAAGACATATAGTTTTCCCCTATTTTTTCTTAATGATAGTTGGATTAAAGTAGTTAGTGTAAATATGTGGTCAATACATGATCTTTCTTTTCTAAATCCCGCTTAGTTTTCGGGTATAACCCTTCTTCCTTCGACCCATTCCTCCAGTCGTGATCTTAGGATTGATGTGAAAAGCTTTGATACATTGCTAATCAGTGCAATACCTCGGTAGTTGGAGGGGCTGTTCTTATAACCATTTTTAAAGATTGGGTGTATAGTGGAATTAGTCCAAATTGCTGGGTATTTTCCAGTCGTCATAACACTATTGTAGAGTTGTTTCAACAGCAGTATGTAGGAATCAGGGAGTGTTTTTAATACTTCATTGGGGATGCCATCGGGCCCGCATGCCTTGTTACTCCTCAAACCAGCTATCTCCTTGTATATGTCTGCATTGGTTATCACTGAGTCCAATATAGGATCGTTCTGAGAAATCACATTATTTAAATTACAAATTCTCAAATTTTTCTCTGTAGTCATTAGTTCGCGGTAAAAGTTCAGCCAGTCCTGTATAGATATTTCTCCTTGGATTATAGATGTGCTTTTGTAGAGCGCAATAGTTTTCCAGAAGGTCTTTGAGTCTTTAGCATTTCTGAGTATTTCCTGTTTTTCATTATCAAAGCCTTTCCTTTTTAGATCCAATAAAGAGAGATATTTCTTTCTGGAAGAAGCATAACATTCTCTGTCTTCCAATCTATTTGTTTTACGATATTTCTTCAGACTTTCTTTTGCCAGTTTTTTCATATCATAGCAGTCCTTATCGAACCACGGCTTAGATTTCCTGGGGCCGCCCTTAATTGAGTAGGTTATTTTTGCAGATGACATTGCTTCCAAAATTCGCTGATTGAAAGTGTATACAAGGTCATCGGAGGCTGGTATGTTTTTTTCCCGCAATTCTTCCAGTTTCATTTTAAACATTGCGAGTCCATCGGCTGACCATCTATATCTCGTAATGTTATAATCTTCCCGTTTGGTTTTTTTCTCATTGAAGTTTTGGCCTTTTATCGTTAAAACCAAAGGGTGGTGGTCAGAGTACAGTTGGTCATCGACTTTGAAGTCCAGTAAAATTTGTAGCGAACCCTGTGAGAGTATGCAATAGTCAATAGTATTTTTCATTTATTTATTTTTTATGGACCCAGTCCGGGAACTTATGGGACATACCTTGTATTATGGACGCTTCTTTTTTATAAATAAACAATTTGCTACTGTCCTTAATGCAATGATATATTAATGGGAGTGCCTGGTCCTCTCTCTCTCTTATCATTACAGTAAGGGCAGAAGTAAATTGTTTAATTAAAAAATAATCATACGCGTCACAATAGTTTCAAATTTTATAACGAGGGGGTCGGTGGAAGGATGGTCTAAACCGTTGGATTACGACCGCTACGACCCGGGTTCAATTCCCGCATTGAAAACTTTTTTTCTGATAAAAAAAAAAAATGTTCCAATGGCCCCCGATTCTTGCAAAATACCAACCCCACCAGCGAGTGCAAGTAACCAAAAGAGGCTCTGGCACATTTGTAAGTGCAAAGTCGAACTGCTTTTCACATGTGTAGACATGTGGTGAACTTACAGTAAAAGCAGTCGCCTACTACCCACCATGATTATCATGGCCGGTACAACGTGTACTAGGGAAAAGCAAAAAAAAAAAAAAAAAGTATACAGATGGCGCGCTAATGCATTATATTATGTTTAGTGATAGAATTGTTTAAAATGTATTCGTTTATACACTCTCTCTCAACTATGTACGTGGAGTCTTTCCCGCGGTGGGCACCACCAATGAAGACCTGGTATATATATTTTCATATACAGTCTACTCTCGTTATAACGCCACTCGATATAACGCCACCCTCGTCTTACGCCGCTTTTTCGTTTTGTCCCAATCGACATCAATGTATTTTTTTCGATATAACGCCACTCCCTCGCTGTTCGCCTTCCGCCGCTGATTTTTCGTATCCCAAGTAGCAAAAACCACTCGCTATAGCGCCGCTCACAACGTCCCTCACACCCCCGCTCCCCCTTTCCTGTCTGTATTTTTTTTACGCTAACGGCGCCGGACTTTGTTTGCTGTTGACACAACAGATAACAGATTGTGTGAACCGCCAGCAGACCCTTTTCCTGCTTGTTCCTGGAACATACACAGTCGCTTCATCCTTTGCTAACGTCAACACAACTTTATTGTCGTATCATGAGTTCCCAAAAGCGTAAACGTGAGTCGATCACCATTGAAAAGAAGAAGGAGATATGCCAGTTGGCAAGAAATAACCCTACGATTTCGAAGAATGAGATTGGAAAGCGTTTCTCACTTCCACGAACAGCTGTCCGTGATATTCTCACTCAGGCTGAGAAGTGGGAAAATTATACTGTTGGCTCTTCAAAGAGACAAAGAGTCGGAAAATTTAGTGACTTGGAAGACGCTCTCTTCAACTGGTTTACCCAAAAGCGTGCCAATAATATTCCGATAGATGGCGCAAGCCATCAGCAACTTTCAGTTGCACGATAAGTAGATGCCTTTTTCTTAATTTATGCACCTTATCCCAGTACAATATTACATTTGTACTATTTTTTCACATTTTGTAGCGTTCTCACGCAATTCTGGCCTTAACTACCCGTTTCATGATTTTTCAGGATGCCTTAATGACCAATTTTTTTTTTGGTCGTTGAGGTACAGCTTGCACCACGCTGATGAGGGCCAACAGCCCGAAACGCGTCCGTGGTTAGCTTTTCTTGATTAATCAAGAATGGGTATTTGGACAATTCTGGAATAATTAAAAATCAACGAGAATAGTTGATATTTATTCCGATAGATGGCGCAAGCCATTAGCAACTTTCAGTTGCACGATAAGTAGATGCCTTTTTCTTAATTTATGCACCTTATCCCAGTACAATGTTACATTTGTACTATTTTTTCACAATAATATTATTATTACTGATGATCTCTTAAGAGAAAAGGCAAAAAAACTTGGCGAGCATTTGGACGTACCAGAAAATTTCGCGTACAGCAGTGGGTGGCTGCAGCGATTTAAAGGGAGATTCCATATTTCGCAACGACGGCTCTGTGGGGAAGGCGCATCGATTTCTCCAGCTATCATTGATGAACATCTTACAAATTTGAACAGTATTCTGGCGAACTCCGGATATGATCCAGCTAACATATACAATGCAGACGAAACAGGATTATTTTTTCAGCTCATTCCTGACCGAACACTTGCTCACAAAGATTAAAACTGCCGTGGTGTCGAAAGGATGAAGCAACGAATCACTGTTCTACTGTGCTGCAACTCTATTGGAACAGACAAGCGGCGATTGTTGATTATTTAAAAATCGGCGAAGCCTCGATGCTTCAGAAACTTTAGTCCACACTTCTACTGCACTTACACATCTAGCAGCAAAGCATGGATGACCTCTAGCATCTTTCAAGAATGGCTACTGCAGTTCAACAAGCAGCTTGTCTCTGAAGGACGTCGTATCCTACTGTTGTTAGATAACGCTGCGTCTCACTGCGTCCCTAATGATGGTCTCAGCAACATAAAGATACACTTCCTTCCACCAAATATGACTGCCAGTCTGCAACCACTGGATAGTGGCATCATCAAAAGTTTCAAGGCTCAATATCGCAAGCTTCAACTCCAGAAAATGGTGGAATTGGCGGATGCCCATCTACCCACAGAATTACGTCTGGATTACGCTGTGCGCTATTGTAAAATGGCTTGGGATTCTGTGAGCCCTGATTCCATCAGCAACTGCTGGAATCACACAGGCATTATTCGCTTCACTTCTACTGCTGTAGTTGAGCCTCTTAATTATGGAAATCTGCTCGATCGCATTCGCGACATCTTCGCTATTACACCAGAGAATTTGATGACTGAAAGGGAGTTTCAACTGGTTGATAATTCTCAGGAGGCGGAAATGAAGCTAACAGATGACAATTTTCTGGTGTCCACTGTTACAGCGAAAGAAGAACTTGGCGAGGATGATGATGCAACAGTGACCCAGCGCCTACCATCGTTAAGGGAAGCCAAAACAGCTGCTGAGACAGTTTTGTTGTTTCTTGAGCACTCCAAGAGAGCAACATCTGACGACGTCAATCTATCTGCGGATTTGTTACGCTGTGTCTATGCCATAAGTGAGGGAGAGAAAACACAAGTTGTGATCATAGACTTCTTCAAGAAAATGTAATTACTTTTTTATGAATAAATATTATAAATTAATTATTCCTATTTGTCATATTAATTAATTAATGCCGGCATTCTATATATTGACTTTTTTAGAGTATAAATTGTTATTAGTAATTATTATAAATAATTTATTGTATCTTTAAATTTCACATTTTAAACGTGTTCGATACAACGCCACCCTCGCCTTACGCCGCTTTTTTGCAAAATCCGGATGGTGGCGTTATAACAAGAATAGACTGTTTATGTATATTTATCAATTATTTTTATCTATTTATATCTATTTATTCATATTTTTATTATTATATAATCATATTTATTCTTATTCTGTATTTAACCTTATATAATCTTATATGGACATTGAAATAAGTAGTTTCAATCTCAATCTCTCTCAACTATAAATATCAATTTTTACATCCTCAATGTGAAAAAAGAGTGTCATGATTTTTACACATCTATGTAGCTTGAAACATTGATCTAATTGGTATCATTTTGTATACACCTATCCCCCGATTTACACGGTACTTGTTTTACACGTTTTCGCTTTTACACGGTTTTCCAAATAAGTGTATTTTTTTTTTAATTATTTTTTATCGCAATTTTTATCGCGGGAAAAAATGCGGGAAATTTTGGAGGGAAATGATGGCAATTTACGATGGCAATGATGGCAATTATGAAACCATTAGTGATTAACAAATCTAAAATGCCCCGTGCCTTTAAAGGAGTAAACATCAATAATCTTCCCGTTTATTGGAGGGCTAATAAGAAAGCGTGGGTTACTGCTGCAATGTTTACTGAATGGTTTCATGAATGTTTTATCCCAGATGCCAAAAAATATTTAAGTTCAAAGGGATTGCCTTTTAAAGTGCTTTTGTTAATTGACAATGCGCTGGGTCACCCACAAGATCTAGAATATGAGAACGTTAAAGTACAATTTGTACCAAAAAATACAACTTCATTATTACAACCATTGGACCAAGGCATAATTTCTACTTTTAAAACTTTGTACATAAAACGAGCCTTTACATATATTTTGGAACAAATGGAGAACAATGAATCTTTAACAGTTATTAGTGCTTGGAAATATTTTACAATGTTAGACTGTGTGAAGCATATCGCCTTATCATACACTGCGATTAAGCAAACAACGCTCAATAGCTGTTGGAAAAAATTGTGGCCAAATGTAGTCAAAAATGAACATTCCATTTCAACGTTAAATGAATATTCGCAGATAGTACAGATGGCGCATTCATTGGGCGGAGAAGGTTTTGATGATTTTACTGATGGTGATATCGCAGTTAATGGCTGATAAAGAACTAAGTGAGGATGATTTAGTTAACTTAGTTTGCGAAAGTGAGTCTGACAAATCTGATGAAGAGGAATTAGTACCAGTAACATTCACTGCTAAAGTCATCCGCGAAGGACTCGCATTGGGAAGAAAGCTGGGTAATCATTTTATGCAAAATGACACAAGCGTTGAAAGGGCTTTACGATTCTAACGTGACATAAATCGCTGCTTAGCTCAATATGAAAAAGTTTACAAAGATCTTAAAAAAAATTCGAAGCAATTGTTAATAACCGATTTTATTACCATCTCTCATAATGTTAATATTTCTGCTTCAAACATCGAATCGGCACAAATAACTTCGAGTGATGAAAGTGAATTCGAACCTTCGATTCCGAAAAAAAGCATGAGAGTAATTTCTGACAGTGATGGAGGACAATAAAATACCTTTGGTTTTATTTTTTGTTCTTCTGTTTATGTATGTATTGTAATTATATAAAAAAAAGTGTTTCCGTAATATATTACATATTTTAACCTGTCAATGCATTTTATTTTTATTTCTGTGTACACCTAAAATATTGAGAAATATCACAACTGTTAAATAGCAAAATTATGCATTTTCTGCAAGCTTTTCGATTTACACGGTTTTGACTTGAAAATGTTTAATTTTCGATTTACACGTTTTTGACGTGACAAAGTCTTAAATTAGGTTGCGGCTGGGAGTCACTTATGAAAAAGTGTAACGCCCGGTAACGTTACGATGAGTCACCGAACGAGAGTGCTGCGCGCGCAGCGCTAGAGAATTAGGCGCATTGAATCGGCGCATGCTTGTCAAACAACAAACAAACAAAACAGCTTTATTAGGTCATCTTGCCCTGTACAGATTCGCCTTGGAATTACTGACAATATTCAACACAAGAGAAAAAGGAGAGATGGAATATTTACAATTAAGGTATGGCAAATATTTTTATTGTGCCCCTGTTCTTCTCTCTTCCGCATGCTTGTCTCTGTCTTTGTCTTTCTCGAACGTTCTTGGCGTTGGAAAAACAAGAAAGCGTCATAATACAAGTTCACACGTGTGGTGTAAATTATTAGTTTAAAAATAATTAATTAATTAATTATTATTTTACAAATTTTAAATAGTTTCAAATATATTTAGCAAAAATTTGAACCTTCGATCTGAATAAATGTTTTGATTTTCGAATTGATTCTTTAAAATTACAAATATTAAGAAAAAGTGGCAGATATAAGAAAACTTTATTTAAACTGTGTTGAGCAAGAATTTTAACATCTAATTTAAGTAAATGTTTTAATTTTCAACTTCATCATTTACAATTACAAATTTTATTTAATTTCAAATTTATTTAGCAAAAATTTGAACCTTCGATCTGAATAAGTGTTTTGATTTTCAAATACCAACGCGGCTGGTGGAGTGGCGATCTATCGTAAATTATCATCGACATCTACGGCGGAAGTGTTCCAAGTTGCGATTACAGACGTAACTCGTGTCATTAAAACCAAGGGTGACATGTGCATGACTGAAGTTACTTGCTTCGCCGCTAATACTAGCTTCAAGTTTATACTCGGTGCTGTATATATTCATCCAGGAGCTAGTATGCAGGATATTGGAATGTTACTATGGCAAGGACTCGGTCCGTACATTCACAACAGCCAGTACGTGCCACCGTTCGTGCAAGTTGATTCTAGTATACCGATTCTTCTGTGTGGTGATTTTAACAAAAACGTAAAGCCTGACAACTCGTTTCTTAATTTCATGAAAAATACGTATAATCTTGATTGCGTATCAAACGTTTCTAAGTCAACTACGTTAAAAGGAACAACTATCGACTTTTCGTTTTTTTCAGGAACGTATCTACCGTGTAAATCGGGGGATAGGTGTATTTGTTATTCGTGCGCATGTATAATACATTCAACATGTGTAAATTATACTTGAAATATAAAAAATCAAATCATATATGAATGTATATTTAGGTGAAGAGAAAAAAACTCCTAAAAACACCTTCTGGAAATCTAGAAATCCACTTAAGACGCTGAGAACTATTTCAGAAAAGAAAAATATAGCAATAGAACTCTACAATTTCTACAAATGAATTATAAATATATTCATACACAAAAGAGGTAGTAAAGAAAGTTTAAGAACAAATGTATAAATAAATCCCTTTTCAAAAAAAAGGCTCACGTGCACATGGGGAAAGGGAGGAAAAAATTACTGTATTATTTTGTTGTTGTATGGCGAATCCATACAGGGCAATGGGCCCTAATAAAAGTCTTTTTGTTGTTGTTGTTGATATAAATGTATGCTTTCAAAAAATGAGCAAGAGAAAAATTGATATCAAACAGTTTATTTAAATGTTTAAAAAAATACACCAATTTATAAATTAATAAAATGTCATTATAGTTGACCAAACTTGACTTGAGAAAAGGGAGCCTGAAACATAACAAAATATATGTTATTGATTATAATACTATGATATCATAAAAACATATAGTAAATCATCGTTATTATAATAGACTGCTTTTTATAACAGTAAATTGGTTATAACATCACATTTACCCAAGTTTCAAGACGTAATTTAGCTGTAGTTATAAAAACATGAAAATGTTTGTCCCAACTGATATTTATATAATGAATTCAACTAGCTTTTTTTTCTACAAATGAATTATAAATATATTCATACACAAAAGAGGTAGTAAAGAAAGTTTAAGAACAAATGTATAAATAAATCCCTTTTCAAAAAAAAAGGCTCACGTGCACATGGGGAAAGGGAGGAAAAAATTACTGTATTATTTTGTTGTTGTATGGCGAATCCATACAGGGCAATGGGCCCTAATAAAAGTCTTTTTGTTGTTGTTGTTGATATAAATGTATGCTTTCAAAAAATGAGCAAGAGAAAAATTGATATCAAACAGTTTATTTAAATGTTTAAAAAAATACACCAATTTATAAATTAATAAAATGTCATTATAGTTGACCAAACTTGACTTGAGAAAAGGGAGCCTGAAACATAACAAAATATATGTTATTGATTATAATACTATGATATCATAAAAACATATAGTAAATCATCGTTATTATAATAGACTGCTTTTTATAACAGTAAATTGGTTATAACATCACATTTACCCAAGTTTCAAGACGTAATTTAGCTGTAGTTATAAAAACATGAAAATGTTTGTCCCAACTGATATTTATATAATGAATTCAACTAGCTTTTTTTTCCTCTTTTCTGAACGAAGATTCAATTTCTTCCCCTGCTTCTCATTTCTTTTTAGATTCATTTCTAACAGGATAATCGTCTGTATAAGACTGAATGGCTTGTCTGTGTGTATAATGAATTCAACTGTATTTTAAACCGAGAAAGATTAAAAAATGATAATTATATACAGTTAAACCTGTCTATAGAGCCCCATTTTGGGACTCACCAAAATAAGGTGCTATAGAGAGGGGGTGCTATAGACATGCCACTTTTAATGTAAATCGCATCGTACTACGTATTTAAAATCAGGCGCTATAAAGAGGAAGGTGCTATTTAGAGTGGGCGCTATAGACAGGTTTAACTGTATATAAAATGAAAAAAAAAAAGATAAAAAAAGAAAAATAAGTGGGTCAGGTGTTGATAATAAAAACAAAGTAGGCATATCCTGACCAGGAGCACATGTGCTTTTCAGAAGGCAGAGTGCCATCTGGTGGAACAGAAAACAACTATTCATCAATTTCTTGTTAAATCAAGAAAAGCCATCCACGAACGCGTTTTTTGTATATACAATGTAATATATACTTGTATATATATAACAACAAACAAACACATGTTCAATGAATATGGCACTTTTTTCTAAAACTCTCTCTCTCTTTAAAATTGAACAAAGAATACCAGAAATGGAACCTCTCCCATTTAAAATGCATTATAACAATACATTTGGTTTATTCTCCTTCAGTACCATCTTGGTTTTGAGTTGGGTAATGCCAGCCAGCACATCGACCTGCCCACTCTGTGGGAAAAAACTCTCGCAGTTCACCGGTGGCGGAGTCTTTCTCGCGGTGGGCGCCACCAATGAAGACCTTGTATATATATTTATATATATATGTATATTTATCAATTATTTTAACAATTTATATCTATTTATTCATATATCTATCATTATTAATCTTATTTATTCATTTTATGTATTTAACCTTATATAATCTTATATGGACGTTATAATAAATCAGTTTCAATCTCAATCTCCTTCAGTACAAACGTGAAGTAGATGAAAAAGAATGAGCGACAACATCAGTTTTGGTAAATATAGACAAAAAGCCATTCTGGATACCATTTTGGGATTTGGCCTCCATTAATACAGGTGTTATGACTCATGTTTATATGTTTTTTACTGAGGTGATAACCAAATTGCGATTTTTCATACATTTTTAAAGGAAGAGGTGCCACTTTTACCCATACCTCGCTTTGCGTCGGGGTTACGTTCCAAAAAACACGACGCAAATTGAAACGACGCAAAGTGAAAATATGTGAAGGCGCAATCAAAAACAAAGTTGTTGCCATATTTTAGGAAAAAAAATTAAAGACTCGAATCCAAAACAACTTCGAAAATCTAACGACGCAACGTGAAAATCAGTAAGAATTAAACAGCGACACAACTTCGAAAAAAAACGCAAAACGAAACGACGCAAAGTTATTGGTGTACATGAATACCACTAATGTAAATTCGTGTCAATACTACTAATTATTCAAACAAAAATCACAGGTTTCTGGAGGTCTTTATTAATGTAATCTCAAGCTTTCGGGCATCTGTTCTTCAACAGGAGTACAGAAAAATATATTATATATATATAAAGATACTCAGAATGTCCCGAAACCCGTGATATTTGTTTAAATAATTAGCAGTATTGACACGAATTTAGATAAGTGGTATTCATGTATAATAAAAGTGGCATATCTTCCTGTAAAATCTACGTAATATAATTAACAAACGTATTATAAGATTTATTTATTGGGGTTGCTTTTGTGGTATTGAGGAACAAACCTCAATTCATTTTGTTCAATTCATTCAAAAGTTCAATTCATTTTGTAAATACATTCTAAACTTTCTACAAAATCTACTGATCTCTAATGTTTTCATGCGTTGAATAATGTAAATAACTTATGTAAAAAAAACTTTTCACCTTGTTTGGCGCAAGTATCTCTTGCGGGATATAGCGCTTTAGAAATAAAATAATAATAATAATAATTGGGGTATTAGATAATTTATTTACTTACAGATTTGTTGTTAGTATTAGATAGCGTAAGTTCTTCTGTTTACATTCTATATCGAACTCAACTGTGTTGCTGAGTACAATATTAACTATATTACATCTCTCCTTTTATATCGAATTAATATTGACCAATGAAATAGTTGGCAAATTTGAAAAGAAAAAAAGTCGGTGGACGAGTGGGTAACACCCTCGATTCCCGACAGTCATGAACCGGAATTGAATCCCGCGTTAACATTTTGTTTTAATATATGAATAACTTTCATATATTATACATACAACATTATCATAAACTAGGTTGCTCTTTATTAGTTAATAAAGTGATTTTGGAACAAGAAATTTGAAAAGCTCTAGGGGCATTCTGTTTAGTAAGAATTTGAAACTATTATAGACGCGTATGCTTCTTTTTTATAAATAAACAATTTGCTACTGTCCTTAATGCAATGATAAATCAATGGGAGTGCCTGGTCCTCTCTCTCTCTCTCTCTCTTATCATTCCAGTAAGGGCAGTAGTAAATTGTTTAATTAAAAAAAGAATCATACGCGTCACAATAGTTTCAAATTTTTGTAACAGATGGCGCGCTAATGTATATTACCGCAGTAAAAAACATACAAACATGAGCCATAATACCTGTATTGATAAAAGCTAAAGCCCGAAATGGTCTCCAGGATGGATTTTGTCTAAATTTACCAAAACTGGTATTGTCAATATTTAGTAGATTTAAATAAATTACTACTAATCGTATTATATATCCCAACTTTAGACAACCTCTACCCTTGATCCATCCATATATATAATACTATAAAAAAGATGCTTTATAATTATGTATAATACACTGTTGTATATTCCTTTGTCACTACTACTAATCTAAATTTCTGTTAATACTACATTATTGTTTTTATGAAAAGTAACTGCTTGTTCTCGATTGCTTGTATATAAGTTTATACCAAAAAAAAAAAAGTCTTTCTTTCTTCTTTTCCCCCTATTTGATACATTGTAAATAACATGATTATTGTTGCTATTACTGTTATTCCTGTATATACCCTCTTCTACTCGGAGAATATGTATAATACCAAAATATGTCTTAATAAAGCTTTTTGTTGTTTTTTGTATAAATGGATATAACTCTCCTTCAACTTATGGGTTATTAGAATTGTGTTGTTGCTTCTTATCCCCTTGTGTAAAGATTACACAACTTCCATGAGTTTATTCTCCTCGAGCTGTTTGTTTTGTGTAATGTTTACTATTTAGAAGATCTCCGGTAAGAAGACACCTCTCTCTAAAGGACACTTTGGCTCTGCTATTAGATGTCCTTTACAGGGAGGTTTTACTGTACTAGGTTATCATGGTACAAACACAAGGTAACAAGACAAAATCCAAATAAATAATGTATGATGTTTTGATGACAGCGTTGTTGTTGTTTCTTATCCCCTTTTGTAAAGATTACACAAATTCCATGAGTCCATGTTCCTCGAGCTGTTTTATGATAAGCAGCGGCCTCTCCCAAAGGTCCTGTTTAGTACATCTAATGCAAGTCAAAATGTAGAGTCGGTGGACAAGTAGGTAACACCCTCGATTCCCGACAGTCATGAACCGGGATTGAATCCAGCTTTAACATTTTGTTTAATATGTGAATAACTTTAACATATTATTCATTGTTGCAAATATCATAAACCAGGTTGCTATTTTTGAGCACTTTTTGGTACCTAATAAAGTGACTTTGGAACAAAGAAGAAAGCCAAAATGTGTTCCTGAACTGCAGGTGCCAAACTACATTTTGGGCAAGTGGGATGGATTTAGTTGTTATTTTTTATCTATAAGAATTGTTGATAATTTACCTGCGTGTGTTGATTCGCATTTCAACTTCTGATCATACTAACTTTGTCCTGAAACAAACACGTGTTTTCACCATGAATAAACCTACATATTCAGAAAATATATAAAGATAAACATTTTGAAAAGTGCCCAATAAACATTAAAAAAGTGAAAAAAGTGCCCAATGCGGCATTCGATCCCGGCTCGTAGCTTTCGAAAACCAATGGTTTAGACCATCCTTTCACCGACCCCTCTAAATAATTTTTAAAAAAGAAAATTTTCGCCTTACGCTTTCGTACTTTTAACTATCAAAATAGTTTTCCTTAAAAAGGACACCAACAGTTTGTCAAAACTTCGGAAAAGAGTTTTAAAAAGATTGTAGTGATTCGTTTTCAATCTAAAAAGTTACTTACGTTGTTATAATGAACAATGACAGGCATACGTCTTCTTATATAGGCCATCATTCGGTACCTGTAGATACAGATTTGATTGGTAGATATCAATGAGAGAAATAGAGAATTACTTACCTGTAACAGAGTATACCAGTAACTACTGTGATTGAAACCAGTAGCACAGAAAATAATATCATGATCAATAGGGTCGAGCTAGAAACACACAAGTCAAGATTAGAAACATTCTAGATAGGGCGATATCCTTCATTTATATTATGATGCACAATTTCTACTGCCCTTACTGTGATGGAAAAATTAATGGGAGGCCCTAGCTCATAAGTGGTGAACCCTCCCAGCGATGAGCCAGGCCCTCCCATTAATTTTTCCATCGCAGTAAGGGCAGTAGAAATTGTTCATTTAAAAAAAAATCATACGCGTCTATAATAGTTTCGAATTTTAATATCATCCAAGATTAACTCCCGGTAATGAAATTATTTGATTCTACAATCTTACTTCACATTCTATACTCCACATCCATTTGGGCACTTGACAAAATAAAGGTAAAAAGACGTATTTCTGGCCTTAACTTTCATGATTTTTCAGAATACCTGAATGACCAACCTTTTTGTCGTTAATGTACATCTTGCATCACGCTGATGAGGGCCAACAGCCCGAAACGCGAAATTGTGTAAGATATAAATATTTAGATTATAGCTTCAATCCTTCAAGACGGAATTCTAAACAAATATGGTTTATGGAAACTGGAAGGAGTATATGTAAAATTTTCAATAAAGAGTTAACGCTATGTCTTTAATGTGGAAAACAATCGAGCTTTCGAAGCAAGTCACTCGCTCTTTTACAAGGCTATATTAATTAGAGCTTTGAACCTCAGAAATAGACAGCACCAAACAACACTAACAAGATTTAGAACAGGTCATCTCAAGCCATTGAAGATAGAAAATAACAACAAAATCTATTCCACTTGCCCCAAAATGTAGCTTGGCACCTGCAGCTCCAGAACACATTTTGACTTGTATTAGATCTACTAAACAGGACCTTTGGGAGAGGCCGCTTCGTATTATAAAACAGCTCGAGGAGCATGGACTCATGTTATTTTATTTTTCCGTGGCAAGGGTTCTCTTGTGCCTTTTTTTTTTTTGCTAGCGCATCAGCAGCTTTATTGCCTTTAATGCCAACATGCGAGGGTATCCATTGAAGATGAATTTAGAGATAAGTTGAGATGGCCTGTTCTAAATCTAGTATCGTTTGATTGTGAAAATTTATTTATTTATATAGATTGTTCAGCTTGTATGGTGGTAAATGAACATCATACCTATCATCAAGCTGGAGCTTATGGGATTCCGTGACAGAGCTGTAAACACACACAACAAGATTGTGTCAACTACATAGTATAATTTAGTAATACTGATAACGCTGGAATAAACAAATAATTCAAAAACAGTAAAGAATCATATGGAGAATTGAAACACAAAACCAAAGCTGAAAGGTATAGCTGCTTTCTTAGCTTAAATATATGGTTACATTTCGGGCTGTTGGCCCTCGTCAGCGTGGAGCAGACTGTACCTCTACGACCAATTTCTCCTTAAAATAAATTTCGATTTTTCGTTCAAAAGAAACATTTGCGGTATAATTGCAAAATTTCGTTCTACAAATCTATCTCTTTAATCTTAATACAGTAGAACCTCCCTTTAGAGGACACCTCTCAACAAAGGACAGTTTTCATTCGCAAAATTACCATTTTCACAATTTAGTAACTCTCCAGTAAGAGGACACCTCTCCCTAAAGGACAGTTTGGCTCTGCAACTAGATGTCCTTTACAGGGAGGTTCTACTGTATTTTGTTTTTCTCGATATGAAATCATTATATATAAAGATGGCATTCAGTAGATGTCTTACTTACCTTGGACTATCGGTGGTTTCAGGATCGCTATATGGAGGCGGACTGTAACAACGATATATTTTATTCATATAAAAACAATGATATTAATGTGAAATAATAGGTATATAAAGATGGCATTCAGTAGATGTCTTACTTACCTTGGACTATCGGTGGTTTCAGGATCGCTATATGGAGGCGGACTGAAACAACGATATATTTTATTCATATAAAAACAATGATATTAATGTGAAATAATAGGTTGATGCTGCTTTATGCGTAGTTTTGTTGATAAACACTCATGGACAAAACTTAAGGAAGTTGTACCTTCAGCATGAATATCGGGGTTCAGACAATAACTCTGAAAGGTACTCATGGACAAAACTTAAGGAAATTGTACCTCCAGCATGTATATCGGTATTGAGACAATAACTCTGAAAGTTACTCTTGAACAAAACTTAAGGAAGTTGTACCTTTTAGCATGTATATCGGGATTCAGACAATAACTCTAAAAGATAATTGACACACAGTGATCTTTATTGAAGACACACGAGATAACCAAGTATGAACAAAATTGTCTCTGTCTCCTTATAAAAAAGGCATCAAAGACTTTCCACTTCCTTAAGTTTTTTATATGAGTGTAATTATATATGTTCAGTAGAGTTCTGAGATTCCTTATATATTCAGCATATAGGTAGATTATACAAATTACATAGCCATCTATTGTGCACATGTTATTATGATAAGACCTATGTACATATGATTGAACAACTCTAAATATCTATAAAAGCATAGGGAGATTCTCTCGTCAAAACCAGATGCCATCAATTTTAAACTACTTTGTCAGAAATTTCTATATTTTGAAGCAAATATTAACTGATTTTGATTATTAAATACTCTTTGGCAATATATTTTGAGTTAAAAAAAAAAGAGAAAAATGTTATCTCTGCTTATATAATTTTTTTAAATAGAAATTAATACTAAAAATTGTAATGAGAGGGCATGAACTTTCCAGCAGTTTTACAGTTTAGTCCATCTATATATAAAGATAAAGGTGGCCTCTCTCGTCAAAATAGACGTCAAACCTAGACGCCATCTATTGACCGTCGCCGCAAACTAGCGGCCTCGGGTCAGTAACAAAGCCACAACACCAGTTTGGCGAACTGAGAAGCGTCCACCTAGAAACCATGGTTTCGGGCTAATGACCCTCGTCAGTCTAGGGTGGAATTTATTCCGTGAGATCTACAGGGGATCTAATGGAATTTTCACAATCTACCAAAGAGATGACAAAACTATGAAGATGTACTTACTCTGGACAGACAACCTGTGAGTAGATTGACCATGTTACGGTACAGCCATAATCCGAGACATGCATCAAGACGGGTCTCTGTAACATACACAGTCATGATACAGTCTCTTGTAGAGCACTTAAGATCTATAGCGCTACCAACAAAATTAAATTTAAACAATACACCTATCCTCCGATTTACACGGTACTTGTTTTACACGTTTTCGCTTTTACACGGTTTTCCAAATAAGTTTTTTTTTTTATCGCACTATACTAAATGCTACTCTTATTGAACACATGCGCTGTGTACACATCTCATGAGGAATCCCGAGCTTATGTGCTGACTACATATTTTTAACCTGTCAATGCATTTTATTTTTATTTCTGTGTACACCTATCCCCCGATTTACACGTTTTTCTCAGGAACGTATCTACCGTGTAAATCGGGGGATAGGTGTAGTTCCAATTAATATTATAAAATAAATGAAGCTTCCAGGGCTAAGTTTCTTGTGCAACTTTTTATTTTCAAGTTTTCAGACTTTTCAGTCCTTCAACAGGATTATCACGTTAACAACTTAATAATAAATACAATTTTTATATACACATTATTATATACATATTTATAAATACCTATTATATACTGAGAGAAAAATATATTACATTATTTCTGTTTGAAAATCAAAATTTTTGGAAATATACGTGCGTGGTGAATGGATGATACGTGCTGGTTGAATGATATCTCGAGACTTCAAATTAAATTTAATAAATTCATGAACTATTGTGTTATATATAGAAGACTGCCTATATCTATGAGATAGTATTGAACCATATTGTTTTGTATGTTTCTGATAGTTCAATGCATCTGTTTATGCTTTTTTGCTGTTTGGTTATCATAGATTCTATTAAAAGTCTTTGGTATTTAATTTTCAATTAATATTTAATCAACAGTATTTTTATATCAACAGTACACCTATCCCCCGATTTACACGGTACTTGTTTTACACGTTTTCGCTTTTACGCGGTTTTCCAAATAAGTTTTTTTTTTTTAACGCACTATACTAAATGTTACTGTGATTGAACACATGCGCTGTGTACACATCTCACGAGGAATCCCGAGCTTATGTGCTGACTACATATTTTAACCTGTCAATGTATTTTATTTTTGTGTACACCTATCCCCCAATTTACACGTTTTTCTCAGGAACGTATCTACCGTGTAAATCGGGGGATAGGTGTATTTTTTATCTTCAACAGCTTAATACACAACAAAGCTCGAGAAATCATTGTAAAAAAAAAAAAAGAAATCAAATCCTAGATTTCTTATTGAATATGTCATAGTGTATAAGCAGGGAAGAATCTTAAATTATGTATATTGTTTGTCATAAATATAATCGAATAGAACTGAAGGTAAAATGTTCCAAATTAAGTGGCAAAATAAAGGGGCGCAAAGAATTCCTTATAATTAACAATAATTATAATTTCTGTGGGGGTCGATGGAAGGATGGTCTAAACCGTTGGTTTTCGACCGCTACGACCCGGGTTCGATTCCCGAATTAGGCACTTTTTTTCTTTAAAAAAAAAATTCTCCAATGGCCCTCGATTCTTGCAAAAATTCAACCCTACCAGCGAGTGCAAGTAATCAAACGGGGCTCTGGTCCATTTATAAATGCAAAGTCGAACTACTTTTCACCTGTGTAGATATGTGGTGCACTTACAGTAAATGCAGTCGCCTACTTCTACCTACCATGATTATCATGGCCTGTAGCTCGTGTACTAGGAATGAGCAAAAAAAAAATTATTTCAATTTAAAGCGCTATGTCCCCCTAGGGACACTTGCGCTGTCAATGCCTTTACATTTGTCTATACATACATATATATATATATATATACAATAAATTTAGGGCGTGAATAGAATAGTCATATGATGTTAACAATGAGAATGAGAGAGAAAAACGAGAAAAAAACTGTGTACAAAATAAAGGTGTGTCTGGCAATATGTACAATCAGCATAATATAAATTATCAGTTTCTTAAAAGATATTTGTGTTGATATATAATTTAAAATATATCCACAAAAGATATTGAATTTAATATACATTTATTTACTGGAAATAAAAATACTTGGATCTGTTACTATTAAATTATTTTCGATTCTGTAGTCTTGAAAAACAGGACAATCTAGTAAAATATGTATTCAGGTTTGTTCCTTAGGTCCACAAAAAAAAAAAAAAAAAACTCGAATCTTCCCCCGCTTTAATTCTTTTTAAAAAGTTTTTACTTGCTATTGTTAGTATCCATCAAGTCTAGTGTTTGAATTTAAGTAACTTTAATATAATATATTATACACTAGCGGACGTACCCGGCTTCGCCCGGGTTTTACCCGAGTAAAGGTTTGTCTAACGAATCTCTCGATAAAGTGAACATTTTTTCCCGGTCCCTTGAAAAATACTCGATAAGTTGAATAAAATAAATATTAATTGGTTCCCTCGGTAATTGGAAGTTAAAGGAATAGTATCTTGCCTTGGAATTGTATCATTATTCTTGTATGGACGTACCCGGCTCCGCCCGGGTTTTACCCGAGTAAAGGTTTGTCTAACGAATCTCTCAATAAAGTGAGCATTTTTTCCCGGTCCCTTGAAAAATACTCGATAAGTTGAATAAAATCAATATTAATTGGTTCCCTCGGTAATTGGAAGTTAAAGGAATAGTATCTTGCCTTGGAATTGTATCATTATTCTTGTCTCAAATAAATTGCCGTGTCATCCTGAATTTTGTCTTTCCTAATTTTCTACATTACAAAATAATCGTATCATCATGATAATATTCAGAGCAGATTGTTTAATTATAACAGATAAATTAGAATATTTATCTTGATTATTTTAAAGCGAAAAGTTATTTCAAAAATTTTATTTGCTAGAAACCTTCCCAGTACTATACTAAATAACTTCCCAAAGTTTCATGGCGTTCCAATGAGTGGTTTGGTCAGGCATAAAGGACAAACAGACACACACACATACATTCATTTTTATATATATAGATAAGTATATAAAAGGAACACTTACTTTTGGAATAGGGTTGATAGAGCTACATTCCAACACAACAATGTTGGTGCTCCTGTTTTTATTACAATTGAAAGTGCTGGGATCTCCAAGCCCCACCAGAACAATCTTCTCATCGCCTGAGCACACATCTTCCTTTAGAACACCATTCTATCTGATCTCTCTTCAATGACATCATCATAAAATACATCATCAAAAGAAATGGTGTCTATCGCCACAGCGGTATTCCAATCTTCATCCCAACGACAACAAACTCAAGGACGCACTGAACTTCCCCTAGTTTTTTTTTCTACTTCGTCTTTCCCTCCATACTTCTAAAGGGGTGGAATGACCCTTTGTATTCACCATTAGCAGAGATATTCCTTCCTACTTCAACACTCTTGCCTATCAATCATTCAATTATAGGGCTTTTGGGTACAATTTAATACGAACATACACTACATTACCGGCTCCCTTGTTAGGAATAAAAAAGGCTTTAACTTTTCTTTTTCTTTTTGTCAAATTTGTCGCCTCTCATTTTCCCCATATGTAACGTAATGTTACATGGAGAAAAGATCTGTTAAGTTAATATTTTAAAAGATGTTCCCCAAACGTAACAAGTCGGGCGTTTGGGTAGGCTCACCTAGAAATTTTGCAGACCAACTGAATAAAACGCTCTGCAATCTTTTTAGCACCTAAGACATGCACTACATTCTACATGTACCTAAAGTCCTATCTTCCACTACAATGACATCATTTTAGGGATCAAGATCGCTCCCCGTCTGGTCTCACATAATATAATCGGGAAGATCTGGCAAAGACCGACTTCTCAGACCGGACCAAAGCGACATAGGGCCACATTACCTCCCCGTAGGCCAAACTAGAAAGACAGCAATAATCTTGCACCTACACTGTGTGTAAATATGTTCCCTTTTTTCAGGAACGAATATTGTTGTTATCTTTTAACTTTTCTCTCATTTATTGTAAATAGACTTACAGTTTACCTAGTTTTGTGGTGTTGGACTTTGTTTTTTAACTTACAGATGTAGATAAAATATTTCACTATTAATCGATAATATCATTTTGTTTATTAACCATCAACATTAATGCCATCAACTACCAACCAACCCTTTATATATTATTACCTTTAATATTTTTATTTTCTCTTTTTCTCATCATGTTTAGACTTAGCATTTTACAACTTCAACTATTTTAGGCACCATTTAAAAAAAAACCTACACCTAACAATATTTATAATATTTCTTAAACAGATAAAACATTTATCATTTTATTTTTCTTAATAGATTTTCAAAATGTTATTTTTGACGCTTCCCTTACAACCTCTTAACTCTATCCCATGGACCTTTCCTCCCAACTTTTTACATCCATCAAGAGTTTATTGTTCGTCAGCCATTTTCTTTTTTTTTTTTTATTGATTAAACTAACTAGAAGACCCTTCCTCGCTGTACATTCCCCAACAGTGAGCTCAGGGGACCCAGTTAGATTTTTTTTTTTCTCTTATCGTCCGGCTCATCATTTTTTTCATTTTTCAACTTTTTCTTTTCACCACACAAGTCGGACACAATCAAAATTGACAGCAATAAATCTCTTACATCCACCTCTCCTTTTCCACATCCTTCAAACCTCCAACTACCTTCCAAGGGATTCCAGTTCGCCGAACATTTTTTTTTTTTTTTTCATTGATTAATCCGACTGGAACAATCCTTCCTCGCTATACCCATTCCCAATAGTGAGTTCAGGATATCCAGCGCGATCTTTTTATTTTCTTTTTCTCATCGCCCGACTCATCATATCAATTCACCATTTTTTCAACTTTTCACTTTTTTTTTCATAATTCAACCGGGCACAATCATTATGGACAACAGGGATCCCTCTTTCCTCTACCTCTCCCTTTTACCTCCATCAATCTTCCCACCTCTTTTCACTGTCTGAGCTAATGATGCAGACGGAATATCTTGGGCCTTCTGTTAATTAAAACAATGCCTCACTTAAACAAGTTCGCATTGCATTGCAGAATGCTTGGGATACTACTTTGCAGAAACATGCTCAGATACCCTTTTTCCCCTTTTCAACCCTAGCGTCACATTATACGTTTAGTCAATAAACTAACTTCTTTTTTTTTCTCTCATCTTTTATGCAATAAGATATTATTTTCCTTGTACGATTCATTTTACCATATTTACCATTTTGTATTATATACTTTCTCTTAATCTTTTATCATTCATTTTGTGCGTTTTTATTTTTATAACCTTGATTTTTATTTCATTGATACACCACCATTACAACATCTTTCTCTTTTTAACTTGTAGCTTAATAATTATTCTAACTAATTTGTATACAAATTATTTCTTTTATTTTTTATAATAGGTTTGTTAGGTCATCATTCATTACATGTCATTCCCCCAACCAAACCTTCATCACTGGGGGCACATTCTGTAGTATATTTTGAGTTAGATAGTTCACAACCTTCTTCTAATATTTAGTATAACCCCATATCTATATAAAATATGTATCGACCTTGTATAACAATGGAAGTGACAAATAAAACAAAGAGGTAAAGGTAGACCAGACGACGCCATAACCCAGACGAACAGGTGTTTATGATAATGAGTTCAATCACCCCGTCAACAGGTGGCCGGGCAGGTGGCGTGATTATAGGAACCAATCAGAACTCGTCAACATATGCGGGAGTCCCGTATATAAAGGCCCAGAAATTAGACAAAGTAGTTGTTTTCAGAGTGACGCCGTTATACGGTCGGACGGATCTCTCACCCCCCCCCTTCTATCCGCGTAGGCTAGGGCATCCGTGACGCCCGTGGTTCGACTGCCTTCGTCCGTGGTCTACCTCTACTTCTTGGAGCTACCATCTAGACCTGTCTCTGTCTCTTGCTGTCCCCCGTGCGGGAATCCCATCACACACCCACGACCACGACTGCCCAGTACATTCCACATCGGGATTACTATATATATATATATATATAAGAGTATATAAGCTCTACAAGCTTGACACCCTAATATGATTAAGGGGAGATAAGAAGGAAGAAGAAGACTATTACATTTTGATCGAGGGGGGGGGGAGGGTTGAAAATGGGTGGTTTATGTGTTATCCATGAGTATTACTGACATTAAGGCTGTGGGGGTGAACTGCTCTAAAGTAATATACATAAACAGAATATGTTGATGACTAAGGAAAATGACTTAAGATGAAGATATAAGCCAGGAAGGAGAAGGCTACAAACCTAAGAAATATGTGTTCGTGATGTTATCCATCTTAAGTCCTCCTAGGTCGAGGGAACTGCAAGAACAAAGTTAGAACATTTCCCATAAGGACTTCAATTATACTTACTCCATATAGCTCGTGTTGTTATTTACTTTTTCTTTATATCCGAATTTTCTAGAAACAAACAATCATAAACATACTCCATTATTTCAACAAATTACAAAAAAAAAAATCCATATGACATTAATATGCATAATTACAACCCAGGTGAACACTTGGAAATGCATTAGACAGATAGCCTTCGAAGATTTAAAATGGATAAGAAATACACAAGTAGATCAATCTTGTAGATTCAACTGGTGAATGGAAAGTTCAAATTGAAAGAGAGAATACTGTATGTATTGAGCAGTTTTGCTTTATACACAATACTGAAGGTGAACTCTTGGCAATGTATTAGATTAGAGTATTTCTTATTCAATAAGACAGTATTGAAGATCTGAGATGGATAAGAAATACACAAGTAGATCAATCTTGTAGATTCAACTGGCGAATGGGAAGTCTAAATTGATGTAAAAATTACTGTATGTATTGAGCAATTTTGCTTTTTTAACTAATACTAAAGGTATTTCTTATTCAATAAGACAGTATTGAAGATCTGAGATGGATAAGAAATACACAAGTAGATCAATCTTGTAGATACAGAACTGTCGAATGAGAAGTTTGAGATATAAATAATACTGGAATATACAATACTGAAGGTGAATTTTTGGCAATGTATTAGACATAGTGTATTTATTATCCAATAAGACCATATTGAAGGTCTAAAATGGATAATAAATACATTAGTAGATCAATCTTGTAGATTCAACTACCGAATGGAAAGTTTAAATTGAGAGAAAAATACTGTATACATTGAGCTGTTTTACTTTTATATCTAATACTGAAAATGAACTCTTGGCAATGTATTAGGCACTATTAGTATGGATACTACTATACTACACTATATGGATAAGAAATACACAAGCAATCATGTAGATTTAACTGACGAATTGGAGATAAGAGAATAATATTAAAAAGATAGAAACTACTAAAAAAAAAAAAGAATAACTTACTTGAGAGTTTTCGGACAGGCTTGTGGTGTCTTCCAAAGAATATCGATAAAGCATAGTCTAAAATCTTTTTTTATAACAGGAGGCTCCTCATGTATGCTACAAGATATCGTTAAATAGACAATGGAAGTATCTCCATAACAGGGTAAATTGCTTTCAAACTCCATTTTAACTCCATCTGCACAAAACATTTTTTTTAACAAACTCATTATACTTATCATTATCATCTATCATAATCATTACCATTAGATATTTTCACGGATAGAGGCGAGTTTCTTGAACCAACACTGTACGATTTGTCTTGGTATTGAACACACATTGCTGGATTGGAAAGTCCACATTGAGAATTCTGGACCGAATCTGGATTGCAGAGATTGATCCAAAACCTAAAATAAACACAAAAAAAAACATGTTAAAAATGATATGTAACAATATGCAATTGAGTAAAAAGTATCTAGAGGGAAAAGTATATTTACAAAAACCTTTTTAATCTCTAGTTTTCAGGTACGAATGTCCTTCTGAAGAAGAAAACCTGGTATAATGATTCACCAATAGAACACGAGTTGAAACATAATCAAATACTATTTTACATAATTTTATATAAAATTCTGTATAGAGAGATAGATATAAAAAAAAAATTCATATTTAACTATTATACCAAAAAATGTATCAAAATTCGAAACTATTTTAAACGCGTAAGATTCTTTTTGAAATTAAACAATTTCTACTGCCCTTACTGCAATGGAAAAAAATAATGGGAAGGCCTGGCTCATCAGTGGTGAACCCTCCCAGCGGTTTCGCCAGTTTTATCTACCATACCGCTGTTATATTTGTAGGCGCCATCCCGACCAGAGAGCCACAGATAAACAGATTATAAACGCAAGAATATAGAATCCGAGCTCCCCAGTAGAAGGAATACCCGGAAGACGACGGTACTCTCTGTTATATGTGTTGTTCACTATGATGATTTTGTTTTAATAAACGCTACTAAATTATTTCATTGGATCCTCTCTTTCTTTTTCCCAGTAAGAAACGCCTACGGAAGCCAACAGAAATTCAGAAGTGGGATGGTCCTGAAGAAAATTGAAGATTCACTGGAATAATTTGGAAACGAGAAGGACGTGGCGCGGTGACCGATCAACGTAAGAGGAGTTGCATGGTATGTACGAAATTTAATTACCTATTCCTAAAAGTATTATTACAAGTCACCTCGACAAAAGTATTATCGCAAAGTATCGCGGTAAAAGTATTATTACAAGTCACCTCGACAAAAGTATTATCGCAAAGTATCGCGGTAAAAGTATTATTGCAAGTCATCTCGACAAAAGTATTATCGCAAAGTATCGCGGTAAAAATATTATTGCAAAATCATCTCGATAAAAAGTATTATCGCAAAGTATCGCGGTAAAAAGAAAAAAAAAGTATTGTCTCAAAATTACTAAAGAAAAGTTGATTTCGTTTAAAGAAATAATTGAAACAGTACGTATCTGGTTTAGTCAGTTTTATTTGTTTATTTTAAAATTTTTTGCTTTGTTTATTTTTCCTTTTGAAAAACATGACTTATTTAGCGAAAGTAAGGAAATGCGATTTGAGCAAGTTGGCGTATGAACTCGGCGAGGTAGTACCGCCAGAGAGCAGGATCGTCGACTTAAAACACCTTATTTTGAATAGCCAATCTTACGAAGAAGAATTCGCAAAGCAACTGTTAGAGACTCTGATCGAGGATCGGGAACGAATCGAGGAGCGGGAACGAATCGAGGATCGGAAACGAATCGAGGATCGGGAACGAATCGAACGGGAACGAAAAGAACAAATGGTAATGGAATTCGAGCTTGAGAAGCTGCGCATCCAGACTACACGCGGAAACAACGATACGTCTCGAAGTACCAGCAATGACGCACATTACGAGATACGTAAACTGATGCCCAAGTACGAGTCGAAGGACAATGATTTGAGTTTTTACCTAATTCTTTTCGAAAGACAGGCAAAGCGACTAGGATTGGATGAAGACCAATGGGCGTTCAGCCTCCTAGGATTGCTACCTTACGAAATGACTCAATTAATCGCTCGGGAGACAGAAGAACAAAGCGGCGATTATAGGTTCGTGAAAAGGTTGCTCCTAAAACGGTACAAGTTGAGCCCCGAACAATTCAGACAAAAATTCGAGAAGCACGAGAGATCTCAAAAGGGTTCCTGGAGAGACTTCGCTTTCGAATTGCGAGGATATTTCAACGAATGGATCGAAGGAATGAACGTTGAAAATTTCGACGCCCTAAAGGATTTGTCCGTCACTAACCAGCTAAAGAAAAAAGTTCCAAATGTGCTGCGTAATCATCTCATTGACGATTGGACCAAGTTAAACAACCCAGATGAGTTGGCGGATAAACTGGACGAGTACGAAAATGTTCGCACCGAGATGGGAACTCCGCATTGGAATGCGAAACACCTCATACCACCGTCGTTTCAGCAGAAATCTGCGAGATTCCCCAACCAAAGCGAAGTTAAAGAGACTAAACAAGGAACGAATGTTTCGGGTCAAGACGCTGCAAGGAACGAAATCAGTGAAACGTACCCTAACACCTTGAGGAGAATGGTCAACCGTACGATCAGAAACGACAAGGGAGAACCGAAGTGCTTCAACTGCAATCAGTTTGGACACATTGCCAGAGACTGCCCAGCACCCAGGACTACGTTGACATGCCGAGGATGCGGTCAAACGGGACACAAGGAAAGGAATTGCACAAGACCCAAAGAAGGACTAAAAGTAGCCAACCTGGAAGTCGAAGGACTGGAGACTGTCCCGCCAGATGTATATTTGAAGGATGTCAAGATCGACAACAAGGAAACCATGAAGGCAATGATAGACACCGGGAGCAGCAGTTGTCTAATGAGAGAATCGGTCGCAAGGAGGATCAGCGTCGACATCGAACCAGACTCGACTAGTCTGTACGGCATCGGTAACCAGACTGCACCAGCTGCCAGGACCGTTGGGAAGACGACAGTCGACCTGGAGATTGATGGCATCGTCGGAAGGGAAATCACTGTATTCATTGTCAACGATGATGCCCAACCCTATGACCTATTAATTGGAAGAACATGGACAGATCTGCCCTACGTATCCTTCGCCAGAATTGGTAAAAACTTGCATATTGGCTATTCATCCGAATTTCCGTTTGCTAATCTGCAAGAATAAATCAAGTCGCGTCGCATCGAACTGAGAGCAACCGAAACTGTTCAGTTGGAGAGCGACTCCATTAACTTTACAAGTGCAATCACAGACGAGGTAAAGGGCGGATATGTATTGTTCACAGGAGTAGATGACGCCTGTGTCGATTCCCTATTGGAAGTGGTCGACGGAAAGACGACCGTACCCATCATCTCAGCTGGCAAGGGCAAGTTGAGAGTAAGGAAGAACCAATGTGTAGGGCGAGTTGAACTACTGAACCTTGATGATATTGTTGTTAACCTGGACGTCGCAGAGGATTCGTTTCAGACTAAAAATGAAGAGAAGAGGGAAGGACAAGACCAAATGAAACGTAAGCGCCCCATACTGCCTGAGGACATCAACGTCAATCATTCTCTGACTTCGAAAGAGAGACAAGAAATCCTAGATGTAGTAAACGAGTATAGAGACTGTTTCACTCTTGGCATGGAGGAATTAGGGTGCACCGATGTCACCAAGATGAACATTAAGGAGGTTGATGGAAGCAAGCCAGTCTGTCTGAGACCTATAAGACGACTGCAAGTGAACGCGAAGCAATCAGGGAGATTGTCAGAGAGTGGAAGGACAATGGAATAGTCACGGAAACTAGATCACCCTACGCTAGTCCCGTCCTACTTGTGAGGAAGAAAACTGGAGATCATCGTCTGGTGGTAGATTATAGGAGACTTAACATTCAAACCGTTAAGGACAAGTTCCCATTACCAAGGATAGACGACCTTCTGGAAGGCCTAAGGAATGCGAAATTCTTCACCACTCTGGATCTGGCGCATGGATATCTGCAGATACCACTGACCGATAAGGCAAAATTAAAGACAGCATTCATCACCCCAGATGATACAGGTCAATTCGAAAGGATGATTTTTGGACTCGCCAACGCACCAGCTGAATTCCAAAGACTGATGCACACTGTCCTAGGTCCGCTGCTGAACAAGAAGGCATTCTGCTATCTCGACGACGTGATTATCCCGGCAAAGGATTGGCGGGAGATGATCGAAAGGTTGAGGGAAGTCCTCGAAAGAATAAGATCAGCGAAGTTGACACTGAAACCCTCCAAATGTGAGTTCGGAAGGAGGGAAGATGAGTTCTTAGGGTATGTCATCAGTACAGGCGGACTTAAGCCAGGCCCAAGAAAGATCAAGGCGATAGAAGAATTTCCAGAACCCAAGAATGTCCACGACATACGACGCTTTCTGGGACTGACAAACTTCTTCAGACGATTTGTAAAGGACTTCGCGAGGAAAGCAGAACCGCTAAGCAGACTTACGAAGAAAGGTTCACAATTTGAATGGAAGGAAGAACAGCGAAGGTCATTTGGAGGACTACGAAAGGATCTGGTCGAATATCCGGTACTAGCTCATTACAACCCTGAACTCAAGACAGAAGTACATTGCGATGCGAGTGCTGAGGGATTAGCAGGAATGGTGCTACAGATGGACGAAGACGGCAAATGGCGCTTGGTCTACTGTGTGACAAGAAGACAACAGAAGCCGAGAAGATGTACCACTCAAGCAAATTGGAGCTGATGGCGATAGTGTGGACCTTGGATCGACTACGTCAGTTCCTCGTAGGAATCAAGTTTACAGTGGTTACAGATTGCCAAGCACTGGTCTACATGAACGCGAAGAAGACTACAAATCCTCAGATAGCGCGATGGTACAATTTGATTCAGGAATACGATTTCGAAATTCGACATAAACCAGGGGAGAAGATGGCCCACGTAGACGGAATGAGTAGAGCTCCAGTCGACGACCCTAGAGACACGATGGAGGAAATCGTGGAGAAAAACCTTGAAGTGTGCCTCACAATCACACTGGAAGAACAAATCTTGATGATTCAGCATTCCGACCCTGAATTGAGAGACCTGATCCAGATCTTTCGAAAGGACCCGTGTGATAGGACAGTAGGAGAACAAAATAGAATAAACGACTACAGCTACAGAAGAAAGTCCGGACGAGGAGCCAGAAGTAGAAGATACCCCCCGACGCAACCCGCGACGTTCCTGCAACGCAAGGTTCAATCGAGGACGATTGAAATCCAGGAATGGCCGAATGTAGGCGCCATCCCGACCAGAGAGCCACAGATAAACAGATTATAAACGCACAGAATATAGAATCCGAGCTCCCCAGTAGAAGGAATACCCGGAAGACGACGGTACTCTCTGTTATATGTGTTGTTCACTATGATGATTTTGTTTTAATAAACGCTAATAAATTATTTCATTGGATCCTCTCTTTCTTTTTCCCAGTAAGAAACGCCTACGGAAGCCAACATATTGCATTTTTGGAACTTCCTTTTATAGTGATACTGTTGCTAGACTCTTGAAATGGGTGTTTTAGATGAACTATGAAGATAAGCTTATGTATATCTACAGCATTTTTATAAAATTATGTAAAATAGTATCTGATTATATTTATGGTTATATGATTATATCATTAAATTGTTTTAATGTAAAAGTAACATACGTGCTGTATAAAAACTTTCAACTTCCTAATGTTGCATAGTTTTTTTTTTTTTTTACTTATCCCTAGTACACGTGGTACAGGCCATGATAATGATGGTGGGTAGAAGTAGGCGACTGCTTTTACTGTAAGTGCACCACATGTATGAAGACAAGATTCTTCTCGACAAATTCTTCGAAATTATCATCAAACATGTTCTGAACATGAACTCCCCAAATGGCAGGGATCTGTCTAGATTCTAGGTGGCTTTAAGCTCCTGATCCGGACTTGCCCTCGGAGAGGGCTACGTCGATTGTATATATTTCTCTTCATTCCTACCATTATTATTACCTTATAAGTCCATTTGAGTGTAAAGATTGACGAGATGTCAATAAAGTTGTTTAATTGTCTATTGTAACATGTATGAAAAGCATTTCAACTTTGCACTTACAAATATGCCAGAGCCCCGTTTGATTACTTGTACTCGCTGGTGGTGTTTGACTTTGTAAGAATCGAGGGCCATTGGAGCTCTTTTTTTTTAATCAGAAAAAAGTGCCCAATGCGAGTTTCAATTTATCTAAATGGTATTGAGATGATACTAATGACAAATAATTCTTTCTTACAGTAGTTACTGGAACTATTTAATGTTGATAAATACCTCTTATCTACATTTAAGTAGAGTATCTGTCTCTATATCTACACTCGACGTCTACCGAGAGTTCTTGGTTTCTAAAAAGAAATTGATAAATGAGTAAAAAAGTAGAACTTAACACACTTACCTTCCCTTATATTTATCGATTGGTGAAATTCTTTCTGGAGCCATATTAAGTTCACGTAGATCGTAGAAAAGTGAAGATTTGGGATCGAAGAAAACACATTTTGGTAGTTCATAGGTCTCTTCACAGAGATTTGGTGAATACAGACGTAGGTCGGCGTGAGTACTGTTGGTAGTCTGTGGACAACACACTTCAAAGATAAAGAAAAAAAAAAGAAACATTTTCATTATAAAATTATAATTTATGAGTAAAAAGCAAAAATCAAGATACTTCGGCCAGTAAATCTTTTTATTACCTCGGCGTTTCGACAAAAAATTGTCCCCGTTCAGGAGCAAACAAAAATTAAAACATTTGGCAAGGCATTAAAAATTATTCTAAGATTCCAAGTATATTTTTAACGCCTTGCCAAATGTTTTAATTCTTGTTTGCTTCTGACAAGGACAAAAGATTTTTGTCGAAACGTCGAGGTAATAAAAAGATTTATTAGCCGAAGTATCTTTATTTTCAAGAAATATGAATGCAGGCCAGGCAGCCTCTATCTTTACAATAAGCAAAAATCAATTATAAATAAAGATGGAAATTTTGCTGTGGGGATATTGATCTAAAAAGATCGCCTCTCCCTTCAAAAAACGTCAAAACTGGACGCCATTTATTGACCATCTCCGCAAACTTGCGATCTCATGTCTGTCTATAGTTTAGGATGAGTACCAATAGATGGAGTTTAGTTTAGACATCATTTGATGGGAAAGGTAGTATTTTTAATATATGAATAAGTTAAACACACTCATTGTTTTACATATTTCAACTTCATTCATATTTTGATCAAAATGACGATCCATCAATTAAGATTATATAAAAGGGCGTACATTATATTAAAAAATGTTTTCTCAAAATATTTCGAGAGATTGCTCCCTCTTTATCAATTTATTGCACAGTGAAGTGTGCAAGAGGGAGCAATCTCTCGAAATATTTTGAGATTTTTTTTTCTTTACAGATACAGGTACGCTCTTTTATATTATCTCATTCATATTGTGAAAAAAATAATAAAAAAGTAAAAATGTACTGGATTTAGGTGGATAAATTAAGAAAAAGGCATCTCCCTGATTGTGAAACCATTAGTTGTCCATGTATTTTTCTTAACTCATTCACAATGTTCGTATAGAATCATATAAAGTTTACCTATTTTACACAAATTTATAAAATAAATAGGAACGCCGTTTAAAACATTAATTAGAAATAAGATATTAATTAACTTAGTTGCATACACACAAATAACAGTTATAAAATTTGTTTATCCCTAGTACACGTGGTACAAGCCATGGTAATCATGGTGGGTAGTTAGAGACTGCTTTTACTGTAAGTGCACCACACGTCATTAATGTTATTAAAATAATCCAAGTTGTTTAGATAATAAAGAATTCTTCGATCATAAAATAACTTACGTTCAATATTTCAAGTTGTCCTCGTGGCTTGAACAGATCGCAGATGACTTCAACAGTTGAGCTTCTGCGTTGACTCGCTGGACATAGGCTAGTTTAGTAAAGAAAAACCCATGTATCATTCAGTAAGCAGACATTGACTGTGATAGTGATAAGTTTCCAGTATCAAAGTGGAAGAGAATGGAGGAATTTCTCTAAGTAGAGGGTGGGTTTACGAAGTAATAAAACATTTATCAAGCTTGTGTACAATGCAGTGAGCAGACACACACACACACACAAAGTTGACTTAAGTACTTAATGTGAAAAAATAGTACAAATGTGATATTGTACTGGGATAAGGGGCATATTGCACAACGCTGATGAGGGCCAACAGCCCGAAACGCGTCCGTGGTTAGCTTTTCTTGATTAATCAATAATGGGTATTTGGCTAATTATTCCGATAAATGGCGCAAGCCATCGGCAACTTTCAGTTGCACGATAAGGAGATGCCTTTTTATAATTAAGTACGTAAGTTTCCAGTATCAAAGAGGAGAATGGATGAATTTCTCTAAGTAAAGGGTGGGTTTACAAGGTAATAGAACATTTATCAAGTATGTGTACAATGCAGTGAGCAGACACACACAAAAAAGTTGGCTGTTATATAAATTACTTACTTAATTTTCCAGTATCAAAGTAGAGAATAAAGGAAGAATTTCTCTAAGTAAAGGGTGGGTTTACAAGGTAATAAACCTTTTATCAAGCATGTGTACAATGCAGTGATCACACACACGCACAAAAAAGTTGACAGTGATATTAATTACTTACTTAAGTTTCCAGTTTCAAAGTGGAGAATAATGGAAGAGTTTTTGCGAGAGAGATCGGTCAGTCTGCCATAGCTGATGTCGCCCAGTCCTGTGGTGTGGAGACAAACTCCTCCATAGTGACAGTCAGTGCCGGGGAGGAGGTTCAACTCATAGGTCTGGTCAGCGTTCTTCTTGCCCTCGATCTGGACAACATGAGAGTTATCATCATTAATTGTATCACCCTTTGGCCTTCATCAAAGATTATTAATAATAACAGTTGTTGTTGTGTCCAATGAAGATCTTCAGATGTCAATTTTCTGTTGTTGTGTCCAATTAAGAGCCTCAGATGTCCCCGTACATCTCTATCACAGCAGTCGCAATGTCCTCTATCTTGGATATGTAAAGCTGCTGTTCTGGGTCCATGTCAATTTTGTTGTTGTTGTTGTTGTGTCCAAAGAAGAGCCTCAGATGTCTCCATACATCTCTATCACAGCAGTCGCAATGTCCACTATCTTGGGGGTGTGTAAAGTTTCTGTTCTGGGTCCATGTCAATTTTCTGTTGTTGTTGTTGTGTCCAATGAAGAGCCTCAGATGTCCCCATGCATCTCAATCACAGCAGTCGCAATGTCCTCTATCTTGGGTGTGTAAAGCTGCTGCTCTGTGTCTATGTCAATTTTCTGTTGATGTTGTGCCCAAAAAAGAGCCTCAGATGTCCCCATGCATCTCAATCACAGCAGTCACAATATCGTCAATCTTGGGTGTGTAAAGCTGCTGTTCTGTGTCTATGTCAATTTTCTGTTGTTGTTGTTTCCAATGAAGAGCCTCAGATGTCTCCATACATTTCTATCACAGCAGTCGCAATATTCTCTATCTTGGGTGTGTAAAGCTGCTGTTCTGTGTCTATGTCAATATTCTGTTGTTGTTGTTGTTGTGTCCAATGAAGAGCCTCAGATGTCTCCAGGCATCTCTATTACAGCAGTCGCAATGTCCTCTATCTTGGGTGTGTAATGCTGCTGCTCTGTGTCCATGTCAATTTTCTGTTGTTGTGTCCAATGAAGTGTTTCAGATGTCCCCATGTATCTCTATCACAGCAGTCGCAATGTCCACTATATCTTGAGTGTTTAAAGATGCTGTTCTGGGTCCATATCAATTTTCTGTTGTTGTTGTTGTGTTCAATGAAGAGCCTCAGATATCCCCGTGCATCTCTTACACAGCAGTCGCAATGTCCTCTATGTTGGGTGTGCAAAAGCTGCTGCTCTGGGTCCATGTCAATTTTTTGCAAGGCTGCGGCCATTGCTGGGCATGAGAATATGTGGGTAGGTGTTAATTCCACACCAGGACAGTTGTTGCATGTCCTATAGGTTCATATACCATCTGGATGTATTGTCATTCCTTTATAGTGTTTCGTTCTGAGTCCTGTAGGTTCTTGTGCCATCTGAATGTATTACTAATAAAAATGCATATATTTATACATTATGATTAAAATATATACCAAAATGTATAAAATAAAAAATATATATTGTAGCGTAGAAATCAAGTCTTTGTATATCTGAAGAAGTGAAAGGATTTATTGATAACGTCACGGCGACTAGTCGACAATTATTAACAAATCAACCCCAACTATCTACAGCTAGAGAATATCGAGCAAGCAAGCTAGGTAACTAAATGATGATTTTACAAATATAAAGTAATAAAACTATTTCAAATATTTTCATTGAATAATTAAATAATAAATTATTTCTTCGCCAACAATATAATAAAATCTTTTTTAGATAATAAAATGGCAAAAAAAATTGATTAAATATAAGGATTTATTTGCTAATATTTCGGTTGGCTGAACGCCAGCCATTGTCAAGGCTACGACAAAGGTACTTACATAGGATTCCCCACGATGGATGAGACCTCTAAGGTCAGGATTATACATTCCTATGGTTGGAATATAGAAATGTTTCAGGGGATTGTTCTCAACTTCCATATTTCTACGGCACCAGCTGATCCATATGAATACCTTGGTACATGGATCGTCACTCTTCAGCATCTAGAACATCCAACATTATTACATTTGACCTAATACAGTGAAACCTGGTGTCTTGAGAAGTTTCCATTTGGTCTATGCAAAAAAAAAATGCACTCGCAATATAGGAAAAGTTAAATCCTCTGCAATATATAGAATGAAAAAACAATAGAAAAAAAATCGTGGATGGCTTTTCTTGATTTATCAAGAAATTAGGTTAGCCAAATATCAGGGAACAGGTTAAATCAACGTTTAGTTGATTTCTGTTCAACTAGATGGCGCTTTACCATCTAAAACGCAAATGTGCTCCTGGTCAGGATATGCTTTCTTTATTTTAAATATTTATGATAATTAATACCAGGTTATCCTGAGAAAAATTGACGAGTTTAATATTTGTTTTTGACTCGTACTTTAGATGTTGTACTAAATTCGAAAAATCACGTGAGAACGCCCTTGCAACCTCAGAACAATATTTATCGCCTTGCCAAATGCTTTATTTTTATTTATTTCTCCTGACGAAAATGAAAGATTTTTGTCGAAACGTTGAGAAAAATAAAAAACTGGCCGAAGTGTCTATTTTTAATAGAAATAATACCAGGTTGTATCAAATATTCGTTCCCATAAATGAGATTTAAAAATACATATTTTAGACGATAATAATACATAATTGAAGATACAAATTATATACGACCTTTTCTGGGATCTTATTTTAGGACCTGACAACTTGAGGTCATTGAGCAATGAATGTGCGAGAAACACAGAAAAAATGGCATCTTTTTTAACATTGAATTACAGTAGAACCTCCCTGTCTAGTTACAGAGCAAAATTGTTCTTTATGGAGAGATGTCCTCTTACAGAAGAGTTACTTCTTCTTCTTTCTTATCTCCACTCAATCACACTAAGGTATCAAGCTTGTAAAGCTTGAGATTTTTTATGGTGTCTGCCGGGGAAGAGTAGAGCTCATCAATGGATGAGTCAATACAGTAGGAGAGTTACTAAATAGTAATAATAGTAATTTTTGGCAATGAAAACTGTCCTTTATAGAGAGGTGTCTTCTAGCGTGAGTGTCCTCTCATGGAGGTTCTACTGTAGTAGCATCTCTATAAAACTCTCCTTGTACCTGGGAGTAAGAGACAACATTGGTATGGGAGTGACAAAGGGAGATTGTCTCAAGGCATTTCCTTACATGTTGCTGGAATGTGAGTTGTAGAGAGGTGTCTTCTAGCGTGAGTGTCCTCTCATGGAGGTTCTACTGTAGCAGCATCTCTATAAAACTCTCCTTGTATCTGGGAGGAAGAGGCAACATTGGTATGGGAGTGGTTGGACAATGGGAGATTGTCTCAAGGCATTTCCTTACATATGGCTGGAATGTGAGTTGTAGAGAGGTGTCTTCTAGCGTGAGTGTCCTCTCATGGAGGTTCTACTGTAGCAGCATCTCTATAAAACTCTCCTTGTATCTGGGAGGAAGAGACAACATTGGTATGGGAGTGGTTGGACAATGGGAGATTGTCTCAAGGCATTTCCTTACATATGGCTGGAATGTGAGTTGTAGAGAGGTGTCTTCTAGCGTGAGTGTCCTCTCATGGAGGTTCTACTGTAGCAGCATCTCTATAAAACTCTCCTTGTATCTGGGAGGAAGAGACAACATTGGTATGGGAGTGGTTGGACAATGGGAGATTGTCTCAAGGCATTTCCTTACATGTGGCTGGAATGTGAGTTGTAGAGAGGTGTCTTCTAGCGTGAGTGTCCTCTCATGGAGATTCTACTGTAGTAGCATCTCTATAAAACTCTCCTTGTATCTGGGAGGAAGAGGCAACATTGGTTTGGGAGTGGTTGGACAATGTGAGATTGTCTCAAGGCATTTCCTTACATGTGGCTGGAATGTGAGTTGTAGAGGTGTCTTCTAGCGTGAGTGTCCTCTCATGGAGATTCTACTGTAGTAGCATCTCTATAAAACTCTCCTTGTATCTGGGAGTAAGAGACAACATTGGTATGGGAGTGACAATGGGAGATTGTCTCAAGGCATTTCCTTACATGTGGCTGCAATGTGAGAGTTGAACCTAACACTTGCTTCTAAGATGACAGCAAACTTCCTTCTTCCCCAGCAGCTCTGAGAGGAAACTGTGCCATATTGATGATGGACAATCTATTTATTATTTGTTCTGGCTCTCTATTTTCAACCAGAATATTCTACTGTATATACATTAGAGTGAGTGAAAGTAATAAAAAGTGAATTTTAACAACATTTTAATGATTTTTTCCTACTTTTAGTGAATTTTGAATTGTTCCATTTGACTTTCTTTCAAATTGAAATACAAGAATTATCAACAGAATTTTCATATACTTAAACACAAGGTAATAAGACCAAATCCAAATAAATAAATAGTGTGTGACGTTTCGGTAACAGCGTTGTTACCATCTTCAGACAAAAGTACTGAATGAGAAACTTGTACTGCACTTGTAGAACATAGAAAAATCACAGGGCATAATAATTTTAACCTAAAAGAAACTAAGATACTAGATTATGAGAAAAATTATTTTAAGAGACAATTTAAAAAAGCAATTTTCATTCAAAAGAAATGTGCTACAATTAACAAAATGGAAGAAAGAGGAAATATAAATGATATTTATAGATATGCTTTTAATTATATTTTTTAAAAAAGTGTTTTTTTTTTCAACTTTTAATTCAAAGAATAATATTCTGTGTTTATCAGAAAACTATCTTCTTATTATCTGCTATCTTGTGTACACACTTGATAACAGTAACTATTTAAAACATGCTGTGGTAAAATTTCGGGTTCACCCCCGAATCTCAAACAGTGAAGATATATTTTATGAATGCTTCCCTGGCTCTACTGCTACCCTACTGGTTCTCCTGCCCCCTACTAGCTATACCGCTACCAACCTTCCAAAACTGAAGACTACTGCTTTTTAGGCTCTCCCGAACGGCCGCCAAAGGTTTTTTTTTTTCCTCTTTGTTAGTATCTAACCAAACTTTTGTCCTAGCCTCTTTAAAATATTGACACATTTTTTAGTCACACTAAAATAGTTTATACAACTGTTATACACATGCAACTAAGGAGCGGATTATATACCGCCCTCAGTCATGCCCCCCTGTGTACCCTAAATACCCCTCAACTAACAACAATGGATAATATAAACGCTACGCCCACCCATAACACATACTGTACAACACCCATAAACCATCCTACTCTCGAAGTTGAAGTTTTTAAATATCCTGAACTACCAGATACTGAACAACTCAATACCATGACTAACGATGACATAATAGAATGGGCTCGCAACACTAATATCATTCTGGGTAAAAACCTCCAGCATCACAAATGCGATAACATTATAATCGAACACACTGCAGCAGCGTGCGAAGGCATCATTAGAGCATTCAAACACACACTAACACATAGAAAACAAGAGCTTCACTACACCAAAAAAGCATACGACGAGATTATAAACAAATATTTTTCACACAACACCAAATTTGACACCTCCACTAACATCTCCATCCCTACACCCAACACCAAAGATAGAGTAAACGGACATACTAGACATACCACCAACCTCTGCAATCCCACAAACACGCCAAATAACAAACCTTTCTTTTTGACACCGCAAACGACATCCGCAAACCTACCTATCAATAACACTAACAACGCACACCCCTCTAAACATAACTCCAACACCCCTACTCCCCCACCACCCAACCCTCAACCAAATAAAACCCAAACTCCACCTAACAATACCACCACCAACACAAAACAAAAATTCGACACAAAAGGCAACCCAAACCACCTCATCATAACACATACAGACACAAAACAATCCCCACTTTCTAATCGCCTCTCGGCCCTCGTCCCGAAATATCTCAACTCCATACTAAATACCTTCTTCTCCAATCCACCCCCAGATACTAAACCAGCACACTTCCACTATTCAACACCCCGTCATCATCCTATATCTCACCCTGACCCACCTTTTACTTCAGTCGAATTACGCATTGCATGCTCCTCCCTAAAACCCAGGAAAGCACCAGGCCCAGACCATATCCCTGGCAAATTTGCCAAAGGGATGATCTCTTCATTCCATGACTTCTTTTTGCTCCTATACAATTCTTGCCTAACCCTCGGACACTTCCCCACTGCTTAGAAAATAGGTAGACTCGCACTCGTCCCCAAACCGCACTCAGATGGTGATTTCACTTCCAGCCACCGCCCAATTACCCTTCTTTCTGCCTTCAACAAAATATTTGAGAGTCTCCTCTGCCACCGTTTATCCCATCTACTTGAAAACAACAATCTTCTTAATCCCCTCCAATTTGGCTTCCGTAGAGGGATATCACCCACTGATGCCCTCTTTAACTTTAAAACTCAAATCTCCAATGCTATAACTAGCCACCAATGCTGTCTACTGATCAACCTTGACATAAAATCCGCGTTTGACCACCTCTGGCACCCGGCTCTAATATCCAGACTTTCTAATATAGGCCTCTCTCCATCCTATATTTCAATTTACTCCTCTTTCCTCAAAAACCGCCAAGTTACGCTACAGTACAGGGGTTTCTCTTGCACAACTTCTCCAAAGAGAGGATGTGCCCAGGGCTCAAAGAGCGGTCCCATCCTTTGGAATATCTTCTTCGACCCAATTCTATCACTTCCAATCCCACCCGGTGTACACGCTCAAGCTTTCGCTGATGATCTTCAACTCGTCATACATGGAGACCCAAATAATTTAAAAGATATTGCACAAATATCCATTAACCTTATTATCGAATGGTACCTGGACAACAAGCTAACTCTATCCCCTAACAAATCTTCAATACTCCCCATTTTCTGCAGCGAACCTACAATACATATTCAGAACTCCACTATTCCATGCGTAGAAGACATAACCATCCTAGGTGTAAATTTCAACTCTCGCTTCTCCTTCTCTCCTCACCTCAACAAAATTTGCGACAAAATCCTCAATCTCTTCCCCCGACTTCGCTCCTGTGCAAACAGCTATTATGGTTTCGGTTATAGAGCTAGAAAATTATTTTATCACTCCGTTATTGAACCAATACTCACTTACGCAGCACCAATTTGGGCTGAAGCAGCGGACACCATTGCAGGCAGAAGCCGCCTACGTTCCACTCAGCGCAAATTCTGTATTAATGCAATACACTGATTTCGCTCAGTACCCACCTTCACCTCTTTTGCCCTCTTACGAGTCCTACCTATTGACCATAAGCTAAAACTCCTTTCTTCCCTTTTCAAACCCTCCCATTCCCTCCCCTTTAAGGTTGAACACCCCCCACCCCCTTATAGTTACCCTCAACCACACCTTCTACGCGACCTCTCGCACTTCCCGATTCCGGAGTCCACCCCGGATATATCATACTACACTGATGGCTCCAAAACCTCCTCCGGGGTTGGCTCAGGAATATTTAGATCTTCATCCCTACCCTCCACCCCCTGTCTAGAATCTTCCTTATCCTTATCCAAACACTGCAGTCTTTCAGGCGGAAAGCTTCGCTTTACTTACAGCACTAAAAGACATCCTAACCTTGGATCACAACATATCAATAGGCATTTTTTCAGATTGCCTATCCCTATTATGCACCCTTTCAAGGCACAGATGCTTACACCCCATTGTCCACAAATGTCAGATACTATTATACGACCTACTTCCCACACGCAAAATAACACTCCACTGGGTAAGGGGGCACTCTGGCATCGAGGGCAACTGCCGAGCCGATGCTCTAGCAAAGATAGGAGCAACTACAAATCTCACTAACCCCAAATACAAACTGGCCTCGAAAAAAACAAAAATAAACTTCCTCTCATCCAAACAATGGGAAGCCTGGGAAAACGAATTCACGACATCCAACCCCACTATACTCAGCAGCCTTGGCATGACACCCATTTCCCTCAAAACCACCCACAAACATATAACACCTGACATATCACCACAGGTTTCATCACAGGCCACACTTGGATAGGTGCTAACAAACACAGTAAATCTAAACACGACAGTTCCTCATGTAGACACTGTGGCGGACCACCCGAGACAACAGAACACATTTTCCTAGAATGTCCGCCATTAGATAACCACAGATCCATACTATTTTCTAACTGTGTGAAACAAATAGGGTACATTCCCAACACTACCAAAATATTATTTTCCAATAAGAAAATATGGAGGTCAGTGCTCGCCTTCGCACACGGCTGTGGAAGATTCTCACCCTCAAACAAACCACCCCAGACTGACTCCGAAGCAAGCACCTCAGAATCTGATTAGTCAGATACGAGCCCAATCTATAAAACCTCTTCTTACAACTCCCATTCTACACCTACATTTGAAAATCGCACTGGCTACAACATTTCACATCCATTACCTTTTAACCCTCTAAACAGAATCCCCCCAAACACCTTTTCAACATTCGCCTACCCATAATCATGCATATTCAACACCACCTATTAATGTACCATGCACCAATCAACCATAGATACACCCTCATACACTAAAACCAATAATCTTGTATATAAAAATGTAAATATGCCTCACTATTAATCCACCTTGTAATAACCATATAAACAACCATGTACATAGATTTTTTCTACTCTCACACCCACTTTTCTACCTTAATGGAATATGTACAAGCATGGGAGATTATAAAGATGAATTTTGCCAAATAATATAATTCAAAACAAAAACTTCTACCGGCACATAAAGTTTTCCAAAATAAATGTTAAAAAAAAAAGAAAAAACTTTAATATATACGACAAAAAAAAAGTATTATTTATACATAACAAAAAAAAGAAAAGATGCCTTCTCCCATGCCAAACATTATACTTGTAAATATATGTATATTCAACTACTCAAACCTGCCATTAAAATCATCTTTGAACAAGAGATTTTAAACATGTTATCAAACAACTTCAGGGGGTAACAGTCCTGACTTCTTTAACCCGAGCATTGCCCTTGGCCAATCTCCATCCCCTGACGGACCTGTCCATCCCTGAAACCCCTTTCGTTCCAGCTACAGTGTGCCCGGAAAAATCTCCACTGAGATTTGTGCGGGCGAAGGCAAGACTAAATTCCTTGTGGTAAAATTTATCATTCGACCAAGGCCTTGATAAAAGAAAAGAATAAAGCTCGTAAGAGATGGCAAGCAACCTGGGATCCAGCCCATAGAGCCATTTATTTTAACCTACAGGGAAAAGTTAACAAAGCCCTCAAATCCGACTCCACCGAGAACTGGAATCAATTCAAACACAAGATTGAATCAAGCCCAAAGGACTTCTGGAGAAAAACAAAACCCATCAGGAAAAAAACGGAAAGGATCTCAAGTTTAGTAACGAACGGCAAAACCTTATTGACCGACAAAGAAATCGGAAATGAACTTGCAGAACACTTCTCCAACCAGTTCTCCAAGGAAAAAGAAGACCAACCAAATATAACTTATAATCACCAACAAGAAAAAATGTTCACAATGACGACACCAAATGAAGTCAAGGAAGTGATTAAATACTTAGCTAACCACAGAGCTCCTGGCCATGACAACATCATTCCGCAAATGGCCAAGAATCTTCCCATCAAATGAATTGTATTTCTAGCTGGAGTATTCATTTTGCAGAATTATCTACAGGGCAGGACATTTTCAGTCAAGCAAGGAAATTTTATAACTGAACCAAAGCCAATCCAGGCTGGAGTACCTCAAGGCTCTATCCTCGGACCCTACCTTTTCAATATTTACATTAATGACATCCCACTGCACTCTAAATGTAAACTTAAGCTCTTCGCAGATGACACATAAATTTTATTTAACTCTAAATCAGTCGACCTATTGGTTACTCAGCTTCAGAATTACCTAAATGACATAATCAAATGGTGCGATGAGTGGAAACTAGACATTAACCCAACTAAGACTCAAGCAATAGTTTTTCCCCCCAAGAGATAACAAAAAATTCAAGCCACAAACCAACTTGACAGTAAACTCAAGCACTATTAGTTGGGCCGACCATGCCAAGTATCTTGGTGTCACTTTGGATTCGAAATTAAAATTTAACCTACATGTCCAAAACACCATAAGAAAGGCAAAGATAGCCAAAATATCTCTATCAAGCCTGCTTAATTTTAAAAGTAATTTAACAACAAAGCATAAATTCACGTTGTACAAAACCTGTATTCTACCCATCATCACGTACGCACTACCAGTCTGGGGCAAATATATCATACCTACGGATAAAAAAAGAATAGATGCCTTCATGAGGATTTGCTTACGAATTACTATAGGAGCCCCATTCAATCTTTCAAACAAAATTCTCAAAGAAGATCTCAACCAGCCTAATATAGAAGAGATTTATCAAGACTCTGCGACAAGACTATTCTCGCAATTCCAAAAATCTTCAAATCCAACTATACAAGAAATTGTTCAAAATCAAGGTGACCTCAGCCACCGAATCCGACGACCTGGACCCAATGGCTAGCTGACAGCCAAACACCCAACAACTGCCCTCCTGTAAGGTTCGGGGGGCCACTCCAGCATTACAACTCGCCATGTGTAAATAATCTGGACAAGGTGACTCGCGAGCTGTGCTCGAATGTAACACCTGTAAATTGAGATGAAATAAATAAATAAATAAATTTCTCATTCAATACTTTTGTCTGAAGTAGGTCTGTCGAAACGTCACACACTATTTATTTATTTGGATTTGGTCTTATTACCTTGTGTTTATAATCTATAATCAAAATTGTGCTTTATCACTTGCATATACTTACTTTTATTTGTTCATTCCGCTTAGATCCATGATAACAAACCACGTGGATCCTGGAACTGTACTTTCTACTGTGGTCGGCATCGCAAACATCGCCCTCGGAGTATGCGAAGAAGGCTCCTTTGTTATTATGGAAGGAACTCCTGGTCTCCACTTGACCATAACTCTAAAAAACATTTTAAAAATATTTTACCGAGGTTGATTTCAATGATAGAAAGGAATTAGAAGGTAACAAATATAAATGGATATATCGAAATATACAGGGTGATCCAAAAGTCTTCCACTACTTAAAAATTAATAACTCCGCGAATATTTCCGCTAGAGCAATGCAGTAAACACCATTGTGTTCAGGATGCAATGGGATTTTTTAGGGCAAATAATGAAATATTCGAAATTATTTTAGTTACAATTTTATTCGCTAAAAGGCGCTCTACCAGAATCAGATATTAGGCGGCCAAATTGTTTGATAAATTGAAAAATATAATAATTGATCGACACATATTTAAAAAAAAAACCCTAATAATATCAAATGATAAATTAATAAAACACCATTCCGTCAAAAGTAGAAGAATTAGATGACAATTTTTAAATACAATCCGATATATGTAAAATAGGTAAATGCAAATTAAAACATGTAGCAAAAAATATATATATATATTTTAGATTTTATATTTAGAGTTACTAAATAGTAAAAATAGTAATTTTGCAAATGAAAACTATTCTTTGTAGAGAGGTATTCTCATGCGCGAGTCTTCTACTGTATAATAAATAAAAATTCGTAACTTAAAATCAATCCCTTCTTAAAAACATTCTATTCCCATTAATAACGTGTTTAAGTATGCCTTGAAGGCCTCTCTCTCTAAATATGTGAATAAGAATAGACATAAATTAATATACAACACAATAATAAAATGTAATTCTACTGTCCTAAAAGCTTATGTCCATAGTTTGCTATTTCTATGATTCCACGTTTCAGTGTAACATATAAAAGCAGAATGATCCAATACAGTATTAGAGCTCTAAAGAAGCGGTCTGATAGATTAAATTGGTGAAACCACTGAGAGGGTTCGTCACTGATGAGTGATAAGTGATCCCAATATTTTTTCATCGCAATAAGGACAGTAGAGGTTTGATTTATGAAAAGAAACATTCGCGTTTTTATTTGTTATAAGGGAAGACATACTTACAGTGACATGATCTCCATCTAGGCGACATACTGCACAATTTTTGCCAAGTTTGGTCGCATCATAGCAGGGGGAGATATGAATCTCATAGGATTCTTCTTTAATAACGTAAAGTCGTTTTTCAGATATAATATGATGCCATGCCCCATGCCACATTAGGTCACAGTTCGCCCTGGCCTGCACATCCATGTTTGCAGTGTGAAAAACTATAAACGTCACACAATCATATTACATTTTTATACAATATTACATTTATATTATATTATTTATCAATAACATTTGTAATTATACATTGATAAAAAATAAATAGGGCAACTCTCTCTGTGCTTCACTTCCATCAATAATTGACAATATGACCCAGAATAAGTATATTGCTAAGGCGTTTTGTGGTTTCCACAATTTCATATCTCAGAAGAAGGCCAAGTGACACTCACTCCTCATTTTCTTACTGCTACTCTTTTTGCGTTGTTTTTCTTGCTTCCCTCTTTCTCTTTCTTGTTTTTTTTTCTTCTTCTTCTTTTTCTTCTGTTTATATCGTTGTTTCCTTTGTCTCACTGCTTTGTTCTTATGCATACCTCTGGTGAATCCTGTATAGAGTCAGTGACCCTAAATAAAGGCTTTTGTTGTTGTAAAGTAAATAAAGCTTCCAGGTCTATAAGTTTCTTGTTAAACTTTTTATTTTCAAGCTTTCGGACTTGTCAGTCCTTCAACAGGATTATCACGTTAATAAATTGATAATAAATACTGTTTTTATATACAAATTATTATTTACATAGTTTAAATATTTATGATATTAAAAGGGAGAGAAAAATATATTACATTCTTTGTGTGTTGAAAACATTTTTTTGAAAATACACCTGCATGGTGGATGATGCGTGTTGGTTGAACGATATCTCGAAATACACCAATACCTCGCTTTGCGTCGTTTCGTTTTGCGTTTTTTTTTTTTTTCGAAGTTGCGTCGCTGCTTAATTTTTACTGATTTTCACTGTTTGTCGTTAGATTTTCGAAGTTGCGTTGTTTTGGATTCGAGTCTTTTTTATTTATTTTTTTTTCCTAAAATATGGCAACACCATTATTTTTGATTGCGCCATGCCATCAAAATTTGGGGATTCCCTTTCTAACTAAAAATCAACGCAAATTTAATACAACCTATCTTCGATCATTAAATGGTTTTCACTTTGCGTCGTGTTTTGTTTTTTTTTTTGGAACGTAACCCCGACGCAAAGCGAGGTATGGGTGTAGTATAATCCAGGGAAGAACGCTAAATAACACATTGTGTATTATGCAACCTCAGGAGCGTCGATTAAATTAGAGAATATATTGTCCATATAGTAACCAAATGTCGACAGCTAACAACAGCATATATAATATTAATTACACAGGTTTACAGATATCAAAAATTTACAAAAAGGTAGGTTCGAGTGGAGACGCTTAAAGCACTCTCTGTGGGCTTGTCTGGTGATTCTCCTCTCATACCTGTGAAACCCCGGTCCGCTCCTTATCAACGCTGCAAATAAAAGATAAGTACTGTTTTTATTTTATTTAACAAATCGCGTTTTTTATTTTTATTTTACCCCCCTTTTTGTTGTTGGTGTTGTACTCTTGAGTGTACCTTTTTTGTGTTTAAGTTACTCTTACTGTAGGACCTAGTATATTGCATTTTGTGTTAACCCGTACAAAAATAACTTTCGGGCAAGCTCTTCCTCATCAAACTATTTGTTTAATGTTTTAGTCTGATATATGATATATCATATATCTTCTTATATTTATCCTAAGCCTGTAGAAGATCGTTCTAAAGTTCGATGTTACACATGCCAGAAAAAAATCGATATACACTTACCCTACTATCACAAAAGAAGGGTTCCTGATGTTTGACATATTCGGGCAAATAGAAAAGTTCGCTTTCGCACATAAGTAATAATTTGGAGAAGCTAGAAGTAGGATTGGAAATGCCGAGAGAGCCGAATCCTCGTATGTAAGTTGAACTCTGTAGTGTTCTAATTGATCCTTTCTTATTCTTTATGGGACCACCTGAAACACACGAGTCGATAAAACACTTGAATATTTTGAAATGTCTATAATACATATCATAATTTAGTTTAATTTAAAAGCATGCATACCACGCTGACGTGAGGCCAACAGCCTGAAATGCATTCGTGGTTGTCTTTTGTTGATTTATAAAGAAAATGTCACTTGTCATACAAGTGTTTTGTTTAGTATCAACAACAACAAAAAGCTTTATTAAAGACCTTTCAGTCTTATACAGATTCTCCAACCAGAAATGTAAGGCTTATGCAAGAATAACAGTAATAGTACTAGTAATAAAAGTATTGTTATTATTATATTTTTTAAAGATAATCTCATATAATTCAACTTTATTCAACTATATTCAACTATAAATACAAAGCGCGATGTCCCGCCAAGGACACTGGCGCCCAAAGGAAAGCAATACAAGAGAGAGAGAAAGAGGGAGAATCTATTTATATATCCAAAAATATATGCACAAAGGCATTTACCATATTCATTAAATTGGTTTCAAACAAGCATACTATATACATAGGTAATTTAATTTAAACACACCTCAAAACAAAGAAAAAATGGTAATATGATATTTATATACAGGAAAACTTAAGACAATCAAGCTAATATATAAATTAGTCTGGGTAAATTGGAAGAAAAGAATTTTCTTATACCAAGGGTTTGGTTTCATTTCTCGAGTTTTTGGCTAACATGCTCTTCAACCCATAAGTACAACTTCTGTAACAGAATAAGTAGTACGTCAGGATCTCCGTGTTAAAGGCCACGTTAGCCCGTAAGCTCGAGAAATAAAGAAATGAGAAAAGAAACCCTTGATTCCTTATTGATCGTATAAATTTATATAAATAAAAGTAAATCGCTGAAGGAAGAACTTTTTAATTATGAAAATATAAGCTTTCGGATGAAACAGCCCTTCAACAGGTAAAACCACGTTGTTAGTAGGGTAGTTATACATGTCAAAGGACTGTTACATCCGAAAGCTTGTCTTATCATGATTAAAAATGAAATTCTTTCCTCAGTGAATTTTCTTTTATTTATTATTTTACCGAATGGATTCCTGCCCAAAAGTCCAACCCCTCCTCTACGTAGCAGGCGGGAGAAGCAGCACATGTAAGGGACTGCCCTGTAGGGTAAAGTACGTTGTCGTGAGCCCCGAGCCGTTACGGTAACCGTGAACAGGGAACTCTGAAATGTGGCTGACTAACGGGGCAATGGCCAGAAGTCCTCCTCTACGTGGGAGAAGCAGCACAAGTAAGGGACTGTCCTGTAGGGCGAAGTACGGTGTCGTGAGCCCCGAGCCGCTACGGTAACCGTGAACAGGGAACTCTGAAATGTGGCTGACTAACGGGGCAATGGCATCCTCCCTTTCCATGAAGCAACATCAATCCGGAAGAGGACATCCATACGGACAAGACATCTCAATTGGCCGGTATTGTGATCAGGGTGCATGGACCGATCTGATCCATGGATAAGACACCACCACCACCAATAAAATCATTGTTATTATTATAATTTTATATAAAAGCTAATTACATATAATAATAATATGAAATTTATATAGAGAGGAAAACTTAATTAATGTATGGACAAGACACCACCAACACCGAATGGATTATATATGGGAATATGTGTATACACTAGGATATTTTTTACTAGGTACTTACTTTCTGTTGTTCTTAGGGTATTATGATTACAAATGGTGTATTCTTGATCAAATTTAATGATTGATTTGTCAGCGCTAGATGTGATATCCAGGACTGTGCCTGTATATTTATCGTGAATATAACAGGAGATGCCAGGAATTTCCTCTTTTTCATCCGTTGAACAAGGAAGAGCTCTGCTCCATTGGCGAACGCAGGAGTCATTCGTGGAAATTTCAAAGAACTGAAACACAAAAAAAAAAAAAAACACAATTATTAACATTCCAACTTATGAAAAAACTAGCCGAATGACCCTGGCAACGCCCGTGTTTTACCCGATTGAATGTTTTTATTCAAATACTATTTGTTACAATTATAAATTGGCGCCTTATATAAATGCATATATTAGTTAATAACTATAGCCTAAGTGCTTTATCTGTCTATGTACTGTTGGCTTCCGTAGGCGTCTCTTACTGGGAAAAAGAAAGAGAGGATTCCATTTAGTTATTAACTAATATATGCATTTATTTAAGGTGCGACCCGCTCCAACACAATAGTTACAAAAACCAAAAAGCGAGTGGGGGGGGGGGGCATGATGGCGTGATCGTAGCCAACCAATAGGAGAGCGCCATTCCAAAAAAAAAAGCAAACGGTGACAGAGATGAAAACTGAAGAATTAAGAACGCATGACGCTCGTAACTGTATATAGAATAGTACAAATGTGACATTGTACTGGGATAAGGTGCCTAAATTAAGAAAAAGGCATCTCCTTAATGTGCAACTTTGGCCAATTCTGGAATAATTAAAAATCAATTAGAATAGTTGATATTTATTCCGATAGATGGCGCAAGCCATCAGCAACTTTCAATTGCACGATAAGGAGATGCCTTTTTCTTACTACAACTTATGTCAGGTGTTGATATTATAACACAAATTTGGCATTTCCTACCACTTACATTAACATTTTTAGATGGTAGAGCGCCATCTAATGGAACAAAAATCAACTAAACGTTGATTTAACTTGTTACAAAGATATGAAGAAATTAGGTTGGCTAAATATCTTTGGAACAAGCTAGCGTTTAGAGTTTTATTCGACTAGATGTCACTCTGCCATCTAAAAATGCTCATATGAGTGACCAGGTAATTGATATCCCTATATATATAAAAGTCAGTGTATGTATGTGTGTTTGTTCCTATGTCGGCTATACACGTCCACAATACGTAACTAATCTGACTGAAATTTTAACAGTATATAGAGTAAAATCTGGAAAAACTCTTAGTGAAAATTTCAGGTCTCTATCCCGAATATTCTTCGAGTTATTTGCAAATTGCGTTGCAAATTTGCCTTTTCGCTCGCAAGCAGCACCTCTAGGGGTGAAGATGGGAAGTAATATCAGCTGACCTAATGTACATGTAAAACGTGTTTTGACAGGAAAATAGAGAAAAATCTGGAAAATATATTCATCGGATCTATAGCCAATGACAGGTTCTGGGCAAAAATAGTTGTTTTTTTAGTCAGAAAATGATGATGACAATATTGCTGTATCATGTTTGATTATCAGAAACAAAATTATATCGGGAAAAATTCCAAAAAGCTGAGACCACGGGTGAAGCCAGTTCATTTTTAGTGTGCAGGAACAAAATTCCAACAGAAAAACATTCATTCGAGCAGAAGACACAAAGCCAGATCATCTCTTTATAAAAATATCGCTTCTCTTTTATCTAGATATAACCTGCCCAGAAGTATGTAGAGGACATGGCGGGCGGGAGAAGCAGCGCAAGTAAGGGACTGCCCTGTAGTACTGTGTCGTGAGCAGCTACGGTAACCGTGAACAGGGAACTCTGAAATGTTGCTGACTAACGGGGCAATGGCCAGAAATCCTCCTCTACGTGGGAGAAGCAGCACAAGTAAGGGACTGCCCTGTAGGGTGAAGTACGGTGTCGTGAGCCCCGAGCCGCTACGGTAACAGTAAACAGGGAAATCTGAAATGTGGCTGACTAACGAGGCAATGGCACCCATGGAGAATGGACAAGACACCACCATCTAGATATATATATATATATTAGTGAAAAATTGTTTAAAATTGATACTTACTTCAGTAGTTTGTGATTTTGAAGCTTTTTCTTTTGTATAACATTTTTCTAGAATTCGATATTTGTAGTTGGTGGTGTTATGATCAGGACAGGGTTCTTGAGAATCGATTTCGGCTACAAAGGTGTCATTCTTAATGTCGAAATTGGTTATCTGAAGACCAGCACTACCTCTGGACATCAATCATCATATATTTATAAGCCAACAAATAAATATTGGTGGAATAACTCACATGTAGGGATTGTCAAGAGATTGGTAGCCTGGAACACCACACAAATATCAATTATACATTTATCAATTAAACATTTAACGCCTTGCTAAATACTTTATTTTTATTTTTCCTAACGAGGAATATAACTCCGACTTTGCCGGTCCCAAGCTCGAATGAAAAAGGAGGAGGGGGAGCAATAACAAGCTCACTAAAAAACTTGGACTCAGCTGGTCCGACTGATATTACCCTGTAAAGGCTCCTAATCCAGAAATATAGGATAAGTAGCGTTTGTACTCCATGTCAGGAGCGGCTACACATGGCGTCTTTTCCTCATGTCAGAGGCGGTCATTTCATATTGAAGCTAAGTTGGTCAGAGTAGAGTCTTAATGACAAAGGCAGACGCTTTCTACTTCACCCAGTGTGGAGATAAGATAGAAGACGCCTTATCAAATACTTTTTTTTATTTTTCCTAACGATGAATAATGTATTTGCATCATATATCCCCTATATTAAGACTTCATAATTAGTAAGATAAAAGAGTTTTTTTTTTTTTTTAATAATATCATATATAAATTTGTGAGAGAGTGAAGCTCGAAATTAAGCTACGTACGCATTGGCTGGTTCTACAAGGCCATAAAGAGAGGTTCTCTTTATAGTTGAGAATAATGATAGAATCAATTTTCAGAATATTAATAAAGACTATTTTGGATGAAGATATCCCTAATATGTAAGTAACTGATGAGTAGGGATCCTTCAAGATCAGGCTCCGAACAATATCCTAAATTACATGGCATATAAACAAATGGAAACGGGAATTAATGCTATTATATACCTCTATGATACCTGTAACTCCGCCTTTGCCGGTCACAAGCCCGAATGAAAAAAAAAAGGAGGAGGGGGAGCGGTAACAAGCTTTCTAAAAAAACTGAGCTCAGCAGGCCTGGCTGATAGTACCCTGTAAGGGCTTCTGATCCAGGGATACAGGATAAGCAGCGTTTGTACTCCATGTTAGGAGTGGCTGTACATGGCATCAGTTTCTCATGTCAGAGGTTGCCATTTCTTTTGGAGCTAAGTCGGCCTGCCACTGAGTAGTGCTCCCAGTCTTAATGACAAAGGCAGACGCATTCTACTTCATCCAATCATTATGGATGTCCAACCTTCTTTGATGAGCTCTATTCATCATTAGCAGACACCATCTCAAGTTCTACAGGATCATTGATACCTTGATATTATTGAGTGGCGATAAAAAGAAGAAGAGAGTATTTACAAATTGAACTGATTTTTATATGTGCACTTTAATAGTACAAAAAGCTATAGCTATTTACTCATAAAATAAGAAAGAAGAAGAAGACACCTTATCAAATACTATTATCATTTTTCCTAACGGGTACAAAAGATTTTTTGTCAAAACATTGAGAAAATAAAACCTTTTCTGACCAAAGTGTATTTTATTTAAGAAAAATTGAAAAATCGGTGTGTATACAACAATTACCTTGTGGATGTAGCATTAGATGACAGGGATGGGGGATGTCAGATTGAGAAGAATTTGAATTATCATCGTAAGGCAAGAACTTCACCATCTTGCCATAATCCTTCCAGTAGAAGTCGCTACAGGAGAGAAGAGGGGTATGTGGACATGCTGTAGGTGTTCGCCAGCGAAGTTTGTAAGTACAGTAATCCTTTGATACAAACTTAGGTCCTTCTTGACTTGATAGATCACAGATGAAGTCAATCACAAGATATGTGCCTGAACAGCCGAGAATGGTAGGTGGATATCTCATTTCAAGACTTAATCCATTTCTATACATCAGAACTCCTTCTCCTGCAAATACAAACATGGTGTTAGCTGGCGTGTACTTCATGTAATAATTGAAATAATTCATTGTATCAATATGCTATCAAAATATCAAAAGTTCATGTGAGCATGGTCAGTATATGCCGTTTTTTATTATTTTAATACCAAACACCTGACCTTTTATATATTGTAGCGTAGAAATCAAGCCTTGAAATATCCTAAGATGTAAAAGTATTTCTTGATGACGTCACAGCGACGAGTCGACAATTATTAACAGGTCAGCCCAAAACTACTCTTTACAGCTAGAGAATCTTAAGCAAGCAAGCAAAGAAATATTTTAAAGATGAATATCACAAATACAGATTAATATATATTTTTATAATCTGTTGAATATTTTCATTGAATAATATTAAATTAAATAATAAAATATTTCTTCGTCACATAGCCTCCTCCTATAGAGAGCATCGACCCGATGCTTAACAGGAGACTTACGTCGTCAGTCTTAAGGACTAGAACTATGGCCAGGGATATTTTCAGGTGACTGCGGTGGCTGTCTTTTTTCAGTTGAGATATCTTCTTCATGAGGGCTTGGTAGGTCTATGTTTACGTCAATGTAGTTTTTTATTTCCACTGTGGTCGGCAAGGGAGGATATCATAAATTTGCGGCCTTACCTCCCATATGGTCTATCATCTAGTTTTAATGGCGGGGCGTCCAGCTAGATCTTCTAGCAGGTGAGAAATGTTGTCTGTTTCGACCGGGATATGAGGTAGGGCTTTGGTAGCGAGTGAAATTTTTCCTCGACGATTCGTCATTGGGGTCCTGAGATTCGGCTCGAAAGTTGTAGAATACCATTGCGTCTTGCTTTCTTTGGAAATATTCTTTTCTCCTTTCCTCATTGTGTCTCTTCCTGTCACGGCAATAGCGGACGACGTGACCTGGGCGTCCGCAGTAGAAACAGATTGGCCTTCCCTCAGTTGTCCGCCATTCATTGGTGTCGCGTCTTCTTCCTTGTTTCTGATATTGAGATGTAGGATGGGGATTTCTAGGTTGAGCCTCAAATTTAGGATTTGATACCGGCCTGGGTGCTTGAGGGGGACTTATTGTAGGTTCTGATATAGGCGCCAACGTCTTTACGATCTCTTCCCTTACTAGATCTTCATTGGCAGCGATTTTAGGCTCCTCTTGAGGAGAGTCCAATGCTTGCTGTATCTCTTCGCGGACAATTTTTCGGATCAGCGATGACAGATCTTCTCCGTCATCCTGGTCACAGAGAGAGGCTACATTTGGTAGGCGCTCGTACCTGGTTGGGGTAACTCGCTTACAACGGAGCGCTTCGACACGGCGACATTCTGTAATGAATTGCTCGGTGCTCTGTACATCCCTCGGTAGGAGTGCTTGATAAAGCTCCTCAGCTATCCCCTTCATGAGGTGGGAGATTTTATCTTCTACGCTCATTTGAGGATCAACCTCTTTGCACAAGCACAGGACATCCTGGATGTAAAATTCGGTACTTTCACCTTTTAATTGTGCCCGTGTTTTAAGTTTCTTCTCCGCTTGCAATTTTGAATTTTCTTTTTTTCCGAACACATTCTCTAATTGAGATGTGAATTCCTTCCAAGTCTGTATGCTTTCTTCGTTGTTCTCAAACCATTTGAGAGCAGTTCCAGACAGATAAAAATAAACTTTAGTAAGACAAAGGGTTTCGTCCCAATGGTTGTACCTTGCAACACGTGCATACCCTTTTAACCATTTTTGGAGATCTTCACCTTCCTCCCCGGTGAAAATGGAAGGGTTCCTTGGCAAATGTTGAACAACGTAGTTGCTTACCTGAGTACCTTCCTTCTTTACATTCATTGAAGTTTCTTCTGGTTCAACAGAATCAATTTTTTTTAATTTCTTAATGGGTATCGGTCCAGTCTCTCCACCAGTTGTAGCGTAGAAATCAAGCCTTGAAATATCCTAAGATGTAAAAGTATTTCTTGATGACGTCACAGCGACGAGTCGACAATTATTAACAGGTCAGCCCAAAACTACTCTTTACAGCTAGAGAATCTTAAGCAAGCAAGCAAAGAAATATTTTAAAGATGAATATCACAAATACAGATTAATATATATTTTTATAATCTGTTGAATATTTTCATTGAATAATATTAAATTAAATAATAAAATATTTCTTCGTCACAATATATATATGAAAAAACAATAGAAAAAAATAAAAGATAAGTGGGTCAGGTGTTGATATTAAAAATAAAGAAGGCATCTCCTGACTGTGGTAATGGCTAAGTGTTATCACAACACTAACCACGAGCACATGTGCTTTTTAGATGGCAGAGCGCCATCTAGTGGAGCAAAAATAAACTGAACGTTTATTTAGCTTGCCCCGTGATATTATGTTTAAAATTATGAAGGTATTCCAAAATCACTTTTTAGTTTATGGTAATTGAAACAATGAATAATATGTGAAGGTTATTCACATATTAAAACAAAAGGTTAACGTGGGATTCAATCCCGGTTCATGGCTGTTGGGAATCGAGGGTGTTACCCACTCGTCCACCGACTTATTGTTTTATTTAATGAAGGTATATACTGACCAGGAGCCCATGTGCTTTTTTAGATGGCAGAACGCCATCTAGTGGAACATAAATCAGCTAAACATTGATTAAACCTGTTCCCTGATATTTGGCCAACCCAATTTCTTGATTAATAAAAGTCAATCACGAACGCGTTTCGGTCTGTTGGCCTTCGTCATCGTGGAGCAAGCTGTACCATTATGACTAAAAATATTTTTGGTCCCAGAGGCTTCTTTAGAAATCAAGAAATGGGTATTTTAAACCAAACTTGTGTAAATACGCTAAATACATGGAAAAACAATAGAAAATTAAAAAGTTAGGTGTTGATATGAATAAGAAAAAATTACCTAAACCAATGCCAATTGACTTGTCCCTATTTAGAAGGCATGCACCATGATCGTGACAATCCTTGTGGGTAGTGACGACTCCGCAGATGTTGAACATCAAGAGTTGACCATCCTCGAGATGGATCAGATATGGTTCTTCATCCTCAGACTTCCTTAGTGGTCTCAGGTCGTAGAGCTCGTGGCCTGGTACATAGAGATGACAGTCCCTGGCGTATCCCTGTGAAACCACATCTTTGTATATTAATTCTTTCTAATAATTTATAATACAATATAATGATTTATGGTTGTAGAACGAAAATTGATATTTATACTGCAAATATTTCTTTTGAACGAAAAATCGAAATTTATTTTAAAAAGAAATAACGATTATTTCTTTCCCATCCCTGGAATTTTCTATTTATCTCTTCATAATTCATCCTATCATACTCTTCATCCTACAGAAACATTTGCGGTATAATTGTCAAATTTCGTTCTACTCTTTCTAATAATCTTAAAACTTTAACATTCTATAAGATATATAAAATATATATATTCGATATATGAAGGACACCTAGGTTCACTCATGGACAACACTTAAGGAAATAGAAAGTATATTTGATGTCGCCGGTCATCTATTATTATTATTTTTTTTTTTTTTTTTTTTTTTTTAAGAGACACTTGGCACCTGCAGCTCCAGTACACATTTTGGCTTGCATTAGATGTACTAAACAGGACCTTTGGGAGAGGCAGCTGCTTATCATAAAACAGTTCGAGGAGCATGGATTCATGGAATTCGTGTAATATTTACACATGGCAATAAGAAATAACAACACTCAAGGAAGTAGAAAGTTTTCGATATCGCCGGTCGTCTGTTTTATTATTATTATTTTTGAAAGAAACAGTAAAAATTTTGTTCACACTTGGTTATCTCGTGTGTCTTTAATAAAGGTCACTGTAATATCTTTCAGAGTTATTGTCTGAATCCCGATATACATGCTAAAAGGTACAACTTCCTTTTGTCCATGAGTGTATATACACTTGGTTATCTCGTGTGTCTTCAATAAAGGTCACTGTAATATCTTTCAGAGTTATTGTCTGAATCCCGATATACATGGTGAAAGGTACAACTTCTTTAAGTTGTCTATGAGTGTATATACACTTGGTTATCTCGTGTGTCTTCAATAAATGTCACTGTAATATATTTCAGAGTTATTGTCTGAATCCCGATATACATGGTAAAAGGTACAACTTCCTTAAGTTTTGTCTATGAGTGTATATACACTTGGTTATCTCGTGTGTCTTCGATAAAGGTCACTGTAATATATTTCAGAGTTATTGTCTGAATCCCGATATACATGGTAAAAGGTACAACTTCCTTAAGCTTTGTACATATCAAAAAAAGATAACAAAGGTAAAATACTTACCATAGGTACAGCGATATGATCTTCTGGGGTAAATATTACATTAGAAGTTGTTTCATTCTTCTGTTTATCTTCCTCGATATGCCTCTGGAAAAAAATCAAATATTTAAAGGTAATTACAACAAATAAATAAAGAGAGATAGATAAATGGTAAAAAAGTACAAGGTTGTCCCAAAAATTCGTTAACATATTATGATTTGTGAAGAATAGTACAAAAGAGAATTTGTACTTGGATCAGGTAGATAAATAAAGAAAAAAAAGGCATTTCCTGATTGTGTATTATTGGCCAATTCTGGAATAATTAAAAATCAACGATTAGATTCAAGAATTATGAATGTCGGCCAGGCAGCCTCTATCTTTATGTGAAATAAAGAAATTACATTAGAATCTCTATGAGCAGACATTCCTGCTATAGGACAACTTTCTACAAAGGACAGTTTCTATTGTCAATTTATTACCATTTTTAACATGATGCATTTGCCGGTCCCAAGCCCGGATGAAAAAGGAGGAGAGGGAGCAGTAACAAGTCCACTAAAAAACCTGGGCTCAGCTGGCCCAGATGATAGTACCCTGTAAAGGCTCCTAATCCAGGGATACAGGATGGGCAGCGTTTGTACCCCATGTTAGGAGCAACAGCACATGGCGTCTGTTCCTCATGTCAGAGGCGGCCATTTCTTCTGGAGCTAAGGTGGACTGCCACTGAGTAGTGCTCCCAGTCTTAATGACAAAGGCAGACGCATTCTACTTCACCCAGTCATAATGGTTGTCAAACAGACACCATCAAGGGTCACAACTTGATACCCTAATATGATTGAGTGGAGATAAGAAAGAAGAAGAAGATAACCATAGTTATAATATGGCGTGAGAACCCCCTTGCAACCTTAGAATAATATTAACGCCTTGCCAAATTTTTGTTCGCTCCTGACGAAGACAAGAGATTTTTATCGAAACGTCGAGATAATAAAAAGATATACTGACCAAAGTATATTTAAATTTGAGAACTATGAATGCCAGCCTCTATCTTTACCTTAAAAATAGGTAAAACAATTGAAGACTGATAATTTACAATTTGTATTATAGATTAGAAACACAAGGTAATAAGACAAAAATCTTAAATAAATAGTGTTATATTTCGGTAAAGTCAGACACAAAAGTACTGAATGAATTCAATAATATTATGTAAAAATTAATAACTTAGTATCTTTGTCTGATGATGGTTACAACGCTGTTACTGAAAGGTCATACTATTTATTGGGGAAGGGAGGTAGAAATCCGAAAACTACTTCCTGTGGTTAACCCTAAACCCTTGGAATATTTGACCAAAATCTGGTTTGTTAACAAAGTGACTAAACGTGGCACCACTATTATGGAATCATTTACATCTTTTAACGTAGTCTTTGTCCGGTAATATGTGTGCTGAAAAATAAATATTATTATATATGTCCCTTAACACAATACAAAGATAGTGGAGATTTCGACTGCTGTGATAAAGATGTATGTGGACATCTGAGGCTCTTCATTGGACACGACAACAACAACAGAAAATTGACATGGACCCAGAACAGCAGTTTTACACACCCAAGATAATGGACATTGCGACTGCTGTGATAAAGATGTATGTGGACATCTGAGGCTCTTCATTGGACACGACAACAACAACAGAAAATTGACATGGACCCAGAACAGCAGTTTTACACACCCAAGATAGTGGACATTGCGACTGCTGTGATAGAAATGCATGGAGACATCTGAAACTCTTCATTGAACACAACAACAACACTAATTGAATTTGTTTTTTTTACCTTGTGTTGACAATTTAAATTATTCATTGAAATATTTAACCAAATTCTGGTTTGTTAACAAAGTGACTAACATGTCAATGGCACCCATTTTCAAATAAAGATCACGTTGTTGAATTTGAATTTTGTTTTATTACCTTGTGTCAACAATTAAAACTATTCAAACTTGAGAATTTATAATTCTAATGTTATAACTATGTTGCTATAATGAGGTTTCCATGTATAGTATTTTTTTTACTGTGAATACACCCATACCTCGCTTTGCGTCGGGGTTATGTTCCAAAAAAACACGACGCAAAGTGAAAATATGTGAAGGCGCAATCAAAAACAAAGGTGTTGCCATATTTTAGGGGAAAAAATTAAAAAAAAAAAATAATAATAATAAAGACTCGAATCCAAAACAACGCAACTTCGAAAATCTAACGACGCACAGTGAAAATTAGTAAAAATTAAGCAGCGACGCAACTTCGAAAAAAAAACGCAAAACAAAACGACGCAAAGCGAGGTATTGATGTATTATGTTTATTGTGGAATTAGTTATTTTACCTTGAAAGGATGAGTAATATCAATCTTGAACAAAGGCTGGAAACACAACACAATTAGCGTGCTATTTTTTACTAGATCATTAATATTATCTCTACACAGGAACATTCAGGTTTTTTTTTAACTCAGAATATATAATTATTTATCTATATAATGTCTTCAAAACAAATTTAAAGGAGACATATCAGACACTATTGAAAAATACAGTGAACCATGTGTGAACATTTCAATGTCATAATCACCTATGTACTGTACAGGTTAACAATGTATTGTACAAGTTACCAATGTAGTGTACAGGTTATATACCAATGTAGTGTACAGGTTACCAATGTAGTGTACAGGTTATATACCAATGTACTGTACAGGTTAACAATGTAGTGTACGGGTTATATACCAATGTAGTGTACAGGTTACCAATGTAGTGTACATGTTATATACCAATGTACTGTACAGGTTACCAATGTAGTGTACAGGTTATATACCAATGTACTGTACAGGTTAACAATGTATTGTACAGGTTAACAATGTAGTGCACAGGTTACCAATGTATTGTACAGGTTACCAATGTAGTGTGGAAATTACCAATGTATTGTACAGGTTACCAATGTAGTGTGAAAATTATACCAATGTATTGTACTGGTTACCAATGTAGTGTGGAAATTACCAATGTAGTGTACAGGTTACCAATGTAGTGTGGAAATTACCAATGTATTGTACAGGTTACCAATGTAGTGTGGAAATTACCAATGTATTGTACAGGTTACCAATGTACTGTATAGGTTACCAATGCAGTGTGGAAATTACCAATGTATTGTACAGGTTACCAATGTACTGTACAGGTTACCAATGTAGTGTGGAAATTACCAATGTACTGTACAGGTTACCAATGTAGTGTGGAAATTACCAATGTATTGTACAGGTTACCAATGTACTGTATAGGTTACCAATGCAGTGTGGAAATTACCAATGTATTGTACAGGTTACCAATGTACTGTACAGGTTACCAATGTAGTGTGGAAATTACCAATGTACTGTACAGGTTACCAATGCAGTGTGGAAATTACCAATGTATTGTACAGGTTACCAATGTACTGTACAGGTTACCAATGTATTGTACAGGTTACCAATGTACTGTACAGGTTACCAATGTACTGTACAGGTCACCAATGTAGTGTGGAAATTACCAATGTACTGTACAGGTTACCAATGTAGTGTGGAAATTACCAATGTATTGTACAGGTTACCAATGTAGTGTACAGGTTATACCAATGTAGTGTGGAAATTATCAATGTATTGTACAGGTTATACCAATGTAGTGTGGAAATTACCAATTATTGTACAGGTTATCAATGTAGTGTGGAAATTATCAATGTATTGTACAGGTTACCAATGTAGTGTGGAAATTATCAATGTATTGTACAGGTTACATTAAAATGAACACTTACTTCAAAGGAATTATATTGATTTTCCATTCTAAAATTCGTTCTCAAGTCTTTAAGCATAAACGCTTCATAGAAATCCTATAAAACAATCTCTGTATAACCAATCATTTTATAAAATTGAAATACTCACTTTCAGGTCGAATGACTTTGAAACAAACAACAACAAATTGTTAGATTGCAATAGTTACACAAATATTATTAAAGGACAATATTACTGCTAAATACGAGGTGTGTTCAAAAAGTATCGCGACTTTTGAATTTTCGCGGGTTACGTATATTCGAATTTCGATCTTTTTGTGGCTTTATGTTGGTACTCATGTCTCTCACTTATGCCGACAAGCTCGGCCATTTTGAATGTTCATTTAATTGTTGACAGCTGCTTTGCTTGCAGGTGTTTTGGATCGTCTTCGATTTTTAACTATTAAAAAAATGAATCAAAGAACCTGTATCAAATTTTGTGTGAAAAACGAAATTAAGTGCTCGGATGCATTCCGAATGTTGACTGTGGCATACGGAGAAGCTACCTTGGACCGAAGCAACGTTTATCGGTGGTACAAAATGTTCTCAGAAGGCCGAGAAGATGTGAACGACGAAGAGCGTGCCGGACGCCCGAGCACTTCAACAACAGACGAAAAAATTAATGAAGTAGAGAAAATGATATTGGCCAATCGTCGAATCACCGTTAGAGAAGTTGCTGAGGACCTAAACATATCGATTGGCTCGTGCCATTCGATTTTTATCAATGATTTGGGCATGAGACGGGTCGCCGCGAAATTCGTACCAAAATTGCTCAATTGCGACCAAAAACAGCATCGCATGAACATTGCTAATGAGATCCACGACGACCCAAATTTGCTCCAGAGGGTCATAACTGGTGGCAAAGCGTGGGTTTATGGTTATGACGTGGAAACCAAAGCTCAATAATCTCAATGGAACCAAGACCGAAAAAAGCGCGCCAAGTTCGGTCGAATGTGAAAGTTTTGCTGACAGTTTTCTTCGATTGCAGGGGCGTGGTGCATCATGAGTTCTTGCCACAGGGTAGAATGGTCAATAAGGAATATCACCTGAAAGTTATGCGCAATTTGCGCGAAGCAATCCACCAGAAACCCTCGGATTTGTGGAAGAACAAAAATTGGCTTTTGCACCACGATAACGCCCCTGCTCACACATCGTTGCTTGTGCGCGACTTTTTGGCCAAAAACAACACACTAATGATGCCGCGCAGCCACCGTATTCATCAGATCTGGCCCCCTGTGACTTTTTCTTGTTCCCTAAACTGAAGAGGCCCATGAAAGGACGACGTTACGCTACGCTTGACGAGATAAAGACGGCATCGAAGAAGGAGCTGAAAAAGATTTTAAAAAATGATTTTTTGAAGTACTTCGAAGATTGGAAAACCGTTGGCACATGTGTATAATATCTCATGGGGATTACTTTGAAGGGGAGAAAATAGGTATTCATGAATAAATAAATATTTTTTTGAAAAAACACAATGGTCGCGATACCTTTTGAACACACCTTGTATATATTACAAACAAGAGTATTGACCGCTTTCTCATGTGACATACCCATTCAAGATGGTGTTGTGGCTTTGTTAACGACCTGAGGTCGCTAGTTTGCAGCGATTTTCAATAGACGGAGGACTTGTTTTTATGTCTATTTTGACGGGAGGTGACCGTTATTTTATAAATGTGACATAATTCTTGTTACTAAAATTTATTATTGTCACATTTAAATATACAGTAGAACCTCCCGCTAGCGGACATATCTCTACAAAGGACAGTTTTGAATTACAAAATTATCATGTTTACTGTTTAGCAACTCTCCTGTTAAGAGGAAATCTCTCCCTAAAGGACACTTTAGCTCTGCAATTAGGTTTCCTTTACAGTGAGGTTCTACTATAAAAATATATTAAAATATATTTATATCTATGATATATGAAATAAAAATGATATAAGAGAAGTAAAGAGAATCAAATGAAAAGTAGATAAGGATTATATTTTAAGGTATTAGAAAAATTTAATCATTTTTTAAACAATGAAGGGCTTTAACAATGAATATTGTCGCGAAGATAAAGCAAGGGAAAAATTGGGGATAATTAATTTATTATAAAGGGTATTTACCTTTTAGTTCTTCAATAAAATTATATATATAGATAGGGAGAGAGATAACAACTTTTCCCAAGGTAAAGATAATAATAATGAGAGTGTTCAGCCATCGTCCCGTTTTCCTTATTTGCAGATAAGATTCCGAGAACCCCTTACACCTGTGGTCCCTCCAGGGGACCAGGGATGATTGACAGGTGTCCCATCTGGATAGAGCTTCTTGACAATATAATTATACTAGCCGAATGACCCGGGCAACGCCCGGGTTTTACCCGATTAAATGCTTTTATTCAAATACTATTTGTTACAATTATAAATTGGCGCCGTGGATGTCATTCTTGTATAATATATAAATGAGTTTTAAAAATTGTAAAAAAAAAAAATGCATTGGCCGGGAATCGAACCCGGGGCGCCCGCTACTATAATATATAAATGAGTTTTAAAAATTGTAAAAAAAAAAAAATGCATCGGCCGGGAATCGAACCCGGAGCGCCCGCGTGGCAGGCGAGCATTCTACCACTGAACCAAAAGCAAACGGTGACAGAATTCATTTATCGTCGCGGCCAGTGCTGCGCCCAAGCGGTAAAAGACTGGAACTAGCGCTTTTTGGTTTTTTATTTTTTAAAAAAAGCACATTAACTTATTTAGTGTTTTGAATAGCCTATATATTAAACGAAATCTTCAGCTACCTACATGCGAAATTCCATAATGATTGAGTCAGTAGATTTTGCGTGAAGCGATAACAAACATCGATTTCGCATTTCATTTTTATAGATATAAGGAAGGATATATGGACTTCACCGTATGGTCAGAAATTTAGGAAAACTAATTGTAGTGTGTAACTACCTTTATCTCTACGAGGATTCAATCAATACTGTTATAACCTATAGTCATAAATACAAAGCAATAACGCGCCATCTATATATAAAAAAATGAAAACATTGAGACGCGAATGTTTCTTTTTCATATCAATAAAAGTTTTACTATCCTTACTGCGATGAAAAAAAATATTGGGAGGGCTTAGCTCATCAGTCGTGAACCCACCCATCGATTTCGACAATGTGTGTGTAATCTACCAGACCGCTTCTTTAGAGCTCTAATACTGTATTGGATCCTTATGCTACACTGAGGGTGAAATCTTAGAAATGGTTCCACCATTCAGTGTAGAATATATAAGCAGAATGATCCAATACAGTAATGATACAATACAAGAGAAACAGCTGGGAGGGTTCACCACTGATGAGTCAAGCCCTCCCAATATTTTTTCATCGCAGTAAGGACAGTAGAAGTTTGATTTATTTGTGAAAAGAAACATTCGCGTCTTAATGTTTTCATTTGTTAAATAACGTCATGTTACTTTGTAGACAATATGTTGTGAAGTATAGGGACAATTCTAAGGATACTTACGAGTGCACTGTAGTTTCCATAAGGACAAGCATGGTAGGTCTCCATAAGGAATACATAGTGACATGGGTCAATTTTCCCCATAGCTCTCATATTGTCTAATTCCTGACACAAAAACATTCAAGTAAATATTTGGGTGATAAAAATAATGTTTGTTAGTACATAAATCCCTCTGAAACATTTTAAAATGAGAATAGCAGGATGAATAGACTGCACCACATATATACACATGTGAAAATCAGTTAGATTTTGCACTTACAAATGTGCCAGAGCCCCGTTTGGTCACTTGCACTCGCCGGTGGGGTTGGATTTTTTCAAGAATACGGGGGCCATTGGAGCTTTTTTTTATCATAAAAAAGTGCCCAATACGGGATTTGATCCCGGGTCGTAGTGGTCGAAAACCATCGGTTTAAACCATCCTTCCACCGACCCCCGTAACACATCTAAATAAATAGTGTGTGACGTTTCGGTAACAACGCTGTTACCGAAGTGTTACAAGGTAATAAGACCATATTCACATAGTGTATGTCATTTCTGTTAACAAAACGTTACACACTATTTATTTGTATATGGTCTTATTACCTTGTGTTTCATTCGTTATATGTTTTATTGGCAAAAGTAGTGAAAATCAGAACTAATGCATTGTCTTTTTACAAATTCTGGAGAGTATCACAGTCAAAAGGCATAACACAGAAGACCCATCGTGAGGAAAGATTCTAATTTCCACAGTTTCTATAGATGACTGCTATGTTTATTTCTGTTGACCAATCTAAGAGAGAACCCTAACATGTGATACACTTACAGTAAAAGCAGTCGTCTACTTCTACCCAACATGATTATCATGGGTTTTTGGGGGTCGTTGGAAGGATGGTCTAAACTGTTGGTTTTCGACCGTTACGACCTGGGTTCGAATCCCGTATTGGGCATTTTTTTCTGTTTAAAAAAAAAATTCTCCAATGTCCCCAGATTCTTACAAAAGTCCAACCCCACCAGCGAGTGCAACAACCAAACGGAGCACTGACACATTTGTAAGTGCAAAGTCGAACTGATTTTCACATGTGTAGATATGTGGTGTACTTACAGTTAAAGCTGTCGCCTACTTCTACCCACCATGTTTATCATAGCCTGTACCACGTGTACTAGGGATAAGCAAAAAAAAATGATTATCATGGCCTGTAACACGTATACTAGGACTAAGCAAAAAAAAAAGAGAGAGAGAGGGAATTCTGTATGGGAAGAGTATCCTTAATAAAAGTTTGTTTTTGTTTCTTATACTTTTGCTCACTTACCTTTCTAGGAGAACATTGAAGGTAGATTGTAGAAGTGGTCGGTCCCCCATCACAAGTTTTTTCCATTTTATAAACTAGCTTGATCCATAAATTGTTTACCACTTGGGGTTCAGAAATAAGACTACCCAACGTTCGTACCTTGAATTCGTTTTCATCTGAACATGTTACACTGTTAGTATAGCAAAATAAGATATACACCCATACCTTGCTTTGCGTCGGGGTTACGATCCAAAAAAACACGACGCAAATTGAAACGACTCAAAGTGAAAATATGTTAAGGGGCAATCAAAAACAAAGGTGTTGCCATATTTTAGGGAGAAAAAAAATCAAAAAAAATCAAAGACTCGAATCCAAAACAACGCAACTTCGAAAATCTAACGACGCACAGTGAAATTCAGTAAAAATTAAGCAGCGACGCAACTTCGAAAAAAAAGCGCAAAACGAAACGACGCAAAGCGAGGTATTGGTGTAATACAATTTATATTAGGAGATCAGAATCATTGCAATTATATGTAACACTTAGAAAACACTTTTTAATCCTCTCTTTTGTTATTAACCATTTTTAAACACTATTATAAAAAACTATGATAGTGAAAAAATAGCACAAATGTGAAATTGTACTGGGATAAGGTGGATTTATTAATAAAAAAGGTATCTCCTTATTGTGAAACTGAGAGTTGCTGATGGCGAAAACCATTTCAGTTGAATAATAAGGAGATGCCTTTTTTCTTAAAATAAGATATATAGGGTACAATTTTGATTAGTAGGTCTACTTCTTCTTCTTTCTTATATCCACTCAATCATATTAGGGTATCAAGCTTGTAAAGCTTGTTGATGGTGTCTGTGCTGGGAATTTGTATTAGTAGGCCTACTTCTTCTTCTTTCTTATATCCACTTAATCATATTATGGCATTAAGCTTGTAAAGCTTGTTGATGGTGTCTGTGCTGGGGATGAATCTCTTCTTTCTTATCTCAACTTAATCATATTAGGGTATCAAGCTTGTAAAGATTGTTGATGGTGTCTGTGCTGGGGATGAGTCTCTTCTTTCTTATCTCAACCTAATCATATTATGGTATCAAGCTTGTAAAGCTTGTTGATGGTGTCTGTGCTGGGGATGAGTCTCTTCTTTCTTATCTCAACTTAATCATATTATGGTATCAAGCTTGTAAAGCTTGTTGATGGTGTCTGTTCTGGGTATGAGTCTCTTCTTTCTTATCTCCACTTAATCATATTAGGGTATCAAGCTTGTAAAGCTTGAGAATTAGTAGATATGAATCATAGAAAAAAACAAAAATATAAATTATATATGATACTTTGAAAACTTTGTTAAAAGATCCAGGTGTAGATATTGTAGCAAAGCATTTATTATTTTACCAACAGAGTGATCTGTTTTGTTTAAAGATATCAGTAATATATTATTACTTTACTCTGTTTTGATTCGAAACGAATCGAACGTTTTTATCATCATCTTGAAGATAACAAAGGTTTGTCATATAATGTGCACGTGTGCAAGAATTGTGAAATAATAAAATAATTATAGTAGCATAGAGTGTTGCGTATCTTCCATTTATCTATCATTTATATAAAGTGTAATTTCTTATAAAATAACTTTCACTATTCTTCAACCTATAATAGAAAAACATATCACAGAGTATCATTTTTTATGTTTATATTTTTATACTCTGTAAATTTCCCTCATTTACTTATCTTTTGTTTATCATTCATAGTTTGTTCATGCCTTAAATAAATTGCTGTGTCATCCCGAAGTTTGTCTCTTCCTCCTCTACATCCCGGCTCTCCTGGCCTCACCTGGCGATGATCCCCTGGCCACCCATCCCCAGACCCCTCCAACAGTGCTTTGTATATATTCCGCTTTATGCGTCCGTTGGGGCTCAAAAATCATTAATTTTGGTTAGCAGCCCCGTAAATAAAGATATTTCCGAAGTTTGTCTTTCCTAATTTTCCACGTGGTAATATATTTAATGGATACTTTTGACTTAAATTATATTTTACACACACAAAAAGAATAAAAGACATTTCGGCCAGTAAATCTTTTTTTCTCGACGTTTCGACAAAAATTTCTTTTAAATATCATCAAATACTATCTCTACAGACCTTACTGCAATGATACGAGTTATTGAAATGCAAATTTTTATCGATGGATGGCAATTAAATTTAATTTACAAATAAAAAGATTTGCTGGCCGAAATGTCTTTTATTTGAAAAAATATGAATGCCGGCCAGGCAGCCTCAATATTTACGACAAAAAAAGGAAAGAAAAAAAACTTACCAGTTATTTTTCCTGAAATACTGGGAGCACCATTATTTTTGCAGTAATAGTTGAATTCCCATGGTCCGAAGAGGGTTTGGTAGATCTTTTTTTTTCCAACTAAGGGATTGAGATCAACAATGCCTAAGGGAGTCTTAATGACCAGACATTTGGGGGGAGTGCATTCAATGTGTTTAAGATGCTTGATAATCTTTATAGAAGAGTTGTTATTTGGGTCAACTTTAACCTCTGTCATGGAGACGTTTGATCCACAGTCAAAGGAGATGCTGATTTGATAACCTACAACACATCACAAAATTGTGTCAAAAGTAAAATTTATATGTGATACTGTGATATGAATATGTTGAGAAGATCTTTCGAGGGGTAGAAGTCCGACTTGGGACCCCTGCGGTCCTCTCTGGACCTTTGGAATATTTGACCTCATTCTGGTACAAGGTGACTAACATGGCACCCATTTTCCAAAGAGGGACACAACATCAACAGATCTTTGTCGTTCAAGTTTTCAAGCGAAAACCATTCTTCTACAGAGCCTTTAGAAGACATACTGATAGAAAAAAATGTAAGGAAGTTGTACCTTTTAAGAGGTATATCATTTTTACTAAACTTTACTTCGACACTCCCCAGTAAAAGGACACATGTCCCTAAAGAAGAACTAGGTGCCTCTCAAAGAGAGATGTTCTACTGTATCGTGAATATAATTGATTTTTCTAAGAAAAGGTAAAAAAGTGCTAATCTCTTCTTAACGCAATACCAATTATAATATGATACATTAGCGAAATTACAATACAAATTAGATTACCACACGTGCTCCTTTAATATATATATATATTAAAGTATATATATAATATTAAAAATAAAGAAAGCATATCCTGACCAGGAGCACATGTGCTTTTTAAATGGCAGAGCGCCATCTAGTGGAACAGAAATCAACTAAACGTTGATTTAACCTGTTCCCTTATATTTAGTCAACCCAATTTCTTGATAAATTAAGAAAACCCATCAATGAACGCGTTTATTTAAATCTTTATTTTCGGCGTGTATCTCCTCTTTCTTATCTCTAATTAATCATATTAAGGTATCAAGCTTGACAACCATCATGATTGGGTGAAGTAGAATGCGTCTGCCTTTGTCATTTAGACTGGAAGCACTACTCAGTGGCAGGCCGACTTAGCTCCAAAAGAAATGACCGACTCGGACATGAGGAACAGACGCCATATGCAGCCGCTCCTAGCATGGAGTACAAACTCATCCTGTATCCTTGGATTAGGAGCCCTTACAGGATACTATCAACCGGGCTAGCTGAGCCCAGGTTTTTTAGTGAGCTTGTTACTGCTCCCCCTCCTCCTTGGGTGTATTATTGGCTAGAAGTGGTACTTCTAGTACTCTGTTGAAGGACATATTGACCCTAAATTCTGATAACTAAAGACTTGGCCATGGATTGCTTATTGATTTTGTTTAACAGAATGAATGGTATTTACCTGATTCATAAGTGTAATGAAGTTCATATTCATTACCAAGGACCGCGTGCTTGGATTTCTTGTTGACTACTCGGCCAAGTATACTGTGTTCGTTTTCATCCAGGATACAGATTGGGCTTCCCTTGTCACAACGGGTATCCAGGAGAGGGCGGCAGAAACTGACCTGGGACCACAAGAACAGCACATGTTCCAAAGGATCAGAATATACACAATCATCAACTAAATATACCAGAGTTAGGTTAATATGTATAAGATATATCCCAAGGAGAAATAACGACTATTTCTAACCTTAGGGATGAAGTATGAAAGGATGAATTGTGAAGAGTAATGATGAACGGAAAAATAAAGTGTCCAGGGATGGGATCATTATTACACTTCACAATTCATATTTCATCTCTAAGGTTAGAAATAATCGTTATTTCTCCTTGGGATAAATTTCGATTTTTCGTTTAAAAGAAACATTTGCGGTATAATTGTTCCGTTCTACAACATATAAGCCACATTATATTGTATTATGTATAAGATTTATTAAAATATTGTACATTTTTATTCCTCAAGGTACATAAGGTACAGCACATGTTCCTGATACCAAAAGGATGAGAATAAACCCAGGCAGCAACTAAATATGCCAGAGTTAGATAATTATGTATAAGATTCAATAAAATAATAAATAAACATGGAAAAATAGACACTTCGGACAGTTGAAGTTTTTTTATTTTCTCAACGTTTCTACAAAACTTCGTCAGGAGAAGTAAATAATTTGGCAAAGTGTTAAAAATTGTTCTTAACGCCTTAACGCTTAATGCGTTGAGAAAATAAAAAACTCCAACTGGTCGAAGTGTCTATTTTTCATATAAATATGAATTCCGGGCAGGCAGCTTCTATCTTTACGATAAATAAACATGGGTTAATTTTCTTGTACAATTTTTATTCCTCAAGGTACCACAGGTAGACCACTGATGTACAGTTAATGAGAATATACCCAAGCAACAACTAAACAAGTTAGGCACAATTATGTATATGATATTCCTGGGTTAAATTTCTTATACAATTTTTATTTCTCAAGGTACCACAAGTACAGCACAAGTTCCTGGTGTACAGCCAATGAGAATATACCCAAGCAACAACATCAACTAAATATAGCAGTTAGACGCGCAATTTAGTATAAGATTCAATAAAAATCAATTAATAATCTTTGGCTAAGTTACTTGTACACCACATGTTCATACATGTTGCTGTTGTTTCTTATCCCCTTGTGCAAAGAATACACAAACTCTATGAATCCATGTTCGAGCTGATCTCATAGAATGGGATATAAGGGTGCAGCTTTCATTGATCATGGTACCATGATCCATGCACACTTTGGTGAAAGTCTGACTTTGCCTATCAATACATGTAGAAAGCGCATTCCAATTTCTGTGCACTTACAAATATGCTAGAGCTCCATTTGATTATCAGCCCTTACCAATGGGGTTTGACTACAAGAATCAGGGTTCATTGAAGCATTTTTTTTTTTTTTCAAAAAAATGTGATGAATGCGGGTGTGTGAAAAATTTGTATAAGCTTATGATTTTGCTTTGTTTTAAAAATGAATCGATGTTGGTTCCATATGTTTGAATTGAATATTTTATTAGCCGAATGACTCGGGCAACGCCCGTGTTTTAGTTTAGACACGTGGACCTGTTGGATCATTAACGCCCGTGTTTTACCCGATTGAATGTTTTGATTCAAATACTATTTGTTACAATTATAAATTGGCGCCTTAAATAAATGCATATATTAGTTAATAACTATAGCCTATGTGCTTTATCTGTCTATGTACTGTTGGCTTCCGTAGGCGTCTCTTACTGGGAAAAAGAAAGAGAGGATTCCATTTAGTTATTAACTAATATATGCATTTATTTAAGGAGCGACCCGCTCCAACACAATAGTTACAAAAACCAAAAAGCGAGTGGGGGGGGGGGGGGCAAAGTGTCTCGCGCAGTGGCGGCGCCATCGTAGCGAACCAATAGGAGAGCGCCATTCCAAAAAAAAAAGTAAACGGTCACAAAGATGAAGAACGCATGACGCTCGTAACTGTATATAGAATTGCTTAAAAAGGAACACAACAAAACAAAATAAAGAAACTACAATTGCAAAAAATGATTTGATAACTAACTAACAAAAATATATATATATATATTATCCAAAATGATGATGATAAAAAAATTGAATATGTCTGCCAGAAAAATAATTCTATGAATTAAAAAATAAAAATAATTACAAACTTGACATATAAATTTCAAACAGCGTGATTGGATCCTGGACCATAGTTGTCGTGGGTTATGCCATATCAAAGAAATGACTCACCATCAATTTATAGTCATTAGGAAGTGTGTGGTAAAAGGTGTTCTCCATGGCCAGATGTCGTAGATCAATCATGTCTAGGTAGAGAAGGAAGATACAGTCATGGTAGTGGGGGTTGGAGATGGGACAAGCCACAGGGGTCTCCCACAAAATCACATGGGTACACTTTCCTTCCATCCCATAATACTGCATTTTCTCATCGCGATGATTATCCTAAACAAACACACATAGAGTTATCAATCCTATCTCTAATTATATCGAAATATTTCAAATCATACCCTATTAATTAAACGAAAAAGAGAAAAAAATCGTGAAACTGAAAGTTCCTGATGTCTTGCATGTCGGAATAAATAATCTGTATTTTTCATATTGTTTGGTGTTCACATACGCTTATGGCCTTAAATACCTATTCTATAATTTTTCAGGAAGCCTCAAGTATCAGCTTTTTTTTGGTATTGAAGAACATTCTGCATCACGCTGACAAGGTCCAATAGGCTACCGGGTTGGTTTATTTTAATTAAACTAATAAGGCTATTCGCCCAATATTCTGAAATAATTGAACATTCTCGACTATTTGATTTTGTGGCGAAGAAATAATCTTTTTTTAATTATTTAATTTATTCTCATTCAATGAATATTTAACACCAGATTATTACTATGTATTTGTGAAATCATCATAAATGTTTTTTAACTTGCTTGTTCAATATTCTCTAGCTGTCTACATCCACTATATCCGGATAGTTGGTGACTTCAGTACGTTGCTCCAGGAATCCAGGTTACCTCAAGAGAAAGAGATTCACTGTTCAGAAGAGCCTCAGACAGTTGATCATCTTCTCTTTAGCTGTCCAGTATTCCTAAGACATAGGATACAAACAGCTATCCTGCTTGGACTGACCCACCTCAATCCTACATCTATGGCCAGCCTCCCAAACTCAACCTCAGCATGGAAATTCCTGGTCAACTGGTTCAACTCAGCAATCAAAACAGGACACGAGTAAAAGCGCTCAACACTGGTCCATACTAGTAAGCTGGACTCCCCGGGTAGTTGGCACTCCAGGGGAACCTGGGTTATAAATATCTCTCTCTAACTGTAGATAGCTTTGTTGGGGTTTGTCAATAATTGTTGACTAATCGTACTGACGTCATCAATAAATACTTTCACATCTTAAGATATACTAAGAATCAACTATTCTCGTTGATTTTTAATTATTCCAGAATTGGCCAAATACCCATTCTTGATTAATCAAGAAAAGCTAACCACGGACGCGTTTCAGGCTTTTGGCCCTCATGAGGGCCCTCACTAGAATGGGTATTTGGCCAATTCTGGAATAATTAAAAATCAACGAGAATAGTTGATATTTATTCCAAAAGATGTCGCAAGCCATCAGCAACTTTCAATTGCACGATAAGGAGATGCCTTTTTCTTACTACAACTTATGTCAGGTGTTGATATTATAACACAAATTTGGCATTTCCTACCACTTACATTAACATTTTAGATGGAGAGCGCCATCTAATGGAACAAAAATCAACTAAACGTTGATTTAACTTGTTACAAAAATATAATTATATAAATAAAAAATATTTTTTCACATAAAATTTCCTAATATTGATTAGTATTTGAAAACATAAGAGATAACTTGAGATAAGATATAAGAAAAAGGCATCTCCTTATCGTGCAACTGAAACTTGCTGATGGTTTTCGCCATCTATCGGAATAAATATCAACTATTCTCGTTGATTTTTAATTATTCCAGAATTGGCCAAATACCCATTCTTGGCGCAAGCCATCAGCAACTTTCAGTTGAAGGATAAGGAGATGCCTTTTTCTTAATTTATGCACCTTATCCCAGTACATTATCACATTTTTACTTTTTTTTCAAGATATAAGATTGTTATTTTAAAATGTTTTTTTACCGATTTTAGACAACGCATATGGATTTTGGTGTTGTAGGTTGTCTTATGATCATTCTCAAAACATCGTTCTCCTCCATCAAGATATGTGTTCAATTTATTTCTTGAGGTGAACTGAATGGCAGTATGGCGTTGGTTCCCTATTGTTGTCCCTGTCGTGACCTGTACAACAGATTAGGTTAGTCCTCGAACAACCAGGAGCAAATCTACATCAGGTAACACACAAGGTAACAATATAGATTATAAAAGAAATGATTCAGATAAAAGAATATGTTTTTCAAATGTGTAGACATATGGTATACTTACAGTACAAGCAGTCGTCTACTTCTACCCATCATGATTATCATGGCCTGTACCACGTGTACTAATAATAAAAAACAAAACCATAAAATATGAAGAAATTAACATAGACACCATCAGAGATAAGACTACCGAATTTCAAGTCATTAGAATCTTTCTAAATAACCAAAACATTAAAAATAATAAATTTCTACCACCCAGACCTACACCCCAATAGACATAGCAACTTTGGAAGGAATAGGCAGTATAGGCTTCTCGGTGATTTTAATGTAAAAAGTCTATTCATGATAAAATTTTGAAAAAAGTTGTAAAATTACAAATATATTCTCACAATAAGTATATTTTTTATTTAAAAACTGCTAGGTTTCAAGCGTAAATCGTTCTTCAACGGGCTTACTATAATATCGACTTTATCCCATTAGAAATATTTACAAAAACAAACGCGTTGAAGAGCGATTTACGCTTGAAAGCTAGCAGTTTTAAAATAAAATAAAAAGATACTTATTGTGAGAAAATATTCGTAATTTTGCAAAAAGTCTAACATGTGGATACTCTAGACTCAAAGGGAGAACAGCTTAAGGACCTCATCAATGACCAAGGCTTTTTTATTGATGGACAAAACACCACCACGTGTGTTATTGTTTCTTATCCCCTTGTGTAAAGATTAGATGAATTCATGCATCCTCGAGCTGTTTCATGGAATGGGGTGTAGGGGTGCAGCTTTCGTTGATCATGGCACCATGATCCAGGCACCACCACGTGTACTATGGATAAGCAAAAAAAATATATAATGAAAGAGAATGTTAATATATTGAACTTTTAATCTGACTTATATTTTAAATGTATTTGGTTGTATAGGTGATAAACATAACTATCTAGTTGTAATTGACTCATTTTGAATTTATTAATAGTTACAAGGTAATAAGACCTCTCTCTCTCTAATCCAAATAATTTAATAGTATGTGACGTTTCGGTAACATCATTGTTACCATCATCAAACAAAAGAATAAATCTAGATAAATAAAATCAAGGTTCCAGGGGTACTGGATAAGCAGCGTTTGTACTCCTTGTTAGGAGCGGCTGCACATGGCATCTGTTCCTCATGTCAGAGGTGGCCATTTCTTTTGGAGATAAGTCGGCCTGCCACTGAATAGTGCTCCCAGTCTTAATGACAAAGACAGACGCATTCTAATTTACCCAGTGTGGAGATAAGAAAGAAGAAGACCTCTATTGGAAGAATTTAATATGGTAAAATATACTCACATTTTTGACTGGATCATGTGAAAGAATACAAGCAGCTGCCAAAGGAGAGCATTCTTTGATGCTAACGATTCTCTCTAGAGCCCAGGCGAGAAATTTGTTTTCTTCAAGTTGCAGGTCATGCTCGAATCTAGTCCTGGAAAAACAAAACACATCCATTATCAACATTTAAATAAATTAATAAATCCGCCCTTGCCGGTCCCAAGTCCGGATGAAAAAGGAGTAGGGGGAGCAGTAACAAGCTCATTAAAAAACCTGGGTTCAGCTGGCCTGGCTAATAGTACCCTGTTAGGACTCATAATCCAGGGATACAGGATGAGTTTGTACTCCATGTTAGGAGCGGCTGCACATGGCATCTGTTCCTCATGTGAGAGGTGGCCATTTATTTTGGAGCTAAGTCGGCCTGCCACTGAGTAGTGCTCCCAGTCTTAATGACAAAAGCAGATGCATTCTACTTCACCCAGTGTGGAGATAAGAAAGAAGAAGAAATAAATAAATGGCGTCTGTTCCTTATGAGAGAGGTGGCCATTTCATAATGGAGCTAAGTCGGCCTGCTACTGAGTAGTGCTCCCAATCTTAATGACAAAGGTAGATGCATTCTACTTCACCCAATCAAGATGGTTGCCACGTTCTACAGGCTTGATACCATAATATGATTGTGTTGAGATAAGAAAGAAAAATTAATAAACAATTCTTGAAAATAAAGATACTTCTGTCAGTAAATCTTTTTTATTGTCTCAACGTTTCGACAAAAATCTTTTGTCCTCGTCAGGAGCGAACAAAAATTAAAACATTTGGCAAAGCGATTTACTGGCCGGAGTATCTTTATTTTCAAGAATTATGAAAGCCGGCCAGGCAGCCTCTATCTTTATGTGAAATAAAGAAATTACAGTAGAATCTCTATAGGACAACTGCTATAGGACAACTTTCTACAAAGGACAGTTTCTATTGTCAATATATTACCATTTTTAACGTGATGCATTAGCACACATCTATTACCATAAATTTAAACTATTTTGGACGTGTATGAATCTGTTCAAAATAAAACCATTTTCTAATCATTTATTTCAATGATGTTGTTGTTATTTCTTATCCCCTTGTGTAAAGATTACACGAATTCCATGGTTCATGCTCCTCGAGCTGTTTTATGAAAAGCAACGGCCTCTCCCAAAAGGACCTGTTTAGTGCATCTAATGCAAGCGAAAATGTTTTCTGGAGCTGCAGGTGCCAAGCTACATTTTGGGCAAGTGGGGTAGATATTGTTATTATTTTCTAACTTCAATGGCTTGAAATGGCCTGTTCTGAATCTTGTTAGTGTTGTTTGATGCTGTCTATTTCTGATGTTCAGAGCTCCTCCATTGTAATGATAAAATTAATGTGAGGGCCTGGCTCATTAGTGGTGAACCCTCCAAGCGATTTCGCCAGTTTAATTTCCAAGAGGTTCATTATAGATATAAAAGAAAAAATAACTCAATGCAATAATACTTAAAGACAATTTGGCTCTGCAACTTGGTGTCTTTTAGAGAGAGGTTCTACTGTATTTTATTTGGTGAATTTATATACAAATGAAATCAAGACTATCATAAAATTAGAGGCTGCCTGGCTGGTGTTCATAGTTCTTTAAATTAAAGATACTTCGGCCAGTTGATCTTTTTTACATCATAGTAAATATATATAGTAAATCAAGACTACTCATTGAAAAAAAAAAAGAATTGATGCAAATGATAAAAAATTCATATACTGCATGAGTTTATTAACATAAATATTCAGGGGGGTGATATTCAAGGACAGCAAGGATGGATAATAATAATACTCATGAAAAAATTTCGCTCTTTTCAAGTTGGAAAGCTTTTAAGCCATGTTTATTTCAAGCGAAACAAAAGATTTTTCCACTTTTAAAAAAATGGAGAGACAGGGGTTTACCTAACTTTTTTTTAAACATAATCAATAACAAGGCTTCAACGATAAGTGTCTTCTTTTATTACTAACGCTTCCTATTGAAGACACTTATCCTTGGAGACTTGATTCAAGTGTCTTCAAGGATAAGCGTCTTCAAACGGAAGCGTTGATGATAAAAGAAGACACTATCCTCGAAGACACTTGAATTAACAACAATACTCTAAAGATAAGTGTCTTCAAACGGAAGCGTTGGTAATAAAAGAAGACACTTATCCTTGAAGACACTTATCCTTGGAGACTTGTTGTTGATTCAAGTGTCTTCAAGGATAAGTGTCTTCTTTTATTACCAACGTTTCCTTTTGAAGACACTTATCCTTGGAGACTTGTTGTTGATTCAAGTGTCTTCAAGGATAAGCGTCTTCAAACCGAAGCGTTGGTAATAAAAGAAGATACTTATCCTTGAAGACACTTGAATTAACAACAATACTCTAAAGATAAGTGTCTTCAAACGGAAGCGTTGGTAATAAAAGAGGATACTTATCCTTGAAGACACTTGAATTACAAAAATACTCTAAATATAAGTGTCTTCAAACGGAATCGTTGGTAATAAAAGAAGATACTTATCCTTGAAGACACCTGAATTAACAACAATACTCTAAAGATAAGTGTCTTCAAGCAGAAGCGTTGGTAATAAAAGAAGATACTTATCCTTAAAGACACTTATCCTTGGAGACTTGTTGTTGATTCAAGTGTCTTCAAGGATAAGTGTCTTCTTTTATTACCAACGTTTCCTTTTGAAGACACTTATCCTTGGAGACTTATTGTTGATTCAAGTGTCTTCAAGGATAAGCGTCTTCAAACCGAAGCGTTGGTAATAAAAGAAGATACTTATCCTTGAAGACACTTGAATTAACAACAATACTCTAAAGATAAGTGTCTTCAAACGGAAGCGTTGGTAATAAAAGAAGATACTTATCCTTGAAGACACTTGAATTAACAACAATACTCTAAAGATAAGTGTCTTCAAACGGAAGCGTTGGTAATAAAAGAAGACACTACTTATCCTTGAAGACACCTGAATTAACAACAATACTCTAAAGATAAGTGTCTTCAAACGGAAGCGTTGGTAATAAAAGAAGATACTTATCCTTGAAGACACTTATCCTTGGAGACTTGTTGTTGATTCAAGTGTCTTCAAGGATAAGTGTCTTCTTTTATTACAAACGCTTCCGTTTGAAGACACTTATCCTTGGAGACTTGTTGCTGCTCATTATTGTGATCAAAGAACTCTAACCATTTTAACTTTTTTAAAGTTTAATGAGTATATCTTGAATTAATGTTTTATAAACGTATATGGAGTAAATCTGAGTACTGTAAAATATCTCTGCAGGGCCTGTGCCACAGTTTAGGTAGATGGTATCAGGCAGTAGGTACTGTACAATATATCTTACCTTGATAAATCATAGACGCTTCCATCTTGAGGATCCAGAGCCAGGTGATGAGATAATTTGTAATATATCAATGAACAGATATAACTACTTCTCCAATTGAAAATATATGTTCCTTCAGGATTCTTGGTGACAAATTCTCGTGTTCCGAAAATATCTGTGTCCGTATAGCATATGAAGTTGATCCTAATGACAGGTGGACTTATGGAGGAATCGGTACTGTAGTATTCCAATATAACGTCGCCTTCTGGTCGATGAATCACTTTGGCATTTGATGGGGAGAGTTTTGCCTTCTCTTCATGTGTATCGCGTCTGGAAAACACAATGAAAGTTTAAGCAAAATAGTTTCTAATCCACTGTATATATACACCCATACCTCGCTTTGCGTCGGGGTTACGTTCCAAAAAAACACGACGCAAATTGAAACGACGCAAAGTGAAAATATGTGAAGGCGCAATCAAAAACAAAGGTGTTGCCATATTTTAGGGAAAAAAAATCAAAAAAAAATAATGACTCGAATCCAAAAAAAACGCAACTTCGAAAATCTAACGACGCACAGTGAAAATCAGTAAAAATTAAGCAGCGACGCAACTTCGAAAAAAACGCAAAACGAAACGACGCAAAGCGAGGTATTGATGTATACCAGGTCTATTAGTATGAAACGCGAAAATTTTCAGTGAATTCACACACACACACAAAAGCCTTTATTAAGACACACAGGTCTTACAGAGGATTCTCCTTGGGGTTACAAAACGGAGAAACCTATGAAAGTGGGAAATAAAAAATGGAGAAAGATTATATACATTTGGTAAATATATACAGATTATAAGAAAGAATAAAAAATAAGAAGAATAAAAAAAATCAAAAAAAGAGAAAAAAAAAAAAAATTTTGGAAATATGGATGGGAGAAGTGGAGAGCGAAAAGAGGAAAGAAAACAGGTATTTACATATGGAACAAGACCATTTAAGCTCTCACACAGCACAGGTGGGCCATGTATTTTTTAAGAAATCTTTAAGAGATTTCCCAGGAAATCCTCGTGTTCAGGGTTGTAAGGTAAACACCGTTTTATCATTGTTAACTTATCGTATCTGCCTAAACAAATAATTGGATGTTGGTTCTGTCTTTCTCATCAAACAGAAATTTTTGGTATGTTTGAATGTTGAGTTTAGGATATTCATTAAATTTTCTGTAAAACCTATAAAGGCATTCGTCAGAGTGGACGTTTCCCATAATTGGGCTAGACAGATTGCGGGCAATCTGGATTTTTCCATTTTTAATATTCTTAACCAGAACTTTAGAATTAGTTTGGTTGCTGTGACTCCTAGTGAGAAGCGTCCGGTTTCCATGCGTAGTATGTAGCCTGGTGTGTTACTCGGCAAGTTCAATAGTCGTCGGAGATAGTTATTCTGAATTTGGTCCAAGATTTTGTACTTTTCGTTTGCCCAAATTGGAGCAGAATACAGCAGAGTTGACAGGATAATCGAGTCTAATAGTTTCATTGATGAACCAAATGAATTCAACCTGGATTTCTCCATAATTTTCCATACTTCGCCGGTAGCTGCAAGCGCTTTGCCTTTAAAGTATGAAGCCACTTGACTAAACGAGATTGTTGTTGTGAGGGGATAGCCAAGATAGAGATATTTCGATGTCACTGTCAACAGTTGGTCTCCCCAGAACCATTTGTCCGATTTTGCAGGGCGGCCACCATTTCGGAAAACCATTATCTTGGATTTTGATTCGTTCAGGGTTAGATGATTTGTTTCGAAGTATTTTTTCAACATGTTGATTTTTATTTGTAGATTGATTTTTGATTCTCCTATGAGAATTATGTCGTCGGCATACATCAAAAGGTGGACCGTTCCAAAATTAGGGAGGTATATGCCTGGTAGAGTAGAGTCATTAAAAATGTTGATTAAATCAGTTACAAAGAGTATAAATAGATAGGGTGATAAGGGTTCTCCTTGTAACACTCCCGATCGGATTTTGATGGGTTCAGTAAATAGTCCATTCCATCTCACCGTCGTTGTCATTTGTTCGAAATAGTTCCTGATAAGGTTAACAAAGCGGAAATCCAGACCTAATTCACCCAATTTTGACCACAGAAGTGAGTGGGGAACAGTGTCAAAAGCCTTTTTTAGGTCCACAAAAAAAGCATAGAGTTTTCTTCTTTTACGTCTGAGAGTCAGCTGTATCAAGGACAACAGTGTGAATATGTGATCTTGACAGGAGTAGCCTTTTCTGAATCCGGCCTGGTTTTCTGGAATAATTGATCTACCTTCAATCCAGTTGCGTAATCGCGATTTTAGTATTGATGTGAAAAGTTTTGACAGATTACTAATAAGGGCAATTCCGCGGTAGTTTGATGGATTATCCCGGTCACCGCTTTTAAAAATAGGATGGATGATAGATTTAGACCATATTAAGGGATATGAACCAGAATTAATGATTCTGTTGAATATATTTTTTAGAGTAACAAGGTGTTCGAAAGGTAGGGTCTTTAATGCTTCATTCGGAATTTCGTCAGCGCCACAAGCTTTTTCATTTGCCAGACTGGAGATTTCTCTAGTTATTTCTGTTATGGAGATTTCACAGTAGAGTTCAGGATCAATTCGTGAGAGAGTAGATAGGTCGCTTCCTATCGTCGTTTCAGCAGAGAGCAGTTTGTTGTAAAAGCATTGCCACTCTAAAATTGTTATATTTCCTTGTATATAGCTTTTGTCTTTCAAGGTAGCTATAGTTTTCCAAAAGTTTGCGGAGTCACGGGCATTTTTAAGAAGTTCTTGTTTTTCCTGAAGATATTTTTTCTTGTTGAAGTTTATTAAGGTCGTGTACCTTTTCCTATTTGAGACATAAATATTGCGGTCTACGTCAGTGTTCGTTTCCTTAAAGGTTGTGAGGCTTGCCTTAGCAGATTTTTTGGCTAAATAGCATTCCCTGCTATACCAGGGTTTCGATTTTGGGCGGCCAGGTCTGACCTTAATGCGCATATCTGCAGCAAGCATTGCGTTTAGTATTTGTTTAGAAAATGTATTAACTAGGCTGTCAAGATTCTGGTCTGTAGAGACTTGATTGTTGTCAAGATTCTGCGAAAAGAGGGATGTGTTATCAGGTGCCCATCTGTATCTTTCAAAGCAGGGATAGACGGTTTCTTTCGTTCGTTTGAGATTAGATAAGTTAGACATGTTTATTGTTAGTGGAAGGTGGTCCGAGTATGGGTTATTATCTACTTTGAGGTCAACAACGTGCTCCAGCAGGGAATATGAGACAATAAAATAATCGACAACAGATGAACCACGACTTGAGATAAATGTGCAGTTTCCAGTTTTGTCACTTATAGTTCTGCCATTAATTATTTTCAGTGAATTCAAAAGTTCACCAATTCCATACAACAAAAGATTTTTTATTCAAAGTAACTGCCCTGATTAGCTATACACTCGGACCACTTTTCAGGCAATTTTCGAATTCCTTGTCTGAAAATTTCTATTCCTTTTGAGTCGAACCAGTCAACAAGTCATTTTCGGAGTATGTCTGAGTTCGAAAATTCCTGTTTTTTTAGGGCGTGTCCTAAAGATGTGAAAAGGTGGTAGTTCGACGACGCTAAGTCTGGTGAATACGGCGGGTGGGGTTAGAGTTCCCAGCCCAAGTCTTTTATGGTGTTTTTGACCACCGTAGCGTTGTGGCCTGGAGCGTTGTCATGCTGCAGTATCAGGTTGTTGTGCTTTTCACGCCATTCCGGTCTTTTTTCATTCAACGCTTCTCTCAAACTGTGCATTTGTTGTTCGTAGCGACTAGTACTGACCATTTTGCCAGGTTTCAGGAGCTCGAAATATACTACGCCGGTCTGGTCCCACCATATGCAAAGCATTGCCTTTTTTCCGAAGCGATTGGGCCTAGGCGTCTGTTTTGGAAATTGGCCGGGCAGGCCCCACGACTTTTGGCGCGTAGGATTGCTGAAGTGGATCCATTTCTAATCAGAAGTTACGATTCGGTGCAAAAATGACTTCTTTTCATGCCTGGCGAGCAGCCCTTCACAGGTTACCAGACGCCGTTATTGCTGCCTTTCGCTCAACTCGTGGGGGACCCATCTGGAAAGCTTTTGGGTCATTCCGAGGCTATTTAAACGTAGAGAAACAGCACCTTGAGACACCTGGAGCTGTTTTGCGAGTTTCTCCTGCATTTGGTTACTGTCCTCATCCAACAAAGCTTGCAGTTCAGCGTCCTCGAACTTTTGGGGCGGTTTTCCATGTGGTTCATTATCAAGTTCAAAATCGCCACTTTTGAATTTTTTAAACCACCTGTAACACTGCGATTTGCTCAGAGCGTGGTCGCTGTAAACTTCCTCGAGCATTTGGTGGGCTTCAGTGGCACTTTTCTTCCAGTTGAAGGCGAACAACAAAACTTCCCGCAAATGGGCACTTTTTGGCTCGGAAATCGCCATTTTCCACGGGCTCCAGAAAATTTTCAAGATTTGAATTTTTCTAAAACTTCACGCATGCTGATGCCACGTGAGTCAAAGAACAAAACGCCTACAACAGCGCCACCGTCGGCTCAAATAAAGTTGCACAGCGGCCTCTGGCGCCCATTTTCGCGTTTCATACTAATAGACCTTGTATATATATTATAGAACGAAGTTCGACAATTATACCGCAAATGTTTCTTTTGATTTTACCAATATTTCAGTTGGCTCAACGCCAACCTTTATCAAGGTATTATAACATTTTATATGTTAATATGTTATAATACCTTGATAAAGGTTGGCGTTCAGCCAACTGAAATATTGGTAAAATGAATGATATTTTGATCCAATATATGCCTTTTTATTTAAAGATTTATTTATGGATTGCTCTATTTTCAAAACATAAAAATACATTTTTGCATATTTTTAGACCAATTTCGTAATTCCTTCATCAGAATGATATGAAATTGTAGCCACCTCTATACTGATGATCTAAAAATCATGACATAGAGGTTGTTATCTGAATTAGTTAAAGATGTTGTTGGGACTTATTCACTAATTCAATCTAAACGTTTTATCACAAATCAATAACGCGCCATCTATACATATAAAATGAAAGGATTTAAAAGCACGAATGTTTATTTTATACATAATACAAACTTCAACTGTCCTTACTGCGATGAAAAAAATATATTGGGAGGGCTTGGCTCATCAGTGGTGAACCCTCCCAGCGGTTTCGCTAATTTAATCCACCGAAACCGCTGGGAGGGTTCACCACTGATGAGCCAAGCCCTCTCAATATATTTTTTCATCGCAGTAAGGACAGTTGAAGTTTGTATTGTGTATAAAACAACTAGTTACGCTGATTGCAATTGATATACAAGGAGCGTTTGATAATACATGGTGGCCAGCCTTGTTTAAAAAATTAGACGAAGACAATTTACCAGTTGAATTGATCACAATTTTACGTTCTTTTTTGAGAAATAGAAAAACGATTTTCAAGTATAATAATCTGAAAGTTTCAAAGATATTAACAAAGGGCTGTCCTCAGGGTGGACCATTTTCTCCGTTGTTATGGCTGATATATTTAAATGATCTGCTAACTAATTTGCAATCACCAAACTCTGAAATCATTTGCTATGCTGATGATGTAACTATTATATGTTGGAATAATGGGTTAGCAAATCTAAAAAAGTCGATTGAGTTTAATTTGGAAAAGATAGATCAATGGTGTAATGATAATAAGCTGAATATCAATCTTGATAAAACTAGTATTTTACACTTGCACAATAAAGACAAACTTTCAATTAATTTTAGAGACAATATTATTATGCCCGTAGAAGAAATTAAAATTCTTGGAATTACGATTGCGAATCATAGATGGAAAACCAAATTGAATTTTGGCCCTCACCTTAACATTATACTAAACAAAACCCAAAGATTGAAAACCCTTCTTTTTTCAATATGTGGGAAATCTTGGGGTCTTAGCACCCAAAAAAGGCTTACACTTTATAAATCTATAATAAGACCAACGTTAACTTACGGAACAGAAATATGGTTTCAATTTATTAGCAAAAAATATAAGTACAAACTGAACTCAATGCAATATCAAATTCTGCTATGGTGTACCCAAACATATAAAACAACCAGTTATAACTGTGTTCACACCTTAGCCAATATTCCTTTGATCACTGATTATATGGAATCTAGAATTATAGGTTATGAGTTGAATAATTTATCAACAGAAGATAAACAATTTTATGATTTGTATATTCCAGGTATACTCAAAGATTTCATTATATCAAGGATTAATTTACTGAAAAAGAATACTAATCAAACATTTCAAAGTTTCTTTCCTTATGCAATTCCGAAATATTTTCGACCAAACTATTATAATTCACAATTTATAACGAACCATGGAAATTTTAAGGGATTTTTTTTAATCAAAAATTGGCGCGAGTGAAGACTCTAGCTGTCATTGTGGCAACGAATTCCAGGACTCGAGACACCTACTGCTGGAATGTCCACTCTTCTTCACTGCTAGACAACAGACAATAAATAATGTTGTAGATCTATATCAATTTGTAAATAGCAGAGAGAATAATAATAAGTTTAATTATTTTTGTAAATATATTCATGATTTTCTTTCAAACCTGAAAGGTTCAGGTTCCTAATATTAAAATATATTTTTTCTCTTTTTATTTCGATTACTTTTTTTGTAAAATTTTTATAACTGTTTCTGTTTAAAAAATGTAAATCGACGCAATTATCCCTAGCCGGGATATCGCGTTTGTGTGTTGAATTAAATAAATAAATAAATGAAACACATTCGTGCTTTTAAATATTTTCATTTTATAAACGTTTTATATTGAGAAGCTCAGATGATGTTTTAATGCAATTATTAAGTACTTTTTATGCCTTTCATTAAAAAGAAAGAGGCTCCATTTTTAAATAGGTCGGGGATCGGCAAACTTTTGAATCAGAAGAATTTAAAATTACAATTTACCAAATTTCAAAGAGCCAAAACATTTTATCTTGCCAACAATAGTACTCACATAAATAATATTTACGTATGGAACTATATAAAGAGCCGCAACTTCACATAATGTAAAGCCGCAGTTTACCGATCTCTGTCATAGGTTATGAATATTTACTTACTTTTTAATGTAGATGTAATCATGGCATATGTTTAAAACAAAAAGGGAGTCACCAACGTAAACGATTGGGTTTTTATATTTCTTAAACACCTCCATTCCTGAAAAATATACAATTGGTTAAGTTAAAGATTCTGTGAAACATACAATATAACAACAACAAAAAGCCTTTATTTAGGGTCACTGACCCTATACAGGATTCACCAGAGGTATGCATAAGAACAAAGCAGTGAGACAAAGGAGTGAAACATACAATATAAATATAGATTAATTTAAATAGAAGTTGCCTCTTTTGGTACACATGTGTAAAGCAGTTTCATTTTTTTACTTACAAATGTAACAGAGCTTTGTTCCAGGGTTGGACTTCAATCAGGTAAGAATCAGGGAGGCATTGAAGCATTTTTTTTTTTTTATTAGAAAAAAGTGCCCAAGGCGGGATTCGATTCCGGGTTGTTGCGGTCGAAAACCAATGGTTTAGACCATCCTTCTACCGACCCCGACAGCAATTATAATTATTGTCAATTATCAGGAAACGCCTGTGGGTTGATTGGTCATCCCCATGGAGCCAGACCATAATGACGGGGGCGAGGGGCCAAACAATGGTCGCTCGGTGCATGGAGAATGCATCATTCCTTTGGTACGGTGGCCTAGGTAAGCAGCAGAGGGCATGCTTTGCATGCTGGTTTATGGAACGAAAGGTCTGGGTGGCCATTGCTTCTAGGATGTCAATTATCATGCGCCACATGTCTACACATGTGAAAAGCAGTTCGACTTTGCACTTACAAATGTGCCATAGCCCCATTTGGTTACTTGGTGGGTTTGGACATTTGCAAGAAGCAGGGGCCATTGAAGCATTTTTTTTTTTTATCAGAAAAAAGTGCCCAATGTAGGAATCGAACCCGGGTCATAGCGGTCGAAACCCAACGGTTTAGACCATTTTTCCATCGACCCCCACAGAAATTATAATTATTGTCAATAATCAGGAAATCCTTTCCCCCCTTTATTTTGCCACTTAATTTGGAAAAATTTGCCTTTAATTCCATTCAATTATATTTTTGACAAACAAGATACAGAATAAAGATTTTTTCCCTGCTTATACACTATGACATATTCAATGGGGGCCGCGAGTTTGACATGCTTGCTTTAAATGAATATCTATAAACATATTTTGTTATCTTGTAGGTTTTATCTTTATAGTATGTATTATAACAACAATAGCCTTTATTGGGCACACGTGCCATACAGGATTATCCCGGTAAGACAAAATAAATAAATAACAGATTAGCATCATAGTTATATACAAATATTGGGTATTGACCTCGACCAATTATCGAGTTGGATCCGGTGTCTGTGCTAAACATTTTGATTGGGCTGATTTCCAGTATTTATAAAAAGGGAGTGCAAAGGGTCTGGATTTTACGACTTTTGCCATTAAAACATAAGGCGAATTGCTTTTATAGCCGGTCTCTTCACGAAGAATTTCTCTTTCTTCTTCCATTGCCGTGCAGTAGAACATGTAGTGTGGAAAATCGAGTGTAAATTCACCGTTGCATAAGGTGCATTTTATGGTCCTAGTTTTCAATAGTGAAATATGTATAGTATGTATTATAATTATTTTTTCTTGTCGTTTTCTTTCTTTGACAAGTAGTAGAGAATTAAGTTTATACAATGAACTCACGCTCCAGGAATCCGGATTACCTCAAGTAAGTTGGTAATGGATTTTTAATGAATATCGTTAAACATTTTATATTTTAAGAAAAAAGGTACTGGGATAAGGTGCATAAATTATGAAAAAAGGCGTCTCCTGATGGTACAACTGAAAGTTGCTGATGGCTTGCGCCATCTATCGGAATAAATATCAACTAATCGTTGATTTTTAATTTCAGTTGCACGATAAGGAAATGCCTTTTTCTTAATTTATCTAACTGATCCAAATACAAATTTACTTTTGTGCTATTTTTTCACATTTTATATTTTGTTATCTTACACCATGCACCAATATCCAGGCACCAGCCTGCTTTGAGCACCCTAATTTTTTCAAAGTAAAATTGCCGGAGAACCCGATCAACCGGTAAAAGCCAACCGGGCCCACCAACGTGCTGTCGGCCCCAACGATAGACGCTTTGCAACGCATCGAAGGGAGCGCGACTGAGATCAGTTATCTTACAGGTATTATCTATAATCTTTTTTTTTTTTCTTGATATTCTCTCTCTTTGACAATTACTATATAGAATTAAGTGTATAATTGACTTTTCAATGAATATCATTACAAATTTAAAAGATTCTACAAACTTACCACCATCCGAACAATCATAAACGCGTCCATAATAAGGACAGGCATCCACTGTTCCAATTGTGTAGTAGGCATTGCATTCACTGGTCTTGGACAAATGAACAGAGTAATCCTCAGGATCTGTAGAAAGACGATCAGATATAATATTAGGAAGAAAATTGGCTGAAAACTTACACATGATGTCGCAAGTGAATATTACAACGACTTGTGTTTGATTACAACTTGGTACTGGTTGTCCTTGCATTGTCATACTGATGCCCTCGTGCCAATCCCATGTAATGTTTGACACTCGACCATAATTTTTTAGCCCTCCAGATTTATCTGTAAACACATTTTTATACCATTTATAAACAGGATTTATTAACAAGGTACTATAAAAATACAGCTAATTTTAGATAATAAAACACCATCAAAAGTCTCAAGCTTTACAAAATTGATATATATGATATATATTGATATATATAATATGATTGAGTGGAGATAAGAAAGAAGAAGCTGATTTTTTATATCTCTCCAAATTTATCTGTAAACACATTTTTAAAACATTTATAAACAGGAATTATGAACAAGGTACTTTAAAAATGTAAGCAAATTTTTATCTCTCCAAATCTATCTGTAAACACTTTTTATACCATTTATAAACAGGAATTATGAACAAGGTACTTTAAAAATGTAAGCAAATTTTTATCTCTCCAAATCTATCTGTAAACACTTTTTATATCATTTATAAACAGGAATTATGAACAAGGTACTTTAAAAATGTAAGCAAATTTTTATCTCTCCAAATCTATCTGTAAACACTTTTTATACCATTTATAAACAGGAATTATGAACAAGGTACTTTAAAAATGTAAGCAAATTTTTATCTCTCCAAATCTATCTGTAAACACATTTTTAAAACATTTATAAACAGGAATTATGAACAAGGTACTTTAAAAATGTAAGCAAATTTTTATCTCTCCAAATCTATCTGTAAACACTTTTTATACCATTTATAAACAGGAATTATGAACAAGGTACTTTAAAAATGTAAGCAAATTTTTATCTCTCCAAATCTATCTGTAAACACTTTTTATACCATTTATAAACAGGAATTATGAACAAGGTACTTTAAAAATGTAAGCAAATTTTTATCTCTCCAAATCTATCTGTAAACACTTTTTATACCATTTATAAACAGGAATTATGAACAAGGTACTTTAAAAATGTAAGCAAATTTTTATCTCTCCAAATCTATCTGTAAACACTTTTTATACCATTTATAAACAGGATTTATTAACAAGGTACTATAAAAATACAGCTAATTTTATCTAATAAAACACCATCAAAAGTCTCAAGCTTTACAAACTTGATACCTTAATATGATTGAGTGGAGATAAGAAAAAGGAAGTTAATTTATATCCCTCCAAATCTATCTGTAAACACTTTTTATACCATTTATAAACACAGGATTTATTAACAAGGTACTATAAAAATACAGCTAATTTTATCTAATAAAACACCATCAAAAGTCTCAAGCTTTACAAACTTGATACCTTTATATGATTGAGTGGAGATAAGAAAAAGGAAGTTAATTTATATCCCTCCAAATTTATCTGTAAATACATTTTTATACCATTTATAAACAGGATTTATTAACAAGGTACTATAAAAATACAGCTAATTTTTCTAATAAAACACCATCAAAAGTCTCAAGCTTTACAAAATTGATACCTTAATATGATTGAGTGGAGATAAGAAAAAGGAAGTTAATTTATATCCCTCCAAATTTATCTGTAAATACATTTTTATAACATTTATAAACAGGATTTATTAACAAAATACTTTAAAATTACAGCTAATTTTAGCTGATAAAACACCATCAAAAGTCTCAAGCTTTACAAACTTGATACCTTAATATGATTGAGTGGAGATAAAAAAGAAAAAGCTAATTTTTATATATCTCCAAATTTATCTATAAACACATTTTTATACCATTTATAAACAGGTTTTATTAACATGGTTCTTTAAAAATACAACTTATTTTTTTATCTGTCCAAGTCTTTCTATAATAAACACATTTTTATACCAACTATAAACTGGAAATATTAAAAAGGTACTTCAAAAATGTGACCAAATTTTTATCTCTCCAAATCTATCTGTAAACACATTTTTATTTTATGATGCACTAGCGCGCCATCTGTTATGAAAATTCGAAACTATTTTGCGTTTATTAAAAGCGCTATGTTTCCCTTAAGGACACATACGCCGATATACATGTACTAGCCGTATGACCCGGGCAACGCCCGTGTTTTACCCGATTGAATGTTTTGATTCAAATACTATTTGTTACAATTATAAATTGGCGCCTTAAATAAATGCATATATTAGTTAATAAACTATAGCCTATGTGCTTTATCTGTTTATGTACTGTTGGCTTCCGTAGGCGTCTCTTACTGGTCTCCAACACAATAGTTACAAAAACCAAAAAGCGAGTGGGGGGGGGGGGGGGGGGGCAAAGTCAAAAACAAAGTGTCTCGCGTAGTGGTGGCGTGATCGTAGCCAACCAATAGGAGAGCGCCATTCCAAAAAAAAAAGCAAACGGTGACAGAGATGATGACGCTCGTAACTGTATATAGAATACCTTTACATTTGTCTATACATATATATCTACAAGTAAGAATAGTCATGATATTAACATGCAGAAAAAGAGAGAAAAGTGAAAACAGAGAACAAATAAACACATTTTTATACTATTTATAAACAGGAAATATTAACGAGGTTCTTTGAAAATGCAACCATATTTTTTCTCAGCCTATGCTGGTAGTATTCCTCTTTGTCCTAGGTTCTTTTCTATGACAGCATTTTGATGGTATCGTAGGATCTTTTCCAGAAATTGTCAATGAATTTTCTGACTTTTCCGTTTTTCCTGGTTTTGCTTATTTAACTCTATCTTCACCTCTCCACTTTAACCCCAGCAAAAATTTGTTGTTGTTGTTGATTATTCCTCGAGTCGTTTAAACAATCTCCATTAGATTCCATTGTCTCAACTTTTATAGTAACTTCGCCTTTGCCGGTCCCAAACCCGGATGAAAAAGGAGGAGGGGGAGCAGTAACAAGCTCACTAAAAAACCTGGGCTCAGCTGGCCCAGCTGATAGTACCCTTTAAGGACTCCTAATCCAGGGATACAGGATGAGTCTGTACTCCATGTTAGGAGTGCCTCCACATGGCGTCTGTTCCTCATTTCAGAGGCGGCCATTTATTTTGGAGCTAAGTCGGTCTGCCACTGAGTAGTGCTCCCAGTCTTAATGACAAAGGCAGATGCATTTTACTTCACCCAGTCATAATCTCAAGCTTTAAAACTTTGATACCCTAATATGATTGAGTGGAGATAAGAAAGAAGAAGAAGCTTTTATAGTCCTGGGGTTTTCCAAGAGGTATTTTTTGGAGGATTTGATACAATTTAATAGATGTTCAGGACTGGCAGGCTGAGAATCGTATTTGGGGCATTTCAGGAATGTTTTGATTTTTCCATTAAATTTGAGCATTCTAAGATGTCCTGTTTGTAATCTTGAAATCGCCGTTTGTTCTTCCCTAGTAAGGGTGTGGGAAGAAGATTTGTTAGGAATGGGGGTGTACCAGGGGGGTGGTAACAATAATTTAATATACTTATATCTCTTTTCAATATATTCTAAAAAAAATTGTTTGGCCCTTTAAATGGTAAGAAACAAAACGTCAAAGTTCAGATCTATCTTTCTATAGGTCATTACAAGAATTCATTTAAAAATGAACAATTTACACTTATTGACAAAATTTAAGGAGAAGGAAAGTCTTTGCTGCCGCTGGTTATCTTTTTTTTTTTTTTTTTTTTAAGGAGATAGAGGTAATTTAATTCACACCTGGTTATCTCGTGTGTCAATAAAGGTCACTGGATTTTCTTATAGTTATTTCTGAATACCGATATGCATGCGAAAAAGTACAAGTTTTGTCGATGAGTGTATAAAAAGACGTTGAAACTAAAAACTATTGATAATTTCTGAAAATTCGGATCGGTGACAAATCTACAATTAATTAAATTCAGATGTACTTTCTCTTTTTATAGATTACATACACCTATTGAATGGATATAGCTGTGATGTATTATATACATTCCTTCTGGTGTATTAGTCCCGTGTACACTATTCAGAGTAAGCCCTCTACACGATCGTATCAAGTCTTGTTCTGGTAGACTTGATTCTGTAACCAGAAGGGACACTCCCTCTTTAAGACTTCAACTGACCCAGTTGATGGACCTCAGCAAGGGTTCCTCTCCAGGGATACGAATGAGCTGCGTCTGTACTCATGTTAGAGTCGGCAGCAAAGGATTCCACGTTAAGAACAGTCTCAAACTACAGGCAAAGTCAGACTTTCACCAAAGTGTGCCTGGATCATGGTGCCATGATCAACGAAAGCTGCACCCCTATACCCCATTCCATGAGATCATGAACTCGTGAAATTGGTGTAATCTTTACACAAGGGGATAAGAAACAACAACAACACACTATTCACTTTGTGTGAACTCTACACCTCTAGTACTAGTTTTGTCCATGAGTGTATAAAAAGACGTTGAAACTAAAAGCATGAACTATTGATAATTCTGAAAATTCGGATCGATTACAAAGCTACAAGTACATACTATTTTAACAATTAATTATTTAAATCCAGATATACTTTCTATTTTTATAGATCAATATTTTTCTATTGTTTGATATTGATCTTAAGAGACAAGGGTCGCCACTACCGTCAAAATAGACGTCAATACCAGACGCCATCTATTGACCGTGGCCGCGGTGTTGTGGCTTTGACCCGAGACCGCTAGTTTGCGGCGACGGTCAATAGATGGCGTCTGGTTTTGACGTCTATTTTGACGGGAGAGGCGACCCTTTAGATATTATCATATATAATACAATATAATACGGCAATATAGAACGATGTTTAACAAGTTTAACCGCAAATGTTTATTTTTTACAGAACGAAAAATTGTAATTATCATTATTTAAGGAGAAATAATGACTATTCTTATCCTTAGGGATAAAGTATGAATTGTGAAGAGTAATGATAAACGGAAAAATAATAGTGTTCAGGGATGGGAATCGAACCCATATTTTTCCGGTCAAAATTCCACCTATTGAATGAATCCCGCTTACACTATTCGCGCGCTTTGAGTGAATTCTACACCTCAAAAAATGTATATAAAAAAATATTCACTTACCTTTAATCACAAATTGATAATCAGCATTGTACTCTTCGATAAATCCACATGGATCCAAAGTGATATAATCATCTTGATGATGGAATTGTAGAGCTCTATTTTGGTAATCTGCACATGAAGGAAAGTTTACCATTCTGATCAACACAGCTGTAGAAACCTCCTACCTAATCTTTCCATCAAATTCTCCAAAGTGAAGAATATATTCTCTCCATTGGTTGGAATCTTCCTACAAGATGGTCGATTGGGACAAGCCAGTGGTGATGTCATTTGGAACTCATAGACACAATCCCGTTCCACCAGGGTAATAGAGGGCACCACTAGATACACACAGAATATATCAGAATCAATATATATTACATATTATCATATGAAAAACTATTTAAAAATAAGTGGGTCAGGTGTTGATATTAAAAATAAAAAGGCATATCCAACCAGGAGCACATTGGCGAATAATATTATTACGGCGAATACATAATGCAATTACTTTATACATAATACAAAGACATTATACATAACGGCGAATAATATTGGTATTGCAAGTGTTTACGAGCTTTTGGGATAACCTTGTATCTTTATTTTTAATCCCGATATTCCCTCAAATAAATAGTTTAGCAGTTGGGATAATCTTTCAGGAAGAGGTCTTACTATCATTTCTTGTGCCACACTTGATCCTGAGGATGGTCTCAATAGGTACTGGTCGATGGGAACAAGTTCTGTTGGTGTGGTACTTGTACACCACATCACCATCGTATCTGCACATACACACAACTCAATATTCTGAAGATTTTCAAAAGGTTTAAAAGCTTATTTTTGTAAAAATAAGATCATTATAGAAAGATTGCATGTGTATGAAAGTTTCCTGAAATCTTGCCAATCAGCATTTTCAGGATGAAACGAATGTTCAAGGAAAAATACCTAACTAATCAGTATTTTCAGGATAGATCGAATGTTCAAGGAAAGATATATTGCTAATCAGTATTTACAGGATAGATCGAATGTTCAAGGAAAGATACCTAACTAATCAGTATTTTCAGGATGAAACGAATGTTCAAGGAAAGATACCTAACTAATCAGTATTTTCAGGATGAAACGAATGTTCAAGGAAAGATACCTAACTAATCAGCATTTTCAGGATAGATCAAATGTTCAAGGGAAGAGATATAACCAATCAGTATTTTCAGGATATATCGAATGTTCAAGGAAAGATATATTGCTAATCAGTATTTTCAGGATAGATCGAATGTTCAAGGAAAGATACCTAACTAATCAGTATTTTCAGGATTGATCGAATGTTCAAGGAAAGAGATATAACCAATCAGTATTTACAGGATATATCGAATGTTCAAGGAAAGAGATATCAGAATTTTCAGGATAGATCGAATGTTCAAGGGAAGAGATATAACAAAAAAACAACAACAAAAAAGCCTTTATTTAGGGTCACTGACCCTATACAGGATTCACCAGAGGTATGCATAAGAACAAAGCAGTGAGACAAGGGAAATAACGATATATACAGAGTAAGAAGAAAAAGAAAAAAAAAAACAAGAAAAGGAAAAAAAAAAAGAAAGAAGAAAGAGGGAAGCAAGAAATCAACACAAAAAGAGTAGCAGTAAGAAAGTGAGGAGTGAGTATCACTTGGCCTTCTTCTGAGATATGGACTTGTGGAAACCATAAAACGCCGTAGCAATATACTTATTCTGGGTCATATTGTCAATTATTGATGGAAGTGAAGCACAGAGTTGCCCAGTTTTGAGCATAAGGGTTCTTCTTTCTTCTTTCAGAGCAGGGCAATCAAAAATATAGTGAGTGATTTCATTTTTTAGTTTTGAATTACAGAAGGTACAAGTCGGGTCCTCACCGCAGAGCATCTTGGTGTGGTTTTCTCTAAAAAAAACTTGAAAGTATTCTAACTTGTGCGAGTAGTCTTACAACCGGGAAAGGAAAATCTCCTAAAAGGTATCCCTCCGTCATGAAAGATATGTGAATGTCTTTGTAGTGAGAGTATAGCTTAGATTTATCCATTCTTGTAAGGTCGTTTTGTATAGATTGGTCTGCCGCTGTTTTTAAGAGCCCTGTAATCGCGCTCCTCAGCGTTTCAGGGTCATCACAGGAAACAAGTGCAGGGGATCCATTATTGTTAAGCAGATTGGTGAGCTTTATAATGAAACCGATGGGTGTGCCCGAAGCATTAGACATTTCCCGTGTTCTATTAAAACATATACGTGGCAATCTGTCACTGCTCATATTCAACACCCGCAGCCAATACTTCAGGGTTAATTTTAAGGCTGTTACACTCAATGAGATACGACCGGTTTCTAATCTGATTAGGTAACCTGGAGTGTATCTGGGCAGATTCAGGAACCTACGGATAAATATGTCTTGTATACTATCCAATAAGTCTTTATGCTCTGTTGCCCACAATGGAGCGGCATACATCAGGACAGCTCTCACTATTGTATCAAAGAGTTTGGTTGATAAATTTATTGACTTTGCTTTTGATTTTATTAATATTGGGTGTGTGGCGTTAATTGCTGTAAGTGCTTTTCCTTTAAAGTAATTTGCCGGGTGAGTAGTTGTTATTGTTGGTGTCAGAGGGAATCCCAAGTATGTATATCTTGAAGTTATTGTTATGGGTTTATCATTCCAGAAACATCTATCCTTATTTGAGGGTTTACCTCCATTACGGAACAGCATAATCTTTGACTTGGACTCATTTAGTGTCATTAAGTTCTCATCGAGATATTCTTTCAGTATTTTGATCTTCTTTTGGAGATTCATCCTGGACTCACCTATACAGCAATAAATGGATATCTCCAAATTCTGGCAATTTTACACTCGGCAGGTCTGAGTTATTATAAATTTCGATTAAGTCCGTGATAAATAATATAAATAGCAGTGGGGAAAGTGGTTCTCCCTGGAGGACTCCCGAGTTTATCTTAATACTTTCCGTAAATGATCCCTTCCATCTGATAGCTATAGTTGCTTGTTCGTAGTAACTTCTGATCGTGCTTATGAATTGGTAACTTATGCCTAGGTGGTAAAGTTTTTTCCAAAGTATTGAGTGAGGTACAGTATCAAATGCCTTCCTTAGATCGACAAAAAAGACATATAGTTTTCCCCTCTTTTTTCTTAATGATAGTTGGATTAAAGTAGTTAGTGTAAATATGTGGTCAATACATGATCTTCCTTTTCTAAATCCCGCTTGGTTTTCGGGTATAACCCTGGGAAGAGATATAAATAATCAGTATTTTCAGGATAGATCGAATGTTCAAGGAAAGAGATAGAACCAATCAGTATTTACAGGATATATCGAATGTTCAAGGGAAGATACCTAACTAATCAGAATTTTCAGGGTGGATCGAATGTTCAAGGAAAGAGATATAACTAATCAGTATTTTCAGGATATATCGGATGTTCAAGGAAAGATATATAAACAATCAGCATTTTCAGGATATATCAAATGTTCAAAGGAAGATATTTTGCCAATAAGAATTTTCAGGATAGATCGGGTGTTCAAGCGAAGAGATATAACCAATCAGTATTTTCAGGATATATCGAATGTTCAAGGAAAGAGATCTAACCAATCAAAATTTACAGGATATATCGAATGTTCAAGGAAAGAGATATAAACCATCAGCATTTTCAGCATAGATCGAATGTTCAAGAAAAGAAGGATGTGTACTCACATTAGAGTTCCAGGAATTTCTCCAGCCACAAAGGTTTCGTTGGTTCTATGGTCTGTGATACAAACTCCGACAGCATGGCCGCTATGGTTGCCACACGTGGTATTGCCCAGTCCATTGCAGATGTTGATCTTGAAGCTGAGATTATCGTTCAAGGTTCCGTTGTAATATCCTGTGGACAGACACATTTTAACTTCAGTTTAACCTCGTTAGTTCATCTGGCTACAGTTTAACCTGTTCAATCAATCAAAAGTCTTATTAAGACGTTTAGTCCTATATACAGATTATCCTTAGATATGCAGCATATATATGAGTGGAAAGAAAAGAGTGGAATAAATGCGAATTTACTAAGTTATATGGGAAATATGTATATATAGAGAGAAATAATTATTTTGATATAATAGTATATATATGATCATTAAAAACAACAATAAACATTAAGAGGTTCCTCTTAATGTTTATTGTTGTTTTTAATGATCGTGATTTTAAGAGTTTTAATCCTACAACTACAGTATATATATGAGTTGTAGGTAATCTTCTCTCTTTCTCTCTTCTTAACCATATATACAGACTTTCGTGAGTTATGGGAGAAGAAAATACTGGATACTATTAAAAAAACGATATGTACAACTATAGATGGATATTTTGAAGAAGGAAAATTGATCTATAAAAATAAAGATTGCCGCTCCCTTCTAAATAGACGCTAAAACTAAACACCATTTATTGACCGTCTCTACCCACTAGCAGATTCAGGTCAGTAACAAAGCCATAACACCAGTTTTGGAAAACAGAAGCGTCCACCTGGAAGGAATAAAATGAAGGGTGATGGACAAAAAAGGGGGCATGACGAAGATAGACGCTAAAACTAAACACCATTTATTGACCGTCTCTACCCACTAGCAGATTCAGGTCAGTAACAAAGCCATAACACCAGTTTTGGAAAACAGAAGCGTCCACCTGGAAGGAATAAAATGAAGGGTGATGGACAAAAAAGGGGGCATGACGAAGATAGACGCTAAAACTAAACACCATTTATTGACCGTCTCTACCCACTAGCAGATTCAGGTCAGTAACAAAGCCATAACACCAGTTTTGGAAAACAGAAGCGTCCACTTGGAAGGAATAAAATGAAGGGTGATGGACAAAAAAGGGGGCATGACGAAGATAGACGCTAAAACTAAACACCATTTATTGACCGTCTCTACCCACTAGCAGATTCAGGTCAGTAACAAAGCCATAACACAAGTTTTGGAAAACAGAAGCGTCCACCTGGAAGGAATAAAATGAAGGGTGATGGACAAAAAAGGGGGCATGACGAAGATAGAAAAGAGACCATCTTTAATTCGACCACGGAGAATACAAAATAACAAATTTAATTCAACCAACTACTAATTTTTTTGCCTAAAAGGTATCTAACCTTTAAAAAAAATTCCAAATAATCACCATGGAGGCAATGGTTTCAGTCTAATAGCCTTCGTCAGTCAAGTGCAGACTTTGTTTCATGAGATCTACATGAGATCTAAATGGGATCAAATGGAATCTTCACAATGGTGAACGTCTTCAAGTGGACAACTCTAAATTTGTCAGAGCTGGTGTTATGGCTTTGTCACCGACCCTAAGTCACCTAAGTTTTAGCGTCTAATTTAACGGGAGAAAGGCCAAAACCATAGTTTCCAGGTGGCCGCTTCTCAGCTTGCAAAAACGTGTTATGACTGTCACCAACCTAAGTATTCTAGTTTTTGGAAACGGTCTCTATACATTGGAGTGTAACATGGAAGGAATAAAATGAAGGGTGATGGACAAAAAGGGGGCATGACTAAGACAGAAAAAGAGACTTATTTTTAATTCGACCACGAGAATACAAAATAACATATTTAATTCAACTAACTACCAATTATTCCTCGGGCTACTCACGCCTGAAGACAAGATTCTTCTCGACAAATTCTTCGACATTATCATCAAACACGTTCCGAACATGAACTCCCCAAATGGCAGGGATCTGTCTAGATTTAAGGCGGCTTTAAGCTCCTGATCCGGACGTGCCCTAGGAGAGAGCTACTTCGATTGTAAATATCTCTCTTCATTCCTACCATTATTATTACCCTATTAACTCCCTTTGAGTGTAAAGATTGACGAGATGTCAATAAAGATGTTTAATTGTCAAAACTACCAATTTTTTTGCCTAAAAGGTATCTAACCTTAAAACAAAATTATAAATACTCACCATTTTGATTAACCAAAGCAGCAAGTCCCATATGTATAACGTTCTCTTCCGAAGAGAAAGAACATAATAAGGGATCACCTGTTCGGCTCTCTATGGAACAAGCATGGATAGTTGGTATTATTTTACGATATAAACACCCTTGGCTGCGTTGTTCTTCTTCAACCTGAAAACACAATCATTCCATTATATAATCCATTATAATCATTCCATTATTATAATACGCCATCTATATACATCAAACGATTGTTCTTTTTAATTTTCATATATCAAAGTTTTATAATTAGATAATAAAAGGCATATAATGGATTTACACACACACACAAAGCCTTTATTAAGACATTAGTCTTATATAGATTCTCCTTACAAGGTGCAATATCAGGAAAAGAGCAGCACAGGAAACCAGTAGTTCCGCAACTATATACAATTATTAGTAATAAGGAAAAGTAAGATTTAATATGAAAGGTCGACGCCATCGCCCCAAGTCTTCAATTCCATAAGCGCGGAGCAGAAATAGGGACTAAGTTATTTAGTTCGCCAAAATATAGCATCCAGACACAAAAAAAAAAGGAGGTTTACTCCAGCACAGCCATCCATATTACCAGCTCCGCAATCTCATCGTCGACCAACACGATGGCCCCTCGATGTTTCGTCATCATTCTGAGGTGTAAGAACAATAGCTTCCAAGTTCTCTTTTCTCCCTCTTTACACCTACTGCCTTGTAAAAATTATATAGGGCCTGAGCAACTAGTCTGCTTGTTTGGGCACTGGTTAACATCATTTGGATTGACCTAAGTTGGCTGGTGTCTACTGTATATAATGGATTTAATAAAATATTTATTTTGCCAATATTTCGGCTGGCTGAACGCCAACCTTTATCGAGGCATTACATTTTTGTATACACAAACTCAGCACCGCATAGTGTTATAATATCACAATTGAAATCAATTAAAATACAGAGTAGGTGGGAGAAATTTGTGCATGAAAAAAATATTATAAAAATTGCAATCAAATATTGTAAAAATTTTATTAAATAATGGATTTATTAAATCCAATATATGCCTTTTATTATCTAATGAATTAAGTATGGATTCCTCTATTTTCAAAGTGGTATAATTGTAGAACGACATTTGAAAATTATCCCGAATGTGTTTCTTTTGAACGAAAAATCGAATTTTAAGGAGAAATAACGATTATTTCTAACCTTAGGGATGAAGTATGAAAGGATGAATTGTGAAGAGTAATAATAAACGGAAAATTAAAGTCTACAGGGATGGAAACTGGACATTCCGTTCATCATTACTCTTCACAATTCATCCTTTCATACTTCATCCCTAAGGTTAGAAATAAACGTTATTTCTCCCCTTAAAACAAATTTCGATTTTTCGTTCAAAAGAAACACATGCGGAATAATTTTCAAATGTTGTTCTACAATCATTAACCGCATTATATTGTGTTATAATATATTATTAGAGATAATGTGGTTTAAAAATAAGGGCGATGTTTCATAATGAAAATATATTATTATAGCTTTTACTTTTTTTTTTTCACTTGCAGAGATTCGACTCCGGGGTAAATCCAGGTATAAGAAATTTCTTTCCCTCCAATTTACCCAGACTAATCTATGGTTGTTGTTGTTGTCGTGTCCAAATAAGTCTCAGATGTCCCCATGCATCTCCATCACAGCAGCAGCAATGTCCACTATCTTGGACGTGTAAAGATGCTGCTCTGGGTCTAAGTCAATTTTCTTCAAAGCTGCGGTCATTGCTGGGCATGAGAATATGTGAGTAGGTGTTAGTTGCACACCAGGACAGTTATTGCATGTCCTATAGGTTCTTGTGCCATCTGGATGTATTGTCATTCCTTCATAGTGTTTTGTTCTGAGTCTTGTAATAGTTTTTGTAATTCTTCGCATATAGTTTATTTCGCATATTTGATCTTTTCTTGACTAATCTATTTATTATCTTGATTGTCTTAATTAAGTTTTCCTGTATATAGATTTCATATTATCATTGTAATTAAATTATAATAATAACAATAAATTTATTATTGGTATTATTATTGTTATTCCTGCATGTATCCTACATTTCTGTTCGGAGAATTTGTATATGACTAAAAGGTCTTAATAAAGCTTTTTGTTGTTTTTGATATATCAAATGAAAGGATTAAGAAGGGAACGTTTCTATCACATATCAATAAAACTTCTGTTATCCTTACTGCGATGAAAAAATATTGGGAGGGCTTGGCTCATCAGTAGTAAACCCTCCCATCAGTGGTGAACCCATCAGAATTGGCGAAACCGGTGGGAGGGTTCACCATTGATGAGCTAAGGCTTTCAATATTTTTTCATCGCAGTAAAGACAGGAGTTTGATGTTTGAAAGAAACATTCGAATCTCAATGTTCTCATTTATTATATTAGCATTCAATTTCAGTACTTTTATCCTAAGAATAACTTCAATAAATGTAAAAGAAGACACTTTTCGCTTTACAATTTAGATACATTTTTATATAGAGATTCTACTGTATTTATATTTTGAGAAACAATTGCTTATAATATAATTTTGATAGTTAATTCTCATAGATTATTACTATCTTTGAACTATACAGAGCATTCATTACTTGAGGACATTTACTAAAAGAATAAAAATATTGCCTTGCATTTTAATAAAATTATTACTATTTAAACTGAAAATTCGAAACTATTATAGACGCGTATGATTCTTTTTTTAAAAATTAAACAATTTCTACTACCCTTACTGCAATGGAAATATAAAAGGGAGGGTTCACCACTGATAAGCCAGGCCCTCCCTTTAATTTTTCCATTGCAGTAAGGGCAGTAGAAATTGTTTAATTTATAAAAGAAGCATACGTGTCTATAATAGTTTCAAATTTTGATAACAGATGGCGCGCTAATGTATCATAATAGTATTGAAACTGTTCCGAATTCATTGTTTAAGAATATTTCCTATAGTAGAAATTTGCTGGTACGTAATTCGATGGCACCTTTGTTAATTGAACACTATAAAAGTCAACACAAATATACATTTTTCTTGAAAATAAAGATACTTCGTCCAGTAAATCTTTTTATTACCTCGACGTTTCGACAAAAAGCTTTTGTCCTCATCAGGAGCAAACAAAAATTAAACAAAATAGAAAGAGAAAGATTTTTAACGCCTTGCTAAATGTATAATTTTTGTTTGCTCCTGACGAGGACAAAAGATTTTTGTCGAAACGTCAAGGTAATAAAAAGATTTACTGGCCGAAGTATCTTTATTTTCAAAAATATGAATGCCGGCCAGGCAGCCTCAATATTTACAAAAACTTCTCTTCAATTCAACTAGAATTCAAGTTCTCAAGCTCTATAGGTTTTCTACCATAATACGATTAAGATAAGAAAGAAGAGGAAGAAAAATACCTAATTGACCATCAGATATTTTCAAGGAATAACCACAACACATGAAGCTAACTCTCCCTATATATTTAAAAGTCAGTGTATATATGTATGTTTGTCGGCTATACACGTTCACAATACGTGACTAATCTGATTGAAATTTTAACAGTATATAGAGTAGAATCTGGAAAAACTTATAGTGGAAATTATAGGTCTCTATCCTGAATATTCGTCGAGTTATTTGCAAATTTGCAACGAAAATTTCGCTCGCAAGCAGCGTCTCTAGTGGTGAAGATGGGAGGTAATATCAGCTGACCTAATGTACATGTAAAGTTTGGAGCGGGACGTTTCACAAGAGTGACATCCACGGCGCTCATTTATAATTGTAACGAATAGTATTTGAAAATCAAAATAATAGAATTTTTAAATGTCGTTGTGAAAATTTACATATTTTTATATTTTAAAAACAAATAAAGTTTGGAGCGGGACGTTTCACAAGAGTGACATCCACGGCGCCAATTTATAATTGTAACGAATAATATTTGAATAAAAATATTCAATAAAAGGAGGTTATACTATATTAAGTTTAAATGGATTATATGAGCATATAAAAAAAGGTTATTGACATCTATACTTATGTAAAATCTTAAGGAAGTGGAAATTCTTTAATGTCACTGGAAGTAAGTTTTTTTTTTTTTTTTTTTTTAAAGAAGACAGAGGCAATTTTATTCACACTTGGTTATCTCATGTGTCTTCAATCAAGGTCACTGTAATATATTTCAGAGTTATTGTCTGTATAATTGTAACGAATAATATTTGAATAAAAACATTTAATCGGGTAAAACCCGGGCAACACCCGGCTAGCACTTTATAAAAAAAGTTTTTTGGACTTACCTTATTATTGTCAACGCTGCAGACAAAACGTAAACAAAGGGGATGAGAGGAAGCATAACTAGAAACATAGAGCAAATCTATGGTGGACATTGTAGTGATCATCTTTGATAGATGCAAGCTTCCATTTAATCTTTCCTCCATGAAACACCCCATGAATTTATTGCAAAATGGTAAGGGACCTGCAAAAACACAAAAAGATTGTCTTAGATCATGTTGAAGATTTTGTTGTAATAAGGTTCAACTTTACATATGAATTAACTCCGCCTTTGCCGGTCCCAAGCCCGGATGAAAAAGGAGGAGGGGGAGCAGTAACAAGCTCGCTAAAAAACCTGGGCTCAGCTGGCCCGGCTGATAGTACCCTGTAAGGGCTCCTAATCCAAGGATACAGGATGAGCAGTGTTTGTACTCCATGTTAGGAGCAGCTGCACATGGCGTCTGTTCCTCATGTCAGAGGCGGCCATTTCTTTTGGAGCTAAGTCGGCCTGCCACTGAGTAGTGCTCCCAGTCTTAATGACAAAGGCAGATGCATTCAACTTCACCCAGTCATGATCTCAAGCTTCACAAGCTTGATACCCTAATGTGATTGAGTGGAGATAAGAAGGAAGGAAGACTCTCTCAGAAATGTATATATGATCACTGATTATTTGAAAAAATTCTTTATCTTAGTAATTATGAAGTCTTAATATAGGGGATATATGATGCAAAGTTATATTCCTCATTAGGAAAAAATAAAATAAGCTATTTAGTAAGGCGTCTTCTATCTTATCTCCACACTGGGTGAAGTAGATAGCGTCTGCCTTTGTCATTAAGACTCTACTCTAGCCAACTTAGCTTCAATATGAAATGACCACCTCTGACATGAGGAACAGACACCATGTGCAGCCGCTCTTAACATGAAGTACAAACTCATGTGTGTAGAGATAAGAAAGAAGAAGAGAGACATATGAATTCCTAATACAGTGTCGAACTTGGATAATTCAAAACCCAAGGGATAAAAAAAAGCAAATTTTCCAAAACTCCGAATTGAAGACGTTTGCATTCTCCAAGTTTTACTGTATATGTTATATATGTTGTATATGTTATATATGTTGCATATATTGTATATGTTGTATATGTTATAAATATACTAAAATTGATACTTACTTTTTTGTAGAACGTCACAAAAAGTGGCCCAGTATTTCACTCCGTAGGATGATTCAATGTATCTACCACCAGGGCTATGTAAAGGAGTTAAATCATAGGTTCTTCCATTTTCATCTCGAGTATGAAAACAAGTATCTTGATTCTGGGTTGGATAGTGCATTTCAGTTTGGCAGGACAGCTGAACATTCAATTCAGCTGTACAATTATTGATTAAAGTCCTAGTAAGTACTTCCTGCAACACATCAGAAATTATTAGTATAAAATAAAGCTTAAGGAGAAAGGTATTAAAATATCTTAAAAGATACTCTCTTCTGTTAAAATTTCACTTAAAAAATGCATTTTTTTTTAACGAAAGTGATTTTTCTTTTGGTACAAATATTATGGCAAAATATAAGTATAATTCAACAAAGATCAAATATGCGAAATAAACTATATGCGAAGAATTACAAAAACGATTACAAGACTCAGAACGAAACACTATAAAGGAATGACAATACATCCAGATGGTATATGAACCTATAGGACATGCAACTATTGTCCTGGTGTAGAACTAACACCTACCCACACATTCTCATGTCCAACAATGGCCGCAGCCTTGCAAAAACTTTACATGGATCCAGAGCAGCAGCTTTACACACCCAAGATAGTGTACATTGCGACTGCTGAGATGAGATGTATGGAGACATCTGAGGCTCTTCATTGGAAATGACAACAACATTGATATGTTGGGATAATTATATTATTTTTCTATTTCTAAAAGGGAAAATTTTAAGAAATATAATGCAAGCTATAATGCATTTATGTACATTATAATGTACATTCATGGACAAAAATTATGGAAATGGAATGTCTTTCAGTAAACGGCCGTCAAGACGACGGAGGCAATTTTGTTTTCACCTTGGCATCTCGTTTATCTTCAAAAAAAGTCAAAAAGACAAATATATAAAATTCAACTCATTTTGCAGATTCATTTTCAATTTTATAAAAAAAACTACTAAATTCCATTGGAACGCTTTTTATTAACTCTTTTTAGTATTGTTTTAATTGAATAACTCTCTAATATCTAGCATATTTTCATTCTAAAATATTCCTTAAAACTTTTTTTTTATTCTGTAAATTGCTTTTCTCGAATATACACAATACTTTACAATTTGATTTCATTTAACTAAATTTGCATACCAACCCTTTGTACATATATCAATTGTGTTGATATATATATTTATCTTTTCATCTAACTAACTTGCATAGTAATTCTGTACATATTTAAAATATCTTTCTTTCTCTTCTTTCAAATTTTTGTTTATCTTTAAAGTGCAAGTGTCCCTAGGGGGACATAGCGCTCTAAGTCGAAATAAATCGTGGATGGCCTTTCTTGATTTATCAAGAAATTGGGTTGGCCAAATATCAGAGAACAGGCTAAATCAATGTTGAGTTGATTTCTGTTCCACTAGATGGCGTTCTGCCTTATGTAAAGCACATGTGCTCCTGGTCAGGATATGCCATTTTTATTATTGATATCAACACCTGATCTTTTTATCTTTTTTTTTTTTTTCTTTCGTTTTTTCAGATGATAAAATATACACGAAAACTTTTGAATTTAAAGAATTAGTCTTATACCTGGGGAAATATATGATAAATCAAAGGAAAACAAAAAGATAAAAACAATCATATACTTTTTAAACCAATTTTATAATAATAAAACATAATAATTATAAAGTTTATATAAAAAGGAACTTACTTTATCAGCTGTAGTATTACAATGGAGTTTTATGGTGATATTGGAATACTCATAATCACAGTCATTTGCTTTTGATAGGTAACCAAGTTCATAGACATTATTCGTGGTGTTCTTCAAGAGTACTTCATGGTATTTGTTAATGAATTTCCGCCCTGGACTTGTTTTCACATAAAATCCATCACTTAAGATTGTAGGACAAATATGAAAACGAAAATATCCTTTTGCAAAATCTCCTTGCACAAAAAAATATCTGTAAACACACAACGTTTATTTTAGTAAGGCACAATTTGAATTATAGACAAAATAATACAACAACAAAACCTTTACATTCATTTTTCTTATCCCTAGTACACATGACCATGATAATCATGTTGGGTAGAAGTAGGCGACTGCTTTTTACTGTAATGAAAGAAGAACCCTTATGCTCAAAACTGGGCAACTCTGTGCTTCACTTCCATCAATAATTGACAATATGACCCAGAATAAGTATAATGCTACGGCGTTTTATGGTTTCCACAAGTCCATATCTCAGAAGAAGGCCAAGTGACACTCACTCCTCACTTTCTTACTGCTACTCTTTTTGTGTTGTTTTTCTTGCTTCCCTCTTTCTCTTTTTTGTTTTTTTTTTTCTTTTTCTTCTGTCTATATTGTTATTTCCTTTGTCTCACTGCTTTGTTCTTATGCATACCTCTGATGAATCCTGTATAGGGTCAGTGACCCTGAATAAAGGCTTTTTGTTGTTGTTGTTGTAGAAACACTCGTCTCATACAGAATGTTCCAAACAAGTTTTTGATCAAGTTGACAGGACCTGTGTTGGGGGTTCCACAATCTACCTCTAATGTAAAATGCTGAAAATGAAGAGAAAAAGTTTTCTTTATTAAAATATATAGGTTACAAGCTTTCGGGCACCAAGCCCTTCTACAGGCTACAAGGGCTTGGTGCCCGAAAGCTTGTAACCTATATATTTTAATAAAGAAAACTTTTTCTCTTCATTTTCAGCATTTTATAAGCCATTAAAGAGAAATTTCGTGATTTTCGTTCTACCTCTAATGTGTTCCAAGAACAGTTATCTATAGAAACTGTTATATATTAACAGTTATCTATAGAAACTGTGGAAAGTTTGTGATAAGGTACAATTTGAATTATAAACAAAGTAATACAACAACAAAACCTTTATTATAAATACTCGTCTCATCCAGAATGTTCCAAACAAGTTATTGATCAAGTTGGCAGGGTCTGTGTTGGGGATTCCACAATCTACCTCTAATGTGTTCCAAGAAATTCAGCAAAAAGTATAAGAAGTGAAACAACAAAGTATTTATTAAGGACACTCATACCATACAGGATTCCCCTAGATGGGTAAAAATAAGTAAACATAACAGTTATCTACAGAAAGTGTAGAGAATAACATCAATCTTTCTACAAGTTGAGTTCCTCTTCTGTGTTACAGTCTTTGGACTGTGCTTTGCTTGGACAAGCGTTGTTACCGAAACGTCACACACTATTTATTTGGATTTGGTCTTATTATCTTGTGTTATGGGGGTCGGTGGAAGGATGGTTTAAACCGTCTGGTTTTCGACCAAAACGACCCGGGTTCGAATCCCGCATTGGACACTTTTTTTATGATAAAAAAAAAGAGCTCCAATGGTGCCCGTCTTCTTGAAAAAGTTCAACCCCAACAGCGAATGCAAGTAACCAAAACAGGGCTCTGTAACATTTGTAAGTACAAAGTCGAACTGCTTTTCACAGGTGTAGACATGTGGTGCACTTACAGTAAAAGCAGTCGTCTACTTCTACCCACCATGATTATTATAGCCTGTACCACGTGTACTAGGGATAAGCAAAAAAAAAACTTGTGTGACAAGTTTTACTTGTTAAAATTGTGGTATTAATATTATGTTGGTACATACTCTAAGTACACGTTTTACAGTCCATGATAATTATGGTAGGTATTTAGAGACTGCCTTTTAGTGGCATGAGTAAAGAAGTGATTATGGTTGATAAACCTTCCAAAATACAAACTAGGTCAACAATAAATATTATCTATTAATCATACTATGGAGGGGAACTTTTTAATATTGTGGCGAAGAAATAATTGATAATTTAATTAATTTATGAAAATATTTAGAAACAGATTTATTATTTTTATAAATAGAGCAATCCATAATTAAATCTTTAATTAAAAAGGCATATATTGGATCAAAATATAATTTTATTTTACCAATATTTCAGTTGGCTTAACACGCCAACCTTTATTAAGGTGTTCATTTTTGAAATGTGACAACAACAATCTCGGCGCAACATAACGTCAACAGCATTAAGTTTTTAAAATGTTATAACACCTTGATAAAGGTTGGCGTTCAGTCAACTGAAATAAATCAATAAATACTTTCACATCTTCAGATATACAAATACTTGATTTCTACGCTACAATATAAAGTGATAATGTGCTATCTATACACAATAAAGGGAGTAGCAATATAAAGCACGATTTTTTCTTTTTTCAAACACAAAACAAACTCGTCTACTGTCCTTAATGCGATGAAAAAAAATATATTGGGAGGGCTTGGCTCATCAGTGGTGAAACCTCCAATCGGTTTTGCCAATTTCTACCAGACCGCTTCACTTTATATGCAAATCTGTTGTCCTATAAGCTTATGTCCATAGACCATCCTTTCACCGATCCCCTGTGCAACTAAATAGATGGCGTAGGCCATCAGTAACTTTTAATTGCACGATCAGTCTTTTTTTCTTGATCAGAAGATCAGAATCAGAAAGTGTCCAATGCAGGAATCGAATCAAGGTCTTAGCGGTCGAAAACCAACGGTTTAAACCATCCTTCCACCGATCCATCACGAGATGTGAAACCGTAATTCCCAAACTATTTATTTGTTTGTTTCATTGGTTGGTTGTGAATTCATGATTTTAATGTCCTTTCTTTTATTCTTTAAACTCTACTCAAACCTTGTAATTATTCAATTGTTCATGTAATATAGTAGCTAGTTTTGTTTCTTGACGTAAGCATCCCTTGTGGGGATATCGCGTCTGATTTTTTTTTTTAGTTGGAATGGTTCTACTGTAAGAGCCAAATACCTTTTTTCTTGACTTATCATCAAACAACCATCATAAACACACACACACACAAAGCCTTTTATTAAGACATTAGTCTCATACAGATTCTCCGTACAAGGTGCAATAACAGGAAAAGAGCAGCACAGGAAACCAGTAGTTCCGCAACTATATACAATTATTAGTAATAACACGATGGCCCCTCGATGTTTCGTCATCATTCTGCTGACTCTACTGCCTTGTAAAAATTATATAGGGCCTGAGCAACTAGTCTGGGCACTGGTTAACATCATTTGGATTGACCTAAGTTGGCTGGTGTCTACCATTGAAAAGAATGTCCTCTCCTCACTAATATCTTGGCATTCATAGGCTATTTCTTGATATTTCATATAGTTGAGCTAAGCATATATGGGGAAGTCAACAACCATCATAAACATTCAGGTACTCAATCAGATGATACTTTTATTCTTAATTTTACTTCTTAATTCTATATATTTTCTCTTTTGTTTTAATTGTATCATATACACTCATGGACAAAATTAGAATTAATTGGAAAGTCGCTTATGGATCAAGCTTATAAATCGGCTTTGACACGTCATGCGCTTGTCCAAAAAAAAAAAACTGCGGTAACATGAGGTGGCGTGAAAAAAAGTTATTTTTTTCAAAGTTGTAGCGTGAGAAGATAACCTATCCTGGGAAGAAAATACAAATAAACACAGAGATAAAGCGAGATTTTTTAAAATATATATTTACTTAACACATAAACAGAGGGGGAGATAAAGTGAATTTTTAGCAGGAGTTTATTCAACTGTCTAAACTTCCTTCTTGTATGCAGATAAGGATCTGTTTTCTTGGAAGAAAGTCCCAAACTAAAATCAGAATCATCAATATTGAAATCAATATCGGTAACTCGATTATTAAATAAAGTAACCATGTCTTTCTGATAGTTAAAATCATCAATGAGAGGATGCTAAAGGATTTTCAACCTCACATGATGACTGTTTATATTATTCTTTCTATAAATAAATTAATAATATTAATATTATAATATTAATTAATAAATTAAATAAATAAATTAATTAAATGTAATTGCCATCTACTGTTAAAATTTTACACAAATAATTTTACTGGCAATGCGCTTCTTTTAAATATCATCAAATATTATCTCTACAGACCTTACTGCAATGATATGAGTTATTGAATGAGAGGTCTTGGCTCATCAGTAGTGAACCCTCTCAGCGGTTTCGCCAAATTAATCTCTAGACCGCTCTACTATTGTATTGGATTGGTTTGGAATATACCCTGTATTTTCTATGGAAGGCAACTTAGGGGTGTTTAGTGAACTATGGACATAAGCTTATAGGTCTGTAGAGAAACATACATATAATTTCAAGATATCACAACGAGCAAAGCTCTTCCTCAAAATATACTGATGAGCCAAGCCCTCTCATTCAATAACTCATTGGCCCCCGATTCTTGCAAAAGTCCAACTCCACCAGCGAGTGCAAGTAACCAAACGGGACTCTGGCATATTTGTAAGTGCAAAGTCGAGCTGCTTTTCACATGTGTAGATATGTGGTACACTTACAGTAAAAGCAGTCGTCTACCTCTACCTACCATGATTACCATGGCCTGTACCACGTGTACTAGGGATAAGCAAAAAAAAAATACTATTATTGTGTAAAATTTTAACGCATACATTATCTTTCTAACCTTGAAGAATCAAGTTTCTAATATATCTTATTGTTTCTCTCTGTTTTTAATATATATTTTTTTTCTTGTATAATATGTTTATAACTGTTTCTGTTTAAAAATGTAAATCGACGTAATTATATTCCTAGCCGGGATATCGTATTTTGTAAGTTGAAATAAAATACAGGAATAACAGTAAAAGTACCAGTAATAAGCAATGTTATTATTATTTTTTTAAAGCTAAAATCAGATTAAATGGTAATATGAAATTTATATTTTTTCAAACTTTTATGAATTATTTTTATATGCAGATACGTGACGTTGTATTCCAGAAAACCATGTACGTATATAAGTAGAACTGGGGCACTTTTTCTGATTTAAAAAAAAAATGCTCATTGGCCCCCGATTCTTGCAAAAGTCCAACTCCACCAGCGAGTGCAAGTAACCAAACGGGACTCGGGCATATTTGTAAGTGCAAAGTCGAGCTGCTTTTCACATGTGTAGATATGTGGTACACTTACAGTAAAAGCAGTCGTCTACCTCTACCTACCATGATTACCATGGCCTGTACCACGTGTACTAGGGATAAGCAAAAAAAAAAATACTATATAACTTCCAGCCAATAAATGATTGTCAAATATGTTCCAGATAATTGTGGATGTAATTTTTTAAATATTAGTAATTTAAAGAGGATATCGTCACTGAATTGAGACAATTTATCAATGGTTGAATACTTGAAAACATAACTTATTTTAATACCACGCTTTTTCAGGATAAGTACAAATCATTACAGCAAAAAAAGGTCATTAAGAAAAAGTAATCCCCAGATTGTTTACCTAAAATTTCCTGATGGTTTACTCCATCTATCGGATATTCAATTATTCCAGAATATTGGTCAAACACTCTTCTTGATAAATCAATATAAGCCAATAATACACGTTTCGGGCTATTGGCCCTCGTCAGCATGTAACAGGCTGTCACTTAACAACCAAAAATCCTGGTCCTAGAGGCTTTCTAAAAAAAATCTCAAGAAGAAATGAATGATATCAATCGATACCTTTATTAAAACATTTATAATCATATAAACAGATTCTCCAGAGATATACACAAAGAGGTAGAAATGAATTCGACGTTACAAAGTTATATGGGAAATACATTTAGTAATTATTTTGTTGCATTAATACAGTGGGTGTTCACACTTATAGGAAACAAGTTTTATTATAAAATATTTAAAATTAACACCATATTTGAATTTTTTCAAATGTTCTATTTGAAAGCCTTTTTGTTTTTTACAGAACGGCACCTGATTTTCCACGATAGCAGACACTTTCTGATCATGGTCATACTCAAAAGATCCCATTCTTCCTTTACCACTTTCCAGACCTCCAATTGTCCTAGAGTGTCTCTTTCCAAGTGCTCTTTTAAGGCATCCAAAAATGAAAAAATCCATCGGGGCTAAATCAAGAGATTTTACACGGGTTCTGTTCTTTGGAATAGTGTTGATTCCTATTCTTTGCCTTAGATCTTCTAAATAAGCTTGGGTTGAAGATGAGGTATGACTTGTGGCATTATCATGGTGAAACCAGACTTTGTTGCTCTGTTTTCCATAGATAGAGGTAATATCATTTTAAAATATAGGTTCTAAAATGTTGTTTTGATAGTACACCGAGTTTATTTTGGCATTTCTTTCAACTTTTCTTATTTTTAATTTTCCTTCATATGATATACCGCATGCCACCATAAATTCTTTGGGGTAACTTTCGGCACATTCCTTCAACCAAATTGGCCTAGATTTTTCCACCCTTTTTTGATAGTATATAGCTCTTTTTTGTCGCAATCGGTTAAATATACCCATGCTTCGTCATATGTAACAATAAATTTCCATCTATCAGCAGCCAAGAAATTTTCATAAAAATATCTGCTGATAGTGTGTCGCTGACGAATATGGCTCTGTAACAATTTGTGAACCGCATGTTTTTTTGTAGCTTTTAGGCCTAAATCTTTATTTATTATTTTATTTATTGCTGACACTGATGTTCCTATTAATTTGGCTATATCTCGATGTGGCATAGGATTTTCTTTTGCAATATATTTTTTTCACTTTTTTGACAGTTGCAGGAGTTCTCACAGATATAGGGCGATAATCTTTTGTCCATTTCTCCGTAGATGCTTTGAATAAAAACTTGATATTTTTGTCGTGAATAATATTATAAATACCTTTTTTTTAATGTTGATATCATCTTGTTTGCATATTTTAATTATGTCCAAATAGGTAAGATTAGCTCTGGAAAGTGGTAAAGTAGGAATGGGATCTTTTGAGTATGACCATGATCAGAAAGTGTCTGCTATCGTGGAAAATCAGGTGCCGTTCTGTAAATAAACAAAAAGGCTTTCAAATAGGAAGTTTGAAAAATTTCAAATATGGTGTTAATTTTTAATATTTTTAATAAAACTTGTTTCCTATAAGTGTGAACACCCTCTGTATATACATAGGGTATAGATAATACCGGTTCAAAATCACTTTATTAGGTACCGCTCAACAAGAGCAACCTATGATAATTGAAACAATGAATAATAAGTGAAGGTTATTCACATATTAAACATAATGTTAACGCGGGATTCAATCCCGGTTCATGGCTGTCGGGAATCGAGGGTGTTACCTACTTGTTCACTGACTCTTTTTTATAGATAATACTTGGCTCTTCTTTTTATATACACATGATTGGGATTCGTAAAGATCATAGTCTTTGACCATTTTAATAATTTGTTTTTGACTCGTGCTTTAGATGTTGTACTAAATTCGAAAAATCACGTGAGAACGCCCTTGCAACCTCAGAACAATGCTGTGCGTATGTTGTGCCTTGCCAAATGCTTTATTTACTTCTCCTGACGAAGACAAAAGATTTTTGTCGAAACGTTGAGAAATTCTAAAAAACTAACTGGCCGAAGTGTCTATTTTTTCATAGAAAAATGATTGGGAATGATGTTTGTTTCTCAATGCAAACATCTGAATACAGTTCAATTTCACTTTTACATTATGTTTTTCTCATATAGACAAATATTTCATATTTCTTATTATCTATGTAGAAAGTTCGAAACTATTTTAAACGCGTAAGATTCTTTTTGAAATTAAACAATTTCTACTGGCCTTACTGTAATGGAAAAATTATTGGGAGGGCTAGGAGGGATCAACCCTGATGATCCAGGCCCTCCCATTAATTTTTCATTTGCATTAAGGGCAGTAGAAATTGTTTAATTTCAAAAGAATCTTACGCGTTTAAAATAGTTTCGAATTTTGATAACAGATGGCGCGCTAGTGCATCATATGTGGAAAGTATTTAAATATAAGTTCTAATTTGTTTGTATTGATCTCTGAATCTTGATCACTGAAATGATCCCTTAAAAATTTTTGAAGCCTGCGGTGCTTTAGCTGTGCTTGGTGCTGCCTTGGTTCCCTCATAAACGGCGCACTCGCCCTCTTCTCCCCCGGGGTGCCCACTGCCCTGCTGGCGCCTCTCCAGCCCTCTCCTTGGCCCTCCATTGGGACGGGCGCTTAGTGACTCTCAAAGATGTTGTGCCTTAAAATGCTTATCCGAAAGCATGTAGAAGGCGGATTAATTGTTAATTAATTCTAATTTGTTTGTTATTTTGTTTGTTTCCTCTGTAATAGGCGTAAATAGTTCAATATCTTCTTTTGTTGATCAATAAATTGATTTATGGTGAAAGTAGAGGAGCATGCAAACAACCTGTAGCCACCTGTGAAACTAGTTTCCATGACCCCATAATCTATGTAAGATTAGCTTTCCCCTAAGTAAATAGACAAATGGGGTGATGGATTGTAACCTCCATGTCAACTTAGTTGACAATTTCCTCAAGTCTTGGCACCGATCTCTCTGTTACCATCCTACTGTTTTCTAAAGGACAGAATAAGGAATAATTCTCTGAATATATAAATTAAAATATATTATTTTTATATTGATGTAAATATCTTCAAATTGTTGATACTTCGGTCAGGATATCTTTTTTTATTGTCTCGACGTTTCGACAAAAATCTTTTGTCCTTGTCAGGAGCGAACAAAAATTAAAACATTTAGCAAAACTTGAAAATTGAGTTGGGACTTTAGTATTATCATGTTATAACCCAAATTTATGCTGTTATAACAAGGTTTCCACTGTATATATGGGAATCACAAAAGACAGATTGGGAATGGGACAAAGTAAAAAAAAAAAAGGAATAAATGAGATAGCATTCTTTTATTTTAGAAAAAAAGTGGAGAAACTCTTTTTTTCAACAAACTTAGCATTTTAGATTTGATATTCTCAAGTTTTCCCATTTTATATGCAACAGTTGCCTAGTAATATTATAAATGAAGACAATTCACAGAAAGACACCACGTGCTATCAGAAAACAAATGATCTGACTAATCCAGAGGAAATGACATCAACAATGTCATTGATATCCCTGTATAGCATCTCACTTTCCACTTCCCATAACACTCATCTCTATGTGTCAAGATTTTTAAAAAAAATTAACATTTGATAAAATAACTTATTTTATAGTGGAAACATTAGTAGAAATGTGAAATTGTAATAAAGAGAGATTAGGTGATTCTTAATTAAGAAAAAAAGGCATCTCCTGATTGATCAGGAGTGGTGAACCCTCCCCCAGCGGTTTCACCATCTACCAACCAGTGTGTGATTAGATAGATTTAATTGAATAAAAGAAGCAGTAAACCACTAAGGAATTTTCATGTCTTTTTCTTTTGCTTATCCCTAGTACACGTGGTACAGGCCATGATAATCATGGTGGGTAGAAGTTAGCGACTGCTTTTACTGTAAGTGCACCACATTCCTACACATGTGAAAAGCAGTTCAACTTTGCACTTACAAATATGCCAAGAGCCCTGTTTGGTTACTTGCACTCGCTGGTGGGGTTGGACTTTTGCAAGTGCTTCATATGTCGAGATAATAAAAATATTTACTGACCGAAGTATGTTTAATTTGAAAAACTATGAATGCTGGTCGGGCAACCTCTACCTTTACAATGATGTATATATATATATACACACACAAAGCTTTATTAAGACCACCGGTCTTATACAGATTCACCACAGGAAGAAATAATAGATGGAGTTCCTATACTCCAGACAACACAGCACCCAACAACAGCCTCCTGGTCCGAGATGATGTATATATAAAAAATTATAAATTAAAAGATTGCCTAGCTGACCAAAATCCTGATAGACAATGGACTACATAATGATTATTTTTCCGTTTATCATTCACAATTCATCCTTTCATACCTCATATTTAAGGTTAGAAATAATCGTTATTTCTCCTTTAAATAAATTTTTATTTTTCATTGAAAAGAAACTCATGCGGGATAATTTTTAAATGTCGTTGTATAATGATTATTGTAAAAAAAAAGTTGCATGAACTCGACACGAGCTATGTATATAAATATGATAAGTAATTTCTCGAAATTTAAGAGTAAAAGTCTTTGATCATTCATTTAAGAAAGTTTCCTATTTGGATATATCGCCAGTCGTTTATTTTTATAAGGAAAAAAAAAACAGTAAGATATAAATTTTTATCATTTTATTTTTAATATTTAGTTTTATCAAGCCATTTATTAAAAAGGAGAAAAGTAAACTCATGGACAAAACTTATGGAGGTGGAAAGTCTTTAGCATCGCCAGGCTTCTGTTTTTTTTTTTTTTTTTTTTTTTTTAAGGAGACAGAGACAATTTTGTTCACACTTGGTTATCTCGTATGTCTTCAATAATTGTCACTGTAATATCTTTCAGAGTTATGTCTGAATACCGATTTACATGCTTAAATTTTGTTAATGTGTAAATTATTATTTATTATCCCATTGTACAATTATACAAGGTCATGGAGACTATATTCATTGATCAAATTCACAATCTTGGTAGGGTTGGAATATAGGTCCTGTCTTTCCACCGTTTTTACTGCGATCAAAAAAGTGGTTTCCAGCGGTTTCCAATATAAATGCATGTATACCTATATTAAGTTTTGTCTATGAGATTTCATTAAAAAAGAAAATTACGATTTTTTTTTTTTTTTGTTTAAAACCAAACATTGTTTATGCCAACTACGTAAAAGTCGAACTGCTTTTCGTATGTGTAAATATGTGGTGCACTTACAGCAGTCGCTAACTACCCATGATTATCATGGCATATACGACGTGTACTTGGGATAAATAAAGTTTAAAAAACTTCGAAGTCTATCTGCCAGAATGACCATTCGGTCGCTGCTTGGAGCTGAGATTTGATTTTTTTTAAGCGATTGCTTACGACCTTGAAGAATTCCGAATTTCAATTTTCTTATCTCTCTCTCTCTCTCTTATAGAGTTAAGAGTTAATTATTATAGCTAAAAAATTCGTTTTCTTATCTGTAATATTCTACAAAAAATATCCTTCGACATCGTGGTTCAGTTTGCTAAATTCTTAATTTTGAAGTCTATATGAGCGTATTCCAGGTTTCAATCTTAGAATGAAAGACAACTTTTTTAAAAAATAGGAATAATACCGGTCTACCCACCATGATAAGCATGGTCTATGTCACGTGTACTTTAGATAAGAAGAAAAATGTGGCTTTAAGATAAGATAGCCTTTAACATATCTTCGTTAACCAAGCTTATCGCACTGTTTATTTAGAAAGGATAAAGACAATGCTAAGAAAAAGAAATGCAAAATTAGAGTGCTAACGATTTTAAAGATGAAAAATAGTACAAAAATGAATTTGTATTTGGATCAGGGGGATAAATTTAAAAAAAAGGCATCTCTTGATTGTGCAACTGAATAGATGGCGCAAGCCATCAGCAACTTTTAGGTGCACGAACAGAGTCATTTTTAATTTTATTTTAAAGTTGCATGGCTCATAATGAATGAGATATATTTTTAATTTAGATTGAAATTTTGCCGGTAGGAAATTGATCTAAAGAGACAAGGGCTTATGGCTTTGTCACTGACACGAGGCCGCTAGTTGCGACGACGGTCAATGGATGGCGTCTGGATTTAGACGTCTATTTTGACGGGAGAGGCGACCTTTGTCTCTTTAGATCAATATCCTCCCGGAACATTTTCCATCTATAGTGATCTTTATTGAAGACACACGAGATAACCAAGTTTTAACAAAGTGAAAAGCAGTTCGACTTTGCACTTAGAAATGTGCCATTGCCCTGTTTGGTTACTTGAACTTGCTGGTGGGATTAGACTTTTGCAAGAATCAGGGGCCATTGGAGCACTTTTTTTTTTTTATCGAAGCCGAGTCGTAGAGGTCGAAAACCAACGGTTTAGACCATCCTTCCACCGATCCCCTGTGCAATTAAATAGATGGCGTAGGCCATCAGTAACTTTGCGTTGCACAATCTGAGCCTTTTTTCTTGATTTTAAAGGTACTTGTCTCATAAAATTAATATATATTTTTAAAGACACACAATCAATTTTCAGAGAGAGAGAGGCCAATTATATTTAGGTTATCTTGGAAGACGATGTCCTTAATGATCAAGAAGAGATATGGATACTGGAGATGATTGAGTAAGAGAACCAGCATGCTCGGACATCTTGTTCGACAATCTGAATGGATAAAGGTATTTCTGGAGGGATGTATAGAAGGAAGACCGTGAAAAGTAAAACCGAGAATCTGAAGTCAAGGATAATTCTGGGAAGAATCCTTAAGATACAAGAGTCACTCCAAAAGTTTTTGCAATCATTTATTTTTATTAAAGCTGCAACTTTCAAATTATCAGAGTTTTCTCAAAGTATTCAGCCTTAGTACTTATACAAGATTTTATCCATGAAAACCAATTATCGAAGCACTTACACCAGTCATCTTCGGGGATGGAATTTACGGCATTGATAAAGGCTTGCAGTGCTTCATCATCAGTGTCAAATTTTATTCCTTGTACTATCAAAAGACTTAGAGAGGGTAAGAATACTGCTGCTAGCTACCAATTTAGGGATTTGAAAAGAAATATTGTCCAGAATTCTGGATGGATGACGCTAGTCATCAGCAACTTTCAGTCTAACGATTAGAAGATGGCCTTTTCTCAATATTGATAACAATAACTTTTAGCTAACATAGTGGTGACGGCAAAATTTGGATTGAGTCAACTTCGTCAAATAATTAAAAAATGTATAAAAATAATAAAAGAGAGACGTATTCCATTCTGTATATATATCTATGTGCAATGTGTATGTTTCAAAGCTTTTTTTTTAGATTTTTTTAATTAAGAGTTTTAGCGTTCAATAAAAACTAGTTCTCTAGGCGCTATTTTAAATGAACGAAAACAATGGAATAAATCTTGGTTCTAGCTGCTTTGGCAATCTAAACAACAATGGAAGAAGTCTTGGTTATAGCTGCTTTGACAATCTAAACAACAATGAAGGAAGTCTTGGTTCTAGCCGCTTTGGCAATCTAAACAACAATGGAAGAAGTCTTGGTTCTAGCCGCTTTGGCAATCTAGACAACAATGGAAGAAATATCGGTTCTAGCCGCTTTAGCAATCTAAACAGCAATGGAAGAAATATCAGTTCTAGCCGCTTTGGCAATCTAAACAACAATGGAAGAAGTCTTGGTTCTAGCCGCTTTGGCAATCTAAACAACAATGGAAGAAATATCGGTTCTTGCCGCTTTGGCAATCTAAACAACAATGGAAGAAGTCTTGGTTCTAGCCGCTTTGGCAATCTAAACAACAATGGAAGAAGTATTGGTTCTAGCCGCTTTGGCAATCTAAACAACAATGGAAGAAATATCGGTTCTAGCCGCTTTGGCAATCTAAACAACAATGGAGGAAATATCGGTTCTAGCCACTTTGGCAATCTAAACAACAATGGAGGAAATATCGGTTCTAGCCGCTTTGGCAATCTAGACAACAATGGAAGAAGTCTTAGTTCTAGCCGCTTTGGCAATTTAAACAACAATGGAAGAAGTCTTGGTTCTAGCCGCTTTGGAAATCTAAACAACAATGGAAGAAATTGAAGCATTATAATATAATTGTTCAAATAAAAGGCTCAATTTAAAGTTTGCGGAAGAGCGATTGCTCGAAGCATATTACATATTTATAATTATATGTAATTCTGCTGTCCTCAAAGCTTATGTCCATAGTTCAGCTAAAATACCCATTCCAAGAGTTTAGCATTAGTATCACTATAAAAATGAAGTTCCAAAAATGCAATATAACAGAGGTATGGTAGATTAAACTGGCTAAACCGCTGGGAGGGTTCACCATTGATGAGCCAGGCCCTCCCTTTAATTTTTCCATTTCAGTAAGGGCAGTATAAATTGTTTAATTTTCAAAAGAATCATAGGGGTCTTTAATAGTTTCGAATATTCATAACAGATGGCGCGCTGTTGCATCATAATGAAAAATTGTCTTGGTTCTAGACGTTTGTCAATCTAAAGTTGAGTAGAGCTCATCAATGAATGATCCAATACAGTTATTTATGTGGTTTTGAGTTGCAGGTTGAGAATTCCACTTAGTACATAGTGGGAAAACCTTGAAACCATTCTGGAAACTCAACGAGTTTTATCGGAATCAGTTGGAAAATATTGACCTTGAACTGACGGGCATAGATAATGCTAAAGTAAATATTAAATTAGATTTGGCCAATGACCCAGACTATACTCAAATTTTCTCCAAGCGTATTTTTTCACGAAATTTTTTTTTTTTTTAATTTCAGATAAGCTGGTTATTTATATAGGTAACCCAGGTTCCTAGATCGTTAGACTCTGATTACATTTTGAGCTGTATCACACAATATCTCTAATCAATAGTACTAATATATTTTATTATAATTACTGAACACACAGAGATAAAGTATTAGGTTAAATTCTCTATAAAACTTAGCTAGACTTTATCTATAAATATAGCTGCACACTCTAGTCAAAATCACATTACTTATCATTATGATTAATCATTACTCCAAAGGAAATAACAAATGTCAGTATTTGACGCTGATGCTTTGGCAAAATACAAGATAATTAAACAAAAAATAAGATCAAATATGCGAAATAAACTCTGAGAGAATAATTACAAAAACTATAACAAGATTCAGACCGAAACACTATAAAGGAATGACAATACATCCAGAAGGTACAAGAACCTATAGGAGATGTAATAACTGTCCTGGTGTGGAACTAACACACTATCCACATATCCTCATGTCCAGTAATGGCCGCAGCCTTACAAACAATTAACATGGACCCAGAACAGCAGCTTTACATACCCAAGATAGAGAACATTACAACTGATGTGATAGAGATGTATGGAGATATCTGAGGCTCTTCATTGGACACGACAACAACAACAGAAAATTGACATGGACCCAGAGCAGCATCTTTACACACCCAAGATAGAGAACATTACGACTGCTGTGATAGAGATGTATGGAGACATCTGAGGCTCTTCATTGGACACGACAAAAACAGAAAATTGACATGGACCCAGAACAGCAGCTTTACACACCCAAGATAGAGGACATTACGACTGCTGTGATAGAGATGTATGGAGACATCTGAGGCTCTTCATTGGACACGACAACAGAAAATTGACATGGACCCAGAACAGCAGTTTTACACACCCAAGATAGAGGACATTACGACTGTTGTGATAGAGATGTATGGAGACATCTGAGGCTCTTCATTGCACACGACAACAACAACAGAAAATTGACATGGACCCAGAACAGCAGTTTTACACACCCAAGATAGAGAAAATTACGACTGCTGTGATAGAGATGTATGGAGACATCTGAGGCTCTTCATTGGACACGACAACATCAATCATTACTATATGTAATGTTTTCGCCCCATATAAACCAACGGACAAAATTGAACTTTTCTATAAATAGATTCGTCATTATATAATAAAATATATTTTATAATACATGTATATATGTAAATATTGAGGCTGCCTGGCCGGCATTCCTATTTATTGAAAATAAAGATACTTCGGCGCCAGTATAAATCTTTTTATTACTTCGACGTTTCGACAAAAAGCTTTTTGTCCTCATCAGGAGCAAACAAAAAATTGAACATTTAGCAAGGCGTTAAAAAACTTTCTCTTTCTATTTTGTTTAATTTTTGTTTGCTCCTGATGAGGACAAAATATTTTTTGTCGAAACGTCGCGGTAATAAAAAGATTTACTGGCCGAAGTATCTTTATTTTCAAGAAAAATGTATATTTGTGTTGACTTTTATAGTGTTCAATTAACAAAGGTGCCATCGTTATAGAATAGAGACTGAAAAAACAAAGAATATATGAATAAAGAAACAGAAAGGTCCATACTGATCACATTTTATATATGTCTATATGTATTTTTTTTTAATTGTGTGATCAATCCATATTCCATTTAATTATAAAAAAGCTTATTTTGGTTCAATACTTCCAATTTGGTACAACTCTTCCAATATTCCGTGGCTACAAACCAAACTTCTTTGTGGAACAAAACTTAGAAAGAATAAATATAATGATCCAAAATATAAGCAACTTTATAAATATACACCTATCCCCCGATTTACACGGTGGATACGTTCCTGAGAAAAACGTGTAAATCGGGGGATAGGTGTACACAGAAATAAAAATAAAATGCATTGACAGGTTAAAATATGTAGTCAACACATAAGCTCGGGATTCCTCGTGAGATGTGTATACAACGCATGTGTTCAATCATAGTAGCATTTAGTATAGTGCGATAAAAACAAAAAACAAAAAAAAAACTTATTTGGAAAACCGTGTAAAACAAGTACCATGTCGATCGGGGATAGGTGTATATATTTTTAAGTTTATTAAAAAATTCATTTAAAAAAAAAATTTAAATCAATTTTAAATTTCTTTGTTCATATAATGTGTTATGTAGTGGTTGAATCTCTTATTATAGCCCTTGTTAATAAAAAATATTTTTGAAATTTCTAATATTTCTTTGTAATTTTCCTTATCTAATCTTTTTTTTTTTCCGTGATGTTTTTTTTTTTCTGTAGAAGGGCTTCTGTGCATGAAAGCTAGAAAGATTATCCAGATCGGATATAGCCTGTCTTATTTGCAACTGGTAATAAATAAAAAATAAAGCTAGAGATAGATATGTGAATTTTAAAAATCTATCCGTGAATGCTTAATATTTTCATCTTAATAATCTCGTCTTTTTTCATTGACATGGACCCAGAACAGCAGCTTTACACACCCAAGATAGAGGACATTGCGACTGCTGTGATAGAGATGTATGGAGACATCTGAGGCTCTTCATTGGACACGACAACAACAGAAAATTGTCATGGACCCAGAACAGCAGCTTTACACACCCAAGATAGTGGACATTGCGACTGCTGTGATAGAGAAGTATGAAGATTAATATATTTTTTATTTTTAACATATAACTACCTAAATTTGAGAATATCTGAGAATACTCTTATAGTCAGTAAAATATTATATACCTATGTGCATATACCTAAAAGGAGAAAGAATTTTTAAAAATCAGGTTTGTATCTCAAATCTTATTGCACAAAATATAAGCACAAAACTCTTCTGCTTGGCAAAAATCAAAACTAATATCAATTTATCTGTTATCATTATGTAATATGTTTCAAATATCATCATATATATATTTATATTCATTATATATTATCTATAATTATCTATAATACATATTTATATATAAGTTACTAGCGGACGTTCCCGGCTTCGCCCGGGTTTTACCCGAGTAAAAGTTTGTCTAACGAATCTCTCGATAAAGTGAACATTTTTTCCCGGTCCCTTGAAAAATACTCGATAAGTTGAATAAAATCAATATTAATTGGTTCCCTCGGTAATTGAAAGTTAAAGGAATAGTATCTTGCCTTGGAATTGTATCATTATTCTTGTATGGATGTACCCGGCTTCGCCCGGGTTTTACCCGAGTAAAGGTTTGTTTAACGAATCTCTCGATAAAGTGAACATTTTTTCCCGGTCCCTTGAAAAATACTCGATAAGTTGAATAAAATCAATATTAATTGGTTCCCTCGGTAATTGGAAGTTAAAGGAATAGTATCTTGCCTTTGAATTGTATCATTATTCTTGTCTCAAATAAATTGCCGTGTCATCCTGAATTTTGTCTTTCCTAATTTTCTACATTACAAAATCATCGTATCATCATGATAATATTTAGAGCAGATTGTTGAATTATAACAGATAAATTAGAATATTTATCTTGATTATTTCTAGGCGAAAAGTTATTTCAAAAATTTTATTTGCTAGAAACCTTCCCAGTACTATACTAAATAACTTCCCAAAGTTTCATGGCGATCCAATGAGTTTGGTCAGGCATAAAGGACAAACAAACAAACAGACACACATACATTCATTTTTATATATGAGCCCCTCAATGCACAGATTGATTAACTCCATAAATAATCGGGAAAAAAATGTTTAATTTTTGTTGAAAGTCTAAAAATCTATATGATATATAGATTTTTAGACTTTCAACAAAAATTAAACATTTTTTCCCGATTATTTATGGAGTTAATCAATCTGTGCATTGAGGGGCTCATATATAGATATAGATCACACAAAAATTTAGGTTTTATTGTTTTAAAACAAGCTCTGATTAAAAGTAATATTTGAATCAAATAAGTTATGATTTCTATTAATCAAAATATGGCAGATTATTTAACAAATGAATAATTACATTGTAATCGCGAGTAAGCAAGTAGAAAAAACTGAAAATTATTTCAAAATTATATTAATTTAAATTATAAAAATATAATTTAAACAGTTAACAAGTCTCCGAAGTTTATTCAAAATGCTCCATCTGATTAGCGATTGGAATTAAGTACATTAGAATTTGGATAATTCGCATCTTTATCTTGCTCCCTAAACTTTTAAACCTTTTATTCAAAACGTTTTTAATACGAATTTTTGGATAATTGGAATTTTTTATTGGTCTCTTGTGCTTCGATTTATACAAATTCGACTGAATTATATAAGGAGAGGGTAGGGTAAAAAAAGGTACATACCGCGATGGACTTAGCAGAAGCAAGGAATCATTAGCGCCTTTGAAGATGCAGATTTCTCCCAAGGCACTTTGGCACAGAGCCAGCAACACCAGTACCTGCCACGACATGGCACTGAAGTAGACTGGTGAACAGGAAAGAGTTGAAAAAGGTAAAATCTTAATCCCTCTAACACCCCCTATCTTTTGTTTATTTTTCCTTGAAGTCTTCTATATCGATGTAGGTATATAGAAAGGAATGTTATCTTGAGATAAGCTTGTGGGATTCAAACCCCATAGGTCCCTGCGAAGACATCTCTACTGCCAGATCTTAGGATCCCTTGCCACCAAGAAGTTCGCGTTCTGCAGTCTTGAAGGGGCCTAGAAGACCTTGCTACTAAAGGCCAATTATCCCGGTTAGAAGACCATACCCCAAATTGTCTAATTAACCGAAGAACAAGCAACCAAGCTTGTGAGGTTCAGTTAAAAGCTGTGATATGGGTGTGTAGAGAGAATTGGTACAAAGCGGATGGTATACCTGGGATAAATTCATGGTAAAATCACAGAGAAGATATAGCAACAAGTAAAAAAATTGAAGATGAAAAGTGACTTTAAAATTTTTTCTCGTAGAATAAATTGCTGTTAATAGTTTTAACACCTTGAGAGCAGAAGAGCTTGAATTGACTTGTTCCATATGTAAATACCTGTTTTCTTTCCTATTTTCGCTCTCCACTTCTCCCATCCATATTTCCAATTTTTTTTTTTCTTTCTTTCTTCTTCTTATTATTTTTTTTATTATAATCTGTATATATTTACCATATGTATATAATCTTTCTCCATTTTTTATTTCCCACTTTCATAGGTTTTTCTCCGTCTTGTAACCCCAAGGAGAATCCTCTGTAAGACCTGTGTGTCTTAATAAATGCTTTTGTGTGTGTGTGTTTTAACACCTTGATCTTTAAGCGTTATTCCCACCTTTCTCTCATGCTCTTCTTGGTCACTTAGACTAGAACCTACTCTAGAGACAATTTTTGTAGACAATTAAAATAATTTTATTGACATCTTGTCAATACATGCAAAGTGCAGAGTCTGCACTATTTAAAAATATATAAAATGCATTATAAACACTATGTACAATGAATATGGCGCCTCTACCACCGCTGCAGAGTTTGGTGGAGAATCGGCAGTGGGTCTCCAGCGACACCACACCTGCTCAAGAGAGAGAAAAGAGAAACTAAGGATGAAGAAAATATCTAAATATATATGTACCAAAAGAAGGCCCCTCTTCCTTTAAAAATGCATTAAACCAATGCATTTGATTCATCATCACACTACAGAATGTAAAGGTATGGATAAACAATATGTCTTTACACCAGCTTTGGCAAATTCAGGCAAATAACCAAGCTCTAAACCATGGTTTTGGTCTATGATCCTCATCAGTACATAGATGGCTTCGATTTAAAAACATCCCAGAATGTCCAAAAATAAAGCAAACGATTGCAGAAATTAAGAAAAAGATGTTTCCTGATCGTGCAACTACGAGGGGTGTCCCATAATTCTGTGGCCCTACCAAGAGAACGAAATATTAGAAACTAATAAATTTTACCATATATACCTTAAAGCCTTGTATAAAGATATGTAAATTTTTAAGTTTCTACAACTAACCGTTTTTTTTGTTATAGGTTCTGAAAGAGGACAAGAAACATGAATCATCTAAAATCATTAGAACATCGCTGGAAAAAAGTGTGTGTATAGACCTTAAAGGGTATTATATTGAAAAATAAATCATAATCATTTTATTAGTCATTTTCTTTATATGTCGGGCCACCGACTTATGGGACATCCTTCGTAAAGGTTTCTGATGACTTACTCTATCTGTCAGAATAAATATCAACTAATTGTTGATTTTTAATTATTCAAGAATTTGCCAAATACTCTTTCTTGATTAATCAAGAAAAGCTAACCAAGTACGCATTTCGGGCTGTTGGCTCTCATTAGCATGGTGCAAGTTATACCTCAACGATCAAAAGAACTGAGAGGCATCCTGAAAAATCAAGAAGAAAGGTTATTTGGCCAATTCTGGAATAATTAAAAATCAATGAGATTTATATTTATTTTGACAAATGGTGCAAGCAATCAGCAACAACTTGTACCTTTTAGCGTTATATCACACACACACACACAAAAAAAAAACTTTATTAAGACACACAGGTCTTACAGAGGATTCTCCTTGGGGTTACAAGACGGAGAAACCTATGAAAGTGGGAAATATACAATGGGGTAAAAATGGAGAAAGATTATATACACATGATAAATATATACAGATTATTATTTGAATGATCCTATGGAAAATAAGAATATGGATTTGGAAGAAAAAAAAAGATTTTTTTTTTTTTTTTTTGGAAATATGGATTGAAGAAGTGGAGAGCGAAAAGAGGAAAAAAACAGGTATTTACATATGGGACATACATGTAATGGAACAAGTCAATTCAAGCTCTTCTGCTCACACAGCATTTAGCGTTATATCAGGATTCAGATAATAACTATGAAAGATATTTTACACTGCGTGACATTGAAAATGGAACACCAAGAAATAGTGGCCAGAAAATTATGCAAATTTCAGGGTAGACGCGCCTAACCGAGTTATGCAAATGATGTAAAATGCGCAGCACTCGTGCGCACATGGAGTAAGATATAAGGGAAGGAACTTGCAGAAAGGACAGTATTCGTGTCGTTATTTCTTCAAGGAAAATCATTGTAGAAATTTTGTTCTTGTGTCAAAAGACACGTGTAATAACAGAGAATGCCAGGTCATCGTAAACGGAGGCAGTTCAAGCAGACAGACGCTTTTACGAGGGGCATGATGATCGGACTGAAAAGGGCAGGTTGGTCCATACGTCAAATCGCAGCTGATACACACCTTGGTGCGTCCACGGTGCACCGACTGTGGAGAAGATGGTTGGAACAAGGAAATGTGGCAATTTATAGGAATGTCGGTGCAACCAGAGTGGCGTCAGCACGTGTGGATCGGCGTATCCTTCGACAAGCAGTGGCGGCCCCACAAGCCACTTGTACCGCCATCCTGCAACATGTGCAAGACACCCTAGATCATTCCATCTCTACCAGAACCATTTACCGTCGATTGGTTGCTAATGGCTTGCACTCATGCCGTCCGCTAAGAAGACTGCCATTGACCCCACCGAATAGGCGTCAACGTTTGGAATGGTGCCGGGCTAGATCGACGTGGATGACGGAATGGCACAGGGTCGTGTTCTCAGATGAGTCGCGTTTCTGCTTGTCCAGTGATAGTCGCCGTGTACGCGTGTGGCGTCGACGTGGAGAAAGGTCCAATCCGGCAGCAATTGTGGAACGCCCCACCGTGCGACAACGTGGAATCATGGTTTGGGGCGCAATCGCGTATGATTCCAGGTCACCTTTACTTCGTATTCAGGGCACTATGACGGCCCAACGATGCGTTGATGATGTGCCGCGACCGGTGACACTCCCCTACCTTCAGGGGGTACCCAATGCCCTTTATCTGCAGGATAACGCCCGACCGCACACTGCTCGCATTAGCCAACAAGCTCTGCAAGATGTACAGATGCTTCCCTGGCCACCGTACTCTCCTGATCTCTCACCAATCGAGCACGTCTGGGACATCGTTGGACGCCGTTTGCATGCCTTGCCACAGCCGCGTTCAGAAGACGAACTGTGGCAAATGGTTGAGAGGGAATGGAGAGCCATCCCTCAGGACGCCATCCGTACTCTGATTGACTCTCTACCTAGACGTGTTGCTGCGTGCATCGCCGTCCGCGGTGGTCCTACTTGCTACTAAGCCGACGCCGTTCTTGCTCTGTATTATGACTATAATTTTGAAATAAAGATCACTTATTGTTCGTCCCTGTCTCTCTCTGTCTGCCGAGTTTCATCACTTTCTGGCCACTATTTCTTGGTGTTCCATTTTCAATGTCACGCAGCGTATATACAGTGAACAAAATTGCCTCTGTCACCTAAAAAAAAAAAAAAAAAAGACAACCTGCACATCAAAAAATGAAACTTCCTTAAGTTTTGTCCATGAGTATATATAATTTTTACAAAAAAAGCAATCAGAAGAAAAGAACCTAAGTGAATGTATGCTCCTTTTTTCCCCCTCTATATCCATTTCTCTCTCTAAAGAACGATGTATAGTTGTATATAGAACGACATTTGAAAATTATCCCGCATGTGTTTCTTTTGAACGAAATATCGAAATTTATTTTAAGGAGAAATAGCGATTATTTCTAACCTTAGAGATGAAGTATGAAAAGATGAATCGTGAAGAGTAATGATAAACTGAAAAATAAAGTGTCCAGGTATGGGAATTTTGTATTATAGTTGTATGTATATGTTTTTTTTTTCCCTCTTCTCTCCCATAACTTACCGGAATCTATAAATAAAAAGAATATCAACAACAACAACAATAGCCTTTATTGGGCACACGTGCCATACAGGATTCTCCCGGTAGGACAAAATAAATAAAATAACAGATTAGCATCATAGTTATATACAAATATTGGGTATTGACCTCGACCAATTATCGAGTTGGATCCGGTGTCTGTGCTAAACATTTTGATTGAGCTGATTTCCAGTATTTATAAAAAGCGAATGCAAAGGGTATGGATTTTACGACTTTTGCCATTAAAACATAAGGCGAATTGCTATTATAGCCGGTCTCTTGACGAAGAATTTCTCTTTCTCCCATTGCCGTGCAGTAGAACATGTAGTGTTGAAAATCGAGACTAAATTCACCGTTGCATAAGGTGTATTTTATGGTCCTAGTTTTCAATAGTGAAACATGATTAATTCTCTGTACTACAAAAAAGATTCTTACATAAAAAGAATACCATAAGAGTGAATAAACATATGTATTAAACTAGTATATCAAAATATTTATGGCTTTATATTTACATATTTCCCATGCAACTTTGTTTATCCTCATTTTCTGTATATCTATTTTTTTTTTCTGTATCTCTCAGAAGAATAGGTATATAAGACAAAATATCTTAACCCATAACTGGACGGGTGGATTTTTCTTACGTAACTGGACGTGTTGGGTTGATTCAACCCACTTATGTAACTTTATGAAATAAGCGCTAAATAATGATTGAAATCAATATTTAAAAGATTATTTAATGATTACAAATGTTAATATACAGATTTTGACTTCTAAAAATTCTAAATATAATCTACTAGCGGATGTACCCGGCTTCGCCCGGGTTTTACCCGAGTGAAGGTTTGTCTAACGAATCCCTCGATAAAGTGAACATTTTTTCCCGGGGACTTGAAAAATACTCGATAAGTTGAATAAAATCAATATTAATTGGTTGCCTCGGTAATTGGAAGATAAAAGAATAGTATCTTGCCTTGGAATTGTATCATTATTCTTGTCTTAAATAAATTGCCGTGTCATCCTGAATTTTGTCTTTCCTAATTTTCTACATTACAAAATCATCGTATCATCATGATAATATTTAGAGCAGATTGTTGAATTACAACAACAACAACAAAAAAGCCTTTATTTAGGGTCACTGACCCTATACAGGATTCACCAGAGGTATGCATAAGAACAAAGCAGTGAGACAAAGGAAATAACGATATATACAGAGTAGGAAGAAAAAGAAAAAAAAAGAAAGAGGGAAGCAAGAAATCAACACAAAAAGAGTAGCAGTAAGAAAGTGAGGAGTGAGTATCACTTGGCCTTCTTCTGAGATATGGACTTGTGGAAACCATAAAACGCCGTAGCAATATACTTATTCTGGGTCATATTGTCAATTATTGATGGAAGTGAAGCACAGAGTTGCCCAGTTTTGAGCATAAGGGTTCTTCTTTCTTCTTTCAGAGCAGGGCAATCAAAAATATAGTGAGTGATTTCATTTTTTAGTTTTGAATTACAGAAGGTACAAGTCGGGTCCTCACCGCAGAGCATCTTGGTGTGGTTTTCTCTAAAAAAAACTTGAAAGTATTCTAACTTGTGCGAGTAGTCTTACAACCGGGAAAGGAAAATCTCCTAAAAGGTATCCCTCCGTCATGAAAGATATGTGAATGTCTTTGTAGTGAGAGTATAGCTTAGATTTATCCATTCTTGTAAGGTCGTTTTGTATAGATTGGTCTGCCGCTGTTTTTAAGAGCCCTGTAATCGCGCTCCTCAGCGTTTCAGGGTCATCACAGGAAACAAGTGCAGGGGATCCATTATTGTTAAGCAGATTGGTGAGCTTTTTAATGAAACCGATGGGTGTGGCCGAAGCATTAGACAGTTCCCGTGTTCTATTAAAACATATACGTGGCAATCTGTCACTGCTCATATTCAACACCCGCAGCCAATACTTCAGGGTTAATCTTAAGGCTGTTACACTCAATGAGATACGACCGGTTTCTAATCTGATTAGGTAGCATGGAGTGTATCTGGGCAGATTCAGGAACCTACGGATAAATATGTCTTGTATACTATCCAATAAGTCTTTATGCTCTGTTGCCCACAATGGAGCGGCATACATCAGGACAGCTCTCACTATTGTATCAAAGAGTTTGGTTGATAAATTTATTGACTTTGCTTTTGATTTTATTAATATTGGGTGTGTGGCGTTAATTGCTGTAAGTGCTTTTCCTTTAAAGTAATTTGCCGGGTGAGTAGTTGTTATTGTTGGCGTCAGAGGGAATCCCAAGTATGTATATCTTGAAGTTATTGTTATGGGTTTATCATTCCAGAACCATCTATCCTTATTTGAGGGTTTACCTCCATTACGGAACACCATAATCTTTGACTTGGACTCATTTAGTGTCATTAAGTTTTCATCGAGATATTCTTTCAGTATTTTGATCTTCTTTTGGAGGTTCATCCTGGACTCACCTATAATTGCTATGCGTCGGCGTACAGCAATAAATGGATATCTCCAAATTCTGGAAAATTTACACTCGGCAGGTCTGAGTTATTATAAATTTCGATTAAGTCCGTGATAAATAATATAAATAGCAGTGGGGAAAGTGGTTCTCCCTGGAGGACTCCCGAGTTTATCTTAATACTTTCCGTAAATGATCCCTTCCATCTGATAGCTATAGTTGCTTGTTCGTAGTAACTTCTGATCGTACTTATGAATTGGTAACTTATGCCTAGGTTGTAAAGTTTTTTCCAAAGTATTGAGTGAGGTACAGTATCAAATGCCTTCCTTAGATCGACAAAAAAAGACATATAGTTTTCCCCTCTTTTTTCTTAATGATAGTTGGATTAAAGTAGTTAGTGTAAATATGTGGTCAATACATGATCTTCCTTTTCTAAATCCCGCTTGGTTTTCGGGTATAACCCTTCTTCCTTCGACCCATTCCTCCAGTCGTGATCTTAGGATTGATGTGAAAAGCTTTGATACATTGCTAATCAGTGCAATACCTCGGTAGTTGGAGGGGCTGTTCTTATAACCATTTTTAAAGATTGGGTGTATAGTGGAATTAGTCCAAATTGTTGGGTATTTTCCAGTCGTCATAACACTATTGTAGAGTTGTTTCAACAGCAGTATGTACGAATCAGGGAGTGTTTTTAATACTTCATTGGGGGTGCCATCGGGCCCGCATGCCTTGTTACTCCTCAAACCAGCTATCTCCTTGTATATGTCTGCATTGGTTATCTCTGAGTCCAATAAAGGATCGTTCTGAGAAATCACATTATGTAAATTACAAATTCTCAAATTTTTCTCTGTAGTCATTAGTTCGCGGTAAAAGTTCAGCCAGTCCTGTATAGATATTTCTCCTTGGATTATAGATGTGCTTTTGTAGAGCGCAATAGTTTTCCAGAAGGTCTTTGAGTCTTTAGCATTTCTGAGTATTTCCTGTTTTTCATTATCAAAGCCTTTCCTTTTTAGATCCAATAAAGCGAGATATTTCTTTCTGGAAGAAGCATAACATTCTCTGTCTTCCAATCTATTTGTTTTACGATATTTCTTCAGACTTTCTTTTACCAGTTTTTTCATATCATAGCAGTCCTTATCGAACCACGGCTTAGATTTCCTGGGGCCGCCCTTAATTGAGTAGGTTATTTTTGCAGATGACATTGCTTCCAAAATTCGCTGATTGAAAGTGTATACAAGGTCATCGGAGGCTGGTATGTTTTTTTCCCGCAATTCTTCCAGTTTCATTTTAAACATTGCGAGTCCATCGGCTGACCATCTATATCTCGTAATATTATGATCTTCCCGTTTGGTTTTTTTCTCAGTTGAATTATAACCGATAAATTAGAATATTTATCTTGATTATTTTTAGGCGAAAAGTTATATCAAAAATTTTATTTGCTAGAAACCTTCCCAGTACTATACTAAATAACTTCCCAAAGTTTCATGGCGTTCCAATGAGTGGTTTTGTCAGGCATAAAGGACAGACACACTACTTATTTAGTAGGTAATCCAATACCGCTGCTTTATTTTCTTTAGATTAGATATCTCAGTGGCAAATTCCAAAAGCAAGATTTCACATTCCAGATCAGGGTCACTATGTGATACTGCCAAAAAAAGATGCACGGCCATATCAGTGGAGAAGACAAAAGTGTTTGGTAAATAGCCAAATCTGGTATCTGGATATTGTCTTGAATGGTGATTCTCTTTGCTTGAAAAGTCTTCAATATTTTCGAATTATTTAGTAGGTTATCCGCTGCTTTATTTTCTTTAGATTAGATATCTCAGTGGCAAATTCCAATAACATTCCAGATCAGGGTCACTATATACAGTAGAACCTCTGAGGACACTCGCGGTAGAAGACACCTCTCTACAAAGGACAGTTTTCATTTGCAAAATTACTATTTTTACTATTTAGTAACTCTCCGGTAAGAAGACACCTCTCTACAAAGAATAGTTTTTCATTTGCAAAATTACCATTTTTACTATTTAGAAACTCTCCAGTAAGAGGACACCTCTCTACAAAGGACAGTTTTCATTTGCAAAATTACCATTTTTACTATTTAGCAATTCTCAGGTGAGAGGACACCTCTCTACAAAGGACAGTTTTCATTTGCAAAATTACTATTTTTACTATTTAGCAACTCTCCGGTAAGAAGATACCTCTCTACAAAGGACAGTTTTCATTTGCAAAATTACTATTTTTACTATTTAGTAACTCTCCGGTAAGAAGACACCTCTCTACAAAGGACAGTTTTCATTTGCAAAATTACTATTTTTACTATTTAGTAACTCTCCGGTAAGAAGACACCTCTCTACAAAGGACAGTTTTCATTTGCAAAATTACTATTTTTACTATTTAGTAACTCTCCGGTAAGAAGACACCTCTCTACAAAGGACAGTTTTCATTTGCAAAATTACTATTTTTACTATTTAGTAACTCTCCGGTAAGAAGACACCTCTCTACAAAGGATAGTTTTCATTTGCAAAATTACCATTTTTACTATTTAGAAACTCTCCAGTAAGAGGACACCTCTCTACAAAGAACAGTTTTCATTTGCAAAATTACCATTTTTACTATTTAGCAATTCTCAGGTGAGAGGACACCTCTCTACAAAGGACAGTTTTCATTTGCAAAATTACCATTTTTACTATTTAGCAACTCTCCGGTAAGAAGACACCTCTCTACAAAGGACAGTTTTCATTTGAAAAATTACCATTTTTACTATTTAGCAACTCTCCGGTAAGAGGACACCTCTCTACAAAGGACAGTTTTCATTTGCAAAATTACTATTTTTACTATTTAGTAACTCTCCGGTAAGACACCTCTCTACAAAGGACAGTTTTCATTTGCAAAATTACCATTTTTACTATTTAGTAACTCTCCGGTAAGACACCTATCCATAAAGGACACTTTGGCTCTGCAACTAGGTGTCCTTTACAGGGAGGTTCTACTGGGTATATAATTATCATCTTAAAATAGTACAGACTGTGCACTTTTATATGTCAGTGTACTACAAGATGTCAGTACAATTATGATAATTGTCATTGTCTTCAAAGTATCAGTCTTTTTTAAAATTTTATTAATGATAGCCTTTCCAACACATAGTATATCACTTAAGAGAAGAAAAAAATCCATCCAGAGAATAGTTTCTTACAAAAATATAATTTATATTACAATATAATATAATGTGACTTATGATTGTAAAACGACATTTGAAATACTATCCCGCATGTGTTTCTTTTCAACGAAAAATCAAAATTTATTTCAAGGAGAAACAACGACCATTTTCAACCTCTTGGATGAGGTATGAAAGGGTGAACCGAGCAATGATAAACCGAAAAATAAAAGTGTCCAAGGATGGGAATTCCTGTTATTGTTTGTCCTTGAAATAAATTTTGAATTTTCGTTGAAAAGAATGAGGGATAGTATTTCAAATGTCGTTTTACAAATATAATTTAATTAACTCGATCTTTCTGGTATTGGAGCTCTTCTACCGGAGTAGGGTCATATATTAACGCCTTCATACCTAAATAGGTAGCTCTCCCTTTAATTGTACATCAGAACGATGGGAATGTGCATCAATCCAGTAAAAAACTTTACTTGTGGTGATATAGAATGAACCCCAATACCAGTTTTGGAAAATTAAGGCAAAAAGCTTTTCCGATTCCACAATGATGGTTTTAAACAGAAATATTGTAGTATATTTTTCTCTCAATATACACACACACAAAAGCCTTTATTAAGACACACAGGTCTTAGAGAGGATTCTCCTTGGGGTTACAAGACGGAGAAACCTATGAAAGTGGGAAATAAAAAATGGAGAAAGATTATATACCTATGTTAAATATATACAGATTATAAGAAAGAATAAAAAATAAGAAAATAAAATTGGAAATATGGATGGGAGAAGTGGAGAGCGAAAAGAGGAAAGAAAACAGGTATTTACATATGGAACAAGTCAATTTAAGCTCTTCTGCTCACACAGCACAGGTGGGCCATGGCTATTTCAAGAAATCTTTAAGAGAATAATGTCTATATAAAAATTGTATTTATTATTAAGTTGTTAACGTGATACTCCTGTTGAAGGACTGACAAGTCCGAAAGCTTGAAAATAAAAAGTTGCACAAGAAACTTAACCCTGGAAGCTTCATTTATTTTATAACAATGGTGGTTTCTCTGGTGTCAAAAAACCTTCCCTTTCAAAGCCATTTTGATTTTTTTTTTTTTTGGAATAGAAAAACGTCATTGGGAGCTAAGTCTGGAGAATAAGCAGGTTTGTGAAGTATATTCGGCACTCAAAAGGAATTCTTATATATATGGCTAGTGCCTTAGGCGCTTAATTAATGCCTAACTGGCTTATTTGTTTATTATTTGTGGAAGAGAAATGCTCGATGCAGGTATGTATATATATATAAAAATAAAGAAGGCATATCTCCTGACCAAAAGCACATGTGCTTTTTAGATGGCAGAGCGCCATCTAGTCAAACAAAAATCAACTAATCATTGATTTAACCCGTTCCCTGAACGAAAAAACGAACGCGTTCACGCTGTTGGCGCACGTCAGCGTGGAGCAGGTTCTTAAGAAACCAAGAAATGGGTATTTAAGGCCAAATTTGCGTAAATACGCTTAACACATTATATATATTTCTACTGTCATGTAGCCTTATGTCCATATAATTTGCATAAATACCTTAACCAAGAATTTCTCTCCACAGTAAAAGTAGAATATGCCAATATTATATTAGAACGGTGTCATTGATCAAACTGGCGAACCACCTGCCTTTGTGGAGCTGAGCCAGCGATATTTCTGTAGAACTTGCAGCTGTGATGACGCTGTGAAAAATTCCTTGAGCCTTCGCAATATGCGGCTTCTAAGATCAGCAGCTAAATCTTGTAACAATGATGCCGCTTTAAATAATTCCTTATCTCTTAGCGCAACAGGTGGTATCTAAAACCAATAGCCAGATCTTGCAGCTATGGTTCGGTTTTGAACAATTCCTTGAGCCTTCGCAACGTGCAGCCTATGAAACTAGAAGCCAGATCTTGCAGAAATGGTTCCTCTTTGAACAATTCTATTACCAACGGGTGGTATCTAAAACTAACAGCCAGATTTTGCAGCTGTGGTTCGGTTTGAACAATTCCTTAATCCTTCGCAACGTGCAGCCTATGAAACTAGAAGCCAGATCTTGCAGAAATGGTTCCTCTTTGAACAATTCCATTGCCAACGGGTGGTATCTAAAGCCAACAGCCAGATCTTCAAGCTATGGTTCCTCTGTGAACAAATCCATTAACATCGCACGTGCGGTCTATGAACCCAGGCAATGGTTCCAAATTGAAAGATTCATTGTTCTTTGGCAACATGCGGTTCTAAAATCAGCGGTCAAATATTGCAGCTATGTTTCCACTCTCAACAATTCCTTAATCCTTGGCAACTTGTGGCCTCTAAAGCCAGCGGCTACACTTTGCAGCTATGGTGCAAGGGGGTGAAAGGTGAACAATTCCTTAATCCTTCGAAGCGTGCGTCCTCTAAAACCAGTGGTCAGATTTTGCAGCAAAGGTTCCACTTTGAACAGTTCCTTTACCATTGCAGCGTGTAGCTTCTAAGATCAGCTGCCAGATCATGCAGTTATGGTTCCGCTTCAAACAGTTTCTTGATCATTCGCAACATTCGGCCTCTAAAATAGCGGCTAGATCTTGTAGTAATGGTTTCGTTTGGAATAATTCCTAAATCATTTGCAACGTACCTCTAAAACCAGAGGCCAGATCATGCGGGTATAGTGCCGCTTTGAACTTTTTTTTCTCTCGCAACGTGCAACCTCTAATACCAGCGGCAAGATATTGCAGCTAGAGTGCCGCTTTGAACAATTCCTTGATCTTTTACAATGTTCAACCTTTAAAAGCGGCAACCAGATATTGTAGCAATGGCTCTGCTTTGAAAAATTCTTAGATCATTCACAGCTTGCGGCCTCTAAATCCAGCATTCAGCTTTTGAAGCAAAGGTTCCGCTTTGAACAATCCCTTCACCATCGCAACCTGAAGCCTCTAAAACCAGTGACCAGGTCTTGCAGTTGTGGTTCCACGTGGAACAATTCCATGATCCTTTGCAACGTGCGGCCTAAAAAACAGCGTCCAAATCTTGCAGTTGTGGTTCCATGTTGAACAATTCCTTGATCCTTCGCAACGTGTGACCAAAAAAAAACATCGGCCAGATCTTGCAGCAATGGTTCCGCTTCAACAAATTCCTTGATCATTCGCAACGTTTGGGCCTTTAAAACCATCACCCATATCAGGCAAATGCGGGGCAGTCCTGATCAATTCTTTGGGCGATCTTAAAAGAAGTTTAATACCAAATCTGATTATTATATTGAGCTAAATTATTAAAAACTTCATCCTGGCTTGGTACTCAATCTTTTTCTTCTATTTTTCTATACACTCAAAAATCATATTTTTTCTAGACTATTAACTGTCTAGTAACTCTATCTGAATTTTTTTTCTTTCTATTTAATTGTTGCTAGGGTCGTTCTAACAATCTTTTTTTTTTTTTTTTTTTTACAATTAAGTAATATATCCTGCTCTACCTAAACACCTTATTCACTTAATTAACAGCTATTTATAGAAAAATTAATTTCAAATGAAGCTTCAATTAACTCATTTTGATAAATTTCTCTAATGCTTCGGGCACACCCATCGGTTTCATTAAAAAGCTCACCAATCTGCTTAACAATAATGGATCCCCTGCACTTGTTTCCTGTGATGACCCTGAAACGCTGAGGAGCGCGATTACAGGGCTCTTAAAAACAGCGGCAGACCAATCTATACAAAACGACCTTACAAGAATGGATAAATCTAAGCTATACTCTCACTACAAAGACATTCACATATCTTTCATGACGGAGGGATACCTTTTAGGGGATTTTTCTTTCCCGGTTGTAAGACTACTCGCACAAGTTAGAATACTTTCAAGTTTTTTTAGAGAAAACCACACCAAGATGCTCTGCGGTGAGGACCCGATTTGTACCTTCTGTAATTCAAAACTAAAAAATGAAATCACCCACTATATTTTTGATTGCTCTGCTCTGAAAGAAGAAAGAAGAACCCTTATGCTCAAAACTGGGCAACTCTGTGCTTCACTTCCATCAATAATTGACAATATGACCCAGAATAAGTATATTGCTACGGAGTTTTATGGTTTCCACAAGTCCATATCACAGAAGAAGGCCAAGTGACACTCACTCCTCACTTTCTTACTGCTACTCTTTTTGTGTTGTTTTTCTTGCTCCCCTCTTTCTCTTTCTTGTTTTTTTTTTTCTTTTTCTTCTGTCTATATCGTTATTTCCTTTGTCTCACTGCTTTGTTCTTATGCATACCTCTGGTGAATCCTGTATAGGGTCAGTGACCCTAAATAAAGGCTTTTTGTTGTTGTTGTTGTTGATAAATTTCCACAATGGACAGCACAATCCGAACTTTTCTCGCCTAGAATACAAATTCGCACTTGGAAAATGTCGCTCAGAGTTCTTTCTCTTTTATAAGAGTTACAAATTCTATCTTCAATTTTAAGAAAGAATGATATTCATGTGTGAAAGGTTTCTACACTCATGGACAAAACTTAAGGAAGTTGTACCTTTTACCATGTATATCTGATTTAGACAATAACTCTGAAAGATATTACAGTGACCTTTATTGAATACATACGAGATAACCAAGTGTTTATATACACTCATGGACAAAACTTAAGGAAGTTGTACCTTTTACCATGTATATTGGGATTGAGACAATAACTCTGAAAGATATTACAGTGACCTTTATTGAAGACATACGAGATAACCAAGTGTTTATATACACTCATGGACAAAACTTAAGGAAGTTGTACCTTTTACCATGTATATTGGGATTGAGACAATAACTCTGAAAGATATTACAGTGACCTTTATTGAAGACATACGAGATAACCAAGTGTTTATATACACTCATGGACAAAACTTAAGGAAGTTGTACCTTTTACCATGTATATTGGGATTGAGACAATAACTCTGAAAGATATTACAGTGACCTTTATTGAAGACATACGAGATAACCAAGTGTTTATATACACTCATGGACAAAACTTAAGGATGCTGTACCTTTTATCATGTATATTGGGATTGAGACAATAACTCTGAAAGATATTACAGTGACCTTTATTGAAGACATACGAGATAACCCAGTGTATATACACTCATGGACAAAACTTAAGGAAGTTTTACCTTTTATCATATACTAGCGGATGTGTACCCGGCTTCGCCCGGGTTTTATCCGAGTGAAAGTTTGCCTAACGAATATTATATATTATGAAGTATAATAAACAATGTTAAAGATTAGTTTTAAAATATTAATCAAGATTGTGTGTGAATATGTGAGAAAGATGTAATATTGTTGTTGTTTTCTTGGCCGACTGTTTTACATATGGTGTTATCTTAAAATTGCTTGTTTTGAATATTTTTTTAGATTGAGTTGAATGAATTGCTGAATTTTTTTTTGTATTTATATATAAATAAAATTAACTCTGCTGATTTTTTTTTTGTATTTAATCGATAACAGCGAAGTTACGCATGTTAAAGTTAGGAAAAATATTTTGATGTTAAGCAAAACCTGCTCCATCTCGTTTTACATAAATGTTGAAAATTTGGTCGAAATTGATGCATTGTAACGAAAGTTTTCAGTGAACAACACTTATGAAATTTGCATTTTTTTAAATATAGATATCGGGATTCAGACAATAACTCTGAATTATATTACAGTGACCTTTATTGAAGACACACGAGATAACCAAGTGTATATTACACTCATAGACAAAACTTAAGGAAGTTGTACCTTTTATCATGTACTAGACGAATGACCCGGGCAACGCCCGGGTTTACACGATTAAATGTATTTTACATATGGACAAAACTTAAGGGAGTTGTACCTTTCAGCATGTATATCGGGATTCAGACAATAACTCTGAAAGATATTACAGTCACCTTTATTGAAGACACACGAGACAACCAAGTGTGAACAAAATTGCCTCTGTCTCCTTAAAAAAAATAATAGACAAACGGCGACATCAAAATCTGAAACTTCGTTATGTTTTATCGATGAGTGTTATACCTAAATCGAATTTCTTGAAAAGAGCTATAGTAGGTTGCCGAGACGTTGAAATAAATTAGATTAATAAAGGTTAAAGAAAATAATTTTACCTAAGAATATATCACATATATTATCTTATTGTTTAATCTTACAACAACAACAAAGCCTTTATTTAGGGCCTCTCGCCTATACAGGATTCGCCAGTTCACAAGGGATGGGGAGAACACTGTGTGGCCTTTTTCCGGGATATAGTCTTGTGGAATCCAAATATCGCCATCGCTATATACCTATTCTTTGATATTTCATTAATTAATGCCGGAAATGAAGGACAAAGTTGCCCCGTTTTATCATTTAGTTTTCGTCTTTCCTCAGACAGAGCAGCACAATTAAATAAGTAGTGCAACATCTCCATTGTTATTCCTGATTCACAAAAAGTGCATTTCAGTTCTTCACCCCACATTAAAATCAGATGGTGTTCTCTGAAAAAAATTGAAAGGGTTCTAAATTGCGCGATTAATCTGATGACAGATTGTTTAATCTTAAACATTTTCCTTTTGGCATAGTACGTTGACGTGACCTAGTGAACAAAGGATGTGAGGTCACTTCCTAGGAATGTGACACTTCTTTCCGGAGAACGTATCATTTGTCATAACATGAATAAGAACTAGTTGTGATGGGCATTTTCTGATTTTGTAATGTTATTTCCTAGAGAGAAACCAATTTCTTTGTATCATCTACAAATTCTATATCATCCATATATCAACAATACCATCCTTCCTTCCTCAACTACATGTATATGTTATTGAAGCAAGAAAATGATTATTCTTTGAGTGTGAAAGCTTGTAAAAAATAGGAACTTACCCTCTACCATTAATTTGTCTATATTTCTTTGTCGTCTGTTTTGCACAAGTTGAATCTGTTTAGAACGATGTATGTAAATTAGATGCTTCTTTTGTTGCTTTAAATACGAGATAATTAACTCGTTTCTCTCTCTATATCTAAAAGTGTTTAAAGTTTAATAAATGAATTTTATAAATCTGAGAGTTGTCTTCAAAAACGATCCATCAGTTATATAGAACAACAACAACAAAAAAATATATTAAGACCTTTTAGTCTTATACAGATTCTCCGAACAGAAATGTAGGGATCATGCAGGAAAAAAGTAATAATACCAGTAATAAAAGCATTCCGGCCTAGAAGTCCTCCTCTACGTGGGAGAAGCAGCACAAGTAAAGGACTGTCCTGTAGGATGAAGTACAGTGTCGTGAGCCCCGAGCCGCTAAGGTAACCGTGAACAGGGAACTCTGAAATGTGGCTGACTAACGGGGCAATGGCACCACCCCTTTCCAAGGAGCAATATCAATACAGAAGAGGACACGGACAAGACATCTCAGTTGGCCGGTATTGTGATCAGGGTTCACGGACCGATCTGATCCATGGACAAGACAACACCACCAAAAAAAGCATTGTTATTACAGTCGAACTTGGATAATTCGAACCCCAAGGGACCATAAAAAAATTCGAATTATCCAAAAATTCGAATTAAAGATGTTTTGAATAAAAAGGCTTAAAAACAATAAAAATCTCACAATTTCGATCAATTCCTTTATTAAGAATAACATTAGTTGCTGTAAATTTACATTTTTACCGTATATTTAGATTATGTGCAATAATTGTATGTATATACTATATACATATTAAAAAATTTCAAAACTGATGTATTAATGTACAAAAAAAGGCAGATTGCTGGTTAAAAAAATGTACAGATTATTCTGCTTCGTTGGAACTCTGAAATTTAATTTTTGCCAAAGAAGTTAGAAATCTTAGCCTGTTTTCTAGAATTAAGACTTTCAGTAAGGACAAAGGATTCTAACATATTTAACGAGTGGAAAATAGAGGGACTTACGTCATTTTTACTTTCAAAAAAGCGTCTAAGTTGCATGATATAGTTCGTTGCTTCGGCCGCACTTGGAACGTTCATTTCCCCGGCAACTGATGACTCGTCTTCATCACCCGATGCCTCGTCGTTGTTACAATATTACAACGTCATTTCGCAAAATTTCACGCCTTGAACCGGCATCAGGTCCTTATTTTAACTCGTAAAAGTTCGAATTATCCAAGACATAATTCGAATTAACCACGATTTTTTAACATTATTTATATAGGGAATTCTAGGGACCAAGATAAATATTCGAATTAAAGAGGTTTTCGAATTAAAGAAGTTCGAATTATCCAAGTTCTACTGTATTATAATTTTAAAAAGCTAATTACATATAATGGTAATTTGAAATTTATATACAGGAAAACTTAATTAAGACAATCAAAATAATAAATAGATAAGTCTGGGTAAATTGGAGGAATAGAAATTTCTTATACCTGGATTTACCCCAGGGTCTCTGCAAGTGAAAAAAAAAAAGTAAAATCTAATCATAGAAACGCGTTCGTGGATGGCTTTTCTTGATTTATCAAGAAATTGGGTTGGCCAAATATCAGGGAACAGGTTAAATCAATGTTTAGTGGATTTCTGTTCCACTAGATGGCGCTCTGCCTTCTGTAAAGCACATGTGCTCCTGGTCAGGATATGCCATTTTTATTTTTAATTTTTAATATTAATAGTGAGATTTATATATACTTGTACAATAAAAACCTAATTAAAACAATTGAACTCATGAATGTCAGGAAGTATATTCAAAACGATCACACAATTTTAAAATGAGTATTTAAAAAATAGTCCATTACCGATCACCTAGAAGTCTGAAATTTTGTCAACTTTCATTATTATTTGCATTGAGCGAGTTTACATGTTTTCAAACTTCTATGTGTTGTCTAGAGATATATTAAAATTGAACACAAAATTTTAAAGTAATTATAGAAATTATAATTAGTTCATTGCCTGCCACCCAGATCACCCAGAAGTCTGAAATTTTGCCAACTTGCAATGTCATCAAGTTTGAAAAAGAGTATCAAATTTCATACTTCTAAGTTTACTTTGTAAGCATATTAAAATAAATCACAAAAATTGAATAAATAAATATACAAAAATAGTCAATATCCGACCACCTTAACCACTCTGAAGTCTGAAATTTTGTCAATTTGCAATGTTATCAAGTTTGAAAAAGAGTATCAAATTTCAGACTTCTAGATTCACTGTGTAAGCATATCAAAATAAATCACAAAAATTGAATAAAAAATATACAAAAATAGTCAATATCCGACCACCTTAACCACCCAGAAGTCTGAAACTTTGTCAACTTGCAATGTCATCAAGTTTGAAAAAGAATATCAAATTTCAGAATTCTAAGTTCACTCTGTAAGCATATTAAAATAATTTACTAAAATTGAAATAAAATATAGAAATTAGTTAATACCCGACCTTGTCAACTTGCAATGTCATCAAGTTTGAAATAGAGTATCAAATTTCAGACTTCTAAGTTCACTCTGTAAGCATATGAATCACAAAAATTGAAATAAAAAAAAAATTGAAATCTATATACAACAACAACAAAAAGCCTTTATTCAGGGTCACTGACCCTATACAGGATTCACCAGAGGTATGCATAAGAACAAAGCAGTGAGACAAAGGAAATAGCGATATATACAGAAGAAAAGGCAAAAAAAAAAACAAGAAAGAGAAAGAGGGAAGCAAGAAAAACAACACGAAAAGAGTAGCAGTAAGAAAGTGAGGAGTGAGTGTCACTTGGCCTTCTTCTGAGATATGGACTTGTGGAAACCATAAAACGCCGTAGCAATATACTTATTCTGGGTCATATTGTCAATTATTGATGGAAGTGAAGCACAGAGTTGCCCAGTTTTGAGCATAAGGGTTCTTCTTTCTTCTTTCAGAGCATAGCAATCAAAAATATAGTGAGTGATTTCATTTTTTAGTTTTGAATTACAGAAGGTACAAATCGGGTCCTCACCGCAGAGCATCTTGGTGTGGTTTTTCTCTAAAAAAATTTTCATATGCTGTTTGCTTTTGAATATATGGAGACAGTTTATCTAAGTTATGCAGCTGTATTTGGTTTGGAGGAAGGTATACAAATATCAAACAGATAACATGTTGGAGGGCTCTTGTGTTTGTTGATAAGAAAATAGATAACCAAGTTTCCGCGATGTCTCGCGAATTTTCAGAAAAAAAATGCATTGTCAGCGTCTTGAAAATCGAATTTACATGTATTTGTGTCGAAGTAACTTTCCGTTATTTGATTGTTGGGTGGAGAATTAATTTGTGATTTTGATGTCGTATTTCTTCTATTTACACAATTGTTTCTACGAGGTTGTTGCTATATAGCAGCTCCTGTGCTATCAACAACTTGGCCATTCATCACTTTACAGACTTTATCATTTACAAAAAGCTTGTTATCTCTCAACTTCGATTTTATTCCCCTTTCACCCAATTCTTTCCTTTTTGCAATTAGGATGCGCCGCTGCTCTCTAACATTTTTACTATAATCTTTACTTATCGAAATTTTAGTATCTCTGAGTTTGTAGGCATTTTTAAATATTTTTGCTCTATCAGCATAATCAGGCACCACAACAAGAACTGGTGCATTGGATCCGCGTGAAAGTCGGTGACATTTTGTTATTTTTAAATCATCTCCGATTTCCATTTTATCTCTAATTACGTTTTGAATCTTTAAGTTACAATCTGCCTGGTTTTCGTCACCCTCCCTCTCAATACCATAGAACACTAGATTGGGCTCACGCAGTCTCGTCTCAAAAAATTCGACTCTAGCCTCCAGTTCATTTACCTTTAACGAATTACATGAAGCCAATTTTTCGGTAGCTTGTTGAGACTCTGTACATTTAGTTAGCTTCTCCTCCATATTGCAGAATCGCATATCCCAATCGTCCATTCGAGTCTCTATTTTGGTAAGTCTGATGTCAATTCTCTCTCCTAGACTCTTTATTTCCGCCGCCATGTTTAAGATTAGCATTTTTAGCTCGCCATCTATTGATTCTCTCTCTCCTGAGTGTACTGGCGCAGTCAATGTAGTTTGCCTTTTGGTTGGGGGGCCTGGGTTTTGTTCAATGCCTGAGATAAATAATAGAGCCAGAATGATACATAGCAGTCTTTTTTGGTTACCAGATATATTCCCAGATGGTAAGTTTATATTTTGACCACATTGTCCATCATTATCCCTTCGTACTGAGATTTTTGCATAGTGCGTTACCTTGAGTAAATTTACATATTTAGTGTTGCATACCACAAGTATTAAGAGTAACCGTATTATCCCTTTCATAGTATAAGGCAAATATACACTGAAATATTAGTAATATAACTATATTTACCGGAGCGGTGCTGCACGTGCTGTTTACTGTCCGGCCACCTAGCGGCGAATCCCAATTGAAATCTATATATATATAATTGAATGTCTGTCTGTCTGTTTGTCTGTACTCTATAGATTCAAAAACCATACATCCAATCGCCGTGAAATTTTGGGATATTATTAGGTATATCACCGGGAAGGTTTTTGAAAAATAATTTCATGAATATCTTGAATATCCTTAGAGTTATTTGCAGATTTGTAGATTTAACTCGCAAGCAGCGCCCCCATTGTGACGATGATAACAAGTTTTCTTATCACTAAGATTGTTATCTTAAATATTATTTATCAAAAGTAAGATTATCTCAGGATGACACGGCAATGTGACACGGGAAAAAATGTTCACTAGATAAAACTATGATTTTCTAATGTAGAAATTAGGAAAGACAAAATTCAGGATGACACGGCACACGGGGACCGGGAAAAAATGTTCACTTTATCGAGAGATTCAAATTTACGAGTTTCAAATTATCAAAATACATCTTTTTTTTTTTTTTTAATAAGTTTTTAGAGAATTGTTTTAACAAATGCTCGCTAGACAAACCTTTACTCGGGTAAAACCTCGGGCGAAGCCGGGTACGTCCGCTAGTAAAATATAGAAATTAGTTAATACCCGATCACCTTAACCATCCAGAAGTCTAAAATTTTGTCAATTTGCAATGTTTTCAAGTTTGAAAAAGAATATCAAATTTCAGAATTCTAGGTCAACTGTAAGCGCGCATATTAAAAATAAATCACAAAATGTGAAAGGAAATATAGAAAATAGTCAATTCCAGACACCCCCCGACTACCAGAAGTCTGAAATTAACTCAACATGCAATTTCATCATGAAGACATACGAGATAACCAAGTGTTTATATACACTCATGGACAAAACTTAAGGATGCTGTACCTTTTATCATGTATATTGGGATTGAGACAATAACTCTGAAAGATATTACAGTGACCTTTATTGAAGACATACGAGATAACCCAGTGTATATACACTCATGGACAAAACTTAAGGAAGTTTTACCTTTTATCATATACTAGCGGATGTGTACCCGGCTTCGCCCGGGTTTTATCCGAGTGAAAGTTTGCCTAACGAATATTATATATTATGAAGTATAATAAACAATGTTAAAGATTAGTTTTAAAATATTAATCAAGATTGTGTGTGAATATGTGAGAAAGATGTAATATTGTTGTTGTTTTCTTGGCCGACTGTTTTACATATGGTGTTATCTTAAAATTGCTTGTTTTGAATATTTTTTTTAGATTGAGTTGAATGAATTGCTGAATTTTTTTTTTTGTATTTATATATAAATAAATTAACTCTGCTGATTTTTTTTTTGTATTTAATCGATAACAGCGAAGTTACGCATGTTAAAGTTAGGAAAAATATTTTGATGTTAAGCAAAACCCTGCTCCATCTCGTTTTACATAAATGTTGAAAATTTGGTCGAAATTGATGCATTGTAACGAAAGTTTTCAGTGAACAACACTTATGAAATTTGCATTTTTTTTAAAATAGATATCGGGATTCAGACAATAACTCTGAATTATATTACAGTGACCTTTATTGAAGACACACGAGATAACCAAGTGTATATACACTCATAGACAAAACTTAAGGAAGTTGTACCTTTTATCATGTACTAGACGAATGACCCGGGCAACGCCCGGGTTTACACGATTAAATGTATTTTACATATGGACAAAACTTAAGGGAGTTGTACCTTTCAGCATGTATATCGGGATTCAGACAATAACTCTGAAAGATATTACAGTCACCTTTATTGAAGACACACGAGACAACCAAGTGTGAACAAAATTGCCTCTGTCTCCTTAAAAAAAATAATAGACAAACGGCGACATCAAAATCTGAAACTTCGTTATGTTTTATCGATGAGTGTTATACCTAAATCGAATTTCTTGAAAAGAGCTATAGTAGGTTGCCGAGACGTTGAAATAAATTAGATTAATAAAGGTTAAAGAAAATAATTTTACCTAAGAATATATCACATATATTATCTTATTGTTTAATCTTACAACAACAACAAAGCCTTTATTTAGGGCCTCTCGCCCTATACAGGATTCGCCAGTTCACAAGGGATGGGGAGAACACTGTGTGGCCTTTTTCCGGGATATAGTCTTGTGGAATCCAAATATCGCCATCGCTATATACCTATTCTTTGATATTTCATTAATTAATGCCGGAAATGAAGGACAAAGTTGCCCCGTTTTATCATTTAGTTTTCGTCTTTCCTCAGACAGAGCAGCACAATTAAATAAGTAGTGCAACATCTCCATTGTTATTCCTGATTCACAAAAAGTGCATTTCAGGTCTTCACCCCACATTAAAATCAGATGGTGTTCTCTGAAAAAAATTGAAAGGGTTCTAAATTGCGCGATTAATCTGATGACAGATTGTTTAATTTTAAACATTTTCCTTTTGGCATAGTACGTTGACGTGACCTAGTGAACAAAGGATGTGAGGTCACTTCCTAGGAATGTGACACTTCTTTCCGGAGAACGTATCATTTGTCATAACATGAATAAGAACTAGTTGTGATGGGCATTTTCTGATTTTGTAATGTTATTTCCTAGAGAGAAACCAATTTCTTTGTATCATCTACAAATTCTATATCATCCATATATCAACAATACCATCCTTCCTTCCTCAACTACATGTATATGTTATTGAAGCAAGAAAATGATTATTCTTTGAGTGTGAAAGCTTGTAAAAAAATAGGAACTTACCCTCTACTATTTAATTTGTTTGTTTTTTCTTTGTCGTCTGTTTTGCACAAGTTGAATCTGGTTAGAACGATGTATGTAAATTAGATGATTATTTTGTTGCCTTAAATACGAGGTAATTAACTCGTTTCTCTCTCTATATCTAAAAATGTTTAATAAATTAAATTTATAAATCTGAAAGAGAGAGTTGTTTTCAAAAACGATCCATCCATATACAACAACAAAAAGCTTTATTAAGATCTTTTAGTTTTATACACATTCTCCGAGAATAAATGTAAGGGTCATGCAGGAAAAAAGTAATAATACCAGTAATAAAAGCATTCCGGCCTAGAAGTCCTCCTCTACGTGGGAGAAGCAGCACAAGTAAAGGACTGTCCTGTAGGATGAAGTACAGTGTCGTGAGCCCCGAGCCGCTAAGGTAACCGTGAACAGGGAACTCTGAAATGTGGCTGACTAACGGGGCAATGGCACCACCCCTTTCCAAGGAGCAATATCAATACAGAAGAGGACACGGACAAGACATCTCAGTTGGCCGGTATTGTGATCAGGGTTCACGGACCGATCTGATCCATGGACAAGACAACACCATCAAAAAAAGCATTGTTATTACAGTCGAACTTGGATAATTCGAACCCCAAGGGACCATAAAAAAATTCGAATTATCCAAAATTCGAATTAAAGATGTTTTGAATAAAAAAGGCTTAAAACAATAAAAATCTCACAATTTCGATCAATTCCTTTATTAAGAATAACATTAGTTGCTGTAAATTTACATTTTTACCGTATATTTAGATTATGTGCAATAATGAGCCAGGCCCCTCCCTTTAATTTTTTCATCGCAGTAAGGACAGTAGAAATTGTTTTATTTTAAAAAGAATAATACGCCACTAAAATAGTTTTATAATTTGATAACAGATGGCGCTCTAGTACATCATAACATTATTGTTCTAATAAATATACTATATACATATTAAAAAATTTCAAAACTGATGTATTAATGTACAAAAAAAAAAGGCAGATTGCTGGTTAAAAAAATGTACAGATTATTCTGCTTCGTTGGAACTCTGAAATTTAATTTTTGCCAAAGAAGTTAGAAATCTTAGCCTGTTTTCTAGAATTAAGACTTTCAGTAAGGACAAAGGATTCTAACATATTTAACGAGTGGAAAATAGAGGGACTTACGTCATTTTTACTTTCAAAAAAGCGTCTAAGTTGCATGATATAGTTCGTTGCTTCGGCCGCACTTGGAACGTTCATTTCCCCGGCAACTGATGACTCGTCTTCATCACCCGATGCCTCGTCGTTGTTACAATATTACAACGTCATTTCGCAAAATTTCACGCCTTGAACCGGCATCAGGTCCTTATTTTAACTCGTAAAAGTTCGAATTATCCAAGACATAATTCGAATTAACCACGATTTTTTAACATTATTTATATAGGGAATTCTAGGGACCAAGATAAATATTCGAATTAAAGAGGTTTTCGAATTAAAGAAGTTCGAATTATCCAAGTTCTACTGTATTATAATTTTAAAAGCTAATTACATATAATGGTAATTTGAAATTTATATACAGGAAAACTTAATTAAGACAATCAAAATAATAAATAGATAAGTCTGGGTAAATTGGAGGAATAGAAATTTCTTATACCTGGATTTACCCCAGGGTCTCTGCAAGTGAAAAAAAAAAAGTAAAATCTAATCATAGAAACGCGTTCGTGGATGGCTTTTCTTGATTTATCAAGAAATTGGGTTGGCCAAATATCAGGGAACAGGTTAAATCAATGTTTAGTGGATTTCTGTTCCACTAGATGGCGCTCTGCCTTCTGTAAAGCACATGTGCTCCTGGTCAAGATATGCCATTTTTATTTTTAATTTTTAATATTAATAGTGAGATTTATATATACTTGTACAATAAAAACCTAATTAAAACAATTGAACTCATGAATGTCAGGAAGTATATTCAAAACGATCACACAATTTTAAAATGAATATTTAAAAAATAGTCCATTACCGATCACCTAGAAGTCTGAAATTTTGTCAACTTTCATTATTATTTGCATTGAGCGAGTTTACATGTTTTCAAACTTCTATGTGTTGTCTAGAGATATATTAAAATTGAACACAAAATTTTAAAGTAATTATAGAAATTATAATTAGTTCATTGCCTGCCACCCAGATCACCCAGAAGTCTGAAATTTTGCCAACTTGCAATGTCATCAAGTTTGAAAAAGAGTATCAAATTTCATACTTCTAAGTTTACTTTGTAAGCATATTAAAATAAATCACAAAAATTGAATAAATAAATATACAAAAATAGTCAATATCCGACCACCTTAACCACTCTGAAGTCTGAAATTTTGTCAATTTGCAATGTTATCAAGTTTGAAAAAGAGTATCAAATTTCAGACTTCTAGATTCACTGTGTAAGCATATCAAAATAAATCACAAAAATTGAATAAATAAATATACAAAAATAGTCAATATCCGACCACCTTAACCACCCAGAAGTCTGAAACTTTGTCAACTTGCAATGTCATCAAGTTTGAAAAAGAATATCAAATTTCATAATTCTAAGTTCACTCTGTAAGCATATTAAAATAATTTACTAAAATTGAAATAAAATATAGAAATTAGTTAATACCCGACCTTGTCAACTTGCAATGTCATCAAGTTTGAAATAGAGTATCAAATTTCAGACTTCTAAGTTCACTCTGTAAGCATATGAATCACAAAAATTGAAATAAAAAAAAAATTGAAATCTATATATATATAATTGAATGTCTGTCTGTCTGTTTGTCTGTACTCTATAGATTCAAAAACCATACATCCAATCGCCGTGAAATTTTGGGATATTATTAGGTATATCACCGGGAAGGTTTTTGAAAAATAATTTCATGAATATCTTGAATATCCTTAGAGTTATTTGCAGATTTGTAGATTTAACTCGCAAGCAGCGCCCCCATTGTGACGATGATAACAAGTTTTCTTATCACTAAGATTGTTATCTTAAATATTATTTATCAAAAGTAAGATTATCTCAGGATGACACGGCAATGTGACACGGGAAAAATGTTCACTAGATAAAACTATGATTTTCTAATGTAGAAATTAGGAAAGACAAAATTCAGGATGACACGGCACACGGGGACCGGGAAAAAATGTTCACTTTATCGAGAGATTCAAATTTACGAGTTTCAAATTATCAAAATACATCTTTTTTTTTTTTTTAAATAAGTTTTTAGAGAATTGTTTTAACAAATGCTCGCTAGACAAACCTTTACTCGGGTAAAACCTCGGGCGAAGCCGGGTACGTCCGCTAGTAAAATATAGAAATTAGTTAATACCCGATCACCTTAACCATCCAGAAGTCTAAAATTTTGTCAATTTGCAATGTTTTCAAGTTTGAAAAAGAATATCAAATTTCAGAATTCTAGGTTAACTGTAAGCGCGCATATTAAAAATAAATCACAAAATGTGAAAGGAAATATAGAAAATAGTCAATTCCAGACACCCCCCGACTACCAGAAGTCTGAAATTAACTCAACATGCAATTTCATCAGGTTTAAACAAAGTACCAAATATCAGATTTCTAGGTATTCTGTAAGTATACGAGTATTTAAAAACTGATTATAAGATTTGTGGACATAAGAGAAAGTTAAATAAAAGCTTTTAAAAATAATATATATTGTTCTGGCAAAGCTCCTAAATTTTTAAAGTATATATTATCAGCGCCCTATGTGCTTTTTTTACCTTTTTCTCAAGATTTCCGCAAGGGTAAATTCTCCATAAAATTGAGGTCATGGTTTGATCAAAAGGCAGATAGATTCAGTTCTAGAGTTGAAGCAGAGGAATGTATTTCAACACTAAGCCATTCTAAGATTGATATCTCTACATTTATGTTTCTCCTATGTCTTAAAAAAGCTCTGCAATTGTCTTCCAGAGTTCATAGAAACTCTATATATAGCAGCGCTGATCCTATAAAAATGTATTCTTTTTAAGTTTACTCAATACTAGATATCCTTTTTTATTCATATTGTAGCGTAGAAATCAAGTCTTTGTATATCTGAAGGTGTGAAAGTATTTATTGATGACGTCACCACGACTATCAATAATTATTAACAAATTAACCCCAACTATCTACAGCTAGAGAGCAAACTATCTACAGAAAGCTAGGCAACTAACTGATTATTTTACAAATATAAAATAATAAATCTGTTTCCAAATATTTTCATTGAATAATTAAATTAAATTATAAATATAAATTACTTCCCGGTTGTAAGACTACTCGCACAAGTTAGAATACTTTCAAGTTTTTTTAGAGAAAACCACACCAAGATGCTCTGCGGTGAGGACCCCGACTTGTACCTTCTGTAATTCAAAACTACAAAATGAAATCACTCACTATATTTTTGATTGCTCTGCTCTGAAAGAAGAAAGAAGAACCCTTATGCTCAAAACTGGGCAACTCTGTGCTTCACTTCCATCAATAATTGACAATATGACCCAGAATAAGTATATTGCTACGGCGTTTTATGGTTTCCACAAGTCCATATCTCAGAAGAAGGCCAAGTGATACTCACTCCTCACTTTCTTACTGCTACTCTTTTTGTGTTGATTTCTTGCTTCCCTCTTTCTTATTATTATTATTTTTTTTTTCCTTTTCTTTTTTTTTTTTTTTCTTTCTCTTTTTACTCTGTATATATCGCTATTTCCGTTGTCTCACTGCTTTGTTCTTATGCATACCTCTGGTGAATCCTGTATAGGGTCAGTGACCCTAAATAAAGGCTTTTTTGTTGTTGTAAATATAAATTACTAGACGGGTGACCCGGGCTTCGCCCCGGGATTGACCCGTGTGCATATCTACGAGTGATATATATTTAGATAAGATTTTTTTTTTATAATTGTTTGTTATAAGCATTATCTATTTGTTTGCATCAGCATAATTTAATCTAATCTTTGATAGAGGGCGCTGTTCGTGAGCTAAGTAGAATAATTTGAATATATAGTTTTAATAATTGATTTATATATTTTTTTAAAAATAGCCTATCGTCTTCCCCGTATTTTTTACCTATGTATGGAAATTTTGGTTTGAATTAGTGAACTACTGCGAATTTGTATACCGGACATATATACAAACAAACATACAAACATTCATTTTTATATATATAGATATTTCTTCGTCACAATATGATACTCATATCTTTATCTGGATATTCATCTTTTTTATCAATAATTCTTTTTTTAAATGTCTGTCATAAGCTTTTTACTCAATTAATATTCTATATCAAACCAACGGTTTTGTGAGATCTAAATTTGTATTCCTTAATATAAATCTATATGATTAAAATTGTGATCAGTGCTCTACTTAGCAAAATATGATAATCGCAAGACCTCGTCGATTTCTGGAGATAAGTTTATTTTCATTTTATTAATGCCTTCTCAAGCTTTCAAGAATATCTGCCCTTATACAGAAGTACAAAAACGAATAATAATAAATGCCGTTAGATATTAACTGTTAGTATTCCTATAGAAGGAACAGATATGACGGAAAAAATTTGAGATTGCATTAATAAAAAGAAACTCATCTCTAGAAATCTGTCATATCATTTTGAAGATTGATGTATGCAATAACGACAAAAGGCAAAGATGTGGCGACCACACTTTGCTTCAGCGAGCGCGAACTGGGACAAAGTTTCAATACACATACTACGGGCAATAAAGTGGCGGCCCCACTATACTTCAGCAAGCGCAAGCTGGGAAAACACACTACGCATGCGCGCGGGGCGTCATCCGACACTTTTGCTGGCCACTGGCGTCATAACAAGGCCTGCTCCCAACGGCCGTTTTGTTACTTCTTTTCTCTTTATATATTTCTGGCTTTAAATAAATTAATTTTAATTATAATTTTATCAGCGGCCTTTTCACAAGCCACACCAACACATCACGCAACCATCCCACAATGTAAAATATTGATAGAAGACCTTGCTAAGGTTAAATTCAAAGATTTTAAGGAACCCTTCTGGCTGATTACAGAGTTTCTGCTGAAGATAAAGATGAATGGTAAATTAGAACTGAAGACAAAGACGAAGAAGCTGGTTCTGGACAAAGGCAAATATTGGAGGACCCATTAGAGCTGAAGAAGCAGAGATTAAAAGAATCACGATGGCCAAGGGTCGATTGGTGTTTTCTGAAGATTCTCATCCCTCTGTCTCTGCTCCTTCGGGGGTTATGTTGCGGACATCATTCTGCAGCTGGCCCTGTACACTATGTCTTATCTGAAGAACCCGGCGTCGAGAGGCACTCTGTACATATTCACTGTACATTGCATATATCTAATTACAAGGTATGTCCCATAAGTTCCCGGACTGGGTCCATAAAAAAATAAATAAATGAAAAATGTAAATAAATTTGACTGTTTATTATAGAAAAAATATCAGGCAACACGGTGGTACCAATATCGAGGCGGTACATTAGCGCGCGCCAAGGTCATTCTAATTTATTTAAAGGTCACACCTAGCGCTGCGGCGATTTTACGATGGAACAAAAATTGAAGCAGAGGATTTGCATAGAATTTTGTGTGAAACTTCAAATATCTGCAACCGAAACTTTTGAAATGCTTAATAAAGTATTCCCCAATGACTCTCCAAAGGGGAACAACTGTTTTTGAATGGCATTCTAGATTTAAAGCTGGCAGAATTTCCATTGAAGATGAACCTCGGCAAGGACGCCCAAAATGTGCAAAAAATCACCGATTTGATAAAATAAAATCCTCGAACCACTTTGCTGGATCTAGAGCAAGACACAGGCATCTCTAAAACAACGATTGGAAGGATCGTAACCAAAGATTTGAAGCTCAAAAAGACTCCTGCAAAATTCATCCCAAGATTCCTCACTAATGAGCAAAAACTGTGTCGGCTTGCAACCTGTGAGAACATGTTGGAAATGGCAAGAACGGATCCGGAATGGAAAGACGAGATAATCACAGGCGACGAGACATGGGTCTATGACTATGACCCTGAAACCAAGCGTCAATATGCCGAGTGGAGAGGTCAGGGTGAGCCTAGACCAAAAAAATCCAGGATATTGAAATCCAGAAACAAGGTGTTGCTGGTCGCTTTTTTGGATAACAAGGGCATTGTTCATCACGAGTATCTTCCTGCAGGCCAAACGGTTATTAAGGAAATGTATTTGGACATTCTTCGCCATCTAAGGGAAGCGATTCAAAAAAAATGCCAGAAAAATGGCCTAATGGTGACTGGATCCTACACCATAACAATGCCCGCCCTCACACAGCGCACTTGGTGACGAGTTTTTTTGGCTAAAAAGGGGACAGAAATCCCACCTCAACCACCCTATTCCCCAGACATCGCACCAAATGACTTTTTCCTGTTCCCCAAACTTAAAGCAGTTCTAAAAGGAAGACATTTTGACACCAGGGATGACATAATAGAAAAATCGCTGTTGGCATTGAAGAGCATTCCAAAAGAGCTCTATAAAAACTGTTTCGACAATTTGGGGGAAACGATGGCGCTGGTGCGTTGAAGCAAGGGGGGATTACTTTTAAAAGTTTTAATAATTTTTTAAAAAAATATCTTACCTTTTTTTTATGGACCCAGTCCGGGAACTTATGGGACATACCTTGTATTTAGATATAATCAACAACAACAAAAGCTTTATTAAGACCTTTTGATCTTATACAGATTCTCCGAGTAGAACAGGGTATATACAGAAATAACAATAATCAGCAATGTTATTTACAATGTGTCAAATAAGGGGGAAGAAGAAAGAAAGGGCTTGGTATAGACTTATATACAAGCAGTCGAGCAGTTCCTTTTCTTAAATAACACACACACACAAGCCTTTATATTGGGGCATCCAGCCCTATACATGATTCCCCTCTACAGGATTCAGAAAAGGAAGATATTTCAGAAGTAAAAACTAGAGTACAAGAGGTAATAAGGAAAAAGAAAAGAGAGAAGAAAGAAAAAAAAACAAAAAGAAATATAACCATATATACAAAAAATAAACATACAGAGCAAAAGGAACCATACATGATTAAATATTTAAATTAAAGTACCAATGTTTAGGATATGTCAAGGTTAGGATATCATTGAGAGGGCTAGTGTGGAATCAGCCGCGTTCAGTCTTCGCCTTCTTCCTCCAAGCAAACCACGACATTCGGCGAATCCATTATTCTCCAACGGACATTGACTGCGGCCTTGTAGAATTTATATAAACCGAGGGAGAGACCCTGATCAACCATCAGTGTGTTCATCCAGCTGCAAATTTGTTGGCAGTCAGGTTGAGACCAGGGTAAGTCACCCAAAATTTCTTTCCTCTGTTTCTCTAAGCAAGAGCATCCAAATATTATATGCATAATTTCGTCTTGGATTCTGTTTTTACACAGATCGCAAGTTAGAGACAAATCAGTCTTCCAGCGCTTTGAACGATTTTCTGGGAAGATCGTCCATAGGAGTCTCAGTTGTGCAAAGAATCTTTTAATTGCTAGAGGAATAGTTGTGAATAAATATCGTTCTGCTGTTATTAGATATAATCATAATCATTGGTATTTACTCATTATCATTCCTTAATTAGTGCGGACTGTGCACTTTGACATGTTTTGACAAGATGTCAATAAAATTATGTTAATGGTCGAATTGTCTCTCTTTCTAGGCCGTGCGGCCACGCAGCGACGAAGATGGAGAGTGGAAAAATAAAATTCTTGAATCACTATTCTATATTAGCGGAAATCTAATTTCATTATATGATGTTGAATGTTTTGGTTGGTAACTATATTGCGTTCATGAACTAAAGAGTTCTTTTAGTCAAGTTTTTCAACCATCTTAATATTAATATAGTGCATTAGCATGTCATCTGTTATACGAAATTTAACCTATTTTGACGCCTATGATTATTTTTTAAATAAACCAATCTGCTGCCCTTACTGATATTATAAATGATATTTTATCATTGCAATATAAGGGCAGTAAAAAAATGATTTATTTAAAAATAATCATACACGTAAAAAATAGTTTAAACATCTTAATATTATTCTTTTGAATAATTTGGATATTAATCAGGTAGAGCAGAGAGATGAGCCTTAGCTTGCAAGTCCATGGTCAGATTTTCCTTTTTATTATTTTTAAGATTTGACAATAATCTATGTTTTTCATCTATCAAGGGAATGTGCCAGCTTCAGTGAGGTATTGAATATGTTTGTGATTGAAGTCAGTGTATGATTTGGCAATAATTTACTTCATTAGGCATTTCATCAATTTCTAGCAATTTTGATTGGGTGGTATGTAAATTAAACTACCGGAGGTTACTTCATTAGGCATTTCATCAATTTCTGGCGATTTTGATTGGATAGTATGTAAATTAAACTGGCGAAACCTTTGGGAGGGTTGATCACTTATGATTCAATCCTCTCAATATTTTCCATTGCACTGAGAATAGTAGGATTTTTTTAAAGCATGCTAAATAGTTTAATTTATTCTATATATATATATAGATAGATAGAATACTAAATTTTTATGATTGTGAATTGTTTGCTGAAGAGAAATATATTCTGATCTGATGTCCGCAGGTTCGTTTAATATCTTGAGCAATAATTCCATTATAGGATATATATAATCAAAGTAACCCTATACAATATTAAATGTTTGCACATAATATTATAGCGGTAGCCTTTATTAAACTGGTGACACCATTGTAAGGTTTTACGACTGATGAGTGCATATATAAAACATGTCGCGTGCATTCAATATGAATATCTTCCTTTTAAATTCGAAAATAGATTCAGAATCTATCGAGCTTTATCGATGTTAATCAACCATACTTTTTCATCCTTGATTCTATTGGGCTAAAGTTTAATTCTGTTCTAACTTAATGCTGGTATTATTGAAATATGATGGAAATTACCTATGTATATTGGGCCTTAAAACATTGAATCGCTTGAATTACCAATCAATGCCATAAAACTATATGGAGTGTGTGAATTATTAATAGCTTCATCCATTATAAAAGGGACATAAAATTTGAGAATTATTCCAAATATCATAGTCAACTTAACGCAATCTATCACTGAGAATTATATGTTATTCACCTCTAGGATATTTTTTACTCAAATGACTCTCTTCTGACACAAGTCTTTTAAGATATTTTCTGAAAATTATATATATTTAAAGAGGGATCATTCAATTTTTCACATATATCCAGATATAATAAAAGAAGCTGCTAAATCAAGAGGAATAAGTTCTTTTCAAAATTTACCTTTTTATTTTTGTTGGAGATTTTTTTGCCTTCTGCACAGTGTTTGAAGGCATGCTAAATTCCTTAGATTTTGTAAATATGATCATATAAATGATTATATTTCTGAAATATTTCATGAATATTAAGTGCCCGCATGACACAATATACACTTAAGGATACTCCTATCAGTTATTATTTCTTCATTTTTATACACTGTGTTACTAATTTCATAAAAATATTTGTTTTTTACTTGTTTAAATTTATTATAGGTAAGGTATTAGTATTTTAGATAATAATGTTGCTAATTGTAATGGTTTAGATGCCAAAATAAGGTAGAATTAAACTAATTTAAAGATTCACTATGATAAAACATTTACTTGTGCATTATTTTAATCCTAGCCAAAAAGCTGAGAAGCAAGGCACTTATCTGCATATGTTGGGAAGTCCCTTCCAATGTGACTGTTGAAGATAATTGTTGGGCCATGGAAACAGGTGGAGAGATCTCTGTGTTGCGTTCCCGGTTTGGATAGTTGAAAAGGGAGAGTACACGATGTGACTTATTAAAAGTTTCCTTACTTAAGTATATATATATATAGCAATTTAGGCCAACAACCCCATGTATATAACCCGCAGCAAGACCTTAATGTTGTATAATAGCAGCACAGCTGTCAGTGATGCACTATCGGCATATGTCTTTACATCATCACATGTAATGCAATTTGTGCAAACAGGATAAATAAAATAAATAAAAAAGAAAAGGGGGGAAAAACTCCGTAATTGATTAAGAGTTGAGCTAAAGCAAGGATCGAGCATATAATATTGTCAGAACAATGGTCTAAAGATGGAAACAGCCGCGACACTATTATACAATTTCATCAGACAACCCATGAAATCGTTATTAAATTGGGCAATCTATAAAACACTGAAACACAGACACTCGCGGCAATGTATGTGGCCGGTAATTTATGGGAGACTTGATTATTAGTAACATTCCCTTCAAATAGGTAAGAAACATACAACATTTCATTTAAACAGTGGGAATAGCACCATAAGGCAAATTATGTATGAAATAGGTAACAGAGGAAACAAGAAAATTTCTCTAGATATTTATTTAAATATCTTAAAATTTGGGAACATGTCTATACTGACGAGATATGCTATTTACATAGTTAAATTTAGATAGAGGTGACCTGAAGTTACTTTATAGCCCTTTAGGGCCCATGCGAAATCAAGGTTGGCTACTACACAAAAGGGGGGGGGGAAGGCGCTAAGTCATAATGACAAATGGCTTACCTTTTCTCGAAAGTGCCGGCAAAGGTCTGGTCTCCTGTCTGCAGACTGTCCTTTCACTGAGCGACTCCGATCGAATCCTCGCCTTTTGGCAAAGAACCTTCTTTTATTCATCTCTCTCTCCATTTTCATTCGCCGAAAGAAACACCAATCAAAATGGCCAACGGCTCCAGTATCAATTTCATAGACGCCCCAGGCCTCATCAAAATAGAACATATAGTATTACCAAAACAAAAAATCTAAAGAGAGAAACAGCCACGGCACTAGTGTAAGATTTCAGACTCCAGGCCTCTTCCATCAAAATAGAACATATAGTATTACCAAAACAAAAAAAAAATCTAAAGAGAGCAACAGCTACGGAGATAGTGTAAAATTTCAGACGCCAGCCCCCCTCTCTTCCACATGGATTGAAAAACCATCCTCCCTTTTTCTCGGGACGATATATATATATCGCCCCCCTCCGTCTTAGCTATAAATCGACACAGGCCCCTTTTCACTTGAACTGTAATATAACGCTTTCCTTTCTCGGGAAGGATATTTTATAAGGTTCAGTCCTTTAGAGATCTTCCTTCTCCATTTTTTTTTTCTGGTCACCTTTACCTAAATTTTTGGTGAGGGGAATATATGTACATATGAAACAACAGTTTCCAGCTCGGATGTCTCTGGATGTCTTCTTCTTTACCAGGCATCAGCTTTCGGCATGGAAGTCTGGTGTCACCAAGTGTCTAAGTTTCTGGGCAAAAAAAATGGTCTGTAAGTCTATGTGGGAGGGAAGCCATGTATCCATTTGATTTGATTATACATACGCCTTCTGTTGGGGTATGGTTACAAAAAACGTGCCCCAACAATCCTTCCCCTGCCAAGTAATGGACAAATGCGTTTGTGCTATTCATTATTCATCTGCCTTTCATCAGTTACTATGAAAGCAGGCCCATTTCTAGCAAAATGCATTTTCCATTACTAGGTGAAGCCAGGTGTACCGAAACCTATAGGGAAGATAAGGCTAGTCAAAACGATGGTATGCCATTCTAGATGTTTATTATTCCGAACATTAGTGGGCATTGCGCATCCTGGCAAAGGGGTTTTCATGTGTTATCATTCTGTCAGCACACTGTTATCAACATAGGTCATGGGGGACAGTCATATCATATGTATGGAAGTAAGCAAGGTCATCTGTCTTACCATTCATGGGTATATATACCACCCTCCCACTTTCTTCTTTGGCCTTGAGGAGTAGGCCCTCCTTGTGGTAAGTCCTCTCAACCCCATCCTTGCCTCTTGTGGTGCTGGATTCATTGCTACCTTCTTTCTGCTAACAATACAGTTAGAACATTTCCCTATTACATATTATATATAAAAATTTGGGCGCCAAGAAGTCGTTTAGAAATAACTGACTAGTCCAACTCCTAAAACATGCCAGCATCTTTATTTAAGTACCAATCAAGACATTCGTGTGGTATAGTTATACATATACAATCAAAGGAAAGGGTAATTATAGTTAGCTGAAAGAAATATCTTGATACATAATGATTAGCCTATGACATGATGACTTTTGCTAAATAAAAAAAAAAAAAGGTTACAGAAAACAAATTGTGAAAGTAATTATTAAATAAGGCACGAAATATGTAATGATAAAATGAATCCTTCCATGTTATATGATGGGTATGATATATATATTGAAGAAAACACGTATCATGCAGATAGTGATTAAATATGATAAAAATCATCCCATGATAGATGATAAAGAAAACTACTACAAAATTATATATGATGACAAAATATATATACTTATACAAGTAAGGCGGATAAAAGACAATAAGGATAAAATAGATCATGCCTTGAGGGAAGAATAAGCCATGACAACATGTTAAAAAAAAATCGCAACATGGCCGGTAAATATTACTAATATCATGAATATCAAAGGAAATAAAATTGTTGAAATGAATAGCATATGATTATAATATAATATATATGATATAAAATAATAACATATTCAATAAGAAAATGAAAACACATTATATATATATTTGTGCGCTGAAGGTTCAAGGTTTAGTATCTCAGTTAAGTTTTCAATCTTATTCAGTCTGGAATCACGAGTTGGTCACTGGGTAATATTCGTCTATCCCGATCCTACTGGAGGGTGTGTTTTCTCTTATGTGTTAGATTCCTCTGTTACAATACTCTCTCAACTCAGATGGGTACGTCATTTAGAATCTTGGTCAAATGGAACATAGCCCAGACCTCTATTACACTACACAGTCCATTTAAATCTAGGGGGACAACCGTATGAAGAAAGCTCTCTGTTTGACAGAGAAACTAATCAACTTCTCCCATTTTGTTTGTGACTCCGTTTACCTTGTCTCTGGGGTGTGTACAGTTCAGCTACCTCCCCCTTCCAAGAAATTCATATTACTTTCATCTACCAATATACTCCCTATTCATTGACCTGAACCCTATAAATCTACATCTTATAAATTTGAATTTTATCAATCTGAAATTTTGGTTCTTTTACAAATTCCTTCAGAATTCTACTCCCTGTATAACTGCTCTTAATTCTACTGTCCTCAATACAACACTTCTAAAACTTTGACTCATTGGCTCGTTCTGGCGTCTCGTTCGCGGTCCTTATAGTTAACTAATACTTTAAAATCTTATCCTATCATGGAACGAGTCTAAACTCGTTGCAGGTCCTAATAATTACTTATTCTGTCTCTCGAATCGGTCTTATGCTCGAATTCATTCCAACAAAACGTATGGCAGGGCGAATCCTTTATTAGAAGAAACTTCCGCTAGCTATGGGGGATCAAACTGGTACCGAAAAAAAATTCAATAGACGGAAACACTTCGTCTAGAATAACTGGGCAATCTCTGCCTACTTGCCAATCTTACAGGACCTCCCGTCTGGAATACCCTCGCTCCAGCCACGCTAAAAGCGTCGAAACTACGGTGTCAGATCGGTTACCCAAGGTCGCGCCGTTATACCCCAGGCTATACGGCATGGCTAAAACAAATCCCCCATCCTGCATAAAATTCAATCTATACCTCTTCGTTTCCTCTAATGAGGAGAAGTTTTGTGGGTTTCCTGGTCTGATCATAACCTCCCACAACCTTCCAGTCTGAGAATCAAGATATGATCATTATCTACGACTCTTAAAATTCAAGTTGATATAATGAAATAGAGTAACTGATTACCCTAATAAAAAAATCAATATTTGCACTCCTCTAAAAGGAGACCTAACAAAGTGGAGCGAATATTTTCCTAACAATAGATAGAGTTGTAGTTGTCCTGTTTGAGGCTTCTCAGTCCTAACAAAATTCGAATTAAAAAATAAAATAAAATAAAAATCGATCCTATTGAAGTCCTTAACCCTATTCTAATGTATTTTGGGCTCACAATATAATAGTTTTTAACCTTCTTACACATTCATTACACCAATTCATTCATACACCCTCCCCCCTATCATTCACGGTGTGCATACAAACTAAAGTTAAAAGCTGCTACAAAGGCCAAAATACTCATTTATCAATATCAATAGATCCTAACAAATAATAACATATTTCAGGACACAATGTGAAATCAAATAAAATAATAAAATTAAAACAAATTGGGAACTAAAGCCCTATGTTACTCAAAAGAAATGCCTCTGTACAAGCTCTATATATACTAATACTTTATACTCAATAAATGATTGTTAACAATAATTGTTAACAATTCTAAATAATCTGGAAGCTAACCTATCTTTAAAAAATGTAATTTCAAAACTGCCCTTGCCTTGACACTAAGCGACTATTCACGACAATTCTATGAAGACACACACAGAATATAAGGGCGATTAAAGAACCATTAAACGTGACACCTCATAAAAGCGGATTGATTCATTCCCCTAGCCACTGTGGGTGAAGTCACTTTCCTCTTACTTCGTCGTGCGTCTGCCCCCTTTTCAGTAGTCCGACCTCAGCACTCTATTGAAAGATGGATTTATAGGGTTTACGATTCACTACCCAACACTAACATTCTCAAGTGCTTTCCGAGGATCGACTACGGTCTGGGCCTACTTAACTTCTACCCCTGGCTTAGGGTCCCTATACTTCACAACTTTACTCTGAAAGATTGACCTTTCATGTCCTCATTAGAAACCTATTTCAAAGCTACTACCTGAAGGCCAGGGATTATAGGGTTTCTGTATTACCCAACACAAGCCATAGGATGCCTATTAGGTTTGTTGTTTTAGACATAGCCCCCCTCTAAGTTGTGATTTCCTACACCTTCCTTCACCTATTACTCCTGATAATAACTAAAATTTCAGATTTACACTAAATAGTTAATTCACAATGGTATACATTATTCTCATTGGTCTTTGAAACTCGGGTTTTAACAAGAAATAGTTTGTATATAAAAAAAAGGAATCCTAATGAAGTTCTACTTAAAAAAAAAAAGGTTTTTAAATAAAAAAAAAAAAGGTTGAAATTTCTAAACTTCTCATTCTATCGAGCTGATTCTCCGTACACACTCCAAAATCCTAGTTAGTGGCGACAGTCTAAGCAGAATTTACACTGTGTGGGCCTTTTCACCCTTGTAGACCTGCGTAAAGTTAAACTGTCCACACTAACTCTGTCAATTTCCCCTCGTCTCATTACTTCTGAGTCCGCTCTGGTTCTATTGTTGGATAAAATTGTAACATAACAATAAAAAGAAACTAAAATTTTCCTAAATCATATCCTGACAGGTTGTACAAGCTCTTCAGAACGGTGTGTCATATTAAAACAAGGTTGTGAGACGACTCTTAATTATATACTATACTAAAAATGAGGCTGAGCCAATTCTACACTAGGAGAACACGAAAACCCAAGATGTCGTCCTTGTAGCGAGCATGGAGCCCTATCACAAACCCGAAGTGCAAGAACAGACTGCCTAAGGTCTTGTGACCGACTAGTAAGCAGCGGGATGACGTTGCTCGTGTTGAGGGAGCGATGTCAGGAGGACAGAGTTTCCTGGTATTCCCTCTTATCTGGCACGACCGGTCGGGGTGAACAGTCGCGTCACGTGAAAGGAGGAAATATCTGAGTTCCCCCCTTCTTGCTCTAACTGTTGGGTCGATTTGGCTCATGTAAATAGTAACTCTTATACTATATCTAAAATCTCTCATATAACTTATTAAATAAAACGGTGTAAAAACGGTGTTCTATACAAGGATAAGGTTGTGACAATTTTCTCTAAATGACACACTAATATTAAAACAAATTGTGAAGATCTTTAAAGATGGCAACAAACACTACAGTAAGGTTGTGAGACGGTATTCTGCACAAAGACAAGGTTGAGACAAATAACACACAAACCCTGAAACATGGTGTTAAAGCTCCTTTCAACACTTAGCACTAGAACACATGAAAAAAAAAAACTGCAAACTGTTTAAAGTTCACCATGACACTAAGACAAAATTGTTAACAAAAAAATAAAGTAGGAAAAACTGGAAGTTTAGAACACACGTTATAGTTTAAAATAAAAGAAAAACTGCAAGTTCTTCAAAGTTCACCATAACACTAAGACATATTTGCTATTTAATATATAACCTAATATTGTAATTAATAAAGACCTATCTATATTAAATAGTGTATATTGTTGCCGAAACTTATGTAAATCAGCTTACACAAACCCCCAGTGCATAATATGTCTTATTTTAAAAGAAATAGTTCTATCGAGGCGATATTGCGGTCGGCAGCTACGCTTTATACATTAAATGTATTTTCTTCCATCAATCTTTATCTACTATTTACAAAACCCTTTATCCAATTTTTTTCAATTCTTTCTCTTTCAACATCTTTCTGCATCTTTCTATCTCTTCCTCATCAACATTCAACGCTTTCTCACTCTTTCATCATCCTTCATCATCCTCAACGCCTTTCAACTTACTTCCATCGCATCTCTCTTCAACGCCTTCAACACATTTCATCTCTTATTCATCACCTTATAACACAGTTCAACGCCTTTTTCATCATATTTCATCGCCCTTCCATCACTTTCAACACCTCTTTCATCCCTCTGAAGTCTCTTCGAAACCCGTCATCGGGATCTGGATCCCGATCTATCATCACTCTTAATTTTGAACTACTCTATTCCAACAGCCTATGACCTTTAAGCTTCATAACTCCATATACACTCGGCGGGGTAGTTACCTTGTTAAGAAAACCTATAATGTCATAGATCATTTAGAGAGAGAACATAACAAATTTGTGCGAATAGTTTGCTTCAACTATTGATTGTAAGCCTATTAAACTCGTTCTCTTTAGGCTGGCTCGCTCATTAGTCTTCGATTTTTTTATTCAATGGTCATATTGAGTCCACATGGGTGCTGAACGTAAACTGTATTAAAATGGTGTAGTTTTCTAGTTTTCGAATTATATGACAGTTAGAAAAAAATTCTGGAAATATCTCGCACTGGCTACTATAAAAAAATTGAATGGGGTACAACTCCGATCTTACAGGATACCTCATGGCTCATAGAATTGAATCGCTCATTTCTCACTAAAATATTCACACAGGTATGGAGGTCTCCAGTGGTTCTATAGCTATTGGTCAACTAAATTAATTGGTGGCAGAAATTGAAGTTAGTTTAAAGGCTCATGTGCTGTTTTGTCATGCGTCTTTATGTCATCTGCAAAGGAAAGTGTCGCCTCAAAGGACCTAATTCTGGGACTAACATCCGCTGCACATTTCAGGAAGGAGTGGTCGTCCATACAATAGCAAGATATCATTTTGCTGCCAATGTACAATGTTGAGCATTTTCCATGTCGTCATTTTGTCGATCCCCAATCTTCTAGGGTGTTTCTTTAAGCATTTCTCGATGTCATTTAATGCTCCATGCGATCCCGCCCGGCATTCAATAAGTAAGTATTTGATCGTACCACCTCCAGGAGACCATCCCATTGCGGCCGAATCATTTCCACCCAACTTATAACGCCGTCCATATCGCGTAATTGAAATTAGTGTAAAACTCAAAGAATAAGACCTTAATCTCTTAATTCTTTACTAATTTCAGTTGGCTCAACATAAATCTTCTCAATTATTAATTTAGTACAGTGGCGTGACATGTCACACTTCTTCTAGTTCTTTCGCAAGCTCGATTAATCCCAGTGAAAGCCAGTTCAGGCGTCAATCCCGTGCTAACCCGTCATGCATGACTTCAAATTTGGAAATTATTAGACCTGAATATTTGCAGTGGCATCTGCTTCCACTGAAAGTATTTAAGACACAAGGCTGCCTCTTTAAATCACTGTCTTTACTCCCACATGCCTGTGTAAACTTTAACCATGACCTTATCAATTCTCAAAATTCTGCCTATCGAGTATCCTGAGAATCAATGTTCTTCTTGTCTACGGCGGATTAACACAATAATTGTTCCCTAGAGTTATCTGCGTCGAGTGGTCAGTCTGTACTTATACGACGAAAACAGGAGGGAAAATTATATTTATTACAATTTAAGAAAATAAGTAAAGTATTATTTAAATATTTACACTAAAAGAATCGGAGATCAGGGCAAATTCTAGCGTTCGAAAAGTTGTTTACAAGTTCTACAGTTATTGTTTCCTCATTTTTACCGCTGCATCCCCGTGGCCGCTTCCGCCGGCCTCCCATTGGCTGCTTCGGACGTCTTCTTTTCCAACATTTCTCCCACCTTTGAGTTGGCGTCTCGACGACTCAAACATGGAAAGGAAAAGTTCAGTAGATCCAATCGGTTGGGTCTCTTGATGGGCCGTCCGTAACTTGACACAACATTCGGGGTATCAATGTGATGTTGCTCTTGTTGTGAAGTCAAAGGGTCCTCTTCAGTTGTCAATCGAACTTTTTGTGTGGGAGATCGCTCCGTTAGAGGGTCTCGACATCTTATCTCGGGCGTTATCTCTAAATTGTAGAGTTTTTGAATAGGTCGTATTTTATCACCTGATGAAGTTTTCACTTTCGCAACCCTCACAAGTCCGTCTTTTCCTGGATAGAGTTGGATTATTCTGGCTAACGGCCAGTGTAGTCTCTTTAAACTCTCTTGTCCAATGAGTACCATGTCTCCCACCTTGAATGGTATGGTAGTCTTCAGGCGTCTCGTTTCTTGTCTCAGGAATCCAAAATATTCGATACGAAATCGTTCTCTAAGATCTTCTCGTACACGTTTGATATATTGATATTTGCGGGAGAGGGTCTGGTTATCAATCAAGTCCAGGTCTGGAACGCCAACCTCTCTGACCTCATGTAAGAACAACGAAGGTGTCAATGGAGCGAGATCCTCACTTTCTTCAGTTAGGTAGGTCAGTGGGCGTGTGTTCATCAAGCTTTCGACGTCACACATTACCGTGGAAAGTTCTTCATATCCCAAGGAGGTTTGACCGAGAATCCTAAAGAGCAATTGTTTCATCATTCCAATCAAACGCTCCCACCATCCACCCCACCAAGGAGCACCAGGCGGTATGAATTTCCAGGTGATGTTTTTCAATGTGGGATCACATTTTAATCTCGAAAAATCAATCTTCTTTAAAGCATTAGCTATACCTTTGAAATTAGTCCCATTATCAGAATACACAATCAATGGTCGGCCTCTTCGAGCAATAAATCGGCGGAAAGCTTGGAGGAAGGCTTCCATAGACAAAGATGTCACAAGTTCCAGATGAACTCCTCTATACACTGCACATGTGAAGATGACAATCCATGCTTTCTTCTTATTCTTTAAGATAAGATGTCCAGTTAGATCAACTCCTACTATTTCGAAAACTGCAGCATCTCGTACTCTGTCTTCTGGTAATGATGTTGACTCAACGGTAGCTGGTGTCGCGGTGAATCGTTTACAGCGAATGCATTGATTGATGATCTTCTTGACGGTTTTCCTGGATCTTAGTATCCAATAGTTTTCTCTCAGAATACCGAGGAGAGTTTGTAGACCGGCGTGCCCGTGGGTTTCATGGTTCCACCTGATGAGCAAAGAAACCAAAAAGTGATCTGAGGGCAATAAAATGGGCATTCTAAAATTAGCAAAATCTTCTCTTCTGCAAATTTTAGTTTTTATTCTCAAAATCCCTGAAGAGTCTACTAGCAACTTAAAGCCTTGTAGTTTCTTATCTTCATGCCCTGAAAACGATTCTCTCTGGATAAGTCTTATCAGTATTATTTCTGACTTAGTGATTTCCTCTGTACTGAGATCTTCTGAAATTATCTTTCTTCTATCAATCTTGGCGTTGTTGAAGAATCTGTATATCCAGGCGGTGATTCGTACTATTCTCAAAAAATGGGAATAACGTCCAAATAAATTTTCATTTTCTCTTGTCGTACACAAGGTGTTCAGGATGGTCTTGCGCCTTTCAGAATAAACAATCTCCAAATCAGGGATAATGGTTGATTTGGGCCACTCTTCTTGGGATACCTTTAACCATGCAGGTCCCTCCCACCATCTTGTCTCCTTAAGTGATTCTGCTGAACATCCCCGAGATGGGAGGTCTGCCGGGTTTAATCGGCCTGGTATGTGGCGCCAAGATTCGGGGGAGCTAAGATTATGAATTTCCTTAACACGGTTCATCACAAAGGCTGCCCAGTTGTCTTCCCTTTGGATCCAACAGAGAGCATTGGTCGAATCGGTCCAATAAAATCTTGGAATTTCCTCAAATTCCAGATCTTGTATGACGTTAGCTGCCAAACGAGCTCCAATCAGACAAGCCAAAAGCTCCAATCTTGGGATGGTGAGTTTCTTCAGTGGAGCTACTCGTGTTCGAGCCTGTATCAATTGGATGTCCACTCTATCTTCCTTTTCAATGCGGAGGAAAATACAGGTTGCATAGGCAAACTGACTGGCGTCGCAAAAGATGTGGAGAGTGGTTTTCTCTACATAGGAGTCCTTAAAACAAAGCCATCTAGGAATTTCTATGTTAGGCAAGTGTTTCAGTTTGCTAAACCACTTCCAAAATCTTTGTACTAAACATCCAGGGAGGGCTTCGTCCCATGTCAACTTCTGTATCCAAGTTTCCTGTAATATCAGCTTGGGAATTAAAGTCACAGGACAAGCAACTCCTAATGGATCAAATATCTTGCTCGCTATTGAAAGTACTTTTCTCTTGGTGGTTGGTCCAATTAATTCAAAATCTTCCAAACCAATTGTCAGTGTGTCTCTATCAGTATTCCATGTTATTCCTAAAATGTTCACTTCCTTATTCAGTTGGTTCATAAGAGAAAAGTCTGTAACGTTACTCACCCAATCTCGGAGATTGAAACAAGCTGTAGAGAGCAGTTCAGTAGATTCTTTCACGAATTTCTCCGTTTCTTCAACATTCTGAAAACTGGATAAACAATTGTCAACATAAAAGGATGATTTCAACTGTTCAGCTGTGATTTTTAAATGTTCAGGAGCCTTATCTAAGTGGAGAGATAAGGTAGCCTTTAAAAGATACGGACTAGTGGTAATTCCAAAAACAACCCTTTTATGTCGATACGTGATCAATCTTCCGTCTTCTGTGTGCCACAGGAATCGTAAATAATCTCGGTCTTCTTCTTTTATTCCAATTTGTAAAAAAGCTTTCTCAATATCGGAAGAGACACCTACTTCATATTTCCGGAATTTATTTAAAAGTCTTGGTATAATTTCTATCAAATTGGGTCCCTTATCCAGACAGTCATTCAGGGAAAGTTTACCTCTCTTCCGGGCCGACGCATTGAATACTGGCCGTATTCTAGAAGTGTGACTGTTCCTTTTATACACTGGTCGATGTGGCAGGTAGTGTACACCATCTAGTTTATCCTCTCTGGCATACTCGATTATCCCCTGTTTCATCCATTCTTCAAAGATTTGTCCATACTCATTCATGTATCCAACTTCTTCAAGTTTTCTTCTTACAGAACTTAGTTGGTTTTCGGCTAGGTCTTTATTCGAAGGAATCCTTTCCTTGTCTTGCACCCAGGGTAGAGCTACCTCATAGCGCCCCTCGATATCTCGCGTCGTGGTGTGGGCGAAATGTTCCTCCATTTCAGCATGTAAGGACTGAGTCTTCTTCTCAACCTCCGCGTCAGAGACTCCAATTGTATCTAATTTCCACAAGTTTTCTAGATCCAAAGATAGAAGTGTGGTCACGCAAAGGGAGCTGATGTCATCTCTCACCTCAGTTGGAGGAATCTTTCCCATCACAATCCATCCTAGTTTGGTACGGATTGCCACCAGTCCAGTTGAGATCCTTCTCTGATCATCAGTTAGCAATCTCCCGGCGATGTCCGCGCCTATAAGGACTTCTATACGGTCTCTCATCAAATCAGACACGTCGAGTTCTTCACTCCCTTCTAAAAATGATCTGGGACACACCGGAGGTATGCTTCCACAGATAAGGGGTTGACCTAGTGCTTCAAACTCACAGCGATAGGAATTATTGATGTCAGATAAATGAATGGTATAGACCTCATGTTCAACTACGTCGGTACTCGATCCTCCAAACAAGGAATGCCGGAAGAACTCTCTCCTAGATTGTTCGTACTCCATTTCCATTGCTGTACTATGTAAAATATACGATCTTTGGGATCCGGTGTCTATTATAGCCCGTGCCGTCTTCTCCGTTCTGTTCCCTTTGAGGGTCACTCTCAAAGTAGGTAACAAGACGTCTGGGGAGGTTGATAAGTTGGCGAGAGTTTCATCTTGCACCGTTGGAAACTTGGAAGATCCACCTCTATCTAAAATCAGTTTTGTGCACATGACATCCAGGTGGGAAGACATGTTGCAGATCGAACAACGGACTACATTTCTGCAAAATTTACTTAAATGAGAAGGCCGAAGACATTTATAACAAACGCCTTTTTTCTTCATGAGTGATCTCTTTTCGTTTAAACTAATATTAGCTGCAAAGTCACACTTAGGGCTTCCATGGTTGTCTTTACCACAAAATACACATTCATTCGATTTGTGAACTGAATTCAAAAGTTCTGAAGCTGTCGCAATTGGTTTTTCATTGTAGAATCTTGTCTTTGGATGTTTGTTTACCAAATTAGGTTTAGAAGTTGATTCATTCCCGGTACCGATTTCGTTTCTAAAACTCTTCTCCCGTGCAGTTAATTGTCTTTCCAGAAAGGTAATCAAGTCATTAATTACATAACCTGTCGGGAGTTCTTTGTTCAATTCCAAATTAAGGTCTGCAGGTAGAAGCTTTATTATTATCGGGCACAACAGTTGTCCGTAAACATCAATGGACACGTTTAGTGACTCGAGACTTCTTATATGAACAGAAAGGTTGTCAAAAAGTTCGCGGAAGGTTCTTACATCGCTTGATGTTTTGAGTGGTCTCATTGACAACAAATTGTTCATATGTCGGCTAATCAAAATGTCTTCTCGCCCAAATCTGTCTTTAAGCAATTTTATAGCTTTCTCATAATTGTCCGCAGATAAAGCGAAACCTTCGACTGTGTTTAGTGCAGTTCCGCCGAGATGTGACTTCAGATAGTTAAATTTATCGATCGGGTTCAGTGAGTTGTTCTGATGTATAGCTGCATCAAAAGAATTCCAGAACGTCAGCCATTCACTAAAATTTCCATAAAATTTCGATATCATCAATTTCGGAAGTTTCACAGTCGTGCAGGAAGGTACATAATGTCTCATTTCATTTTCATCTATTCGTGAGTTCGAATTCGGTATATTTTCGCCATGAAAATCTGATTGGCGAATCTTTTTATTTGCCCTAAATCTCCAAGTAATATATTTCTCTCGATATTCCTCTACGCCCTGTAATTCCTTCTCTAAATCGTCAGTTTCAAGAAGCGTTTCTATTTCGTGATCCACTAATTTAAGTTCGTTAAATGATTCATTCAATTGTTCTAATAATTCTTCAAGTTCAATTCTCATTAGCGTGTCAAGTCCACTTTCAATCTTATTGCATGTTTTCGTTAAATATGATCTGTTAACAGCACGCTTCTTTTTTAAACGTAGAATTATTTCTTCCGCCATCTTGTAAACAAAGCGGCAAGTAGGGTTAGCAAGCGAGTTCCAAAATGGTCAGCTTAAAATGATTCTTTTTTCAGGAATTTACCTTCAACAGTCCCGGCTGGGATGCCAAAAATATTGCGATTTCACCGCCACTCTGTGTTGTGACGACGATCTAAATTCTATAGAGGTAGTCACTCACCTCTATTCTTGGTCGGCGGGGTTGAAGGTTCAAAGTTAAGGCGTCGTTGTTTATAACACTTTTAAAATATACGACGAAAACAGGAGGGAAAATTATATTTATTACAATTTAAGAAAATAAGTAAAGTATTATTTAAATATTTACACTAAAAGAATCGGAGATCAGGGCAAATTCTAGCGTTCGAAAAAGTTGTTTACAAGTTCTACAGTTATTGTTTCCTCATTTTTACCGCTGCATCCCCGTGGCCGCTTCCGCCGGCCTCCCATTGGCTGCTTCGGACGTCTTCTTTTCCAACAGTACTACTAATTCTCCACTCTAACTCCAGGATTCCTTTATCTACTCAGGCTGTTCAAAATTTTTCAAGACAGTTGTTCAAATCCCCAATGATAATCTGCTAAATTTCGATAATTATTGAAATTCTCATTAAACAGACTAACTACACCTTCCTGACACAGAAGTGTCCAGCATCAAGATATGGCGTACTGCCCATTTCTTCATTTGATGACTGTGTCAAATTACAGCTGAAGAAACATACTAAGCATATAACTGGTTTAAATTTCATGTAATCTCATCATGCCTTCTGCTGGCAAATATTTACTGTAAAATTCAATACTATCAAGATGGTTTTATTTGTCTTCATCCAAAAAAAAAATGTTTCAGAAATAGAATCTTGGAAATTTCTACTAAAGACAAAAATTGTACATTTGTCAATTCAGGATAACCTTCCCTTGTCAGAGTGTATACAGGATATTTAAGATCATATGCAGTTGGAGGCATCATGAGAAAAAGAAAAAAGTCGGTTGCCTGACGCGTCTTTTTATGGTGATCAAATTTCTCTCTTCACGGGTACGCTAACTGGATCTTCAATTCTATTTTCACTTTAAGGCTCATATATCTGGATGCACAGGCTAGTATGATTTGATAGAAAGCGCTATTAAAATGAAGTTAAGATATTTGTATCCAGCAATAATTATCAGAACTCACCTCTGCTGTGAGAAAATTATATCAGAGCTATGATGAAAAAAAAATGCTAAGTCATTTCAGTAGACTACTGTAAAACACTGATCACCGTTCTAAATTTGAACCATGGGAAATCCAACCTCATTTCTCATACTGTATATAATAATTTGAGAAAGTAAAAATAAAGAAATTGTAATCAATGGTGCTCGCAACAGAATTCAAAATGATTGAGACACAGAACATTATAAATAATGTCCAGCAAGCAGGATACCAAACCATCTTTATATTACAACATTTCCCCAAAATATCTATAGGGCGATATGTTACATTCCATACTCACAAACATCTATAACAATAGCCAACTACTTAAGAAACTCTGGCATCCAAACGTATTACTGTAATTCCCCTAACATAGGCTCCACCATAAAAGTCCGCTATCTAAAATAATCCTACTATCATAAAACCCACTAGCCAAAACAGAGAATAAAAGGCAATATATTCCGTAGAGTGTAACAGCTGCCAAGTAATACGCAGGGGAGACAGGAAGGAGAGTCAGCAATAGAATATATGAACATAGACGCAACGTTATTAATCAAGACAATAGGTCTCTAATTTTCCAATACTGCAAAGGAACAGGTCACACTTTCGCATTAGGAGAACCTAGAATACATTACAATAACATAAACAGCAAATATCAAAGGCTTGTAATTGATTTTCTATTATTCAGAAAACACAATAGCATTAATAGAAAATAGATTTGCCCGAAACATATAACACAATATATCCTAGTACCAGCTAATATTATCAACAATAATATAAGTAACTTATATGTAATAGCCAATAACTATTATAAAACTACTTAAATAATAGAATTTCTAACCTATAAGATAATTCATAGAATATAGCAAACAATAGTAGAATATGTGTAATACCTTAATCAAAAAAAAATATGTCTTAAGAAAACAAATAATATGCAAAACTTTCTAATGTATATATATATATGTACATAGAATCATAATAGTTTTAGCATCAGGCGACGTTATATTTTCTTGATATATTGTATATGTTTCTCCTGTAGAAGGGCGGACAAGCTCGAAAGCTCGAGAAGACCAGAATAAAAGATACTCATCCCCATAGACGTTTTACTTTGATATCAGAAATCAATGATAATATTAAGGTTTTGCCACAAACAATGTGAATCGTAAAAGACAGCGGCGAGAGATGCGGTATACACCGCCTCAACATAACTTTCATTGCCTGATAAAATGCCAGTGAAACGGAAAGCATAAATTAAAATTCACGATTTATAATAGACTGTTAATCTCAGGATGCGTGGACTACTTCACCAATACTTAAAAATAGTATGGCTTTTCATTAGGTATATATTTCTAAAGTATAGGGGAAGAAACATATACTAAATTCGAGCCCCACGTTGGGCGCCATTGTTGCGTTCCCGGTTTGGATAGTTGAAAAGGGAGAGTACACGATGTGACTTATTAAAAGTTTCCTTACTTAAGTATATATATATATAGCAATTTAGGCCAACAACCCCATGTATATAACCCGCAGCAAGACCTTAATGTTGTATAATAGCAGCACAGCTGTCAGTGATGCACTATCGGCATATGTCTTTACATCATCACATGTAATGCAATTTGTGCAAACAGGATAAATAAAATAAATAAAAAAGAAAAGGGGGGAAAAACTCCGTAATTGATTAAGAGTTGAGCTAAAGCAAGGATCGAGCATATAATATTGTCAGAACAATGGTCTAAAGATGGAAACAGCCGCGACACTATTATACAATTTCATCAGACAACCCATGAAATCGTTATTAAATTGGGCAATCTATAAAACACTGAAACACAGACACTCGCGGCAATGTATGTGGCCGGTAATTTATGGGAGACTTGATTATTAGTAACATTCCCTTCAAATAGGTAAGAAACATACAACATTTCATTTAAACAGTGGGAATAGCACCATAAGGCAAATTATGTATGAAATAGGTAACAGAGGAAACAAGAAAATTTCTCTAGATATTTATTTAAATATCTTAAAATTTGGGAACATGTCTATACTGACGAGATATGCTATTTACATAGTAAAATTTAGATAGAGGTGACCTGAAGTTACTTTATAGCCCTTTAGGGCCCATGCGAAATCAAGGTTGGCTACTACACAAAAGGGGGGGGGAAGGCGCTAAGTCATAATGACAAATGGCTTACCTTTTCTCGAAAGTGCCGGCAAAGGTCTGGTCTCCTGTCTGCAGACTGTCCTTTCACTGAGCGACTCGATCGAATCCTCGCCTTTTGGCAAAGAACCTTCTTTTATTCATCTCTCTCTCCATTTTCATTCGCCGAAAGAAACACCAATCAAAATGGCCAACGGCTCCAGTATCAATTTCATAGACGCCCCAGGCCTCATCAAAATAGAACATATAGTATTACCAAAACAAAAAATCTAAAGAGAGAAACAGCCACGGCACTAGTGTAAGATTTCAGACTCCAGGCCTCTTCCATCAAAATAGAACATATAGTATTACCAAAACAAAAAAAAAATCTAAAGAGAGCAACAGCTACGGAGATAGTGTAAAATTTCAGACGCCAGCCCCCCTCTCTTCCACATGGATTGAAAAACCATCCTCCCTTTTTCTCGGGACGATATATATATATCGCCCCCCCTCCGTCTTAGCTATAAATCGACACAGGCCCCTTTTCACTTGAACTGTAATATAACGCTTTCCTTTCTCGGGAAGGATATTTTATAAGGTTCAGTCCTTTAGAGATCTTCCTTCTCCATTTTTTTTTTCTGGTCACCTTTACCTAAATTTTTGGTGAGGGGAATATATGTACATATGAAACAACAGTTTCCAGCTCGGATGTCTCTGGATGTCTTCTTCTTTACCAGGCATCAGCTTTCGGCATGGAAGTCTGGTGTCACCAAGTGTCTAAGTTTCTGGGCAAAAAAAATGGTCTGTAAGTCTATGTGGGAGGGAAGCCATGTATCCATTTGATTTGATTATACATACGCCTTCTGTTGGGGTATGGTTACAAAAAACGTGCCCCAACATCTGTTGCGGCGTGAAGTCTTATAATCCAAAATGAAGGGCAGGTATAATTCTTTTTCACCATCAGGTATATATTAAATGAACACAGGTGAAAAGGAAAGTGCCATCTATCTATAGTACATATTCGGAGGCAAACAGGGTTGGCGATTGGGGGTGATCATGCGATATACAGAAGCGATCCATGAAATTTGGCATGGCCGCAGATAATATTTTGTTTTGTCAACATCTCTTGGTAGAAAGACTGCTTTTTACAACAGTGATTTTTATAAGAAGTATGTCCTCTTATTGGCCCAAACATATGTTTTTAATTTCCATATTTTATATATAAATAGGGAAAATGATGTCTTTATTTGTTACTCAAGCGAAAATAGTTTCAGAGAAAATATTTAATATTTTTTCACACTAAAAAATTATATTTATATTAATATAAATAAATTATCGTATGTTATTTATATAGAATATATATTCACTCTCAGAAGCCATATAGACACCATATATTAGAAATAAAATTCTTAAATATTTTAAAAAGTTTAAATAGCTGAAGGCGTAAAAAGTTTCACACTCTAAAAAAAAAAGTGGAACATTTAAAATACTATATCATAATTAATTGTTGTTTTATTTTATTTTCAGAATTAAATTTCATAAATTAGTTTAATAAAAGTGCGGCATATCCAAAGACTGTCATTCACTTATAACAACACTCAAATAATTTCTAATGCTAGTTATTTGCGTTTGTGTGACAGTTCTCTTTCTCACAAAAAATTGAATAAAATATAATTTTCATTTTATGATTTTCGCAAAATATATATCCTAATAATTTCAAATGTTTCTTGAATTTTTTAAATTATACTAGGAAGTTTTTATTAATTTTAATTAAAAAATAGAAATTTTTGTAAAATATGAAAGTCGATAGTCAAATTGTCCAAAATATCTGTTCCAAGATAAGGTGTCAACTGATTCACGTGACGATGATTTCATCTCCTGTTGTTACCCAACTTTTATTTTTCGTTTTGCACTAAAATCGCTTACAGTCATTGTGATACTCGTTAGATTTTTCTTTATTATATTTTAAATGTGTCTTATTCAATGAATACCGAATTTTATCTCAAATCAAAATGTTAAGAAAGTGTCTTTATTACCTATTTCTTTTAACTTTTGTTTTTTATAATGTTGAATCGAATTGTATTTTGACTTCTGGAAATAAAACTGTTGATATAAGTCAATTGGACAGGTAAGTTTTTTTCTCGCTTAAATATTTTTAGCTATATTTTTTTATATGAAATCCATTTGAAAAAGTATTTTGCCCATATATGTGTTGTACCTTCACTTTTATTTTTGTGTTTCCTGGTAGATTGCCACTTGTATAAAAACATCAGTATAGTATTTCATAACTGCAATTCAAAATCGAATTTATTTTCGCACTTACACGTTTCGCATGTTTTTGTCAAGATTATTGCTATTAATTATTACAATTATGAAGAAAAATAAATATGAATTATCTTTTCTTTTTCCCCTCATTTTTCAAAACAATTTAGTTTCAATTTTAATCCCAAATGTTGCTATAAAAGGCTAATTTTGAAATAAACTGTATATAATAAGTATGCATTATATATTATTTACACAGATGACTAGTTATATTCATTTTAATTTTTTTCAAAATTATACATCAATTCTATGTCCTAAATTATAATCAATGATAAATATTCACATGTTGCTGTAATTTTTACAACTTAAGATCATTTTTTATATATTTGAAAAAGTTTAGCACATTTTATAAATTTTGGTATTGCACATTTGAGAAAGATATGGAATACCAAAACCAAAAGAATATGTTGGTCTTATTTTAGTTAAATTATAGTTATGATTAATTAGTAATTGTAATATGAATATATTTGATTAAATGTAATTGAGTAATTTATTTTAAAAAGTTATATTCAATTATTACCTTATTTTGTAAGATAAAGGCACACAATTTGGATTATAAATAAACACAATAAGACCCAAATCCAAATAAATTTACACGCTATTTATTTGGATTTAGTCTAATTACTAATTACCTTGTGTACTTAATTTTATATATCAAAATTATTTTCTCAATTATATTTTTGGTGAAGTACTATATTTCATGAGAGAGAGAGATTGAGATTGAAACGGATTTATTACAATGTTCATATAAGATTATATATGGTTAATTACAGAATAAATATAAATAAGATTATATAATGATAAATATATGAATAAATCAATATAAATAGATAAAAATAATTGATAAATATACATATATATAAAAACAGAAAGAGACAACCATCTATTGTATTATTATAAAAATACCTAAAAACCTTTTGCAATAAATTTCTTTATTACAAAACCACAAGCTCTCTCACTCTTCAACAGACAAAATTATAACTCCTGTATTATTCCGTACTAGGTAGTTTTTCAGTAAAAAAGTTTTAATTCTTTTTTTTTTTTTATTATCATCTCTTGTATCATTATACAAAGTTCCCATTATGTACTAAGTTTTAACATCACTTGCATCAGTCAATAGTCCTTGATGACTTTCCAGAATGGTTGCAAGGTTTTCCCACTATATACTAAGTGTAATTCTCAACCTGCAACCCCAAACCGCATTATTGACTGTATTGACTCATCCATTGATGAGTTCTACTCTTCCCCAGCAGACACCATCAAAAGTCTTAAGCTTTACAAGCTTGATACCTTAATATGATTGAGTGGAGATAAGAAAGAAGAAGATATGGAGACACATGTATCTAGTTTAAGATTAGTTGTGGTACAAGTTTTGAACTCCCATACAAGAGAGTAAATGGTCTGGGGTTGTCTCCTCATTTTTACAGATGGTACATGTTGAGAAGATTCAAATCCATCTTAAAATTTGATCTATCTTATGTCTCCTGTTTTGAGGTAGGACAGACATGTGGTATCTCCATGGAATAGGTTGGCATTGATGATCGCCCCAGGTTCTTGAAATCCTTAGTTCCAATTCTAAATCAACTTGATCTAACATGTGTATTGAAATACTCAGCAACACCTATAATACATCTCATGTTATTAGAAAATTTCTACAGCGCTTCAATTTTCGCAACAAAATTTCAAAATGTATCCAATATTACCTCTATAAGAAATTTTGCAACATGTTTTATATTATTCTGTTATATGGATACAGAAAATCCTCTTGCTAGAGATATGTGTATTACATATTTGGTAACAACAACTTTTTAAACCATGCTGTGATATTTTCTCATTCAGTACTCATTACAGTACCATTTCCAAATAAATAAATGGTGTAACGTCGTTACACCATTTATTTATTTATTTAGGTTTGGTCTTGTTAACTTATGTTTCCAATCTACAATCCAAATTGTACTTTATCATTGTATGTGGATTCTATTTATTTGGAGGGTACGTTTGTTTGATACCATGAATGGATAAAGTTGTCTCTGTTTTGTTTGATAGTTGCAATTGGTTTCTTGATGCTTCTTTGCCAAATTTCTTCATTCCTAGACAGCTCTTAATTTTTTATTTTACATTCTTCAGATAGGTTGATATTGGAAGGTTTTACTGTATTTACACTTTTTTTCAAATGTTTATTTTAGATTCTCTATTTTTTTATTCTTGTTTACACAACTGATAACAGTACCATATGTTTCTCATCTTTCTTATCTCCACTCAATATTAGGGCATCAAGCTTGTAAAGCTTGAGACTTTTGATGGTGTCTGCCGGGGAAGAGTAGAACTCATCAATGGATGAGTCAATACAGTCAATAATATGTTTTGGGGTTGTAGATTGAGTATTGCACTTAATACCATCATGACTGGATGAAGTAGAATGCTTTGTCATTAAGACTGGATCACTACTCAGTGGCAGGCCATATGTTTCTAAAAGTACCAAATACAATCAAACAAAAAAAAAACCTAGCTATATATAACTGATAACAGTAGCATATGTTTCTAATAAAGATTCCCCAGTCATATAAACAACCATTCCAATTAAAATGACTATTAACTTTTGTCACTTAGAAAAAAAGGTGTAAGTTTGCTGTCAAAAATTCTGATTAAAATATTAATTATTTATAGATACATATAGCATATTGAGAACTTATAGATGTCTTAATTTTAGATTGTTTGGTCAATTTTTGACTCAAGCTAATTACTCACTTCATTAAACCATGTTTTATTTGTATATATTTTTTATTTAATATAAAAATATAATCTTTACAAAAAAATGTGTGCAATTAAGGTGTGGAAATTATAAGTAGCATTCATATATGACCAGTAATGTAAATGCTATATATGCTGGGAACAATTATAACTTTAGACTTGTTCAATCAGATGATGATATATATGGGGATGATGTGTGTATGTCTACCATAACCAGGAACCATCTCTAAGAATACTGATATTTCCATTTTAAATAGATTTGTTTGTTGATTTTTCTTTAAACAACTATTTGAAGCTTCTTAGAAAGCCAAGTGTGTCAATGAAAGTTGAATGGTAAAAAAAAAAATTCATCAGTTTTTTTTTTTTGTTTGTGGTACCATCTTATCTATATAGAGATAAACATTCAGTACAGTTATCAAATAAACAGAATTTTAGAAAGTTGTCAATATGAGACTGGAAATTTACAGAAATTCATCTTATCATATTATCTTATCTTTACATATTTTCACATATATGTGGGTTTTCTTTAAATTTCTTTTTGTCCTACCACTGGGTTTCCTAGAAATCATAGATTTCTTTGAAATGTGTCAAAAGTTGAAGACAATTCTAGGAATGGAAAACCTGGGTGTGGACATTGAAATTAACCAGAGAAAATATTTGTTTAAAATGACCATTTGGATAGGATAGATGGAATTACACAAGACCAAATACATATACATTGGAACCTCCATGTCATCACCAACTTTACCATGTTTACTATTTAGCAACTTTCCAGTAAGAGGACACCTATTTCTAAATAACACTCAGCAACTAGGTGTTGCCCTTCAGATAGATTCTACTGTAGGTAGTCTAACTTCTGTAGTTTTTAGGTAACACATAATTTATATGGTTATATGTTATAATAGTTTATATGTTACCATATAATTGTACAATATACTCCATGCACTCCATTTCTTTTGGAGCTAAGTATACCTGCCACTGAGTAGTGCTCCCAGTCTTAATGCCAAAGGCAGACTTCACCCAGTGTGGAGATAAGAAAGAAAAAATATATAATTGTGCTTTATAAAGCAATTATACTACAAATAATGTTTAGGTAACAGCATCTTTGTAGCCATCCTCAGAATTGTGATTGCTACTGATTTATTATGACTACTAGTACAATGCTCTTTTACAGAAATATCATTTAAAGAATATACTCTTTGTTACTAAGGTGCCTGCCTCATATAAGTTGATTGATAGGAATCAAATAGAATAGTTAAAAAAAAAGTTGATGGCAACAAAATGGTAGTTATTCCTAGAAAGTAAGGAAACTTGGGAAATTTCCTGTTGGATATCTCCCATTGGAATATAAATTTTCCTGAATAAGAATAGAAAGAATTCAGAAGAAAAAAAAACTGAGGACTGACTAAATGTATAAAAGCTGAAAGACCACACATTTAATATATTCATTACCATAATTACATCATTCATGCCATATACACTTCAAATCCCGTTTTAAAGAATCAATTTTAGTTTTTGATTCAACTACGAATGATCCCCTCACAATATATATTCAATTTCCATTCCAGAATACACACACATTTCATGTATGAACATTGCAATTCTCAACCTGCAACCCCAAAACACATTATTGACTGTATTGACTCACTATTGATGAGCTTTACTCTTCCCCGACAGACACCATCAACAAGCTTTACAAACTTAATACCTTAATATGATTGAGTGGAGATAAGAAAGAAGATGTATGAACATAGTTTTAAAACCTTGCATCTACTGATGTTTGAGACAAAGTTGAAGCAACACTGAGAAAGCAATTAAAAAAATTTGTTTCATCTTTTACTATTCTTTTTATATACATATTATTTCTCCAACCAGCAAAATGATGTATAATTAATTGATCAGTTGATTATAACACCCCATACAGATGGAAATACATCTATTGAATATTCCTAATTGAAATGGGTAGGAATCCTGGTGACTCCCCAAGTGTGCCACTTTTATCAACCTCTCATCACACACAGATAGACAGCCCTATCAGTTATGGAAGTTGAAAGTTGATGACCACAACGAGACATTGTTGTACATAGGACCAGATAACAATTTAGGTCGTCTAGCGATTTTACTCTTACTTGGTGTGATAAGTCCGTTATAAGACCTTTCATTGTTTTTATGTGGCTTATTCACCATTCTAAGATTGCCATGAAAATTCCTCAGTGGTTTACTGCTTCTCTTCTTATTCAATTAAATAAAATCTAATTACACTGGTAGATTAAATTGGTGAAACCGCTAAGGGAAAGGTTCATCATTCCTAATCAATCAGGAGATGCCTTTTTTTCTTTTTTCACTTTTATATTTATTCACCTTTATTCACCTATTCTTATTGCATTATCACTTTTCTACTAATTCTACTTTCCACTATAAAGTAAGTTATTTTATCAAATGTTAATTTATTTTTAAAATCTTGACACATAGAGATGAGTGTTATGGGAAGTGGAAAGTGAGATGCTATACAGGGGTATCAATGACATTGTTGATGTCATTTCCTCTGGATTAGTCAGATCATTGGAAGTTGACTTTTGTTTTCTGATAGCACGTGGTGTCTTTCTGTGAATTGTCTTCATTTATAATATTGCTAGGCAACCCCCCGTTGCATATAAAATGAGAAAACTTGAGCATATCAAATCTAAAATGCTCAGTTTGTTGAAAAAAAGAGTTTCTCCACTTTTTTTTTTCTAAAATAAAAGAATGCTATCTCATCATTTATTCCTTTTTTTTTTTTTACTTTGTCCCATTCCCAATCTGTCTTTTGTGATTCCCATATATATACAATGGAAACCTTGTTATAACAGCATAAAATAGGGTTATAACATGATAATACTAAAGTCTTAAATGTGAGTTATAAATATGGTTAAAAAATAATGTGTGTGTGTTGGTTCCCAGTAATATTAGTGAGGTTCTCAACTGTATACAGTAGAACCTCCCTTTAGCAGAAACCTCTCCACAAAGGACAGTTTTCATTTCCAAAATGACCATTTTTACTATTTATCAACTCTCCAGTAAGAGGATACATCTCCCTAAAGGACACTTTGGTTCTGTAATTAGGTGTTGTCCTTTACAGAGAGGTTCTACTGTACTTGATTAATTATTCACTTCAACCTTTTTTTTATTTCCGTTGATTATTGTAGTGACTTTATTGTTTCAAAGTTTATATATAATTAGGTTCCCTTCGCAGGGAGGTTCTACTCTATAACACTCCTAATTTAACAAAATCAATAAGAAATCCAAGGCCAAGTTTCTTTGACTATTCATATAACCTCATATAACTCATCTCATAATTCATCTCTGCCTTTACAATATAACAAAGTCAACAAGCAATCCAGATTTCTATTACTATAGTGATAGTGTGCTATTGTCCATACTACTATAGTAGTCCCTTTGTTGTTGTATTTACCCAACCTCCAGACAAAGGAGGAAAGAGAGCAATCACTACCTAGCAGCACAGGTGTGATGCCAGGCTGAGTCACCAGCCATCTTGTGACTGCTACATCTAATCTATGGGAAATACCATGTGCCGCCGTCCTATCAGCACATGTTTTGTAACCCTCTGGTGATAACCTATGTCTTCTTACCTGGCTGTCAACTTTGTTGGGCTGTATTTATATATCTAGGTATACAGTAGAACTACCTCCCTGTAAAGGACAACACCTAATTGCAAAGCTAAAGTGTCCTTTATGCAGAGGTGTCCTCTTACGGGAGAGTTTCTAAATAGTAAAAATGGTAATTTTGCAAATGAAAACTGTCTTTTAGAGAAGAGTATACTCTTGCACGTTTCCTTTCATAGAGGTTGTACTGTAATACTATATGTTTGTGTGGTGAAATAAAAATAAAAACAATGGTTGCCTGTAAAGTCGGTTTTACGGGCGAAGATTTTACGTGACAACGGTAGAATATTTATTGATATGAATATAATTAAATTGCACAATAGGAACAAGGAATTGAATGAAAATAAGAATTGCACAAATTTTAACTATAGAAATATATTTTGTTTACTAAAACATTGTACATGTAAACTTAAACTTAACTAATTCCTATTTGAGTGATTTTGTTGAGGATAGGACGATGATAGGAGAAATATGAAATGAAAGGAAGTGTTTCTGCTGTAATGTGTCTTGCGAAAGTCAAGTCGATAGTTGTTCCTTTTAACGTAGTTGACTTAGAAACGTTTGATACGCAATCAAGATTATACGTATTTTTCATGAAATTAAGAAACGAGTTGTCAGGCTTTACGTTTTTGTTAAAATCACCACACAGAAGAATCGGTATACTAGAATCAATTTGCACGAACGGTGGCACGTACTGGCTGTTGTGAATGTACGGACCGAGTCCTTGCCATAGTAACATTCCAATATCCTGCATACTAGCTCCTGGATGAATATATACAGCACCGAGTATAAACTTGAAGCTAGTATTAGCGGCGAAGCAAGTAACTTCAGTCATGCACATGTCACCCTTGGTTTTAATGACACGAGTTACGTCTGTAATCGCAACTTGGAACACTTCCGCCGTAGATGTCGATGATAATTTACGATAGATCGCCACTCCACCAGCCGCGTTGGTATCTGAGTTAGGTCGATTATTTTCCCTGGATACGCACTCATAACCCTTGATTGGAGTTGGTTCACAAGTGTCGCGCATCCACGTTTCAGTCAATACTAAATAGTCTGATTGTGGTATCACTGTATCTGTTTCAATGTCCGCGGCATGGGCACTTAAACTTTGACAGTTGATGTTCGTTACAATAAGTTGTCCAGCGTCGGTTGCGTCGTCACAGAATTTTACGGCTTGTTTGGTAATTGTGTCTAGAGTGTGTCCACGAAGTCGTAGGTATTCATTGCGAACATCTCGAGTAGTCTGTGAGTCGTTTCCATCTCGGCCATGTTTGAAAACCAATGGAGAGTCCTTTTCTGTTATGATGTACAATCCGTCGATACTTGTGACGCGGCTCATGGCTACATATACCAATTGCTGTGGTTGTTTTGAGGAGTACTTGTAAACAATTGTAGTAAACGTCCCACCCTGGGCCTTGTGGATCGTAATTGCACAAGCAGGCACGAAAGGAAATTGTTTTCGCTTGCACTTCACTGTTTTTGTCAACGAAATGTTTACCACTTTCTTGTGCACTGGCACCCAATCGACGGATAAGGTGTTTGTAATTGTAAATGATGAAGTTGAAAATTAAAACATTTACTTATATTAGATGTTAAAATTCTTGCTCAACACAGTTTAAATAAAGTTTTCTTATATCTGCCACTTTTTCTTAATATTTGTAATTTTAAATAATCAATTCGAAAATCAAAACATTTATTCAGATCGAAGGTTCAAATTTTTGCTAAATAAATTTGAAACTATTTAAAATTTGTAAAATAATAATTAATTAATTAATTAATTTTAAACTAATAATTTACTTAACACTATCAACATTTATCAATAGTATGACATAACCTATAAACTCAGTTTCTCAACTTTTGTGTCAATCTAACAATTAATCAATCAATCATAGTTTACGATAATGAAATATCAGTGTACAATTATTTACCTTTATTGTTGTAGTTGTTGTAAATGACGAATCTAAGCACTCCACATTTTCACTACAGACACAGCTGACGATACTTTAACCACACGTGTGAACTTGTATTATGACGCTTTCTTGTTTTTCCAACGCCAAGAACGTTCGAGAAAGACAAAGACAGAGACAAGCATGCGCCGATTCAATGCGCCTAATTCTCTAGCGCTGCGCGTGCAGCTGCGCGCGCAGCACTCTCGTTCGGTGACTCATCGTAACGTTACCGGGCGTTACACTTTTTCATAAGTGACTCCCAGCCGCAACCTAATTTAAGACGTTGTCACGTCAAAAACTGGTTTTTGCACAAAAACCTTTGAACACACTTTATTACATTTTTTAATATTAACTTTCCCCCAAGTATGCTTAGGTTATCCATATATATATTTTTGTTTCATTGTTAAACATTAGGTAGTTTTATCCATTCATTGAAACAAATTGAAAGTAATTTTTATTATTGTGTAAATATATATTTGGGTTGTATTAGTTACTGTGTCAGGATAGGAATAAGGGAATTTGACTTCTTGACACAAACATTTTAAAAATTGTTTCAAGGTGCTCTACTTTTTTTACCCAGACCAACTTCAATGATCATTTGTAACAAAGGGTATTCTCTAAATTGACCCCCGGGGGAGGGGACTGGAAATGGACAATTAACACAGGCCAGCTCAACCCTCCCACTTCTTTTGATACTTCCAGGATTTTCTTTCTTTGTTCATATTTGACATAATGCTATAGGTCCATTCTTTCAAATATTATCACCTTTCCAAGTTTATTGCCGAAGATTGAATTTTTTTTTACTATTTAAAAATATATGATTATTTTTTGTTTTGTTGTTGAAAAGAGGTGCAGTTGTGAAAAAGTAAAGATAATTATTTACCTTTCAAGTAGTTTTTTATTTTGAATTACTTGAAGTAAAATTATACACATAAATTATTTATCACAGCAATATAGAATTTATAGAATGAATTCTCTATAATTGTGATTTTAAAAAATAGGTAGGTTCAACTATATATATTTACAACAATAATTAAAGTGGTATGTTCTAAATCTATGGTCAAAAAATGTAGAACAGTCAATGAATGAAAATGAAATATATGTTTTTAAATAATATTTGCATTTTAGATTATATAATATATATTTAATTAAAATTATTTCTACTGACCTCTTTATACTGAAATGACTGCAGTCCATTCTGTTTTAAAATACATTCAACCTCCCTGTCTTTAGAGAGATTTTCTCATACTGGGGAGTTTGGTTGTCTTTTCATTCTTAAAATTGGTTACGTTAGCTTTCTTACATATCTGAAATTTGTGAGTATAAAGAACAATGTTAGCCTTCTTTTTTTTTTTTAGAAACTACAAGTTGTGTCTTGAACAAGTACTGCATGGATAATTTGAATGCCTATTGTATAGGAGGTGAAGAAACTTGGATAATTCTGGCCAGTTTTGGATGCTCCCCTTTTTTTTTTTACCTTGTAGCAATAATTTTTACTTGATAAAGAAATATTGCTGTCCTCCCTACATACACAGGTATATCAGTTATTGTTTAGGTTAATGTTTCTATTGAGTTTTACTTGGAAGCTGGGAGTAATAAAACATTTTTAACGATACCGTAAAATTAGGGAAAGAAAACCCAAAAAACTTTTATCAGAATTATCACTTAATCGTGAATAAGAACACACTAGTTGTGAATTTTTCATTCAAGAGAGGTTGTGAGGGCTTGGAATAAAGCTACATATTTAGTAAAATAGCACAGTAGAAGAAATTAGCATGTTTTGTATTGTGTGTGTAATAAAAGGTATCCAAATATGAAATCCAGTATTTACCAATAATTACCCAACAATATATTACCCAATATTTAAATTTTTCAGGCAAGCCCTTCACTACACCTGTATTCAAGTGATGAAAAATACATCTTAATACTAAAATATATTATTTTTTTACTTAATAAAATCTGCTGGAAACCAATATAAATCCAAATCAGTTAATTCTTGTTTCAGCAATTTTTTTTATTTTGTATCAGAGACAGTGAAATCCTCCCTATCTATACATGTACAGGAGAGTTCTTTGTCGTAGTGTTGCCCCAATTGTTGCAATAGGGAAAACAACTGGCAAAATGAAGCAATGTGGTCAGATGTCATTGGCATCTTAGGTGGTGGTCAGGTGATGTTTGGGTGCTTGCTGGCACCGAATCATTATAGTTGGCACATCCCCAGTCATTTATAGCTCTTCTTTGTGTACACATTTCTCATATCACACTCTTTCTATAGCTATTTATTCCAGCATTGGGACTTTAAACACCACACACACTATAGCGGCCCCTCTTGGGACTCACCAAAATAGGGCACTATAGAGAGGGGGTGCTATAGACTGGTCACTTTTAAGGTAAATTGCATTGTACTACGTATTTAAAATTGGGCGCTATAGAGAGGGGGTGCTATAGACAGGTCACTTTTAATGTAAATTGTTTAAAATCGTACACTATAGAGAGGTGCTATAGACAGGTCACTTTTAATGTAAATCGCGTCGTACTATGTATTTAAAATCGGACGCCATAGAGAGGAGGTGCTATAGACAGGTCACTTTTAATGTAAATCGCATCGTACTATGTATTTAAAATCGGACGCTATAGAGAGGAGGTGCTATAGACTGGTCACTTTTAATGTAAATCGCATCATACTACGTATTTAAAATCGGACGCTATAGAGAGGAAGGCGCTATTTAGAGGGGGCGCTATAGACATGTTTAGAGCTCCAACTGTTATAATTTTTGAATTTCTTTTTCCACTGCCCTTGACACCTGATAAATGGTGAACCCTCCCAGCAGTTTTGCCACACATCAATCATTTATATATACTCTGAAGGACTGCCTTTCCATCCATTAATAGAGCATTTATTTCGATTAAACTGCTTAAGGCATATATTATAGAAATTTTTAAGAAAGAAATAATGAATTTCTTCTAATACACTCTTTACTATCCAATGTGATGATATTGTGTGTGCATACCCTACTCAGGGGAGAAGAGTCACTGAACTGTGTGGGGAATTAAATCTAACTATATAATACTATGGGATGTTTGGAAATGAGGAAATCAACCGGAGGTGACTCCTTGTGTAATGTATGTAGGATTGCATTTAGGCAATATAGGCAAAGAATATTTTATAACTTAATTCTATTAATGTTATGTGGCGCTGAGTTTGTTGTTGACATACATATGTTGTAATACCTTGGAAAAGGTTGGCGTTCAGCCAACTGAAATATTGATATATAAATTATACAGTAGAACCTCCCTGTAAAGGACATCTAATTGCAGAACCATTTAGGGAGATGTGTCCTATTACCGAAGCGTTTCTAAATATTAAAAATGGTAATTTTTCCAATGAAAATTGTCCTTTGTGGAGAGGTGCCTGCTAAAAGGAGGTTCTACTGTACCTCTCCAACTAGTTGTTCTTTTGGGAGAAGTGTTCTACTGTATTTCCATAAATGTGTGTGTGGCTGAAGACATATATTATAGTAGAATGTCAAAGAAATGGTGAATTCCTTCTTTTTTACTATCCATTGTGATGTGAAGGTATTTGGAGGGTAGATTAGAAACTTAAGGTAACAATGGATAAACTGACATTTCATTGACTGCATCTATTTGGTCCTGTTACCTTGTTTCTTTCCAATGTGATGATAAAAACACATATTTTTTGGTGAGATTTCAAAACAATACCTACAAGTGTAGACTGTGAACATGATCTCTTAGCAAGTGTTAATCCAGTGACAAGTATTCTATGGCAGTTTGTTCAGATTGGACTAATCTTGTTGCAAGTTTGAGTATAATTCTCACAAGTAATTGCTCTTATAAAATGAGACAAATAATTATGTTGGATGTGTTGACCCAAAATTCTCAGCCTGCAACCCCAACACATATTATTGACTGTATTGACTCATCC